>CM053573.1:74582020-75195540 GCA_028646485.1 Cryptoprocta ferox
TACAATTTAACTATGTATCTTGCACTGATGATAGCTGAAGCAGATCCTCTTTCTGCATTCAAAATGAAGACCACTAGTCACTCATTTCAACTTGACTTGAGGCTTTTCAAATTTCTATTTTAATTTGAAACACATTTCTAAATGTTACTGATATTCCATTCATGTTTTGAATTCTATAAACAGTTTCAAAACCTTAAAAAAAATAAAATAAAAAATTGTAATTAAGCCATAAGACAATAAAATTAGATAAGCAGCATAAACATTGGGTAAGAAATGACACAACTGGTAAATAACACTGTGCTTGAAAGAATCCAAGTGACCACAGCAAAATAATTACAAAACTAATATCATAATTAAGTAAGGTGTTTAGAATCTGTAAGCATAAATCAAGAGCTTTCTCTTATATAAACAATAGCCACTTAGAAATGGAAACAAACAAAAAGACTGCACAACAGGAACAAAGACTGATTTATCTTGGAATAAAATTATTGAGAAAAAGTTTGTGACTTAGATGAAAATCCATAAAAAAGTGTTGAAGGGCACAAAACAATTTAAATAAGGGGAGAGAATACTACAGGGAAGCCTAATTTTTAAAAATTGACTTTAGTACAGCTTTGTGGGGATATATTCTGGGAGTACAGACTTTTGGGGCAATATATAAACAGTAAATTATTTTTTAGAAGTATTACATAATTGTTTTTCTACAGATGTTTTTGTATCTTAATAGAAGCCTATTAGTGCGTCCACACACCCACCCACCCACCCACACACACACACACACACACACACTTTTTGGTGAAGGAAAACAAAATTCCTAATTAGGTTGAGAATTCTTTACAACCACATCCAGTAATTAGGAATGCTCCCTTTACTTTACATAGTCACACTGAGACTTGGATTAGAATTTAGAACTGCTATCAAGGTAACCATCCCTAAAGTAACAAAGTTCAAACCCTGTGTGGGCATGGCTATGGCAGCAGGAGCTCAAGGGCAACTAGTTCCAGCACTTTTTCACCAAGTTTGAATTCTACTTGAGATTCTTCCACATTGATACCCACGGGCAAAGTAGTGGCTGGTCTAATTTTTCTCTCTGGCCCAAATAAGAAAACAAATTACTTCTAAGGTGAGATAATAGAGGAGGAGCAGGAAGAAGAACTTTTACAACTCCAGTAGTTTAGAGAACATTTTCACTAATATTATTTAGCTTGATCTACAATACAGTACTGTAGGAGATACATTTTCACTTTAATTTTATGAAGAATAAATAGGAGTCTGATACTTTAAAAAATTTTTGTCTTTTCTCTCTTCAGTAGGATATTCTTTTATGATCAATACTGGTTAATCTAATTATCACAATCAATTAGCATTAATATGGCAATTTAGAAGTGGAGTGCTTCCTGGAGGATGAAAATTTTGGAATGTAAACGCCAAGTCTATCTTTAGGACTATTAAAGCACATTCCCATATTTCTCCTCCTCTCTAGATCTTGGAATAATTTTATTCATATCTGCATTCTATTTCACCTGATTCTCATTGTTAGAAATATTTTTTCCACTTGGCAGCCATGTTTGTTTTCTAATTCAGAAAGAATTAGATGTTTTGATGAACATGTCCTTTTCAATAGTATCAGTCCCAAATTCCTTAATTCCCTTTAGTGTTTCATGGAGTTACTACTGCTACTTCATTCTGGATTTACGGTCTTAACTATTTTCAGAAAAATGAAACTGTCTCATACTACTACCCAAGATTGGCATGGAAACCTTGGATAGAAAACCTTTCATCCTGGCCTCTTCTCTTTACCTACATACTCTTTAACACACCCACATCCTTCTTCCCTTGCTCCTTTGCTTCCTTTCTTCCAGCACTTCTTTGTAAATGAAATGAAGGAAAAAAAGGAGAGATAAGGAAGGAGGGAAAAAGGAAAGAATTAAGGAAGGGAGGGACTAAAATGGTATTTGTTGCGAGAAACTAGATTTGGGCTTTTAAATTCTTATATGCTTAAATGTTCCATCAAGAGGATGAGGGAATCAGCAAATAAGTTCTAAATACAGTAGTACTCTAAAACCTTCATATGGTTGTTTAAGTCAGAATGACCTTTCTCAGAGTGGATTTATTAGCACTACAAAATTTGTAAGCAGGAACAGTCAGTTAAACATCTGACTCTTGATTTCGGCTCAGGTCATGGTCTCACGCATTGTGAGATCGAGCTCCATGTCGGGCTCCATGCTGACAGCACACAGCCTGCTTGAAATTCTCTCTCGCTCTCTCTCTCTCCTTCTCTCCCTCTCTCTCTCAAAAATAAATAAATAAACTTAAAAAAACACAGTTGTAAGCAAATCTCAAGTTTTTCTTTACTCCAAGGTTAGAATATACAGGAAGAGTTGGGCCCCTTAAGAAATAGGCTTTTGGGGGTACCTCCATGAATGGCCCCCAAACAAGCCTGGCATTGTTATCTTTAGAAGACCATTGAAAATTCGTCAGAGGGACACTGTGATAGACAGTATAATGATTTCCCAAAGACAACCAAATACTAATCCCCAGAATCCATGAATATGTTACCATCTTTGACTAAGGAGATTTTGCAGATGTGTTGAAGTTACAGATCTTGAGATAGGAACATTATTTGAGATTATCCAGGTGAGCTCAATCAAATCCTATAGGTCATTTTAATCAGAGAACTTTTTCCTGTGGTCAGAGGGAGACTTGACTATGGGAAAATGGTCTGCAATGCTATGTTTCAGGGTTTGAAGATGAAGAAGGGAATCATCATGCAGACAGCCTCTAGAAGCTGGAAAAGGAAAGGAAATGGGTGCTCTCCTGGAACCCCCCCAGGAATGCAGCTCTGCTAACATTTTAGTTTTAGCCCACCGAAACCCATATTGGACGTCTGACCTATACACGTGTAAGATGATAAATCTGTGTTGTAAGTTTTTAGTAATTTGTTAGAGCGCCGATAGAAAACTAATACAGGCATCATAAACTAGTATTGCCCCAATCTTTTATAGTCGATAAAAATCCCTTCTCGCATCATGTTAAAACAATGTGAGAGTGAAAAAAAAGAGGGAGAAAGCTTAACATAGTCTCAGGCTTGGCACACCCATACCCTATCCACTACCCCTTTTGAAAGGTGACTTGAACTGAGGTTACCTATAATAAATTCAATCCTACTTCCTTACCAAATTCCCCAAATATTCTTTTCTTATTGTTTCTATGTTTATAAGTGAGAACACCAAGATATCTGTTACCTTGGGATTATTTACTCAATTCGTAACTAACAAAGCTTTGCTTATTCAATAAGTGATGAAAAAGGAAATGAGGTTTCCAGAGAAAATGGAAACACAAGACTTAGCTTGGGCACTGCCACTCGGTGGGTGTGGCTTAGACAGCTATTTCTCTCTGGACGTCATTTTCTGCATCACAAGAATGACAGAATTAGGCAATGACTTCAAGGTACTTTTCACTCTAAGCGCAGATAAATTATTAAATAGGCGTGGAAAGCTTGAAATGTTTTCTGCTTGAAGGTGGGACCAGCACAAACAACATACACACACAAAACCTGATGACAACCTGATGATTTCTGAGGATCTACTATTTTTTTTTTTTTTTTGGAAAATTGAAAGTAACTCTTAAGTCTGTATGTTCATAGTATTCACTTTTAAAGTCTGATGATCCCCCTGCAGGTGAACCTGGTGTATTATTCACATAGTAGCAGTATTATTGCTGATATGGGGAAATTGACATATGTGCAAGACTCACCAAAAACGTAGTTAGACTTGACTTGCATTTCTGCATACCTAGGCACTTCCTGTTTTGAACTATGAGAAAAAAGATAGCAGTACCTTTTTTCTCACCCCAGAAATGCCTTAAATCTGTTCTCATGAAATTTCCAGCACTGTGATGCCCTGTGAAATGGCTTTCTAAAGTTATCTAGGCTATTAATAGTGTTACATGGCAAAAACAATGGCTATCCTCTCATTAAAAAAAAAAAAAAGTCACTAATCTGATGTTACCTTCTATTTAAGTCAACACTATCCCATTTTGCACAGCAAAAGGTCCCAAAGATCCTTTTTTAAGGACATATTACATCACATCTTTCATCATTGAATTCCGATTCCTCTCTCTTCCCATGTCCAACCCTTTTCCTTCAACTTTGCTTTAGTCCCAGAGAATTTCTCCTATGAAGTCTGCAATTTGTTACACTTTCCCAGGTCATCATTCTTTCCTACCTCTATTGTTTTGCACATGCTGTGTCTTTTCTGTGTAACAGCTTTCCCTCTGTCTCTACTTGGAACAATTTTGTTCCCCTTTGAAGACTTGGCTTGTTTATCACTCCTTAAAAACCCCACTCACTCCGGGGCCACCAGACATTCTCCCTCATAGCTATTATGTACAAGCCCCTTTACCACATTTATCACATGGCAAAATGATTAGTATATATCTTTGATCCTTTAAATTTTTTTAAAGGTTTATTCATTTTTGAGAGACAGAGACAGAACATGAGTGGGAGAAGGGCAGATAAAGAGGGAAACGCAGAATCTGAGGCAGGCTCCAGGCTCTGAGCTGTCAGCACAGAGCCCTACACAGGGGGGCTGGAACCCACAGATCACGAGATCATGATCTTAACTGATGGAGCCACCCAGACACCCCTTTTTTTGATCCTGTAAATTTAGTAGTCCATGAATTTCTTCGGAACAGAGGCTTCTTAATTATTTACAGCACCTTTTTTGTTCCCCCAGAAAGGATTTATAGAAATTCTCGATTCACCCCACCCAGGTAACTGATAGATATATTAGGCTTTCAATAAATGTTTACTTAACTAACAAACCAAATAACCTTATAATCTACCAAGTCGTTACTAGACATACTGACTCACTAGAGAAGAGAGATCACAGAAAATCTAGGAGATAATTCTCCTGCTGAGTTTCACCATCTCTGCTATTTTTTCAGTTATCAAAGGAACAGAAATTGAAAACATACACAAGAAAGCTACGCAACCCACAAACCCACTATTATGAAAGTGTGCATTCCATACTGATGACCTGTTACTTAACTAGAACCAAGTGATGAGGTGTAGAATAGCATAATATAATAAACTTATTTATCCTCTCTTGATCAACTAATTTGTTATTGGATCCCAGGCAGATTAATCATACCCTTCTGGGGTTCCTGGGTGGCTGAGTTGGCTAAGCATCTGACTCTTGATTTTGGCTCAGTTCATGATCTCAGGGTCCTGAGAATGAGCCCCAAGTGGGGCTCTGCACTGAGCATGGAGTCTACTCTCTCTCTCCTCCTGCCCCTCTCCTCCTACTCCTTACCACTCTCTCTTTCTCTCTCAATTTAAAAATAAAATCACACCCTTCTTTTAGCCTTGAATTCCTCTAGAACCATTAAAGAGAACACAACACATTCCACAAAGGCAGTTTTGAGGACTAACCAAGAAAATTGCCCAGCGCTGAATGTCAGAATGACCCGGGTTCTACATGTAGATATGTCATGAATTAGCTATAATCTTGGTGATGTTACTGTTGCTCATCTGGTGATGTTTCATGAAAATTGATCAGTAATTCTCAAGCCTCCCACCCTTCCACGTTTCCATCACACCTGGGGACTATGACACACTCCACCAGCTAAATTTTCTGAGACTGATAGCATTTTCTCAGTAGAGGTGGGGCTAGGATTGTATCAGAACCACAGTATATGTACAAGGTAGGTGTGTAGGTATAGTGATAAACTTCCCTGAGGTGATTCCAAGTCTTTGAGGAGAACGAGGAAACTCCCTCCAGGTCTTTTCAGCAAAAAAAATCTATGATTTTATAATTCTATGAATAAGCAGTAGGAATGGCACAGAAAAGATGTTAGTACAAAGTTCAGAATAATTGTAGAATATAGTAACAAGGTGAGAAAAGTATCACCATTAAAGGCAGACATACTGAGCAAACAGAAAAATTGGTTGATGAAAATCTAGGTTGTGTCTCTTACCATCTTATCTGGGTGACCTTGGACAAGGTACTGAATGACTTTGTCTAAATGTTCTCTTCTGTAAAATCCAGATACAAATGCATCCCTGCAGTGAGGATTAAGTATGATCAGCCATGTAAAAGCATTCAGTATGGTGCTTGGCACATAGTCACTACTCAGTAAGTGAGTACTGTCAACAATTATAAGGCCAATCTGTGCTAGATAGACACAAATGAGTAAGACATGTCCCTGTCTTTAAAGGCTAGGGTTCTACCTCTGGTTTGGAATCTCACATGATTCAGCTCTAAATGAGATGTCATGAACTTCTGTGAATGAAACAAATATCAGATATTTTAATGTGTTTTATATTTACTCAATGACCCCCGAAAAACTAGTTAGTATTTTAACACCTTAATTAGAAATTCCAGAAGATCTATGTGTAGCCTTCATCAGAGATTGGTTTCAAGTTTGTGCTGAAGCACACAGAGCCCAAGTAGTCTGCTGTTCTAATAGTTTCAGGATTGCAATAATGGAATGAATATTTTCTGAATACCAACTGTATGTCAGGCACTGCTGTAGGTAATTAACATTTATTCCTGTTAAGTTATTTAAACTTAAACAGAAACACTATCATAAATGCTATTATAATCATCCCTATTTCGCAAATGAAGAAACAAGGTGAAACTTGCTTGAGGTTACTGTGGCAAAGTAGAAGCTCAAATCCAGGAAGTCAGATCACAGACCCTAGTTTGAGTCTCTCTATGGTGAGTAATGGTAGGATCCCTAGGGGGGCCAACAGGGAACCTGACTTCTAGACCCACCTGGGTGTCCTTGAATAAGCTACTTCCTCACTGGATCCAAGGTTTCTCTGTCTAAAGTAAGGGATTTGGGTTAAATCTGAGGTCCCCCCAGCAACAAGAATATCAGAATTATTATACCAATTCAAATATTGATTATCTCCCTTCTGTGACTTTCTAATTCATACTATCCAGTGATTTGAATAATAAAGATTATTGTCTAAGGGAATCTCCATTTTTTTCTCCCCCCTTTTTAAAAATTTTTGGATACGTATTTTTTTAGCTGCTGCTTTCTTTTGTTTTTCTTGTGGCATGTGATATGTTGGCAACACAAAGCACTGTGTATACATCTATGTGTTTGTAAGTGTTTATGTTGCTATTGCTGGTTAGGAGAAATAATAATTTATAAAACAAACACAAATGGAAAAGAAACAAAATTAGGCAGACCAGATTTCACCAACAATAGGAACCTCACAATTATATTTGTCACATTATTTACTGTGTTATTTCCACCTGAACCACTGCTTATAGCACTTACTATCCCCCTTCTCCTGCTTAATTTTCTCTGTGGGATATACCACCAGGTGACATACCCTAGATTTGACTTATTTATGTCTCATATTTCCTTACTAGAATGAAAGCCCCCTAACATAAGATTTTTTCTTGATTTAATCACTTATGTTGTGCCAATGGCTACAGCAGGGCCCACACATAGTAGGGGCTCAGTAAGCCTTTATAAACGGAACTCAGTTGATTCCCAATAGTACGATCTCTAGGAATCAATGGCATGCCATTACTGAATTTCTGTTTTCTCATCTCACTTAATAATGATATCATCATCGACCTAAGACAGAAGCCAAGAAAGAGCCTCAATTTATCCCTCTCTCTCCCCTATATTGTCACAACATGAAGGTCTTGGTTCAGGCTCCTGTCATTCTCATAGACTAATGCAAATGACACCCAGACTGACCTCCAGTCCCCGAATCTTCTCCTGATCAACACCTCTCCCTCCCCCCGGTAGTACCCAGAGTATTCTCTAATCAGTATCTATCAGGTTGTGTCACCCCCTTGATCAAATCTTTAATAGATTCTCAGGCCTTCAGGACACACTCTATACTCTCTAATAGGAAAGAAAAAGCCATTTTGTTCTAACCACTGATCATTCTTTGGTGTCATTTCCCCTCCAATTTCCTATTTTCCAGTCATACTGTACTTTTTGCAATATTCTGATCTCTCTGAACCCATTGAATTGTTTGTCTGAAATGTCCTTAAATTCATGGTTTGCCTGGAAAATTCCAATCACATTCATCCCCTGTTAGAACATAACATCACCTGTTAGAAACCTGTTCTAACTTCTTTCCTTTTGTAGTTCTTTTCACCTATTGCCCGTAATGCCCTTACCATATTGCCAGTGAGTTGTTTGTAAACACATCCATCTCCATTTTGTAGACTAATGTTTAACAGAAATGCCTAGCACAGTGCTTAGTGCATAGCAAGCAGGCCTTCAACAATGAAGAAAGAATGAAGGAACAAACAAATATAAATTTCCTATCTAGAAACCCATACATTTCTCATTTGAACCACGTTTATAGAGGAAAGCAGGTCCCAAACCCTTCGCAACAACAGAAAGTTTAGAATTTTCCTAGTCTTACCTAAACAAATCTTGTGGCCTGTCTAGGGTATCTCTTGAC
The DNA here is from genome assembly GCA_028646485.1 of Cryptoprocta ferox. NCBI lineage: Eukaryota > Metazoa > Chordata > Mammalia > Carnivora > Eupleridae > Cryptoprocta > Cryptoprocta ferox. The sequence goes on from CM053573.1 coordinate 74,590,467, forward strand.
TTTGAAAGTAACTGCAATGGTGAAGCCATTCCTTCCATAGGTATCTTCTTACATGATCTCCACATGAAAATCCACCGTGAGCCTATGTATCCATCAGATTGCTGCTCTGACAAACTGGATCGAAACTGGATGCACACACCTGAGCTGTATTTCCTTGATCTGCCAGAGGAGAACGGGAGGCAATAGTATCTCCATGCCACCTGTGACCAGAGATGTAGAGCATGGGAGATTCCAGGATAGCAGGATGTGGGGTAGATTGTTCCCAAGGATGCTTTAGAAGCACGAAAAGTTTTCTTTAGAATCAGGGTGTCACAACAGCTTCCTGAAGACACCACACATCCAAAATTAGGAGTGGGAGCTAAGTCGAAGAATCATTTAATCAGTGTCTGGCTTCCTGAACCACCTTAATGAAATAAAATGCTAAAATTCACAGATACATTGACACTCCTGCTGATAGCCTAAAATAGCATCAACTTCCGACTGAGCAAGCCAATTGCTAGCTATTGCATTGAACTCTTCTGAATGATGACATGCCAATAAGGTGACCTTATTTTCGAGATAAGTTCCCTTCTCCTTGCTCTCTCTCATTTCCACTTTGACAACGAGACTGGATTTGGCCTTTTTCTAAAGCTACCTAGACTCCAAGATGCCAGTGTGGATGGATTAATAAAAATTAAAAGTAACTATTTTCATGTGTGAATGAAGGCAGCACTGGATTGGGATGAAGTGTTAGGAGAAAGGGGTTTGTGGATATAGATATTGCTAAAATCACAAGAACCAGGTTTCAAGTCCAAGAGAGAACAGAGGAATAGAGATGCAGATCTAAGTTGAAGTATTACATTCAACACTTTTCTTATATCATCTGGACTAAGTGGCCCAGCTGGGCACTATTACTCTTGTAGGAGAACCAAGACAGTGTCCCTGGAGACATCTGGTGTAGTGTAAGCCAAGTGGTGGTGCCCCTGGATTTCCACCTCCTGCCTGATCAGTGGTGAGACCCTTCAATCAGAGAAAATCAAATCATACTGAAAAATCCCCCAAGAGAAGCAGAGGAGTAATAAAATGGAAGTTGTCAGAAAATCCACATGATGAGTGTAGACACTGTGGGCCCAACCTTCTACCAGACCTTCTGCAAACTATAGTCAAAGGCACAATTTATCCAGGGGTTCAGAGCTAGGCTCTAGGTTGAAATTGGAAGTCCAAGAATTAATAGACTCTGGAAAAATTATTTAACTTCACTTCGCTTCAACTTCCTCATCTGTAAAAGAACAGTACCCATGTTATAGGGTTATAAGAGTAATGTTTGCAAAACGTGTAGTGTATAGTAAGTGCTCAATATGAGCTCGTCTTATTTTCAACAGAACTGTTGGTAGGAATATTTGGGATCAAGTCAAGCTATAGAATCTCTATTGCAAGTAAAAGTCTTGATGGAATGGCAATAGAGAGATTTAAGGACTCATTTAACTCTACTTTCTTATTTTGCTCTTTGGGGGAAGGGCAAGATAAGGAAAATACGGCCGTTCCTCTCAGTGATCTTATGGTGAAGTAGTAGATACAGACATACAAATGTATGCATTATATATATAATATATGTATACTACACAGCATATATAACATATGCATATATGCATATACATATATATGAGAAATAAAGGCCACAGAAGTTATGAATAGAACATTAACAAGAACTAGAAAGAGATTAATTGATTTAGGGATTGAAGACCACATCCTAGGATAGTCTATAGTGCCTCTCTGTATAAAACCCTTTAAAATTTTTTAAGAAGCTAAATTTGCCAGCAGAGTATAGTATATATTTGTATCGTGGGACCCAGCAGACAAAAATCTTCATTTTTCTTTAATCATTCATATCAACAATTCAAGTAAATTAAATTCAATGAAGCAGCAATTCCACTGTGTCCAGGTTTCTGTTGCTTTGCTGTCTCCCTGCTCCCTATTGTGTGACAAAAGGACACTGGGATAGAATGTGGTTCAAGCTTGTCTAGTCTCTTATTGGCCTTTAATTGTTCAACAGAGATCACTACATTTCTGAATGGCTTGGGCAAAAATTGCTGACAGACCCCAAACTCTCTTGATTGCATGTTTTAATGAAGACATAAAAAGAAAGGCAATTTCAAGCAGACTATAGACAAAGAAAAATTAATTTGGTTCTCTACTACCTGCAGTTCTTAGTCTGGTAGTAATTCACTCTTTGTTCTGCTAAAAAACACTCTGTATTGATTATGCTGACACTGACAGTAAAACTGTGTGGTGGTTGGTTTTCTTTAATTTTTTTTCTTCACATCTCAGATGAGAAAGTGGGTTATGATTCATCCTGCACAATCTGAGTCAAAATTCATTTTTGTCTCTTTTCAATTAGATCTTCTGCATTCCACATTTAAAAGCAAGAGTAGTTTGCTCAGCAAATGAGGACACTGTGGTATGTCTTTGTGTGTTGCTTTCTCACACACAACTGAAAAACATTTTCTGTATCGTCTAATGATATTCCATTAGCAACAGAACACCATAAGAAGACACAATGTGCTAATTCAAAGAGAGACAAGCACTAACATTAAAAATTTAGAGAGGTTGATTATTATACACTAATCATAAATGGCATAAATCAAGCCAGATGCTGCACTGGGAAGCAACACTAACAGCTCTTAAATTTTTGATCTATTATGGTTTAAATGTTTATTATTAATTTTGTGAGAGGGAGAGAGAGAGAGAGAGAGAAGGGGAGGGGCGGAGAGAGAATTCCAAGCAGGTTCCACACCACCAGAGCAGAGCCTGATGTGGGACTCGATCCTATAAGCTGTGAAATCATGACCTGAGACAAAATCAAGAGTTGGACACTCAACTGACTAAGCCACCTCAGCACACCTTGATCTCTTATGGTTTAGAATGCATTTTCACCTCTATTGATTTTACTTGATCCTCACAATATGTATATAAAATAGGAATAATAATCTTCTGTTATAGGTGAAATAGTGAAACTCAGAAAGGTTAAGACGTTAAATTGCTGAAAGTATACATAATTTAATCCAGAGAGCCTTAATTAAGAATTTGGTTCCATCTCTTAACTTGTCCTTGGATAAACAGGCTTCTTTTGCAAAATGATATCTTTAATCTTAAAACTGCCATAATAATGTGTTTTTTTCATAGTAATATTTTTAAATAATGCATACCAATAGGTTCCAAAGCACATTACAAATGACAAATGTCCATAGTGTCATACAGAGAAGATACAGAACTTATACTTGGGTCTCCTGAACTCCAAGTCCAGTGCTTGTTTCCTGGTGCCATGTAACAAAAGATGAATTCTGCACTTTTATGACAGTGCTGGATTATCCACATGGAAGACCACTGTCACATTAATGGCTACCAATATTAATTTCACTTATGTATGCCAAGTAACATTAGTGAACAACAGTACTGACTCAGAAAAATCCTTAAACAGTGATGCTAGGGTATCTACCTCAGTACAGAGTATTCCTTATATTCTATAATCCTGTTTTATTTGTATTAACTGATAGTTAAAGCTACTTTACATGCAGTAAATCTTCTCATGAACCTTAAATTAGGAACTGCATTGGGCAGAGTATAAAATGGCCTAGAGAACAGAATCATTGAGCTTATCTTCCAATCCTGTGGAACTCTGAAGCAATCAATGGTGTAACTGTAATTTGACATTGGACAGCTGATTTCCTATCCATCTCTGTTTTAATGTGTATAGAGGACAATGTATGAAAAATATCTGAGGCAAAAAAATAAGAGGCTGAAGGATCCCTATAAATTATGTAGTTTAATGTCCTAATGCAGAAGATGAGGCCCCTAGAAAAAGGGGCTGAACTTGTCACAGCAAGTCAGCAGGATAGTATCAGGCCCAGAATCTGGCCTCAGAATGCTTGATTTCTGGCTCTTTACACCACTATCTTCTCTCTCACAATAACATGATGCTTCCGGATGTAAAAAAAAAATGTTTGTTTTATTAAAGTCAACTCAATGGGTGACCTTGAGGGAATTATTTCATCTTGGTATTCCATCAGTTTGTCTTCTTGCTGAATTATATCCACATTTCTCAATATTTTGAACATTAGAGGGTTCATGGATAAACATTTTAAAATTTCAATGTGGAGTTTAATTTAATGTATTTTAAGGGGGAAAAGCAGCAATTATTTCAACCCATAAAGTCAAATTATGGATTTTTTTATTAATAAGTTTTAAAAAAAATTATGTTCATTTTTGAGAACAGAACGTGAGTGAGGGAGGGGCAGAGAGAGAGAGAGACACAGAATTGGAAGCAGGCTCCAGGCTCTGAGCTGTCAGCACAGAGCCTGATGAGGGGCTCGAACCCATGAACCATGAGATCATGACCTGAGCCAAAGTCAGATGCCCAACCAACTGAGCCACCCAGGCACCCCACAAATTATGGATATTTTTGACATGGAGGAAGACAAAGTAGGCTAAAAACTTAATTGATTTAAATAAAAATATTAGGCAAGAAATAGTACAGATAGGTAATGTATTATGATAAAAATTATAAAGGTGACTCCAATTACCAAAGAATGGGAAGCTCTGAAGCTAGATGATTTCTAAGTGTCTCTCTAACTTTGCCATGATCCTAAGGCTAAATGGGAGTAAGAGAGAGGCAGTAAGATTAACAACAGTTTTCTAGTACCTCCTGCCTCCTGCATCCTCTTAGCCTCCTTCAACAAGTCACTCCTGCACAATGTTTCTGTTTCCTCAATGAATTTTAACACACCATACTCACAGGTATGAGTGGAGTTGAGTCCAGGATTGGATAGATTAAAGGTCTGATGGTTAGAGAACCAGCTGAGGTCTGAGCTCACAGCTGTGCAGCTGCTATAATCAATCTGGGACAATTTAATACAATATGACTGACTTTGGAGTCAGGAAGAGAATTGGAATAAGGTCATTAATTTGGACCAGCTTCCCAGTTTATTGGCCTTGGATATTTTCTGCTTGTTTTTCTTTAAAAGCATTCAACAGTCTTTGCTGAGAATTCTAATAACAGATAGTATTTTGCCAACCAGTCTACTCCCCAGCAATGGGGTCTCTTCATGTGAACTCCTGTGACATTTAATTTGGCCCAAGTTAATGTGTAATAGTAGAAAAAGCCCTTGAGCCTAGATTAAAAAAAAATGTATTTTCCACTGCCAGTCATAAAAGGTGGTCTCCATCCAAGCCCTTGGTGCTATAGGATTTAACAATGCTTTCTCTTCTGCCATTACGTTACCTCATTTCTATTATTTCCCATAAAGCACACTACAATGATTGGTGTATAGTAGGCACTCAATAAATATTTGTAGATGAATGAATATGTTCAATTAAAAGAACAATAGATGCCTATCAAATAGAACTCCACAGATGTTCAAACAATGGCTTTGCTGACAGTCAATTAATTAGCCCTTCTGACAAACCTAATGTCACTTCAAAGTCTGGAAGGAGCTGATTATCTGTGTGTTATAGAGAAAGTTGTGGGGAAAAAGCAGGTGAGGGGAAGGAGGATGGTTTGGAGGGTTAAAGGGAGTGGAGTTCACAGTTATCTATATTTTTGTGTTTAAGATCAGAAAATGCATAATTAGCACTTGCAGGTTTTCGTCTCGACTCTAGCCACATAGTTCAACACACAACCATAAACAACCTATGAATTGGAACTTTTTTTTTTTTGTCACATACCGTGTGCTCCTGCCAGCTCATTCTCTCCCAGAATGCCAAGTTTTGCTGTCAGTCATTAAGCAAAGAAACTTTTTTTTCATTATGAAGTAGGAATATCTTTTCTACATTTCAATCTCTGATAAAGAGAATGATGATCTCAATGTAACTGAATGAGTGAGTGTCTTCTGTTGATATAAAGACTGAATGAAACACCCATCCTGGGTGGTAAGGATGTAAGTGTAAGTGAGTGACCTTTCACAGTTGGTTGCTATGGAAAACACATATAGACACCGGGTAAGGATGTTTCTTTCAATGTGACATCCTGTGCATCTGACCTGTTTAGATGAGAATAGTAGAAAACTGAGGAGTTGAGAGATTATCCTGGGTTCCAGAGACTATAAACCCCACCACGGGAAATGAGGGAAATAGGGGGAAATATGATCTAGAGCTTAAAACATCTCAACTATGTAACATATTACCTGACCAATTTCAATCCTTACTTTTCACAGAAAACACATGTAAAAGAGATCAAGTCCAAGGGTGTCAATCTAGTTTTTACTGAAGTTCAAGGAAGGTAGCAGCCATATCTTGCTCTGCACATTCTCCATGCCTTTAAGTGATTAAAAAGAAAGAATGAGGGCCCGGGGGTGGCTCAGTCAGTTAAGTGTCTGACTCTCAATTTTGGCTCAGGTCATGATCTCATGTTTTGTGCACTTTGGGCTCTGGGCTGACAGCATGGAGTTTACTCTCTCTCTCTCTCTTTCTCTTGCTCTCTCTCTCAAAATAAAGGGAGAGAGAGAAAGAGGAGAGCAAGTGGGGAATGCGCAGAGAGAGGGAGAGACAGAATCCCAAGCAGGCTCTATATTGTCAGCACAGAGCCCGATGTAGGGCTTGAAGTCACAAACCATGAGATCATGACCCGAGCTGAGATCAGGAGTTGGATTCTTAACTGACTGAGCCACCCAGGAACCCCCCCCCTTTTTTTAACTTTCTTTTGTTTACATTTTATTTATTTTAAGGGGGGGCAGGGGAGAGAGAGAGAGAGAGAGAGAGAGAGAGAGAGAGAGAGAGAAATGAGTGAGTGGGGGAGGGGTAAAGAGAGAGGGAGAGAGGATCCCAAGTAGGCTCTGCACTGTCAGCATGGAGCCCGATGCGAAGCTCACACTCACAAAGTGTGAATCATGACCTGAGCTGAAATCAAGAGTTGGATGTTTAACTGTGCCACCCAGGTGCTCCAAATAAATTAATTAAAAAAAAATGAGAAAGTCTGAATTATAATCCATGGCTATATCACTAACTAGTTTGCAACTTAGAAAACTCACTCATTTCATCATGTCTAAAAGTGAGGAATTTTCCTTACACAGTCTCTGATTCTCTCCAGCTCTAACCTTTTATGATTCCAGAAGGTGCTAAATAAATATCTATTAAATGAGTAAAGTATTATCTCTCCATAGTTTACTGTATACCATGTCCTGCCAAGGGAATATGCAATGTTTGCTCACAATTTTCATTTATATGTTGATTAATTAATTAAAGATTAAACATCTCCTATCAGTCAGGCCTTGCTCTAGAATCGAAGATGAGGACATAGCAGTGAACTAAAAAAATTACTGCCTTCAATCAGATTTACATTCTGGCAGGGAAAATGACATGAAATATTACAAATGAGTAATTTGATGAAAATGAAAAAAAAAAGGTATTGGGGATCTCTTTAGTTATTTTGTATTTAAAAATCCAGGAGCTCAGGACAGTATATACACAGGGCCCTAAGAAGTTACTGATTTTATTATTTTTAAGGGCAATCCATTCTTCACTCAAGTTTGAATGTGTATTCAGGAGTAGGTTCACAAAAACAGCAGGCAAACCTACTTCCTCACTTTTGTGACTCGCCCTGCCATCCCTCTTCCCAGCAGCAGAGACTAATTTCTGTTCTTTATTCAGAAAGGAACTTTTGGCCATAGAGTTGAAAACACTTCCAGCTGTATGACCTTTAATGAGTCATCTGGACTTCAGTTTTCTGGAAAACGAAACACTACTCTGGATAGTTTCTAAGATTAAATTCTTCTTTATGATACTATAAGTCTAGCTTCCTAACTCAATGCTTAAAAATACACTAGATAGCCAAATTAATTAAAAATTAACATGTGCTAAGATAGAACACATACAGTGCTTAGGATTATTTATTTAGTGCTGTAAACATATACTGCCCCAAGCAAACATTTTACCAGAAATCACCACCACAAAAGGAAATATATCTAATATACCTCATTAACTAGAAAACATTCTTTTCCCATGACCTACAGATACCTTAAACAAAGAGCTGGAGAGAAACAAAACCAAGAAATCCATTTTTTTCCCAAATCAATAGAACCTTTTCTCTAAGCTACTCATTTTCTAATTTTTCTCTCATTGTGGTTTTTGGGGTTTTTAATTAATTAGGTCATTTTTGTGTGTGTGCAAAAATAAGATCCTAAAGGTCTCAGGTTCCACCTGTACTAAAGGCAAACGGTGTACCTGGAGTCATTTCCCAGTTTATAGTTGACAGAATAGTTTGGAAATTGATTTGTTGACACAAAATAAGAAAAAAGAAAAACAAAGTAGTTAACACCTCTCAGCTGAGACTCTCTAAGTGTGTTTCAGAGCAGACACATTATTCCTTGTAATGATAGAAAAGCTAAGGCACAGAACCAGGTAACTGGTCTACCTCCTAGTTTATGACTGATCTGGCAACACGGTGCAGAGTGTGATGGGGTAGAAAGAGAACAGGTTCTGGAGTAGTAGGCCTGGGCCTCGCTGCAATTCTGCTATGTAGGGGATCTATGCTTATGGGATCTTTGACTTGTAGCTGGGGGGGGGGGTGGCCCTGGAGAGTGGGGAGTCCCTTAATTACTCAGATCCTGTGTGTCTTCATATGCCAAACAGGGGGAAATACTGTCTTATTTGCAGGGCTGCTGTTTAGCTCAAATGATATAACACGTGTGAAAGTGTTTTATAAGTAGTATATAGATAGCAGTTGTAATCATGCAACAGTAATGATAATCTGGGGGTAGAACAAGAGATTGGATGGAAGAGGCCGATTCCCCGGCCAGTTTAGATATCCATGTCGCTGAACCATCAGACAGTACTTTGGAAAGGACAGTACTTTCCAAATGCGATCTCATTGTCCATGAGATGCTGGAATACAGATCACCACTTCCCCGACAAGGAGTTATGGGGTGTACGCCTAGACTCTTCCAAGGACTGGTTTGTGTCTGCTCAAAAAGTTAATACTTTATACTATATTGGAATTTGCCAGATTCCCCTCACTTGTCTTGCTTTGTTGCTAACTTTGGAAGTATGGGTATTATGTCTAATTCTTTTCCACATGGGAGTCTTCCAGCAGCACCCGGGCTACAGATTTTCTTTTCTCCACACCTTCAACAGTATCCAAATAGTGGTTTGTAGTTTCCTAAGCATCATAGTCCAAATCCCCTAGATGTGGTCACTTATCAACAGGTCTCACTAGCGTAGAAGAGGAATGGACTACCCTCTTCCTTGATTGCGGCGCTCTGTTTCTACTCACGAACATTTGTTGGACCTCCATATTGCTCTCAACTGAGAAGATACATAGCGCCAAGTATGGTGAGTTAGTTTTATTAATAGAGTAATGATAGCTCATGCCCACCCATGCCTTTCTTCTCTTGAGGCTTACCACATGCTAGGTCCCCACTGACGCTTACCTTCCACTTCTGCCCAAATGTCCTAGCTCCCCCAGAACAAACTTCTGGCTTTATGTAAAATTTCCCAATATACCTCAATAACAATACTCAGAAACAAACAAAAATTCTTAGACAAATGCCAAGTTCTGTGAGGAGAATTTACCTAGCGCTGTTCTGAAGGCATAGGGATTCTTCAAATAGCTCACTAGACAATTTTGAGACTCACACACTTCATTTTTTTAAAGGGATAAGACAACACTATGTAAGCAATGCCAAGATAATTACAGCTTTGTGTTTAAAAATAAGCTGGTAGATATTTTCATTCTATCCTCAGATATATTACAGTTCTCATTTCTAGAGATACTATATTCCCATAGTGTTGTCTTGGGTCTTAGGGTCTGTGCAGCCAGAACACCATTATTTGGGGGACAAGTGTGACATGGACACAGGGCTCAACATGTGGAATCTCTCATACACAAACATAACTTTCTCTGAAAATGAATGAAAGCGCAAAACTTAGAGCCTCTGGGTCTGTCAGCCAACATGGAAAACTCTTGGATAAATTCAAAAGATGTGGCAAAAATATCTACAGACAAACTCAACTTTCCATTCGATTTCCTCCCCAAAACTGCCTGAAAAATAAAAGCTCCAATGATGGCAACTAGCCCCGTAAACTCCCTAATATTCTGGCAATGGTAACTTTCCCCGCATCCTTCTTAATGGCTAATATAAAAATTCCGCCTCTCATTTTAAGTTCTGCAGTTTACCCTAATTTATAATTTGCAGTTCATCGCCTCTTGTTCTTTCTCTACATGTATCCCTGGAACTGAGAATCTCCCCTAGTAAAAGCATGCTTTTCTAGTTGCCCAGGGAAAAGGGTGGCTCTGAGATGCAAGCTGTGCTGCAAAGGATTATGGGCCAAAGACCCACTGCCTGTTTACTGAATCAGATGAGAATTTTCTTCCACCTCCAATTTTCTGGCCTGTTTCCTTTCTTCTCCCTACAGGGTAGTGTTTTGAGGCCCTCTCAAGGACTCCATTGGGAAAAAGATACTTGGGAATCTTCTAGACTTCAATTACATAAGCCCAAGGAGATGAAAAGTGTTCAGATCATGAGAGACTTTTATCTTCCCTTGAAAGATAAAGACTTACCCATCTGCTGAGCTATGGTGCATTCCTTGTGGCATTTACCTAATACCAGAATACAACAATCCCTGTTTTTGATGAAGATGGAAGAGGGAGAGCATGGAAACACTAAAACTAACATCTTTTTAGAAGAAAACATAAGAGAATACCCAGCTGAGATGCAGTTGAAGGTTCCTGCTTGTAATATTTTATCAAGGACTGACTTAAGAAAAGTCAGTCAAGCTATGCTATAGTTATCAGCGTTTTCCCTCCCTTCATGGTTAACAGAAGGGCTAGTCAGCTAACATGGTTGATAGGGAGGTATTAGGTGTGCAGTCTTTTTAAATTTTTTTTTTGAAATGTTTTTATTTATTATTGAGACAGAGAGAAACAGAGCATGAGTGGGGGAGGGGCAGAGAGAGAGGGAGACACAGAATCTGAAGCAGGCTCCGAGCTGTCAGCACAGAGCCCGACGCGGGGCTCGAACCCACGAACCGTGAGATCATGACCTGAGCCAAAGTCGGACGCTCAACCGACTGAGCCACCCAGGCGCCCCTAGGTGTGCAGTCTTAAAGTATGTGTCTGAACCATGGCAAAAAGCCTGTGATTAGTGTCACATCAGTTAATTCGGGAGTTATACACAGTTAAAATATATTGCCAGTGACATTAAAGTTCTGGCTACACAACTAATGGCCCTGGGCACAGATGGTCTCTCACTTGAAGATCATGACCTGGGGAGGGAAAGGATGACATGAGGCAGGATAGCCAACTATTGACAATCTGCAGGAACAACATATGCCTTACTGAAATGGTGATGAATCAGCATGGACTTGAGATGACAAGAATAAGTCCAAATCCTGAAACTTATTAGCTGTGAAACCTTGAACAACTCATTCAGCTTCTCTGAATCTGTTTCCTCAATAAAAAAATGAAGACATTGTCACCAGAGCTGTCAGTCAGACTATGACTGTGAAAAGAGCTTTAGACAAATATCAGCTTCTGTCATCATCACTCTAATGACTGTCATCCCATCAGCAGTAGGAAAGGTTATGTGTCCAGTAGAAAAGAAGGAAACATACACAAGAGAATGCAGTCCAAATTCATTGAGGCCCCTGGGTGGCTCAGTCAGTTAAGCATCCAACTCTTGATTCTGGCTCAGGTCATGATCCCAGGGTCATGGGACTGAGCCTCGAGTCAGGCTCTGTGCTGAGCTTAGAGCCTGCTTGGGATTCTCTTTCTCCTTCTCTCTCTGCTCCTCCCCCGCTTTCTCTCTCTCTCTCTCTCTCTCTCTCTCTCTCTCTCCCTCCCTCTCCCTCTCTCTCAAAATAAATAAATAAAAAATTTAAAAAGTTCATTAAAATATTCAAGTTTAGAAGGCACAGGCATGTAACTATTTCTACCACCCAAGGAAAGAGTCTTAAAATAATTCATTTGTGAAGCTTCAATACATTTTGGGGGATGTCCTGTGTAGCTGTGTAGTAATGCACCTCTAGTTGTTTTAATATAAAGTGATTCTGTCCTCTCCACAATATCTATATATCTGCATCTATATCTATATGTGTAGATTATCATCTATCTAGGCTGTTTCAAAGTAAGTTGCAGACATCATGACACTTCACCCTAAATACTTCAACATGTTGCCCTTAAAAATAAGGACATTGTTCTGTATAACCACAATGCCAATACCACACACAAGAAATGAGCATTGATATATTATCTACTATATACCTCATATTCAAATTTCTCTAAACTTTCCCCAAATATTTAATAGGTTTTTAAATTAAACACAGCATCCATTGAGGACTCCTGTCTTCTTCTCCAAACTTATTTCCTATTTTTGTTTCTTTCCACATTGGTGATTTACTCTAACGATTTTATTCTATATTATGTTAAAACTGCCCTCATTGGAAATGACATTGCTTCTCTACCATCATTCCTCTTCCAAATCTATATAGCATAATTTTAAAGACTTAACTCAAAGGTTAACCATTTTATAAATATGCTTTCATTTCTGCCTGGGGATGTCCATTCTTCTTTTTCTTCTGGATTCTCAAAGAACTTTGGCTGAACTTTGATTGGGTCACTTGTCACTTTCAGTCTTGTGTTAGGATTAAACACCATAACCCTGTATATATTCTCTATTAGACTAAAGGCTATCTCTATATGCCTCCAACACTTAGCAGAGTAGTCTGTACAAAATAGTCACTTGGTGGATGTTTTCCACCTAAGGTAAATTTTCCTTAAATAATCCTGGCTTTGACTTATATTTTGTTCCTTCTACCTACTTAGGAGAGAATATCCTTCTTCTATTTTCTGTCTATCCAAAGCTGATCCCCATAAAACCATTCCTTATTATCCAGCTTAAACTTTTGGAGGTAATGGACATGTTTATTAGCTGGATTGCGGTGATGGCAAGGCAAATTTATACATATATCCAAACCCACCAGGTTGTAGACATTGGTTATGCACATTTGTTTTTTGTCCATCTCAGTAAAGCTGGGGGAAAAGTTTTTAGAAGGAAAAAAAAAAAAGAGTGGAGTCTGGAATCTAATCCAGTCCTGCAATTTATTAGCTGTCGATATTGGGAAGATTACTTAACATTTTGGTGGTTCAATTTCCTAATCTGGAAATAATCATAGCATTTACAGGGTTATATATTTTCTATATGGATGAAATGAATTAATTCGTATAAAGTACATAAAATAGTGACACCATATTGTAAGCACTCAATAAAAGTTAATCATTATTCCACATTCTCTCTCATGGTTCATAATCCTTATTTGGCAATGATTATTTACCAATTGTTGACACATGTTCTATTTTTGCTAGGAACTTAAATTACATCAGGTATTATTAATGGATTTTTAATGGGCATATTTTATTTTCTTAAATAAACCATGGTACAACTTTGATTATTGAGGACATTCTACATGCCAAGAACTTGGCTAAGTGCTTTCTATAAATATTTCACTCAATACTCACAATAACAGTATGAGCTAGTGATTATTTCCATATTATAGATAAAGCAAAACAAAAACAAAGATTGAGAGAGCATAAGGGAGTTGTTCACGCTGTCCAAGCTGGTAACTAGGGCAGTTCTTAAAAGCAAAGATCATATTTAACTTATATCTATTTAGCAGAGAACTTAATACATATTCATTAGCACAATTACCAGCTATGTTCAATTTTCCTTATTGGTATGTACTTAGTTGCTATGATATCTGAGGCATATATAATTGTTATGTTAGTTAGCTTTTTATTTTTAATACACCTTAATACAGTAACCTTATTTTTTGCTTTTAACATGATCTCTTAAAAGGTTTACCTTAGATGCCGATATAAAACTTTTTCCCACATCAATAACAAGTACATGATACACTCTTAGGATATTTTAATATAACTAGAGACTCTTTTAAAATAACTATTCTCCATGCATTTGTCCTATCAATTTATGTTTAGCTTTAGCTTTGTGGTATTTCTTTGGATTAATGCTGTTTCTATGGGAACTACTAGTGTTGAAAGAAATTCTAGAAAACATTTGCTGCACACTTTTGATTTACCAAGGTGGGAAATGGGGCTCAAGCAGATGAGGAACATTTCAATACTGCTTGGCTAGTCAAGGGCACAGGAAAGACCAGAACAAGAATTTATTATTCCCACTGTTGTTCTATACCCTGTATATAAATCAGTGCTATGTTTTTCGTAACCTAACCCGTTCCATCTATGGCGTGGCTTGGGATCAGTGCCCTCAGTTCACCAAATATTACATATTCCCAAGTAGGAAGCAAGGGGGAGACACGAAAATCGTAAATGTTAGAAGTAAAAGCCCTGTGTAATGCTTCTGTTCCTGCTGATCCTCAATGTAATATCCTCTCTCTATATGTCCTTAAAGTGACGCTACTCAAACTGTGATCCATGGAAGGGTGTCTGTGAAATGTTTATCGCCCTGTGATGGGACAAGTACAAAAACAGGGAGTTTTTAGAAAATAATATAGCACTTTAATAGAGTAATATATTCCTGTGAAATCTCATCATGGTAAAACTTGGACTTCCATTTTGTATTGTTTTCATTTCATTTTCTTAGTGATTCATGTTAACTGTGCTCTATACAAATACTGGTCTCCAACAGATGGAGGAGGAAACAGTTTTCATCACAGAGATTTTGGGAGGCACTGCTTTAAAAGGGCCAGGTTCAGGTGCCACTGGTTCCTTTATAAGGCATCCCTGATGTTCCTGATAAACAGAGATTTTAAATTTTATAATATTTAACATAAGTCTCTCTTACGCCTCTTACGGCTTTCTACCAAGATTAGTCATTATTTATGTGTTTTTCTTTTTTCTCCTGAATAATTACAACCTCCCTGAGTACAGGTTATGTATTCATAACACCTCATAATTGGCATTTAGTTCATAAATTCACATTACACTAATGGAATAGATGGAATAACCATTCATAATTATTCACAGATTTGGAGAGGGGAGAAGGTTGAAAAAAATACAGTGGGACATTTTTTCCTGAACTTATATAGGGAAAGAATTGAGAATACAGAATTTAGACATTATCCAATTCCATATTTTGTATATAAATATTTGCTTATTTATTTAAAATGTTTATTTCTTTATTTTGAGAGAGAGAAGGGGGGGGGCAGAGAGAGAGGGAGAGAGAGAATCCCAAGCAGGTTCCATGCTGTCAGCACAGAGCCCAACGTGGGTCTCCATCTCACCAACCATGAGATCATGACCTGAGTCAAAATCAAGAGTCGGGCACTCAGTAGACTGAGCCACCAAGGTGTCCCTACACATATATAAATATTTAGACCAGTGAGGAGCCTGAACACATACAGAAACCCTATTTCTGCCTAATGAGAAGCTTATAAGTTGTCAAAAATTAGTTTTAAAATCAAATTTGTATTCCAAGAAACTGTACAGTACCCTCATGCTTTTAGTACAAGGTGAACATTACAGTTATGGCAGTTTCACGAAGTAATTTCTGGAACCCTCTGTTTTGTGCATGTGCATTCCAATTCCAATGCAACTAGACTCAAATCGGTTACCGGTGGAGATGCTAATACTCCTAATTACCAATTAAGCAAAACAGAACAAGGTATTCACTTCAGAAGTCAGCTCTAGACCCCACTCACCAAAGTATTCATCAGCAGGTGGATTCTCCATATCATACAGCATCTTCTTGGTTAGGTGTTCGAGCTCATCTTCAGGGCGGAATGATGGGGGAACAGCGGGAGGCCCCAGGGATCCTGTCTGTCCACCCTGAAAGGCAGAAAACACACAGTTCTTTAAATGCAATCTAGATAATCAAAGCAATCAAGTAGTGTTTGCATTGTACAGGAAGAAGTACTGGACATGGCTACTAAGAGAGCTGGGTTTTAGAATCAGTTTTATCAATTCTTCAGCATCTGACCTTGGACACACCATTGTACAATATTCACCTGTTGTAGCGAGATGAGTCATCTACTGGGCTTTAGAAATTCATGTTTACAACAGTAGGACTCTACTGCATTCAATGATTGCTAAGCAGTCACTATGTAGCAGTTGTATATTTATAAAAACAAGATGAATTAATAAACTCCCCCCTTATGCAGTTTATAGTCAAGTGAGAGGTATGGGCACATTAATAATTAAAGACAAAGCAACTATAGGAAGTGCACAATAAGGGTCCAAAAGGGACCACTCACGTAGCCTGAAAGGAAGGATTCCAGAGGAGATGCGGATGAAGACTAGGGCTTATTCAGCTAAAAGGCAAGAAACTTACAGGTAGAAGTTCTTCTATTCAGGTAAGAAAAGGCCAACCGGCATAAGGAGACCTGGCAGTTGTGTATTTCGGCAGCATGTATAAAGCTTGAGATAGGATATGGGATGGATCTTACGGGGTACAGGGGTGCAGAAAGTGAATGGCCTTGTATTTTAGGTAAGGTGATTGAGGAGCTTTTCCCCCTAGGACTACAAACAGCCACATACCAAATGGGGAAGGTAAATCAAAAGCACTGATACTGGGTTGGTGTTCAAATAGTTGAATGAGCCAGAATTATAGCACGGTCAGGGAATCAAGTGTCAGGGAAAAGATTACCTGAGATGTTCGACCAAGAATCCAAAGTATGTAGAGAAAGAAGAAAGGTCAGATGCCAGATGTAAAGTAGCTTTGCCATGATGTGAATAAAAGGGAATGTATTATTCTATTTTCCTTTGCCTGTATTGTAACTTTGACCGTTTCTGGTATCACACCCCAGCGTCTTTAATCAATGTGTTTATAACTGAAAAACTTTTAAAAAGTTAAGAAATGGGGCACCTGGGTGGCTCAGTTGGTTAAGGGTCCGACTTTAGCTCAGGTCATGATCTCACAGTTCGTGAGTTCCAGCCCTGTGTGGGGCTCTGTGCTGACAGCTCACAGCCTGGAGCCTGCTTTGGATTCTCTGTCTCCCTCTCTCTCTGCCGCTCCTAGGCTTGTGTCAACGCTCTCTCTCGCTCGCTCTCTCTCTCTCAAAAATAAATAAATACGCGTTTAAAAAAAAGTAAAGAAATAACGATGGCCACGATGGCTAATGGAGAGAGCTGAGACTGAGAATATTCTGCCCTTGATGTTTATGGATTCATCTTAGTTTTCTTTTTTTATTTAAATCCAAGTTAGTTAACATATAGTGTAGTATTGGTTTCAGGAGTAGAATTTAGTGATTCATCGCTTACATATAACACCCAGTGCTCACCCAACAAGTGCCCTCCTTAATGTCTATCACGCATATAGCCCATCCCCTCACCCACCTTCCCTCCAGCAAGCCTCAGTTTGTTCTCTGTATTTAAGAGTCTCTTACGGTTTGCCCCCCTCTCTGTTTATGCATCCTTAAGCTGTTGATCAAGAATTTCTCCTTTCACGCACAGTTTACAAGAATCAGTTCAATAGAACTTGAAGCTGCATATTCATTTGCCTGTTATCTCACTATACTAAATGAGTTCTTAGATGTGAAAATCCTACAGAGTACAAATACCTGTACAGATATTTCATCCTTACTACCAACATGTATCTCAACCACTCCAAGATGCATATTAATTATTTGTGTGATGTCTGAGGCATAAAATGCCATCTGAACATATGAAAAGTTGTTACTTGGCACCTATTTGGACTTTTCTCTATATTTATTTTCCATTTTTTAGGTTTTTAAACATGTACAGAAAGTTGGGAATATGGACACACAGAAAGACTTCAAAGGGCCCCCCAATTTTTATGTTGATTACTAGTCTTACCTTGGGATTTTATTTCATTGTTGGACAATCTGGATGGAGAATGGGAAACAGTGAATAAACTATAGCATGCAGCAGGTGACAGAGACAAAAAAAAAAAAAATAGAGCTGCATGCCGGAATCTTTTATTCATTGTGAGATAAGGAAATTTAACACCCAAAAAGATCAGGGCAAGGCTCGTTATGATAAACCCAGGACAAGAGCCCATCCTAGAATCATTTATTCAATAAACATTAAATGTTAAATTTAAGGTCTCCTCTAAAGTGCAAATAGCATTTGAACGTTGGAGGAATGATTTGCTAGTGATATTAAACTTTAAATGGCACAGATGTTATTACTTCTAGGAAAATTTTGCAGAAATAATCATAAAATTATATGACCAAGGCCAGTCACAGGAACTGTCTTTGGAAAAAAGGAGGAACCAAAAGTAACAAAGTAACTATCCATCCACGGGTGAGATGTCACTTAGATGGACAATGATAGATATATACACTAGAAGGTGAACAGGTTTTAAAAGGGTACATTACAAAGCTATCTGCACGAGTATGAAAAGAAAGCCATGCTACCAAAGGAAAAGATCTCGTTATAGGATAGGAAATATAAATGATGGCCCCATGTTTTGTAAAGTAAGTACAGTTTAATTATGTACAGTTCTTTATGTAGGTAGGAAAAAAAGTCTGAAAGGACATATACTCAAGTGTTAAAGGGGATTTATCTCTGGGTTTGGAATCCTGGGGACCTTCCAGTGTCTAAGTTTGTGTTTCTTCTACAATATATAGTTCTACTTCTGCAACCCATGAAGTACAACATTTTAAATGCAGGGAATTCAAGTGATAAAGATAATACTAGCCAAGCCCTGGAGCAGGCTTCCAATCCAGGTCAGATGGGGACTCTGAGAGGAGCAAAAGGCCAAAGGTGGGACACAGTTGGGTGTGAGTGGGGACAAGTGGTTCTGTGTTTAAGACTGAAAAGACTGGAGAAAGGAAGGGCCAGCTAATGACTACCATGCCATACCAGATGCTAAGGGCCTCCCTATGGGTAAGAGGTTCTAGGCCTGTGTGAGACCACAGTCAACTCTGAAAATCTGATGAGGTCAACTCCCTTTTGGCAGGGACTGACATCCATAAGAATGCACATCGAATTTACTTATAATTTCAGGAAGCTCACAAGCCACAGGAAACATATCTACAGACCCTCAGGTAGGAGATGTCCAGAAACCACAGTAGGGATTCTCAGCAGCGAGGTGAGTTAATCAGATTAGAAAGTTCTCTTTGGAGTAAGGGAGCACAGGTGAGCCATGAGACTGGAATGAGGTGGGGAGCTTATCCAAAAATATTTGTGGCCAGGGAGTGAAGGGACATACTGCGAGGTGGTGACATTATGGCTGGAGACGGAGGTTTAACTCTGGCACTGACTTGGTGTCCTCAGGTGAGCTTGTGAACCCTTTATAACTTCAGATTCCCTTCTGTAAAACGGGCTTGTCCATGCTATCTCACAGTTGCTGTGAGCATTAAAATCAGAGAGCTTGCATCTCATGCTATAGAGAGGTTAACTACTTTCAAACCAAGGTCACAAAAGGACTCTCTCTGGACCCTCAGCCTACCTCTGAGGAAGGGGATAATCCCAGTTCAGGTAGCAGAATGGAAGGCAAGGATAGCAAACTGACCTACATCATGTTTTCCAGACTTGCAATAAGGAGAGAACTTGAGCCCAAAAGAGGCTGTCATCTGACTCCAAATACCAGGCATTTTTTTCCAACCAAACATTGCTTCCCATGGAGAAAGTAGAGAAATGTATGAAATATTGCCTGTAATATAAATGGTGTTGGCTGTTTTATTTTAAATCAACAACCATTAAGGAAAACCTGACAATTCCTGCTCCCAGTCTTAGGATAGACCCTCAGGGAATGGACACAATTTATCATTGTGTGGCCCTAATCCGTATGCTTCCCTTTTAACATAAACAAAGGCAGCAAGAAGGCCAGGTTTGTCCTGTGCCAGCAATTGAGATTCTACGCTTAACACTTATGTTACAAGTAGAGGTCCTTATTTCCAAGTATTACCCTCATCTGGACCTCATAGATTTTAAGAAAAATATACCATTCCTTTTTCTCCAAATACTTCCTCTTTGCTTGCAATACAGTTTCTGAAATACCACATTTGGAAAGGCGCTTTCCTTTTCTTTTATATTCTAGTCCCATATCATGCTAACCTTGGATTCCTGGTATTTCTTATGAGGAAGGACCCCAAGACAACATCTCTTCCAGTGTTTGTGAATGTTATTTGGCCACAGAATCCACCCCCTCCCCCCGCCCCTGGACTCCACCCCCAACCAGTGCACATAACGTAACATGCATGGAATACATATTGGTAAAAACACAGACTCCTTAGTATCCATGTGTCTCTCAGAAGATGCAGCCCAGGGCTTTCTTTGAAGTTCAAGTCCTGTAAGTACTTTAGGACTTCTCTCACTGGGGTAAAAAGACCCCTTTTACATCTCTTTCTCTGTAGTGCTCAGAATTCAATGCTTCCTAAGATGCCCAGTTCATCTTTTGATAAGCAGCTTCCAGAATTGTGCTTGGGTAATAGAATATAATTGAAAATCTCTGGGGTGGGGGGCTGGAAGGGATGCGTTGGATTATGCTGTTTTTTATTTCTTCAAACACAGAGATGGGCACGGTATCGGCAGTATAGTCACTGTGGCATAATAATAATTCCTTGTATTTTTGTGACCCTTTTCAAGGTGCCTGTTTTCACATACACGTAATCTCAAATGTTTATGCAACAGCTCTGTGTAATAGGTAATCCTGCTTCATGAGGAAATTGAGGCCCAGAGAGGGTAAATGAGCTCCCTCGGCCGAGCCCTGACTGCCGCCAGGGGCTGTGCGAGTCGGGCGTGTTTCAACTACACTTCAGTGGCTCTCAGTTCTAGGGTCATCTGCAAGCCCTTCTAAGCTCTGTTATTTTGTAGTAATTTGGATTTTTTTCAGAGTAGAGGTTTACTGCTAAATAGTGAAACGAAAGTCTTGCAAAACAAACATAAACAAAGCCTCTAGCCTTTTCTAAGAAAAACACATTCTTATAAGTATCAATATTAATCACTAATATGCGTGTTCTTTGAAATGCCTGCAACTTCTAGAAAAGGCCAAAAAGAAAAAAAAACACATTATATGACCTACAGAGGAGTTATTGAGAAACGGATTTCAGAAGACTGCTTCAAAATTCTCTTAAACATACCTTTCCTAAGAAATTGCCAAGTGCCAAGCACTATCATTATAAACTCAAAACTCAAATTATTCATGATTCCCGCCTCTGACAACTCATGGTTTAGGAAACAAGAGACATTAAAATAGAAAATTACAATAAACTGTAAATACTAAACCACAGGGATGAATTCAGTGTTCTGAGATGGGAGAAGGCTGCCAGTAAGGATATAACCTCTTAGTGATCTTGAAGGGTAAATTAGATCTCAACAAATATAAGAAAGAAAAAGGAAGGAAGGAAGGAAGGGAGAGAGAGAGGAAGGAAGAAAAGAAGTCAAGACATTCTAAGAGTAATATGTAGAATAGAACATGCATATTAGAAAAAACAAATGTGAAGACATAGAGGAGAACAGGGCTAGATGAGGCGTGAGAAATGACCTGTGGTCAATGTCGACACTATTTTAGGCAACAGAGAATCATCAGGAGATTAAAACTGGGTGTTCCCTTTACTAAAGACACATTTTTGAAATATACATATTGTCAACATCTTCAAACACCAAGGCTAATGATGCCTTAAGAATGCAACCAGACAGCATGGCATTTCTGAGCAATTTAATGGCTCATATGTTTAAGGACCCTGATATTCACTAAGTAAGGCAGAGACTGCTAACTGCTCACTGAAATTGACTTCCTCCTCTTTCTGAGCACACAGCTGGACTACAATTTCCATTCTTTGTGGTGGTTAGACGTGGCCATGGGAGGCACGACAAAGGAGAAACACACCCTGTGGAGAGCTATTCACTGACCAGCCTGGCCTGCCTCAAACTGTTACAGAAGGGAGACTGGGAAGAAATATGCTCAAAGGTTCATGGTTGAAAGTGATGGGAGAGTGGTTTATATTCTTTATATTTTCCTATATTTTAATTTTTTTTACCATACAATTTTTTACACTCAGATAAGGAAAAGAAATCTTTTTCTTGACACAAAAGTGTCAGAAAATGGAAAATGTCCAAGCATCTGCAACTGGTGCCTCTCTGTCATGGTTTTTTTCTTGTTAGTGGCCCAACTGATAATATTCCACGGAAGGGTTGTTATGAATACTGTAGCCAAATTTGGATCTAGGTCCCCGGTAAAAGTTATGGGTGAGGCTGTACAAAAAAACGAGGGCTATTTCTGCAAACAGTGATATGGACGGAATCCTCAGTGAGCATGGAAAATGCCAGATTAAGAATAACACAAATAACAATATCTGTCACATTTATGTAACGCCTGATGGTATTTGAAGTGTTTTATACATTCTTACATAGGAACCCCTAAGCACAAAAGGGTTATTTATCTTGCTAATCTGTATTCTGCCTTTAACGGGCCGGTAATTTTGATCAAATCATTTCTATTCCCTGAGCCTTAGTAGCGTTCTGTGCAAAATGATGTTTTCAAAGATTCCTTTGATTCTACCCTATCTTATTTTTGTGCCCGTAATATGCAGGGCACATATCATTACAGATATTTATAGGGAAATCACAGATAATTCATATTTTCGGATACTTTGTAGTCTATAAAAACAGACACACACTGAGTAAGTGGAAACATCATCATTACAGAGATTTCCATTTGCAGGAGGATTTAAACGACTTGTCAGCATCCTCTGAAACAATCTAGAACTTCATTCAGCATTCTGAATCTGAGTAAGCAGCTGGCAGGTCACAGGGTTTCTGCAGCCTACTGAACTTTCACTACATGTGGGGCATGAAAATCAAGAACAAACAAAGGTTAAACACCCGGTCCTCACCCCTCCTCTGGTGGAGCAAGAACTTCAGCATCCCTCCTCAATGCAACAAGAAGCATAGTAAACAGCCTGCACTGGGGTACAAGCAGTGAAGACCCTGAGGAGAACACCCATCACCTTGAATCTTCGTCACCACCAATTTAACTACTTAAATATATGCGTCAACGATCCATTTTACAAAATGGCTACCCACTCTTTGTCATCATGTCAGCTTCTTGAGTGACTCTGATACCGACCTCAGCGTGGGTCATTTTTCTCCTGAGTGCTGACCCACCATTCATTTCCTCGTTACAAGGTGCTAGATAACTTGAACTTAGTACAAATCTGAACCTTACCAGAAAAGCACCGCCCAGGCAGATAAACACTGGGAAAAGACAGCCAAGATATTCAGAGAGATTACATGATAATGAATACTCTATCACTGGGGACCAGAGCTGCTCACTTTTCTTGTCCATTTGTAATGATGTACAAGAGGTTCCTTCTCTCAGAGGGAAAATAACTTCAATTATGTGTTCTTGAAAAAAGAAACATTGAAATTATCTTCTTTCAAAAGGTAGAATTAGTCCCATTTTGGAGCTGAAAGCCTGCCAGGAAAAAATATATTTCTGATATTTTCCTTCTCCCCCCCCACCCCTTCTATTTAACTGTGTCAAGTTTGCAGTTTGCAATTTCCTGAGGCTGCTTCTACTTTCTGACTCTTACCAAATTATCATACTCTACTCTCGACATCTTACTTTTAATGGAATGAGCACCCTTCAGGCCAAGGGCCAAACTCGCTGCACACCCACTCTGCTTCAGGTTAAAAGCAGTGAGTGGGCCACAGGGAAGGAAAGGGCAAGGTGAAATGTCAATTAACAACTAGAAACCCATAAACGAACGCTCCTCACAGTTATATAGGAGCAGAAAATCACCTGCTTAGTCCTTCTATTCTTAAGTTCCATTTTCTTGGATAATGGACAGCAAGGCTTCAAGGAGGAAGACCTAGACGTTGTGACTTTAAATGTTTCTTCTAGCTTTGAAACCCATTCCAGTTAGCTTTCAACTTTCTTCTGATTTTCTTAAAACCTCATTTGCATATTCCCTTTCCCATGCCACACATCGATGTCTCTAAATCACCTTTCTTAAACCAAATCAGGAGTCAGAGCCAAGGACGGACGATTCTGAGTTACAGCGTGGCAGATGTTACGGCAGCCAGGGGGAAGTACCGGGCTGTGCTGTTTGCGCACAAGGGTACGATGCTGATGCGGGCAGGGCAGACAGAAAGTGGGCCCTTTCCATGCCCACCACTCTCAATCAGGTGGCCTCAAGAGTCCTAGGGCTTGGAGCATGCTTGTTCCCAGGCCTGACGTCTAGGGTATCATTTCAGTCCTTTGGTGTTTGTTTCTCTATTATTGATTTTTGTCCACCAACTGGAAGTTAGGAACATCTATTTCATAGGAAGGACCTTTGTAAAATATTAACCATCACAGACATGGCAGCTCTAATTACAAGGAGGGACAGCTTACAAACCACTAACAAAGATGATTTTCTTCTTGGAAGTGGAATGTCTGCAGAGTAATATTCTCTCTCAGGTATTGCTCTGCTTCTGTATCTGCTGATGACACTCTTCAGGGTAGTCTATCTGAACTTCACATTAATTGTGTTAGCGAGAGGTGGAATTCCTCTGAGTTCTTTTAATTACAGACCTTGAAATACACACCATTCGGTGAACATACGCTTTGCTGGCTCTCCGAATGGTCAACAGTTCCACGTGTTAGCCTTTGGCACTGAAAGATAAATTATACAGCAGGGCTCTCATGTTGGGCTCTTTGGGACAAGGTAGCCACTCTCATGTTTTCCTGCCTAGATGAGTTTCAGGCAAAAAAGACCCAACTATAGATCCTGTCCCATGTGGTAGGCAAGAAGTAGGAAAGGTGAGAGGCAGGAAACCCAGATCCTCAGCATCATGGAGAAGCAAGATCAAAGATCTCTTGCCAATCTAACCCACAGTTCCCATTTCATTGCTCCCAGGCAGGCCTGCCTTAAGGGAGAAAATGACTTTCCTCTATGGGTGATAAGATCTCTCTCATTTTACTCCTCTCTTATATATACTGTTCCTGCCCAAGGCTACAAGAACCTATTTCCACAATACTATAGCTAAAACACACATGTGTTCCTCCGACCCCCCCCCCCATTATTTAGGCCTTATGCATGTTATGTATAAGGGATCAGCTACAATAAAGGCAAGGCAATTACAAGACATTATCTCCATTGGTAGGTTTCACCTCGATGAGACGCAAGACATAAAAGTTTGATGAATGGAATGAACTGTCGTCCAAGCCTGTTTTCAAACTAAACCAGATCCTGGTCTTAGCTATGCCCCACTAGTGCCTGGCAGTGACTTCTGGAAGGATGTTTCATCTTCGTTTGGTTGCCTGGGACAATGCTAAGAGCTAGGTGCTCCAACATTGAGAGAAAAAAGTTCTACCACCACAAGCTGATTTCTATCCATTGTCTCACAGAAAAGTCATCCTCAATCAGAAGCTACATTCTTAATAAAGCTGTATCTGACATCACAGTGTCCCTCTTAACAGGACTCTAACCCTGGCTGTGGTTCTAATTCACTGTGTTCAAAATGGGGTTTTACCAATTCCTTAGATTGTCTCATAATTCTTGACATGATCATGCTAAAAAAAATGGGAAGATATTAAAAGAGAACATGTAACAATTACAAGTGAACAAAAATAATATATGCAAGAGTGCCAGCCTGCGTGTCTATGTAGGTAGGGATAAAAAAGCAGACACTAGAGGGAAATATATCAAAATGTACACAGATCATGCCAGGATAGTGGGATTATGAGTCATTTAATTTTTTTACTTATAATTTTTAACTTATCTACATTAAATATAGTAAAAATGGATGACCCTCAGAAAATCATAAGTAGACTTTATAAAGTATGGGATTTCTGTCTTTTCTTTAGTATTCACACATGAGACTAGAAGGGAACAGACAACCTGATGTGGGGACAATTTGTTGAAAACAGTGAAGGCACCTAGATTTTCAGTCTGATAGGCACAGAAACAATTTCCTACTGTACAAGCTGTTTCTATCTAGTGGGCTTGACAGTTGCCTGAACGTGACACAAGACACTGAAATAACATGCAAATCAGTTTTTCGGTTTTAATATGCAAATATGACGCTTGGCACATCACTTTCCATGGCTGAGGTAAATTTCTGTTTTTGAGTTTTTCGTGGGAAATGCACACCAGCCAACAAATGGTTAACTCCCCATATTTCACCTAACACAAGGCGGTTTTCATTTGAGTCAGAAAGGTTCTTGCTCAGCGATCCAAGGCACTTCAGATGCAAAGAAAGGGCATTTGTTTTGTTTAGTAACAATGCCAACGGTGGCTGTAAACAAGGGCGCCCTCCAACAGATGCACAGATCACAGTGGATTTCTGGGCCTCGGCAGGGAGGCAGGCTGTGTCTCAGTGAGGGTAACAGAGAAATGGGTTTTTGCTTGACCCGCAAAAATCAAATTAAAGTAGTTCAACACTGTGGGGACATTCGCTTCTGGATAGAGACGAAGAAGAAGTCAAAAGTTCTCGCTCCTCCGGTATTTGAGTGGTGTGGAAAACCATAGTCTCTGGTGAAATCTTCATTAAATTATCCACACGTACTAGGAAGCAGGCATGAAGGCAATCATTAAGATAATTGAGTTATACCCAGTTCAAGGAATTCATAATCCAGTCAGGCAGTCAAGGTTTATGAAGGAGAAATAAAAGAATGAAGCAAAGCATTGACTGTTGATGGTAGTCAGTATGGCTTAGACACTTGAGACTATAGGCTCTAGGGGCTACCTACCTGCTTGGGTTCAAATCCCACACCCCCTACTTACCAACAGTGTGACCCAGGACAAGATGTTTCATTTGACTAAATATTAGTTGCCTACATACAATGGGGTCAACTGGGTTTACCTCATGAGTTCAATGAGAAGGTCCATGTAAATCATTTGCTGCCTTCTGCCTTCACTAAGTAGGAAATTATTATTATCCTTAAAAATATGCTATGGTATATAAATACCATGTGAACAGATCAATGGATAATATGGATTCAGAGGAAAGAGAGGTTACACTGGACTGGAGCATACCAAAAACATACCAAGAGGATCATGGGGGCTTGATTTTAGGACCTGAAGGAAAGAGAGAAAACGCTTTGTAGTTCTGTGCTCCTTCATGGTCAACAAAGAACTCCAGTATAATACTCACACACACTAGATTTCAGTTAATGCTTTCCAAACCATGAGAGTGTGTTTTCTATAAGAAGAAACAAACCAAGTTAGTGGTTTAAATGACTATGTTAAGTGACTTAGCCAAAATCACACCCAAAGTAAGTGTCAGAGCCGGGGGTTAAACACGAGTCTTCTGATCCAAGCTCGGTGTTTTTCCACTAATTTACAGCTGCCTCTATATATTCATTTAGAAATATGAAACTTACATGATCTATCATAAAGGTTAATCAAGACAGTCAACCTCACTGATTAAAGCATGATGCTAATTATATCAGAGGTTGGAGACCAATGTGGCCCCTTCTACTTTCAGAAACATTGATTGTGGTATAATGGAGAAAGTGTGGGCTTCAGAAGCAGACAAATCTGGTGCAAATAGCAAGTTATACCGCTTCTTTTGTTTATAAGATTTTCTTAAATGTCTCTTTAGCACTAGCTTCTGCATCTGTACATGGGATTAGGGGGCAGAGAGGAGAGAGGGAATGCCCCACGTCAGGGCCATTGTGAGTAATACCTAAAACGATACATGATGTGTGCTGATATTTAACAGCAGCTCATGACTTGTATTAAATGCTCAGAAACAATCTGTCAAATCGGAGCTATGGATGTCTTTCAAATGTGGCAGGAAGGTGGATCAGGAAATATGGATGACTCAGTGTCATTCATCAGTACGGTGGCACAGGAAACATGAGCACACTCTGAGACTGATCCGAAAGACCAGCAGCTCTAATGTTTCCAACGGATTACCAACCATGATTCAAATAACAGTAATTCTCTTGAAGGGATACCCCCTCCATAAACTCTGAAAGTTAGAAATGCATAAGCGTTTACTTTATATATTTACCGATGTGCAACCGATGAGACTGAACATCAGCAGTAAGTAAGGAATA
Organism: Cryptoprocta ferox; assembly: GCA_028646485.1. NCBI lineage: Eukaryota > Metazoa > Chordata > Mammalia > Carnivora > Eupleridae > Cryptoprocta > Cryptoprocta ferox. The sequence goes on from CM053573.1 coordinate 74,618,366, forward strand.
CGGAGTGCGTAGCAGGCGACAAGCAATGTTCAAAGTATTTCACATTAACTCATTTGCTCATCACAGCCACCCCATCAGATGGTCGCTATTCTGATTTTACAAATGAGAAAACTGAGGCACAGGGATCACCCTGACCGCACCTGGGAATTTGGGATTTGAATCTAGACATCAACTCCAGAAAGGGCACATTTAATCACCACACAGACTGCCTCAGCTGTTTGACCCATCTGCATTTTATTCTGATTTTTTAAGGGGAATTTAATCATATATTACAAAGCCTTGAGGTATCTAAAGAACCCTTCAGAAGGCCAAATAGTACATTTTAGGATGTACTATTTCCTCTTTGTAGAAAGATGGCAACCGAGAAAATAGCAAACATCCTGGGGAGTCCAAATACAGGACTTGGAGAGGCAAGATCATTTTTGAGGTCTTCGTTCAGGATTCACCGGGCGAAGTAGAACTGCCCTTCAAAAGGCTACTTACTGAAAGAAAAAAAAAAGACTACTTTCTTCATCAGTCTCTGATACAAGCCAGAGTGTTAATGCCAAATCTTAAAATAGTAAAAGGAAATGATAAATAGCACTGTACTGAAAGGTGGGCCAAGGTAAACTCATATAGAAGACGCTAATACTCTTGGATGTGGAAAAACTAAAAGATAATGCTATGTTCTAGTGACCAAGGTAATATTTTTTGTCTGCTGGGTTATGGCCTAGCCATGAATAACATACAATGACAGCATTCCATTCTATAAGAACTAGAGCCTTTCCAAAATGTGTCAGGCAGTAGTCTATTTGGGAGGAAACTTGATCCCTGCAGATTCTCTGCAAACTTTAGGAACAGAAGACACACTAGAGATCACTTCGTGGTAGATGAGTCTCTTCCTTTATACCACAAATACTGAGGGTCAAGAAGGAAACGGAGTTTCCCAAGGTCACCTAGAAAACGAGTGGTGGAATCATGGAGAAAGCTCGAATCGGAGAAGCAGGTCTAATTCAAAACCAGTGAGTTCACTTTCTACCATGGAAGAATCGCGGAGACAGTGATACATTCTTGATGCCCTATAAAGTATGCTCCTTCTTGGCAAAAATTTTGGGAGCCCTAATCTACATTTATGCAGCATTCTGAGCTCCCAAGATGGAAGCTGCTATAAAGTGAAAATCATTGCTGTTATTCTGAGCGAGTCTACACAGGCTGACAACAGCTGGCACAGACAGATGTGGTCCACAGAGATTCTGCCAGGCTCTGCTGGGATCATCCCCGCGCCAGGCTCCTTTCCCTCGACTTAGCAAAGCGTGTTTGTCCTCAGTGTATGCTGACCCCGTGAGCTTCTTGTTGCTACAGGTGAGCTGAGAATCCTAACCAGGCTGGCTTTAATCCCTCCTCTCTCCTTTGTATCAGCTACTATTTCCTAATGACATGCCTTTCAGAGATACTTGTCACATGGAGAGAATCTTCTTCACCTGGAGTTTCACACAATGTCTGAAGATTACAACAACAACAATTGTGGAATCACCACTCTGTACGTACGTTCTCTCCTTTAACCTCTGAAGTAATCCAATGACACAAATTCTTTGGCTTCCTCCTTTTATTGATGAGGAAACACACAGAGAAGTTAAATAATGTGCTGAAAGTTACTGAGCTAGTATGAGAAAGAGCTAGGATTTGTACCCAACCAAACGGATTCTGGAAACTGTCTCCCAAGTTCCAGTAACTAGAGATGAAGACCTAGAAGGATGGGGTCCAAAGTGTCACTCCAATCACAATGAAATGGTTGGATATAATTAAGTGCCATAAACATGCAAAAGGTTATTATTATAACACCACCATGAATATCATCAAAAATTCTGTATGCATCTCTATCTTTCTAACTCTGCAGTGTAATAGGGAGGAAGCAAGTTATTACTGACTCTATTCTTTTTCTAATAAAAAAAAATATAATGCAGTGACTGATCTAGGTCATTCAGCAGTACGTCAGCCCTCATGACAATGCTTAATGTTATGGACTCAGCCTACAATACTTCTTGGATATAAATATGAAAGCCTTTTGGCAAACAAGTAACTAGATGTTACAGTACATGCAACATGTTAAAGATTGAGCTGTTTCACTTACTCGATAGGACTTAGAAAGCTTCTAATAACACAAAAACGAAACCTAACTGAGGCGATATTCATACATAATACATTTATTCAAGTACATTTGCTATGTGTCTAGTAAGTGCTAGTGCTAAGGACATAACTAAAACATGGGTCCTACCCTCTAGGAAATATCAGACATCTGGAAATATCCAAAAAGAAAATACCCAAAGTAAAATGGTTTAATCACTGCTGTCAGAACACAGGAGATGGCTGAAGGTGGGGGGATAAAGGGACACTCATAAGGGAAGGTGGCATTTTAATCAGGTCTTAGACAAAGACAGCATTCACCAATGCAAAGATGTAACAAGATGTAACAAGATGTAACATCCAGAGATGTGAAGACCCTAGGAAGTACAAATGAGAGTCAAGTTGAAAAGTTACCATCTTTCCTTCCAGGTAAAAACACATGTAACTGACCTCCAGCTCTTATGTCTCCCTGTGTTCCTTTTGGATGATTTCATTGTCTGTGCTGCGCATGAAGATGTCGGGAATGTTTCAGTGAAAGTGAGGTTTCTGTTTGCTGATACAGTCATCCCATATAAGAGTCCATGTGGGGAAACATATCTGCAGATCAGCCCAGGACCTCGACACAGCGGGTCAATTGAAATGTGTGCTTTTTTGCTGCTGATCTTTAAAAAGAGGTTGCTTTGGGGCACTTGGCTGGCTCAGTCGCTAAAACATGTGACTGCATCTTGGGGTTGTGAGTTCAAGCCCCATGTTGGGCACAGAGCTTACTTAATAAAAAGAAAGGTTGCTTTACTGAGAGGCTGAAGAAAGCAAGCCACAAAGTGGCTGTGATGAGTTCTTTTCTTTTTTTTTCTTTAATTTTTCTAATGTTTTATTTATTTTTGAGACAGAGACAGACAGATCACGAGCAGGGGAGGAGCGGAGAGAGAAGGAGACACAGAATCGGAAGCAGACTCCAGGCTCTGAGCTGTGAGCACAAAGCCCAAGGCGGGGCTTGAACCCATGAACCGTGAGATCAGGCATGACCGGAGATGAAGTTGGGAGCCCAACCGACTGAGCCCCCCAGGCACCCCTGGATGTGATGATTTCTGATGCTAACAGCTCAATGCCTGGAGGAGGGCTGCCCTGGGATTTTGCTGCATGGGCTGTGCTGCCGAACAAGGGATGAGGGTCACGATGGAAACTGGTTTTGTTTGTTTGTGGGTTTGTTTCTGCAGGTTCCATAGTGTCACGTGCTGTTTTTACATCAAAGCATGGATGCGAGTTTCCAGGAGTCCTCTCTAGCCACTCCTTAGCTGTCTTCATTACAAGGGACCTGAGGGCCCTTGTCACACGAAGCCAGCATTATCATAAAACCCAGACTGAAATAGCTCAATGTGGTTTCCTGACTCTGTTACTTAACCCCCAATCTCAGTAACTAGGAGTCAAGAATTTCTTTTTCTGACCAAGAACACATGTAGAAGATAAGGACAGGAAAGCCTGGCTGTTCTGAGTTCTAGGTCCCTCTTGGCTGAGAGTCACTCGGTGCTAGCTCATCATTTCCCCTCTCTGAGCCTGGTTTCTTCCAGTGGGTATGGTCTCCAATCTCCTCATGCACATATTTCTTGTGACGAGCAAAGGGAGAAGGGAAAGGAAAATTGCTCAGGTAATCTGTGAGTAGCCACAGCAGAAAGGGGACGCAAAAACCTGTCATCATCATCATCACAGCTAAATTATACTGAGCCAGGCCCTATTTTACATGCTTCAGGTGCACCTCATCCTCCCAAGCTCCTATTTAGATAGTTACTCTTACTGGCCTCATTCGCCGGTGGAGAAATGGAAGCTGGAGTTGGAAGCAGAGTGCTCACTGCTCTGCAAACATGACTGTGGTCCATGGCGTACCACAGGTGGTATTTCGTGTGCACTGCGGGTATGTGTCTTCTCTTCGCTACTTTCGAAACTGTTGGCTAGGTAGTTACGTGGCTCTCATAACTAGAATGTAAAGTCTATTAATCCACATGTGGGCAGGCACCGGGTGGCAGTTCCTGCAGTAGCCCCACTTTGATCACATGGGTAAGGCTAAAAAGAGAAATGTACAAGATTCCGTAAGACAGTAGCTTAAACTGACAATGCATGTAGCTGATATGATAGGATAGGATAGAAGGATCCTAAGGGGTAAAAGAAAGGGTCTTAGATGAAGATAAAAACAGTGACAAGAGGTGCCAATAATGAGCAACTAAAAATGTGCAGGATTTTACTAAATGGATATTTTATACATTACATGTAATATAATGAAAACTCCTTCGACAAACGAGGAAACAACGGCCCAGGAAAGTTAGGCAGGTTGCCTAAAGACTTGTAGGGAGTACAGGAAGGGGAAGAGACTCGAATCCAGGTCTGTGTGACTCTAGTTTTTGTGTTCTTAACCACCAAACTATCCCCGGAAGAGGGTGGTGATGTGCAAGGGCAGAAGAATGCCTTGACTATTCTCTTATTCTACCTGGTTCTGACTATAGGGATTTCGGTGAGTATTTATAGAACCTATCTATATTTCACACTGCTATTTATCATCCTTTGAAATGTGTTATTGCTCATGCTCTAAGGGAACATAGAAATTAGGCCAACTTTTCACTTCCAAATTGTATATTAAAGGGACTTGGAACAATTTAGGGGGGAGGCATTAGAAAAATCAGAAGTACAGGTGGGAAATAAGTGAATACTTCTCTTTAAGCAAGCGGAACAGTCCCTTTGAAGCTACATATATTTCACGTTAAAGGGTACTTCATACAAGCATCACTATGGCAAATGTAGAAGCTTGTGGATTTCAGTTTACCAAGCTCTAACTTCCAAAGTGAAAGACTAACCCACAGCAAACAGCAAGGAGGCCAGATCAAGCCTGAGGTGCCATGTTCTAATAACACACATTGTATTGAGAAGCCAGAGAATAGGATTTAAGCTCTAAATCTGCCACATACTTGTCACACCACCCAGCATATGTCACATCATCTCTCTAGACCTCATTCGCCTACTCTGGACCAGATAGGTTCCACTTAGGCTCCACAAGGTGGGTTTGAAAATGACTACCCTTGGGAGGATTATATAAATATTTAAGAGTTTGTCAAATGTAAATATTTACAAAACCTCGAGTAGCAGACATGGCCTGTGAGGGAACAGGTTTACCTTCTGATCAGTCACTGGAAGAGACACAGTGATCTCACAGGTCAGAGAAGCAAATCCATTTTAGCAATCCCATTCTGAATCTCCTAAGCTCACTCACCGAGCCAAAAAATGAGCTCAGATCTCCTGATACGTTGTCATGTGCTAACCAGACAAAAAGTACTAATATCTTTCTAAAGTTTCTTTGATGTAAAAGCAAATCCTTTACAGCACAAGAAGCTATATGATTTAGGTGTCACTTTGTTTCTGTGCATTTCGGTCACCCTAGTGATTCAATGAATACGGTAAAGGGTATTAATTCCTACAATGGGACCTCAGAGAGACTTTATCAGGAATGAGTGAGCTCATGAATTGTGAAAACGCTCTGGAAATAATAAAATGTCAAACAAAGGCCAGGGACAGCCAACACTTCCTCCTTAAGCCGCTGCGAGAAGGACTTTGTCACCTGCAAATACAATTGATTACAGAAGCACAAGCAAATCAACTTCCCCTGCCAAGAAGATTTGTTGCCCTTGGTGAAATAATAGCATTTTGGCCAGAGAGGAAATCTCGTCATTTTCTTTTGACTTTGGTTCTGACTTTTGCAAGGTGCATGCCTTGGATTCAGGAACTGAGCATCCAGGACCCAGCACTGGCCCTGACTGTAGTTCACAGCCTGGAGTAAGCAACTTGATCACTAAGTTGAGAAGACACCTGCTAGCTCCAGCCCCCAGGCTCCCATCCAGCCAGACAGCAGAAGGGGACTAAATGGCTACCATGTGCCAGACACTGTGATATGGAAACGAATTTCCAGAGTTCCTGCTGCATCAAGTGCATCCCATCCTTCCCTCGTTTAATTGGTCCGCATCCTCACTGGGACAGGCACTATTAGTCCCGCTTTACAGATCAGTTAACTGAGGTGAATAGAATGAAAAGAATAGAGCTGGAATTATAATCCAGGTTGAACTCTGAAGCTTAACCGTTTTTTTTTTTTTTTTTCAGGTGAACCAAAGTGCCTGCCCTCCAGGAGCTCACAATCTAGTGGGAAAGTCTGAAAGGCAACTCAATAGACTGTGAGCTCCTTGAGGGCAAGGACCGTTTTTAGTTCTTGTATCTTCAGAGCCCAGCATGGCATCTGCCATGCGGAAGGTGCTCAAATGGTGTTTGCTGAATGGGTAAACCATAATCAGATGTTTTCCCTCTTAAAATGCAAGTCAAATTGTATTACACCTTAGTGCTCAAAACCTCTGCTAAGTGCTCTTTGCTGATCCCCTGAGAATTACTTTTAAAAGTTCTTTCAAGTCCTTCCTTCACAGCCTTAATGTCCATGATTCACTCCCTTGCACCTCCCCTGTGCACCACTTCTGTATCCTCCAACTCTCTTAGCTTATAGGAGACATTTGACAAAATGTTCATTGAGTGAACATACAAATATGAGAGGGGATAGATCTGTACTATATGTAGGCCATGAATATAATAATGCCAAGGTTAGATGTATCCATTAGGAAGCTTCACAGAAGATAAGACAATTGATTTGGGCCATCTAACGTGAAAATCTCAGAGGCTAGATGACATTGCATAGGAAAAATTCAATCCTTTTATTTTTTTACTATTAATTAGACAAATTACATCAGAACAAAACATTTTTCTTTAAATCAGAATATGTGCTGTGCCAAATTCCATCTTCTCCTAAAGGATATGGGTGCAGGCCAAAAGCCCATCATATGGATTATTGTTTTTCTTCTCCTAAGTACTTAGGGAAAATTAAGTCTCATTTGGCTTGCAGTGGCTCTCAGCAAGGTCATGGTCCTTCTGCAGTGGTGCCTGGGGCAGTTAAGGTAAGAACTATGTTTTCAAAATAAAGAAACTTTTGCCGTCTTTGAAAATAAGACACCTGCTTAGCCAGTGTGCCATGAGAATAGTTAGGGCTTTGGCCGAGAAATCAGAGCCAGTAAGAAAGCCAGAGAGACTCCAAAGTTAGCCCTTCCATCCTTGAACTCAGTATCGAGTAGAGCATGGTGTATTATGGGAGGGAGCAAGCAATCTGCCTGTATCGCGCTGAGATGTCAGGCATCACTCAGTTTTCTCATCTGTAAAATGAGGCAGCTGGAAATGAACTAGATGATCTCCCATAACGTGGAAACTGGAAATGAGAAAGCATGGAGAAAAGAGATAAGCTGTGCCCAAGCATATAAATCTAAAGACTCCTAAGAAAGCCACCACATTCCTTTATTATTTTGACAGGTAGCAAAGGTAAGAAAATCTCCATCCTTTCAGAGACCCTGACACTGAGGCTCTCACATCTGTACATATATTTCATCTCAGCCCACATATGCCAGATGCCTTTGTGGTTCTTCAGGCTACACTCTTAAGGCCCCTGCCTACTATCTATTTGAAGATTAGAGGCAGCTTTCACATCCTTGATGTTGAGGCCCCCTTCCTTTCTTTTTGTTTTGTATTGCCGGCAAATGGCACACTGAGACGAGACTGAGCAGAGGCAAAGCTTCAGCTAGACGAACACTTGCTGGCTCTGGTTTACATTGATCCTTCTCATGGTGGCTGTAGAGCACATTCATTTCCTCCTGGGGCCCGCCCATCCTCTCAGTCATGGACTCTGAACCCTGGCCACCCATCAGAATCACTTGGGGAGCTTAAAAAAGAATGCTCATCCTCCCAGTCCCCACCCAAGAAAAATTAAATCAGTACCTCTGGAGCTGAAGCTCAGGAACTGGTGTGGTTAGAAGGCTCCCCAGATAGTTCTGATAAGCAAAGGGAGCAAGAACAGGTGCTAGTTTAAACATGGACGTTATACACTAAGTTAACTTCTCTATTGCTGTCTGGCCTTTCTCTGGGGAATCGTCTGTCTGCCCTGCATCCATGGCACACATCAGACATCTCCCCAAAGATATCCATTAAGGTAAGAATTGCAAGAGAGGTGGCAGGGACAACACTGAGCCACTCAACTTACTACAAAGGAGCTTAGAACTTTCTACCCTTTCCCTTGGTCATCACTGCCTTTGGGATAGGCCGGTGGCTACATGAAATAAAATCATACAGAGGAAGAGCCATATACTGTTTGGCAGGAGGAACCATGTACTTTGTCTGGCATGATTCATCCTCAAAGCTTCATGTTGTTATGGGCATGTGGGCATACACTGGGCACTTGCGTGCAGGTGGGTATTTTACATAGATCATTGAATTTAACAATCCCCAAATCACTGTGAGGCAGGTAGAGTTAATACCCCCATTTCAGGTAATGGGGAAATAGGCTCAGGGGCATGAATGGTGATTGGCCTAGTCTGGCCCAGTCTGACAGTCTGGCACTGTCTGGCACAGTCTACACTCTACTCCAGAGCCAGGAATCCCACACACTAGGCCACAGTGATACCCTGTACATCACTGTCTTCACAAACGTGCAGGGAGAATGAAGTTCTCAGTAGGTGAACACTTGACTCCAAGAGGGAAAGAAAAAAAAAGACATCCTTTGGATCTATTTATGTTCCTAAAAATACTCCTGACATTGGCCTAAATAAAGGCCAAAATGGGTAGGGAAAAGGGGAGTGATGGTGGTGGAGGCAAGAAATTCTAAAAATCTTTAGAAGAGAATCAGTTGGTAAATTAAGAAAATTTGTAAGCATCAGTGACAGGACTGGTGGCTAAAGAATTCCTTGTATCTGAAGGGACACAAGATTGTCCTAAAGCAGGCAGATTGAATTTGGGAAGCATCCTCCACCAAGAGAGAAATCAAGACTTCTTAGGGAAAGGGTCTATCTTGCTTAACTGGGTTAATGCATCGAGGGCATTCTCTCAGCACAGCAGGTTTTCTCAGCTGGCTTCTTGACCTTGAGTGGAGTGTGGCTGTGGACATGAATCATGTCCTTGCCATGCTGGTCTCAGACCTATACTTGCCTGGTGGCCCCACTTAGACAAAAAACAGACGAGGTGGAAGGGCCCCCTTTGTTTGACGTTCAAAGCTCCTCATATTCTGAGCTTTGTTTTCGATCTTACCTTCCCTTTAGCTACAGTCCCTATTCTAGAACAGTCTATGTACTATTCTCTGAACACAGCTACAGAGGCCATTTTCTACTGCAAGGCCACCACTGCTGGTATCATGTCCACAGCTATGAACATGAAGAGGCACACATTCCCAGACATCCCCTGTAGGGTCTGTGCTACTAGTCTTCGAATCCAAGTTCAAATGCCTCATTTCTTGATCCACTAGGCCCCACGTAACTTCTTTCTCCTCTTGCCCCTCAGAGCACAGCATAGTGGTTAAGAGTACACACACCAGAGCTCACATTCCAAAGAGCTATTCTGAGGATGATATGGGTTAATGAGGCACATGGAACGGTGCTTGACATGTAATAAGTGCAATATAAGTACTTGATAAATAACTAAGTACCTCTTCTGAGGCACCAATTACAGTCTAGCCAGTAGGGTGGTTATATGTTTTTAGTACATCAAGGGGACTCTGAAGTGTCTGTTTCATTAATGGTGCCCATACGTTCCATAGCATGGGCTCGGGACCTGCCCCGGAGAAGACAAACAGTCAATGTTCATTGAATTGAATCGCGTTAAACTACTGAGCATCAGTTCTGCATTCCTGTGATTCTGCAAACTGAATACCAAAGACAGTGGTTTTGGCTAAGTGAGCACCTTTGTTATCCTATAGCATGTTCCTATGAACACATAGAAAGAACTAGTAAAAAGGGCCATTTTGTTTTCCTTTCAGTGTTGTATAATTTTTGTCTCATATTAACATGCCTCGGGGAATAAAATATGTATTTACATAAAAATTTCTGGTAATGGCATCTTGAAAAGTAATTAAATGAAACAACAGATTCTATGTGCAGAGGGCTCCATTTCCAGCACTAGGTGCATGGCGATGTCCTGAAGGGAGACCTGCATGGCTGTTCCCCATGATGGTCTTCACCCTGAGCCACAGTGCAGGACCTGGCTCCTCTATGGCATCAGGACTGCAGACATATCTTAGGAATAGGCAAGAACCTAATGGGCATTAAAGTCACGGACATAACCCCATGGGTGAGGTGAGCACCAGTGCTCCACAGCATGAGAAAGCATTCTTCTCCCTCCTTTGTGGCCCGTTTTCTCTCCCCAGAAAAGCTTAAGACAGAATTTAGCAGCTAAGAACCTGAAAAAATTTCAGAAACTCATCTAGGTTCATGGTTCTCAGCTTGCTGTCCCCGGAGCCTGGTGTGTCCATGATTCCTGTAGAATGGAGCTTAAAAAGCCTACAAGTACACAAGCAGGTCTCAGGGATTAGACTGTTTATTGTGAGATTATCAACTCGGCGCCGTGACACTAGTCTTGTCACCCTACACAGTTCTGGCTGGTCAACGTGCATGTGCCATGGAGCGGAAACACTGGGACAGGGATGCTTATCTACTTTGTAAATACGGTTTTCTGTGCAGGATCCTCAGTACAAGGGGTCCACATTCCAAAAATAAAATGAGGTCCTCTTTTCGATGGGAAGATCCAGCTTGAGATTATAATAGCACAGCAGCTCAGGTCCCCAGACTTCCAGTTCAGTGTTCCTTTAACTATGTCGTAGCTGATACCTCTAGCTGAAAGGCCCTCGCAGGGGTGTTAATTGTGCCTCTGTTTATATTTTATGTGTAATATCTTTGCATCTACAGAATAAGATGTCTCGTCCCTCCCACTGTTCACTTACACTTCCTTTCTTATTATAATAGGCTACAAACATAAGCACAACACAAACTGCCCTCCCCTCTCCCAACACGAGAGTGCTTTCCTAACTGACCATTCATTTTAATAAACTTGTTTTTAGCAAATTTAGAGGAGGTTCCCCTTATTTTGGTCCTGGTGCCTTTCTGTCAGATTAGGAAATAATCAGGGTGTACAGTCAAAAACCAAGGCGGGAGAAGCAGATGGACAGAAAGCAGTAGCTCTTACAAACTGTTTTTGCCTAGGAAACCAGGCAAAAAGAAGGATTTTGTGCAAATATAGAACTGGCAGTCAAAATGTGGAAATAGAAACTTCAAGTCGTGGACTGGTGGGAAATCCCAACAGCCCATCTCTGCAAACCACATCCAGGAGGTGAAAGCAAAGTCGAGGCATGTCTCAATGGGCGAATCCGGTAAGCTAGGAGGACATGCATTTCCACAGTGATAATTCTGGGAAGAGAGCACACGGGGTTCTTCCATGGAGTCTCCTGAGTCATTTATGAGAAAGGAAAAGGGAAAGAAATGAGTCCTACTACCGCAGAGAAGCACAGGTCTCTGCACGGCAGCCTGAGTCATGGTCAAAGAGACAAGCCTACTCGAAAGTGTGTACAGACATCCCTTTCACCTCACTGTGATCTGTCTGAGTGAATATGAGAATAGACCTTGTGGAGTTCCTGGGCTACTCACTGCCATTGTCACAGAGTCTGTGACAATGTGTGACTTCAGATCCCCTTTGTACCCTTTTCACTGACTCATCCCTTCCCCCACAGGCTTCAGATGAAAATGAATGCCTGTTTTCTCTTGTACTTTCATGCAGGATCCTTGATCACTGGATTCCTTATTCCTCCTTGTAGTCATCCTGTTTTAAGATAGAAAAAAACAGAGAGAAGCCTGAGGACAGTGACTGTAGCTACACCCCAACATTACTGCCAGGCACACTATCCTTGTCTCCGGTTCCTTCCCTGAAGCAGGGCCTTACGGAGCCCCTTTCCGGCTGCTGCATCCACACAAGATGTGCAGTGTTGGGGAGAGACCGCGTGTGCTGCCTGGCTTCAGTCTCGGTCAAGAAGGAGATTTCATCTGAAGTTCACGGTGATTGTTGACAGCCTTGGACATTCAGTACCACTTAGTAATTTGTATGAGTGTTTACTCTGCTTGACCATGTGAGCTACAATTAGGGGGAATAGAAACGTTTACGACAACAAGCCAGCCTAGCCCTACTCCTGAAATGCCTGCTGTTCTGCTTCCCTCAAGCCCTCTGCTCTTGCCAAAGTAACCATAACAAATCCTGCTGCATGTCGCTTGGCCTTGGCCTGACCAAGCAACAGCCTTGACAGGAACCTGGGATGGTCAGGGCAGGAAGAGCCTACGAGAGGAATTAACAAGAGACTGGAAAAGTACAAGCCAAGAGGCGCACGGTGTGTGTGTGTGTGCGCACTGACACATACGCTAATAAAGGCAAGACGATCGGAAAGAAAGGCTTCTCCTCCTCAAAATCACACAATCTGTGTTACCATTGGATTGAGAAGTCAGTAATTTCTTGTGTACGCATCATGAATTTAAATTTGGAGACAAATTCTCCCTGGGTGACATTTCTTGCTTTGCTATTAATATAGCAAATTCCCAGAAGACAGAAGGAATAGAGAAAAAGAAGTAGGAATAGAGAAGTAGAAAAGCTGAGTTCAAGTCTCGGCTTGGCCAAGAAGTAGCTATGCGACCTCGAGCAGGTGTAAAGGACTCAGGCTTGCTCCCTGCAAAAGAGGAGGATAGAATATGGATGTTGTGTTCACTTCACGAGGTCATGGTAAAGACCGAATGAGGTCATATCTTCATTCATCCACCTAACCAACATTTATTGAACTTTCCCCCATCAGGCACTGTTTAAGGATGGTATACAGACATGGGCACAGCAATGTCCTTGCCCTAACAGAGCTTACATTTGCGTGCATTTGCGTGCATATGCAACATCTGTGTGTGTGTGTGTGTGTGTGTGTGTGTGTGGAGAGAGAGAGAGAGAGAGAGAGAGAGGGAACAAAGAGAGAGAGAAGTGACATACACATGCAAACAAACACTGTGTACACATGCATACACAGCAGAATGATGCTAAGGAGAGAGATACATGTAAAAAAAATGTTAGGTAGTAAAATGGCATACAAGTAAAAGATATTATTACATTGGGGCCCTAGATATAAGCTCTCTGCAGTTGGAATAGTTCATTCCTTCCCTGTTTTTATCCCTCCCTCCTGTCCCACCTTCCTTTTTCCCATAAACAGTGGTTAAGAGCAAGCTTACAGTCTTGCATGAGGGTGCAGAGCCATAAGAGAACATATCAGAAGTAGACCCTGCCTGCAGGAAGCTTACAGATAGCACACAGATGAGGCACTACATAAACTGCTATTCCCATGTACCTATTCCTAGGTACAAGGCGATAACAGCCTTCTCAGTGCAGTGTAGGTCTGATGCCATGGGAATTCTTCCATAGGGAGATCATTGTCCATCTGGGAGAGAGGAGGCTCAGGGAATGCCTCCTGGAGGAGAGGGTGGTGCAGTGTGGGGGGTGGAGAGAGCTGTCCCAGGCTGGAAGAGAGGAGTGAGTACCCTAACATGGACTTGTGACACTGGCTGTCTCCCAGTGTATAAGGGGAAGATGAGCCTGGGAAAATAGAGCAGGGGGTCCATTTGCTCTCCCACAGTGGGACGTTCTTAGCTCCATTTACTCCATAACAGAAAGTCGTCCCTCCTGCCAGAAAACTTGGTCCTCTTGTCTCCCAAGTTTTGGTATTAACCAGAGATCTGTGTTTCATAACGTGATTTTCCCTAATTTCAATTTTTTTGGTATCCATTATACAGGCCCCTTTTTGGTAGCAAAGGCACAATGATACCGTCAAAGACAATTTCTAAGTAAAATGATCCTTAAGGCATCTTCCTGTATTGGATCCACAGCTCTACTTTCTTCCGAAAGACAGACTTTCAGGAAAGCCGAAGGCCTTTCTTACAAATGTAAGCAAAGGATTCTTTCCTTTCTTTTTTGTTATTTGAGTCTGAATGCATCACTGTCATTTTCTGCTGCTGATCTGGGGGAAGGTCGGGTAGTAAAAAAAATGTTCTTCCATTACTGCGGGCATCTGTAATACGAAGTTAGAGAAGTAAGTTATGCTTTTTGGCTTTATTTCAAATACCCTTCTTATTATGAAGGGTGTGAACTGGAAATAAAGATGTCTTCTTTCATTTGAAAGATTGTGAGCATTCTTGCTTGATAGTCCAAATAAATGGATGAAAGCTGCCAACAGTATGTGGCTTCAAATCAGCTTGTTCTTAAAGCCGCAGAGAACTGAGACAATCTGAAATGATCCAATTTAGCAACTCCTCTAATTGTTACGATTCACGAACAAAATCCAAGGAGAGGGTAAGAGAGCATATAGTCATAGCCCACATTTCCGATTTCCCCGAGAGTGGGAAAAGGAAAAGATGATGATGGAGAAGGAGAAAGAGTAACGGTCTCGGCTCTGTGTGGGTAAAACTGTGACTTTAAAAAGTGCCAGAATGAAACAATTCTTTCCTCTGATGGATGCTCCTTTGGGAGCAATAAGCATTCAGTCCTTATTGACTCATATTCACCAATGATTCTAATGACCGTTTTGCTCCTCCTTCCCCACACCAGATATTAGAACCAATAAACATCAAAAGGTGGTGGGGAAACCTGCGAGAGGTAGCCCAGTGACAGCAGAGATGGTAGCTGACAGCCTGAGGGGACAGGAGAGGAAAATTACTGAATTTCAGCAGAGTGCAATAATAGATGGTCATGAGGATGACCTTAAGTCATCAAGAGGATTCAAATGCTTAGTACGATTTCTCTGGAAGGAGAAAAATGTGAAATGCAGTTTAATAAGGTTTTCACCAAAATCACTACAATTGTTTATTATTATTATTGTTATTATTACTGATTTTGTCTGATGGAGGAGAATGCTTAAGCTTTGCGGAAAAGTCAGGTATAAGGTACAGTGACCACACAGAGGATTCATGTACCATATTCATGGGTACATGCAAATTCACCAATTCCCCATGGAGGCCAAATATCTTTAACACTAATTAAACATACCACACACATGCATAGACTATTCAAAGTCTTGACAAACTAAAGGAAGATAATGACAAAGACTGAAAAGCTCATTTACTTGGCTAGCGTCGACAGAGTAACGGCAAAAGGAACACCATGACTTCAAACACAGGTGAAAGGACATAATCTTAAAGAAACTGGCTCCTCTTTATGTTCTTGATAGTAAAAAAAAATGAGTAAACTCTCTGACAGATTTTACAATTTATGACCACAGTTGTACCATTATCAGCATTTTTGCTAACCGCCCAGTGAGGTGGGCCTTCCAGCAACTTCTATGCTCTTGAGGAGCCTGAGGTGTCTATGTAGTTGGGAGTTGGCCCACAGCCACGGGTTGCTGGGTGAGTGGAGTCCAGGTCCACTGAGGTCTAACCCCCCATGCTTCTTCCTCTGCCTGGCTCCACCTCCCCTTTGCTGGGGACTTCTCTGCCTCAGATGTCCAAAAATCTGTGCTGTTACTCCTATTCTGGGTGGCTGTCAAATAAGGCCTCCTTCCATGTTTTCTTATTCAGTCCTCCCAATCAACCTGTGAAGCAGGGATTACTAACCCCCATTCTTCACATGAAGAAATCTGTAAAGTTCTTCAAAAGTTCTTCTACTGAATGTCATCAGTAGATTTATACCCTAATTTCACTCACTTGAGTCTGGCCTTCTTTTCGTTTATTTTTTCTTTATTCCCATAAAACTCAGAAGTCAACCTATTTAAATATCTTTTTCCTTATAAAGACAAGTTCTAGGCTTTATTCATCTGTATATTCCTCATCGCATCTAACATTCTATATGGGACAGAGTGGTTGCCTGGAAAATGTCTGCTGAATACATGTATGTGTATAATGGAAAGAAGATAAAGTTTGGAATCACAAGAATTGGGATTTTCATCACTTCCCTGTGATGCTATGCATCCTTGGGCAAGTCTTCATACCCTTCAGGAGTTCTCTGCTCACTGGTAAGGCAGCACTATATGACATATACTAAGCCCAGAAAATAATCAATGCTTTCCTGGTTAAGTTACAGTCCAATTGATTTCCCCATTCTTTAGGGTGACCCACTCAGAAATGTTTTAGGAACAGTTTAACAAAATGCTTAACCTATAAAAATAAATCTGAGCTATATGTAGCTACATCAAATGTAACACTTTTCAAGAAGAGAAGAGATTGGTTTGTTACAATAGCTTTTAAGCATCCTCATCTGCCCATTCATTCACTGGTTTATTGAGAATCGAGGGAAACTTACTGTAAGACAGCACCATGGTGGAAAATGAGGTTCCAAAGAGGAAAGACTTGCTTCGATGATGTTGCAACAGAAACTAGAATGATGTGGGTTAAGAACTTCACAAATTGCTCCTTCTCTTCTATTTGGTTGGGTGATTCAAAAATGCCAGAGAGCTTCGTTGAGGGTTTGGCAATTTCCCATAGAAGTCAGGAGTGGCATGACCACAGTGGGGCCATGTTTGGGCTGCTCCAGGCCTTATCACTTATTTCAGAGTATTAGGACCCTCTTCCCAAATTGTCAAGCTTCTGTCTTCTAGAAAACTACCCTGGGGGTCACTCAGGCCCAGGGGATGGTGAAATAGGCAGCATTCACATAGACACATCCATCATTTGGCTAGTTTGGGTCCCTGCTCCACGTCTGTAACATTCTTTAGACTGAGGAGTAATCTTGTAAAAGAACTGCTTCATTTTAAGTCTCCTCTTAGTGATTTTTTTCACTTAATTTTGCTAGTATGTAAGTGACAGAGAAGCTCGAAGAATGATCTCCTCACCCCATTTCCTAGAAGGAGAAGTTCTGATAAGCCATCTATGGCAGAGCCACAAGAAGATTTGAAAATAGCTTTCAGAGAAACTCTTCTTCATATAATTCAACTGGATTCAACACATATTTATCACTATTTTTCAACCTCACCCAACTCCCCTATAAACGAGAGTCAAGGGGCATCTCCCTTGAAGAGATCCCAGAAAATGAAGGGCACGTTTATAACTTAAAGTCATGGATAGATCAGCTCTTAAAGAAAGCATCCTTAACAGTTTTAAAGATGGGGTAAATAGTTCACTTGGTGACTCTTCTGTAGAGAATGAAAGTTGAAGAAAATGGTGGATTCTAAATTAACAATTGTATTAGCTATCTATTGCTGCTAGATAATAAAAACTTAGTGGAGAAAAACAACATACATTTATTATCTCAGTTTCTGTGGGCTATGGGTGCAGTCATGGCTTAGCAGGGTCCCCTGCCTCAGAGCCTCACGGGCTGTAAGCAAGACCACAGGGTTGTGGTCTCACCTTTAGGTTCCACAGGGGAAGGGTTTGTTTTCAAGTTTACATGGTTGTTGGCAGCCTTTAGTTCCTATAGGCTTCTGGACTGAAGGCTTTTATTTCTTACTAGCTACAGGCTACCCTGAGTTCCTTGCCACATGGTCCTCTCTATGTGGTAGGTCACAACATGACAGCTAATTTCTTTAAAGCCACCAAAGGGAAAGGTATCCTTGTAGGATGGGTGTTACAATCCTACAATTTATCTAACATTACCTTATACAAGTAATAATCATCTACATCCCATCCACTTTGCTTTAGTCTGCTGTTCAGAAGTCAATAGTAGGTCTTGCCCACATTCAAGGGGAGTGCCCTATACAAGGGCATGGATATCAGGAGGTGGGGATGATTGGGAGTCACTTCGAGTCTGTTTCCCTTCATGGAAACTTCTGCCCTCTGTGTAAGCCTCTGTGAGGTCACACTGGTCTTAAAGTAAGAGAGGGACTTTCATTTTCTGAGTGAGAAGGAACTTCAGGTGTTGATGTACACTGTCAGGATCCGTGTGAAACAGAATGCATATTTTCTTCCTCTGTCAAGTACAAAGGCATCAGGTAGAGAATGGAGAAATAATTTTGTTGTTGTTTTCAATCCTTTACAGTATAACCCCTGGACAGAGTTAGAAAACATGTTGGGGGGTTGGGGTTTGAGATATATTAACTCCTGTCTTGAAGTCCACCCTTGTAATCAACTTCAGTGCTAATGGCCTATTTTTATCTACCTTAAATCACCTAAGAAGTGGGGATACACAGGGTAGACAAATGAAAACACTTAAATGAGAGTTAGTACAACCTGCCCTTGGGATAAAGTGTAGCTATTTCAATAACTTAGTGTATCCTCTCAAAAAACTGAAGACGGTATTTTATCTAGAGTATTCCAGCCATAGATAAATATTCAAGGATTGCATTCCACCAGAATATGGTAGTGACTGCTACCTATTTTTTTCTCTGACACATTCTCTTTTCTAGTTCCTCTTTTTATCTAGTATTATCTTTTTATCTAGTCCCTGTCAAGATAAATGCTGAATTAGAGAGTAATCTTTTCCTTCTGGTACTCTTTCTCTTTAATATAAAAAAGAGGGGGGGGAGATAAAAAAAGGTGTGGTTAATCATCAAAACTTAAAACTGGCTTCTAATGAAGGAGGAGGATCATAACAGCAGAGACATTAAAATACAAGAAGGAAAACTCAAAATTAAGAATTCTGAATGCATGATTCCAGAGTGTTTTCTATAACAAGGTCAGCCTTTAGCATTTTTGAAGAGAAAGAGCACACCTCCTTTGATGCATATTAAAGTAGTTAATATATGTCCATGTAATGCAATGAGTGATAATCAAAGCACACTAAAAACTTTAAAATCATTAAATGCTGGAGTTGAAGTAAAACTTTATTATCACACAGCCTAATTCCAACAATTCCAGGAGGACACTAGGGGCCCGAGAGTTATGTGATTTGCCTAAGGCTATATAATAACTAGATGGTGGAAGCAGGATGAGAATTATGGTATACTGACTTCTAAGCTTACACATTTTACCACTACTTTGATATATTGTCCCTCAGACACAAACAAAGATACATACATGATAGTGGAGATACAGACTTGAAGCTATTTCTCCAATTTACTTGAGTTATTAACAGTCTCTCTTTTTTCTGTCTCCATTCTTCCCTTCCTTTCTCCTTTCCTCCCTCCTTCCCTATTTTTTTGGTTGACTTTTTGAGCAGGGAAGGAAGCCACATGATAGAAGTGGAGACCAGGACACCTGTTCAGATCTTACCATAACCCACCCCACTGGTCCCTACGTGGTGCCTTCTGAGTGTACCCCAGCCAACACTGACTTGACACGCTGCCTTGTCTCTATAAATAAATATGATCAGAACCACAAATCTGAACATTTAAGTTATTTCACTATTTCAATTCTTCCATCGTTTTATCTATCACCTGGAAGGACTATTCTTCTGCCTTTATGTTATACAAATAACTAAACAATGCTATGCATGTAGAAGTTGCTTAGAAATATTTCTGGATTACTCCAATGGCTATACAATCATAATTACTCTAAACAGCGCAGGATCAGAATGCCACCAACAGATAATTTTGTCAATGACTTTATACAACACAACACTACTATTTCATTCACTCATCTCTAATGGCTAAGGAAGCATGCATGCTCTGGGATTTTAATTTTGAAACAATAAATATGTCCTAACCTCCAAAGGTTTTCCATGAGGTGGAAAGAGCAAGGACTTTGAAGTCAGAGAAATCTGAGTTCAAAGCTCAGCTTTACCAACTATCCTCAGGCAAGGTGTTTAATATCTCTGGGCTTCAGATTCCAAGTGGAACGGTAATGCACATTTAGCAGGATTATTATAAAGATTAAGTAAGAAATTGTATAAGAAGGAGCCTAGCCCAACATCTGTGGCCAAGTAGGTACTCACCACATATTAGCTTTTCTTTCTCAAGCTCACTACAAGTATGGGATTAAGTTCACTCAGGAATTGGGCACAACTGTGTCAACAAAACTAACTGAGGCTTACAAATAAAAAGTTCCCTAATCTAAATTATATTGTCCTATGCTAAAAGGTTATGCATTCCTGTGTATTCAAATCAGGATGGAGAAGAAGGAGAGAAGCCAAGCCATTTCTTCTGGGAATGAAAAGTGAGAAGAGGGAAGGAAAAGAAATCAAGCATAAAATAGTAAAAATTTACCCTAATTTTTCACAGAAAAGAAGTTGGGAAACAATGAGCTGAAGAGTGGTAGGAAGAAAGATACTTAGGAGCTTCAAAACTGGGAATGCTTTTGTGCCAAAATTAGGAGTTAAAAACTTCTCAGCTACATTTTTGTAAACTGTTATATCCTTAGTGTTCCCGAATGTACCATACGAATGGTACACTACATATGAGTTGTTCAGAATGAGCCAATTCAATAAAAAGGCTTTCAGAAGAATGTAGTAAACTAGGAGCTCAATAATATATTCCAGAGGGCTACTGTATTTGTTAGGAAATGCCCACAGCTATAACGGATAGGGAATGCTCTTCCCTATACTATGTGGGGATAAGATGCAAAGGACCCCAGGGGTATATTTCATGAGTTATCTACTGAGGAGATGGAATTGTACTCAATCGGCAAGACAAAGAAAAAAAAATAATTACCAAAAAAAAAAAAAAAGGCTCTAATTTTCCTCAAGAGATTGAGTGTTGGCCTTCGCCATATTCGAATCTGCCTCGTTTCATTCACTTGACCAATAAACACTCCACTCCCACACCTCCAGTTACAGCAGGGCATACAAAGTTTTTTGTTCTTGTCCTCAGTATGGAGAAGCAGCAACTTGGTCCATTTGCTTTATGCCAGCAGGGGCAGAAAGATGCACGGAATCAGAACCACAGCCTCAGGTAGAATCATGGGGATCAATGGGTTAAATTGACCCTTAACTGTAAGTAAATTCTGCTAAATGATTTCCCCCCATGATGTTTTAAAAGCCTCAGGGAGATAGAAAACATGAGTCTAATAATTATCAATAGGGTTGATGCTAATTTATTTATTATTTTTTTAAATGTCCATTTATATTAAGATAGAGAATGTGAGTGTGCATGCACAATGGTGGGGGGGGAGAGAGAGAGAGAGAGAGAGAGTGAGAGAGAGAATCCCAAGCAGGCTCCGTGCTGTCAATGCAGAGCCCCATTCGGAGCTCAAACACACAAACCATGAGATCATGAACTGAGTGGAAACCAAGAGTCAGATGCTTAACCAACTGAGCCACCCAGGTGCCCCCGGTTGATGTGAATTTAAAATGAGAAAGTGCTATATCCATTTACTACAGAGGCTGCATATTATCAAACCACTTTATACATCTTTGATAACTGACATAAATATTGACATGAGGAAACACATCTTCCTCTTCCTCTTCCTTTGACACTATCCCATAGTTGTTTTTAATTAGTTCCTTTGTTTGTTTTCACATGTAGGGCCCTCAGTCATTCAAGAGGTGATATAAACTGACCAAGCTCACAGAAGCCCTCAGAGTAAAAATCAGAGGGCATTATCATAAATTAGGAAGCTCAAAATGAACTTCTAGCTAAGAAATAGGCTTTCTCTCACCGAACCTCCTCCACAGGTTGTTTTATTTGTACCTCCCTAGGCATACTCACCACTTGTAGGAATGTTATTTATATGTTATTTCATTTTCTTTATTAGAACAGACAGAACGTGTTGCATCCGATATTAGTACCCTGGATGGGACTTAAGACAGCTTGGGGATTCTCCGTAAATGAGTGCTGAATGTTAACAAAACAAAACAAAACAAAACAAAACAAAACAAAGACAAATGAACTTAGCTTTACCCTTGGCTATAGAATTTAGAAGTTAGAGGGAAGAAATTTTAGTGAATGAAGTGTACAGTGATTCACATATTGTATGGGCTCTGTTCCTCGGGTTCCTCTCCGTCCACGGCCCAGACATTTAGAACAGAGAACATGCTATCCATTTAGCAGCAGCTCAGGGAGCAAGCCTGAAGGATACTGTCAAAGCAGAGAAGCTAATGAATAAACTTTTCTGTGGAAGGAATGGGTGATCCAAGAGCAGTGAAGGTGCAAAACCTTCAAGGGCATGGGGGGATACAGGCGACTGTTCTGCACCTGCTTGCGGCTCAGGGGTGAGGGAGCCAGTTGCCAACAGCAGATAGAAACAAAATGGTGCCTGTAAAATCACTCTTCACCCCACATAGGCACACACACTAAATGTGAGGAGGAGGCAAAAGGCTAATAGCATTTTTACCGGGATCTTTTAACTATCTCCAAACAATAGCAACAAATAGAGCAACAAAACAACAATTAATCAAAACAGTCGCATGGAGTAAAACAAAATAAGAGCCTAGAAGACACTGTACCAAACTCAACAGGGGAGCCCCCTGCAATATGGATACCCTTCTATTTTTTTCTTTCATGTATTTCTGCAATGGGTGATTCAAAAACATAACATAGTTAAAACAAAATAAATTGTTTAACTTAACAATTAAAGACAAAAAGCTCACTATAAACAGCATTTGGAAAACAGACTCGCTTTTATTAGAACCCTGAAAGATTATAATAAACCTGAGTTCTGCCTTCCAGGAATGCAAATAGCTTCCTCATTTCTGCTCCTCCCAATTCTTACTTAAATTCTTGTACAGTCAGTTCAGACTCAGTCAGTCCCTTGATACCCAAAGTGCGAGCAGGGGAGCATTCAAAATGCAAAAATGAAGATTAATGGAGGATTTTCAAGCACTTCTATTTAAACACTGTTTTGCACAGAATGTGTTCTCACTCTTCTGTGGCAGTGTTGCTAAGGCCACTGAAGAATAATTATTTTTTTTTTCATAATTAGATATTCCACAAATGCAGTAAATGACGCAAAAAGAGCACAATGTTCAGAGCTGTCACTTATGGTTAAATAATTAGTCAATGTTACATTCAAATGCTACCTTCGGTATTACAGCCATTCTGGGACTGAAGGGCTCTGTACTTCCACTGAATGCGGGGGCCTATCACAGTAATTTGTCTAAATCAGACTCTTCAGGAAGAGAATGGGCCAGAACCACACCACCAGTTACATTCAAATGCAAATAAAGAACAGCAGAGACTTAGTGGAAGTTTCTCCAAAAAAAATAACATATGTAACTGCCTTTTGATCATTTTTCAAGAAGTCATTGTCTTTATTTAAATCCATGTCCACATACACCCACACACACGTGCGCGTGCAAGCACGCATGTGCACTCACGTGCTTAATACAAGTGTTAATTAGGCTATCTTCACTTCAGAAAGAAAATCATATTTGGTATGGGCAGATTATCAGGCAACTCTTGAAAAATAGATGATGCATGGGTATTGAAGTTAATTCAGTCCTTCATGAAATATTTGTTGTATCTCTACATGCAAAAGACATGCTATACATCAATATAGATATAGATGGAGATATATAGATACATACATATATATATATATATATATATATATATATAGCGTGGGGAATCAAGATACAAGCGAGACTAGTCCATGTGGAAATACATGGCACAAGGACAAGACTACTGCATTAGCTTTACCATAGGGTATCTGTGTGCCATAGCTATATTTTACCCCAGGGTTTTTCTGAAACTCAGTATTGATAATAGTAGATGCAAAATGGTTCATCATCTTAAACATCTTTGAAAACGCTCAGAATAAGATGACAGCCTGTTGCACGTGGAAAATGGTGACATCTTTGATACCTCTCTGCCTCTCCTACTCTATACCCCACCCATTGGCAAATCCTTTCAACTTTTTAAATATATCCACTATCTGAGCACCTCAGTTTACCACCTTGGTCTAAGACACCCTCAGGTCTCCCCTGAACTACTTTAATAGCCTCTTAACTGTTCTCCTATTTCGGGCCTTTACCCCTATAGTCTATGCTCCACAGAGCTGCCAATGATCCCTCTAAAAAGTCAGTCAGGTGACGTCATGCCTCAACTCAGAACTATCCTATGCCTTCTCAGTTCATTCAGCAATAAAATCCACATTCTTAGCCTGCCTTATAAAACCCGACAGCATCTAATTCTGGGCTACGTCTCTAATCTCATCTCCTGCTGCTCCCATCCACCTGGCCTTTCTTGTCCCTGCATATTGCAAACATGCTTATGCTTCAGATCCTTGTATTTTGGTTCCCTCTTCCTGGCATGCTCTTCCCCAGATCCTTCCCACAATCAAAACTTTATTCAAATCTTAGTTCAGATGACATCTAATCCAAACAGCACTTCCATAGTTTACCCCATTGCATGTGCACTCCATCTTCATATTCTTTATTTTCCTTCCTACTATTTATTAGCATTGAACCCACTCTTACTAATCTTATTATTTTTTAAGCATATATGTATATATATACATATGTATTTTGAGAGAGAGAGAGAGAGAGAGAGAGAGAGGATCACAAGCAGTCTCTGTGCTGTCAGCACAGAGCCCAACGCAGGGCTCAATCTCAGGAACTGTGAGATCATGACCTGAGCCGAAACCAAGAGTCGGATGCTTAACCAACCGGGCCACCCAGGCACCCCCTACTATTATTATTAACTGTTCTTCTTTATCTTCTGGAATTTAAGCTACATGAGAGCAGGATTTATTTTGTTCACTTCCAGGGTAAACATCTTGGCAACTAGGATAATGCCTACCACGTACGTGGTAGGAGCTCAATAAGTTCTGGAGCACGTCTTTGAGGGATGGAAGAAGGCACATGAAAGGTGGGGATGCAGCAGCACCTGTGCCATTCAGCCAACAAACTAAATCAAACTCCAGTACTTTGAGGACATTCATTCATTCAAACTACACTGAATGACAACTATGTGTGAGGCCCTGTGGTACTTTGCTTAAAAAAGTCCAAAATGGAGATTCAAGGTTGCCTAAGAATAGACCAAAGATTACAAAAATTCTAAGAGGCTGGGAGATCAGGGGCATCATCTCTCAAAGAGGTTGGAATCAGATTAGCCACTGAGATCTATAATGCTAGTTATCACCCAGAAGGAGAAGGCTAGGAACACTCGACTTATAAAGTAACATGACATCAATCCCAAATCCTCATTCTTCTACCCCCTTAGGATACATGGAAACTCAATGACCCTCTTGACCAATTTCCATTTCAGGTGGCATGAAATTTATATTTTTGGAACACATTAATTTACTTCCATTGGTTAATCGGGCCGTTCTAATGAAGAAACTGCAAGATTTAATGTTGATCAGCGTTCCCTGACCTATATCACTCCATTGTTACTGAAGTTTGAAGAGTGGATCTAGGCCAGTTTCTTAGAATTCAGAAATTTATGGGGGGAGGGAGCAATGGGACAACAATTAATATTAACAAAAAATTGTCTCCTTTTATCATGTGAAGATATTGCTTCATATTGCTGTTGTGAGGGGACATGGGGAGCCATTGATCAATTAGGTTTGTGCTTTTTGTAGTGAAAATAGCTAGTGGCTTTTTTTTTAAGTTTTAATAAAGTAAATATTGAAATGTGATAAACTGAAAGAAATGCTTACGGGTCTGCCAACACATCTAGATGTCAACTCATGGTTTTTAACTTGATTGCAAAGGGAGTCAAGTGAAATTTTTAAGGATAAGGGATATTATGTGAAAATAATTTATTCCTCATATATTTATTAGGTGAAAGAGGTAATGCTATGTACTAGAGGGACAGTCACTGTGAATACAAACGATTTCTCTTTTTAAGCTTTCAATATCTAGTGTCAGTATAATAACTATAATCCAAGGCAGACTTTCACAAATGCCATAAAAGAGGTAGAGCCATTTTCAGCTGGGAGGCCCTCGATCCGAGACTTAATAATTGGAGATATTTTAAAAGGTAGAGAGAGCAATCCAGGAGGAGCTAACTTGCATGAACAAATACATGGAGAAAGGCAACTTATGTGGAATATGTCAGGGTTGGGGCAGAGATGCTGAAATTCGTCAATTAGGTTAGAAACATGTAACTGACAACTGGCAACAGTGGGAGCCACGGGCCAGGAAGGTAATGAAAGACAATCATGGAAGGGTTTAGGACGGCAATGGGGTAGCATTAATAATGGTACTGGGCAAAATAAAAAGCCTGTGGCCAAGAAATGTGACAGTTCAGAATCTCTTGATTTCCTCTTGCTTCCTGTACCCAACCCTATCCACTTTGGAGACTACATCCAAAAATAAGTATAATCTTCAAATATGTTTGTGGTCAAAACCTTAGCACCAACCACATGGGTTAAATCCAATAGCAAAATTATAAAGGGGGAGAGGAAGTAATGTGTGTGCCAACATGGGAGGTGAGTTTAGTTCAACAGGAGATCCCGGTCTCAAAAATGGCCTCATTTGGAATTGGTTCAAACCCCAATGGCTGGCCTGAAGTAGCCTTGGGTAACTGTGGACACAAATACAAAACTAAAAGAGTGGAAAGACTCTGTCTTGAACGATGACAAACCTAGGTTCTCATTCTGGGTTTTGTATTAAATAATATTAAACATCTAGGTGACCTTTGGCAAATCTTTTCCTTGTGCAGACTCTTGCTTCTCTCATCTGTAAACAAGAAGCTTTGACTGGAGGATTTAAGGTAGGTCTTTTAACTTCAATAATCTGACTTCATATGCTGCATGCTGCAAGCAGATAAGATTCTACTATCACCTCAGGGCCGACACGGAATTTGAAATGGCCTCTTCTTCCCATCATCTCATTGCTACTGTCCATTATCAGAAGGGTCCCTACACTTCCCTTCTCAGTTTCCCTAAAATTACACCTTCATGTACTCTTTCTCTGCTAGCCTCTATACCGCTTTCATATTCTGCTGGACTCTTGTTCCTATTTGGTAGAGCTCCTAGCCCAAGGTCTTACAAAGAACGATCATCAATAAGTATTTGGAGAGTGAAGGAATGAATGAAATGCCAGAGATTTTTGAGCAATGTAGCAAGTTATATTCATCAAAAAGAATTTCCAGAAAAATCTTGGAGGGAGTGTTAACAATAAACATCAAGGAAGACCACATGGTTGCTATTATTTTTTACTTTTGGATATTTCCTGGGAATTGGCACAAAAAGTGGAAGCCATTGTCTCCTGAAAAAACAGCAAATCATTAGGCAATCTTGCACTTCTGGGCCAGACTGTGATTCTAGCTAAAGGCTTTATCCACAGATTCATGTCTCAGAGAGAGAGACATAGGAGCCCCAAGGATCCAACTTCCTTCCAGTCTTGCCTCTCATGCTCATATACCCATTTAAGGAAGCCGACTTCATCTTGGCTGTTCCAATGCCGCTGGTAATTCTGGAATTAAGAGTCGTTCAGCACTGACAATTACTTGTTGGGAAGTGATCACACACTGCACTTTCTCAGTCATCTAGCACATCTTTAAGACCTGAGTAGTTATGCCGTTCTCAGAACAGTCATGCCAGGGAGGGCAGCTCAGAACTTAGACATGGTGTTTGCTATAAACACCTCCCAACACCCACTCTGCATATCACATGGCGGGTGTGAACCAAATGACTTCCCATTGTACATTGTTCATGTCACAGGCATAAAATTATAAGAGTTTCCATTTCCATCTTCAGAGTCAAAAAAAAAAAAAGAGGAAATAGCAAAAAAAAAAAAAACCAATTTAACACATCATCTTTAAGAATAAATGAGGTTACAAATCTACATTTGGAAGAACAGAATCTAGTCCATATGTACCAGATACCATTTTTTTTTTCAAACTAAAACTCCGGATTCCAAAATGTATACTCTCTCTCTATACTGAGGTAACAGCTTGTCAGAGGAATGTGGCAAGCAGCAGCAGCACTAGCACAGCAGATGGGTAGTATTTTTATACTGGCTTTTAAGTGATAATGTGAGTTTACATAGGGTCATCCTAAATATTGTTTTAAGTACATGGAATGACTCGAGTCACTGTCTAACCTTGAGTAGGCTGTTTTGCTTTCCATTCTTGTCTAAATTTGCCACCATCAAGGCTTTATCGAGAGAAGTCTATCTTTTCTTTGAAATAGGAGCCGCACAAATTTCTCAGAAACTCTTTTCAGATTCCCGTATGTGTTTTAAATTGACATTAAAAATGCGGAGAGGAAAACAGCTATGAAAACTTCCCTGCTTAACACAGTGGACTGACTCAGTCTCTGTCAACAGGTCACAGATGGTGTGTGTCCCAAAAGAAAACACATGGAGCCCTCCCTGGATGGTGGTTGGATCCCTACGATTTAACTTCGGCTCACCTACTAACTGGCTCCATAGCATCTCTGAGCCTCAGTTTCCATATACGGAAGATGTGCTTACCAATACCTACTGTGCAGGGTGGTTGGGGTGGGAGGTGTCCATAGCAAATAAAGCACCTACTACCACATTTAAGGTTCACATCCTTCCCTTCTTGTGCCTCAGCCTCATTCGCTTTATGATAAAATGAAGGCAACAGTGTTGCTGACCTTCAATTTCAATTTCAAGAGATTTTTGTGGATTTTATAAAAATCTTCTGTAATCAGAACAAAATTTTCATTTTGTTCATTCACAAATAACGTACACGAAGCAAAATCTTAAGTAAATCTTGAGGGGATAACTTTTATCAATACTTACAGGGCAGGCGTACCTGAGGGATATAACAGGCAACCAGGATAAACAGTGGCTTCCTTTAAAGACGTCTCAAATCATGGGGGTGGGTTGGAAGAGAGGAGAGTGAAGATTTAGAATTTTGGCAACGTACTAGGTATTATTTCCTTCAAAAATCTGGGGCCACAATGGAATACAGTCAGAATGCAAGCACCCGGGAGGCAGGCAGATTTGATTACTATGTTTAGTACTGTGTCTCCAGTGCCTCAAAGAGTGACTGGTACATAGTAGGCACTCACAAATATATTTAGTCAATGACTGTAGCATATATCATAGGCCCATTCAAACATACCCCTCTTCCCTGCTGAAAAATCATTGTTCGAAAGAGATATCCTTCCCCAATCAGAAAAAGCTATATTCAGAATTAAGCACCTTACCTAAGTTTGCATATCCAGAGAGTGCCTTAAGCGGGATCCCACCCTGACTTACAGTTCCCTATTCTTTCTGTGAAAGCCATATTGCTCTGATGAATAGTATAAGTTGAAAGGTATATAGATCTACTCATTTGATCACACACAAGGCTGTGAATCCTTCTGATCTTTGAAGTTCCACACCTTTAAGAATGGGTTGATCATAAAACACTTCAGAGACTCACTGGATCAAAAAGCGGTCAAGACATAAGTGAATAAATGGTAAAAACGTGTTCTCAGGTCTCCTGGATACAAACAGAAATATGTGATTTTGCTTTGTCAGTTATAAAACACTACAGAAATATTTATTAACACTACAGAAATGTTACTAACACTGTGATGCTTAATTTACAAGCTTCTCGAGTCAGGGCACTTATTCACCCACTTATGAATGAATTGGCCAGCCCTTGATAGTGTCTGGCAAAGTTGACATTCTGGGATTGAATGATTGGATAGATGGATACGAACGATCAAGTCGTAGAGGGGTAAATATAAATGACTGCATTTCTGCTAAGACATTAATTGTAAAATTAAAGGATGGGTCAGATCCTGCCACATAAGGCAGAGGCTAAGATAAAATTATGTATTAAATGCAACATTTGTAGTTCCCCACTTACTTCTTCAATAAAACTGATCCATGTTACAAAGGAAAAGACAAGTTGGCCTCAAGACATGTATTTTTAAAATTGTATTTATAAACAAAATAATATGTTAGCTATGTTTAGAGAGGAAATTACAATTTTCTAATAAGACACTAACTACTCAAACATGAATTATAGAAACTATGATGGAATAAAGTGTTTTACCAGAACCTTTCTTTCTTGTGTCCTAAAATCCTACCCTTTAGATTATCTGCAAATTTTACATTTTCTAGAAATTAACCATTTTTATCACAGGAAAGGAGCACATACTTTTACCACAATATTAGGCACATTCAATTTCACTGAAATGATAGTTCTATAGGTCAAACGGGGCATAGAGCAGCACTGAACTTGAGAGGGGCCAGGGGAAAGAGAAAAACAGCACACAATCCTCAGGCAACCATCGCCACACACAGGCTTAGTGTACCACCAATCTAGACAGTGGCTCGCAAAAGATGTGAAGGTGAGAGGCATCCCTCCTGGGGGTTTCATGCAGAGGGGGCTGTTTTTGGTCATAACAATGGGGTGTGTGTGTGGCGAGGTGCTACTGGAATTTAGTGGGTAGACACTGGGCAAGGTAATGTCCTGCCATGCACTGGACATCGGCAAAAGATGAGGAAGTGTCTTGCCCTAATTGTGAATAGCCCAAGTTGAAAAACAGCACAGTATACCTGAATTTACTCTCCAGTTTTCCATAATCCTGATCCCTGGGAATACTTCTATAGCTATTGGGACATTTAATTCCATGTGTTAACTTAACTGGGCTAAGGGATGCCCGGACAACTGGTAAAATATTTCTGGGTGTGTCTGTCAAGGTGTCTCCAGAGGACATTAATATTTCAATCAGCAGACTGAGTAAGGAAGATCTGCTTTCACCAGTGTGGGTGGGCCTCATCCAATCCACTGAGGGCTTGAATGGAAAAAAATGTGGAGGAAGGGTGAATCTGCTCTCTGCAGGAGCTGGAACTTCTATCTTCTGCCCTATGGCATCAGCGTTTCTGGTTGTCAGGCCTTCAGACCTGGGTTCACAACGCCAGTGCCCTCCCCACCAACCACTCCCACCCCCACCCTCTTCCCGGAATCTCAAGCCTTTGGAATCTGACTGAATTACACTACCAGCTAGCTATCCTGGGTCTCCGGCTTACAGACGGCAGATTGTGGGACTTCTCAGCCTCCATAACTGCTTGAGACAATTCCTATGATAAATCTGGATATATACAGATATATATATACACACACATATATACACACATGTATACATATATGTATACATACATACACACACGTGTGCACACACACACATATATATACATACATGCACATTCCATTGGTTCTGTTTCTCTTGAAAACCCTAATATACCCTTCACGTGAAAAGTCAATCTTTGATCAAAAAGATCACTAACACAGAACACAAAACAGAAAATATGGATAGTCTCAAAATTATGTTTTTGTTGTTTCACATAACTAGAGGACTGAACCAATGGGTCAATGGGATCTCTCACACACATATACACAGATTCTCTCTCCTCTCTTTCTCTCTCGTTTTCTCGGATGGCAAGCCTAAGTAAAATTTTAAAATATTGTTTTGATCAAGCCACTCAGTAGATGAAAGTGTTGGAATACATAGAACTTAAATGTCAGTTGTTTTAGAAAAAGCAGAAGTCTTTTGATAGTCAGAAATAGGTCAACTTGAAACACCTTGTTTGAAGTTGTTTGTTCATTCATTCCAACAAGGTTATGGGACACCTTCCGGGTCTTATACACTTAGCAGCATACCAACATGAGTCAGTAAAAAATTCATTGTCACAGAGCTTTACATCTAAGAAGGGTGCTAAAACATACAAATAAGTTTAACATGAAGCAGAAGATGAGAACTTCCATTAAAGGTGTATGATCAAGGGCCATAGGAATTTAGAGAGGGTACATTCAGTTTTAGCTGTAGGATCTGAAAAGGCTCACAGGCATGCTGGCACCTGAAAACAAACTGTTCCTGACCTACCCTCCCTGCTACTCTGTCTGAGCATGGCATGTGGCAGTTGGTGGCTTGTGATGGGTTTAGTGTGCATAGCAGGTACCATTTAATGGCATAAATTCCACAGCCAGTTCCATTATAGTACCTTATGGAATCATTTGTCCAACTTACAGTTTTGGAAAAAACCACCCAGAAGCTACGAATGGCAATATTTTGCTCTTTTCTACCCGTGATAGCTTTTCTTACTGCATCAGAAAACAGAGGCCTAGTGTTGTGTTCTGAATCTACAGGTAATATTAGTCTTGGGCACGCGTGCCAGTCACCCTACCTGCCTCGGTTTTAAGCAGGGACATGCTTGATAGATACTTAATAAGACAAAAGAGGGTAGACCAAACAGCGAAAAGTTGCTTGAGTTTGTCTTTAATTTTACTGGGTGCAAAAAGATTTAGAAGGCAAAAAAATAATAATAATAAAATAAAAATAAGAGCCTCCCACGGAAACATTTCATTTACCTAACAGCTGGAAAACTTTACTGTGGATTATCTTTTATGTGAGGCGCCCTCACTCCTTTTGAGTTTGTATATTGCGATTAAAAAAATATAAAGCTTAACAACCAGAGACACCAGGGTCCTTTAATCACCCAGATGTAAGACGCCTGTCCCCTACACAAGAAGGGGCCATCCACACACATGCACAGCTTCAGGTGCTGACAGAAATGCCTTCCAGTGATCTTTATCCCTACATTCCACAGTCTGTCAGGGTGTTTTCTTCTTCCTTCTTGAATCTCCTTTCTCTTTGCCTCTTCAAGGGACTTGTACTGTCTTCTACTTTGTTTGATAACACCTTGTCAGTTAGAGGCATTCCGTTCGGTTCAGAAGTTCATTAAATTCAGATAACACATGATTCTTGCAAGCTAACTGATGTTTATTAATGGAACATGTGAAATGGGTAATTCAGCAGGGAATGTGAGCCTTTCTTTGCATCACTCAGCCATTTAGAATAATAGTGTGTCTGGAATTCATCAGGGGCTTTATAATATTATTTACATATTTAAAGAATTCTTGAAAGTCACATGCCTTTGAGAAATTCGGGAATGTATGCATTGTGAAAAACATAAATCAGATATAGGCAATATGCTGATTCACACATCCTTAAATAGCTTTGATTTTTGTGCCTGCATTGTGGGGGATGGAAAAGGAAAGAGGGTAGGGGATAGGCAATGAGAAGCTCTTTATGTAATTAAGCCCTGCATTTTTAATAAGATGTTTGAGATTATTAACAGCTACAATAATATTAACCTTTAAATAGGGAGTGCAATTTTCAAAGTATTTCTTCTCTCTGTGTTATCTCATTAAGCTGCATTTTTCTATTATGCTTTTTGGAACAATAAAAACAAACATGAATGAAACAAATATTAATTGATCCATCCATCCTCGATCACTTACATAACCTCGCCAGCAGGAAGGATTTCCAAGTACATGCAATGAAAGAACTAAAACTCAGAGAATGCATAGTACCCACCATCCATCTGGCTCCCTCCAAATCCTCCTAAGCTTTTGTGCCAATCGAGCCCATTGAGATAGGGGTGGTGAGAAAAAGCCCAGTGACGCCATATCACCTCAGAATAAGTAAGGCTAGCCAGTTTAACTCAAGAAACATTGTTTAAATGCCTATTCCCTGCTGGGCACTCTTAGATTCCATAAGATAAATCCTTTCCTCTCTGAGAGCTCACAGTTTAGAAAGAAATAAACAAGTACCATGTCTGCATAACTGAGAGAAATTATTTAAATACTGTTATTGTTTCACACAAGTAGAGGACTGAGCCAATGATTCTTCCTTTTTCCCTTCTCTCCTCTTTCTAGCTACACTAATAGCAGGTGTTGAAATGTCAGCACGTGTGTACAAGTACATTGCAAGAATAGTCCAAAATTTTACTTACGAGTTAAAACAAAAAAAAGGATCAAGTATTTACTTGCATCAGAATATTCTTGTATCACCCCAAGGCTGCTTTCTATTACAATAAGAAAAGACAAAGGAATATTGAGTTCTCTAAGAAAAACCAGCTGTTCTCAAGTTAATCTTTTAAACCTATTGCAAGATACGCCATAGACCGGCAGTGTTCACGGTAGCAAATACGGCTGGTAGAGAACACATCTTTGTCGATATGAGAAGACAAGATGCAGATGGGGAGAACATATTTGCAAAAGACATCTGATAAAGGACTGTTATCCAAACCATAGGAAGAACTCCTAAAACTCAACAATAAGAAAATGGACAACCTGATTTTAAAAAGTGGAAAAGTCTTGAACCCCCTTTGCTGAGGTATACAGATGGCAAACAAGTGTATGGAGAGATGCTAAACACTTAATGTTATCAGGGAATTGCAAATTAAACTAACAACGAGACATACCACATGATGTATATCTGATAGATATACATCTATCAGAATGGTCAAAATCCAAAACACTGACACCAAATACTGTCCAGAATATGGAGCAATAGGAACTCTTGTTTACTGCTGTGAAAAACTACAAAATGGAACAACCACACTTAAAGAATTTGCCAGTTCCCTACAAAACAAACTCTTACCATAAGATCTAAAGATCACACTCCTTGGTATTTATCCACATGAGTTGAAAACATATGTCCACACAAAACCCAGCACATAGGTGTTTCCAGCAGCTTTTATTTATAATTGCCAAAACCTGGACACAAACAAGATGCCCTTGAATAAGTGAGTGGATACATTAACTGTGGTACATCCAGACAATGGAATATTTTTTAGTGCTAAAAAGAAATGAGCTATCAAGCCATAAGAAAACATGTTGCAAATTTAACTGCTTATTACAAAGTGTGAAGAAGCCAATCTGGAATGGCTACATAGCATACAATTCCAATTATATGACATTCTGGAAAAGGCAAAACTATAGAGATAGTAAACAAATAAGTGGTTGCCAGAGGTTGGGGGAAAGAAGGGATGAACAGGTGAAGTACAGAGGATTTCTAGTAGTAAAAGTATTCTGTATGATACTATAATGGCAGATACATGCCATTCCACATTTGGTCCAAATGCAGAGAAAGCACAACCCCAGGAGTGAACCCTAATGTAAACTGTGGACTCGGGGGATTACGATGAGTCAGTGTAGGTTCATCAGCTGTAACAAGCATCTCTGGTGCTGAGATGTTGATAGTAGGAGAAGGTGTGTGTGTGTGTGTGCGCGTGTGTGTGTGCGTGTGTGTGTGTGTGAGTGTGTGTGTGTGTTTAGGTAGGGGGTATATGGGAAGTCTCTGAAAAACTTTCTGCTCAATTTTGCTATGAGCCTAAAACTGCTCTGAAAATGAAAGTCTATTCAACACACACACACACACACACACCGCTATCGTTGGAAACGCACTTCACACTGGGAAGTGGCTTCCAACACATGAAGGAAAGAGGATCTTAAGACTCCTCGTTCTCATCAGTTCTAGTTGTTTAACAATATCCTTCAGACAATCAGTCTCCACCCCTGTCAAATGGGACCGAATACTTACCTATAAAGGAGTTTTGTGAGTATGAGAATGAGCTAATGGATACACAAATGCTCCACACACTTTACAGCATGTACACGCTATCGAATGGTTCTGAATTGGGGTGCATGGAAGCAGCCTTTGTAAAGAATTGGCTCCAAAGACCTTAGGTTTTCTTTTTGCATATGCAAAAAGAGGACAGATAATCATGCTGCTGCATTCATTGTTGGCAAAAAATTGGGCTAGGTGACAATCCTGCTCTTGGTGGTCTTCCAGGGATTTTCACACATCCTGAGGGCAGAGGCAAAAGTAAGGGAAAAGTGGACAATGTAAAACACATGCACAAACATGTGAGTCGTGCCACGTGCCATTCCACTTCTATTTATTTTCCCTTCCTAATGGCTTAAAAGACCCAACCAATGTAGTTCAGAATATACTCATTTCTGTTGTATGTAAAGTGAAATCCACTTGAATGGGAGACGAAGAATGAAGGGAAATCGATTAAGAACAATAAGGATTAAAGACAAAGGTCAAATGGATCACAAAACATTTTTCAGCTCTCAGACTGTAGGTATTGTGTGTGTTGTGTCTATTGTGAGTTATGTATGTGTGTATGATCCAATCCACAAGTGGAACCAATATTGTAAAGTTAACATTGAATAAACAAATCAAATATTTACCTGTGCAATGGGTTCCATGCAAGAAGCCTGATGGTGAGAACCCTTGCCAAACTGTGAGATGGAGTGAGGTTCTGGAGCAATCTTGGGACAGTGAGGAGCAAGATGGGGCACCTCTGGGCTCCGATGGGGCCTACCCCAAGCTACCAACTCATCTGCTTGCCTGTCAGAATTGTTTAGTATAAAATGAACTCTGGAAAACAGCTGAGGAAACATTTGCTGAATAAATGGATAGATGAATGGCAAAATAGTATATTAATGGTCATCCTAGATTCCTTTGTCTGGATCTTGTGAGCTCCATGGATAACCAAATACTATAGCTCACTTTATTGTTAAAGGAAAATGATCTCAGTGCAAGGATTAGTAATCCCATTTATAGATGCAGAAACTGAGGCACTGAAAGAAGATGCAATGTGAGAAGACTGCCTTGCTAAAAAGCAACTGAATCCAGGTCTCCAGACTTCAGTAACATTCTATCCACTGTATCCTATTCCGGCCACCTTTATACAAAATCATTATGTCTCTGGGAGGCAGAGAAATACATCAAATATAACCAATTTAATGCTGAAGGAAAAAAAAATCCCTGATACCTAATAGATTATTCTGTACCATAAATAACCCATCAAAATACACTATTATTTGTTAATATTCATTAAGCATCTAGACAATATTTGTTAGGAAAGTTGAGATATAGGGCAGGCTGTCAGCTCTGTAGTCACTAAAGGCACCTGATAGTTCTTGAAAGGACATGAAAAATTTCCAAGGTGTTCTATCATCATTTCACTGAATCCATTCTTATAATTTTCAAGCATAAGTGTTGTATGGAAATGAGGCCCTAGAGGAACATCAAGCAATTCTTTTGGCTCAGGCAAACATAATCAACCTCAAACACCAGGTCAGCAGGCCAATAATGAAGACTGGCAAGAAAGGATCTGACTGTCATAGTTTCTTGATAATGGAGGAAGAAGGGCAAATGCCCCCAAAAGGGAGGAAACTTTAAGAGTCAAACACACACATGGATGCCCTATTCATATATATATAGGTATATATCGATATATATATCGATATATAGATATATATCTTGTGTTGTTAATCCACAGAGAGCGTCTATAATTCATGAATCCACAGAGAGAAAACATGCCTTTTGTTGAAAGATGCCAGGGAGAAGCAGCTCAGAGTGTCTTCTGCCAAGTAGGCCTGGAGGGGGTAGAGAGGGGTGGGCAGAAAAGGGATTTGTATGTTTACACCCATTAATTTTATTAGATTTGTTAAGCCACAAGTATGTATTACTCTGATAAAAACAAAAGAAAATCGAAAACCCCCACAAAACACAAACTTGAGAAATATGGAGCATTCATCCTTACGATTAAATGACCAGAACACTGGTTGCTCATTCATCATCATTGCCACTGTGTTGATTAATATATCTGAGGAGGTCAAGGGGATCAAAGTTTAGTAAGGGTATTAAGAATGGACTCATGGAAGCTTCACTATTATATATTTCTATAAGCCACTGTTCAGTTTACAGAACACACTCTCGTTGGACTGTAAGAGAGGCACAGTTCAATAATGTACTGGATTACGCAGTGGGAGAATTATTATTTCTATCTGGAGGAATCTGTGAAGGTATCAAAGAGGTAGTTTCTTTGAGCATAGCCAACCTCGATTAAACAAAAAAATCTTGGGGCGCCTGGGGGGCTCAGTCGGTTAAACTTCCAACTTCAGCTCAGGTCATGATCTCACAGTTTGTGGGTTGGAACCCCACATTGGGCCCTGTGCTGATAGCTCGGAGCCTGGAGCCTGCTTCAGATTCTGTGTCTCCCTTTCTCTCTGCCCCTCCCCTGCTCATGCTCTGTCTCTCTCTCTCTCTCTCAGGAATAAATAACATTAAAATTAAAAAAAAATCTTCATAGAGGGACAATTTTATTAAAAGAAGAGGAATGGGTGAAATGTGTTGATATGCATAGGGAACAGCTCTTTGTTTGAATTATTGTGGGGAGAATGAAGGAATACTGGGAAAAAAGATTGGAGAGGTAAAAAAAAAATTGACAGATATCAGGATCTGGAGTACATAATTCATTCCATAGTCGAGGGAAGCTGTTTGAAGCTAAATTAATGAGTAGCAAAGTGGCTAAAGCAAAATGAAAAAGCATATACAATATAAGAAAAGTAGTAGTAAAGATAAATTTATACCAGCCTATGATCAATGATTGAAAATTCTGAGGAAGGCCAAGTGTAGTAAATAATTTAAGGCCAAAAATTTTTGAGGTTAAGGCTATATTGATAGCTGTACCAAATTCTTTGTCTCTTTATACAGTTTCCTACTAAGATCAAAGTAAAACAACCAATTGTAATTGTTTCGTTCTCTCTGTTTTGGGGTATACCTTCCTTGACAGGTCTGGGAAGGTAAAATATCACTCCAGCATTAAGGGAGAATGGGCACACTGGAGGGGAAAGAAGAGAACATAACTGAACTCAGATAGGATAGCCCGAGACAACCTAAACCCTTCAATAATTAGGCAATTAATAAAATACCTGAAAATTTGCAAAATATCCCAGGGAGATGGGCCAACATGGAGTAGATTTGGAAAGCCCTGTGAGAAAGTAGGGACCTGGTATTATTTTCAAAGGAGGTAACAGAATCTCCTTTTCAAGAGCTATTGAATGGGTGGTTATCGAGAAGCAGGATTGTGTAGGAGAAAGAACAAGTGATGTGACATTGGAAAGCCTGGGCTTGAATTTTTTGTATTTTACTGGTCCTGTGATCTTTTCTTTTATTTTTTTAAAATATTTATTTATTTTTTAAGAAAGAGAAAGAGGGTGTGAGTAGGGGAGGGGAAGAGAGGTGGAGGGACAGGGATCCAAAGTGGGCTCTGTACTGACAGCAGAGAGCCCAATGTGGGGCTTGAACTCATGAACTGTGAGATCATGTCCTGAGCTGAAGAGAGATGTTTAATCCACTGAGCCACCGAGGAG
The DNA here is from genome assembly GCA_028646485.1 of Cryptoprocta ferox. Taxonomy (NCBI): domain Eukaryota; kingdom Metazoa; phylum Chordata; class Mammalia; order Carnivora; family Eupleridae; genus Cryptoprocta; species Cryptoprocta ferox. The sequence continues at coordinate 74,657,037 of CM053573.1, forward strand.
CCCAAATGGATTTGTAATCTTGACAAAGTCTCTTCTCTAATCCGTAGTTCTTTCACATATTTCATAGGTCTTTTTTGTGAACCCCCAGGGGCATTCTCCCAGTGACTATCTGACATCAATGTTCATTATTATTCACCATTACTGCCTCAAGTGGTGAGCATTCATGGTACCCTCATCCCCAGTGGAGAAAATGAGCTTGATTTGCTCAATCTCGTAACTAGCCAGTGGGAAAGTCATGTTAAAAGTGAGGGCTCTGAAACCCCTCCGGTTCAACTACTAGAAATAGTTCACCTGTCAGTAGGACACAGGTTGATGTCATTTGCTATAATTTGACAAAAACAGAAGCTTAGCCGCAAGGCCTTGGCAGGTGAGCAAAAAGGTTGTCGCTGTTTTTTCCCAACACTTTGTTTTTAAATGTAATTGTTTGTTTGCTTTTTTTTTTGAGTCTACACAATCTGTTCTTTGATTTGGGATCTCAAACAGTTTGCTATTGCTTCACGGCTTTTGAAGATCAGCTTCAAGAAACGAAACCAAGGAGCTGTCACAGGCTGTGAGCATTAAAGCAGCCAATATTTGCAGGCACTGCAAGTGGAAGGAGAACTCAGGTTTGTCTTTCAGGACCCTCACTTGGAGGCCTGGCAGTGCCTGGGTACTCCTTGGCATGGGCCCCCTTCTTAAAATCAGAGTGTTTCCTAAATGTGAGATTTTTCACTGCTTGCTATTTGTGCAAGGAAACACCAACCAACATCACAGGCTGATGTTTACCCAAAGTCACAGTTAAAAGCTGCAACACAGTAGGTTTTGCCTGAAAAGTTCAGAGCAACGTCAGGATTATCTAATTTAAATAAACTTGTAGATGGGCCAATTCTGTCTCATCTCTACTTGATCTTTCTCTATCCTTTGAGAACATCTCATTTGAATTGCTAAAGTTTAGAAGCTTAAAGTTGGAAACAACCAATGTGGTGGTGATCGGTGATCTATTCGACCCCCAAGCTCTGCTTCATTTCAGGACTGAATCCCCACTGCAATCTTCCACCCTCTCCAGGACAGCAATATCACCACTTTCAAGAGCACCGGGGACTTCTTCCAGATAGCTGTATTTTGGTTTTCCTGTCAGTAAGCTAATCTGTGTTTTGTCCGTGTCCCTTCCACCCATCACTATTATACTGTGATGTTTATTAAGCAATATTCCTAATTTTGTCAATGTTGTCTTACTCATTTTCTAAAGCTCACCTTAAATGTTATTTCTCCCTTAAGTCAGGCAGAACTACGGTACTCTTTTCTATTTTTTTTAAGTTGTATCTAAATTCCAGTTATTGTAACATACAGGGTAAAATTAGTTTCAGTTGTACAACTGAGTGATTCAGACTGTTCTGATGTCTCTTCCTCATCGTGACCTGATAGTGCTTAGTGACAACCAAACTCTGGGCTCTTTTCTAGGTGCCGCTAGGAACTGGACCTTCTCATCTGGGCACCTTCTTACTTTGTAGGCAAAAGAGGAACAGGGACATATTTTAGACCCACACCAATATTTGGGCACTGGAACATGCAAATGTGTCCATTTAGGCTAAAGGAATAGTAGTACAACACGCCCTTCACTGCAAAACAAAACATAAGCCTAAGAAAAGTTCATTTTGCATCTTCTGTTCATCGTTGGCTTCCCAGTAATATGCATGCTATCTGAACATATATACTTTTTCCCCCATATAAATTATCTATCTCTGTCCACCCAACCCCACGACAATTTTCCCCTTCTACAAGATGCTGGTCCAACTGCATGAAACTCCTGGGCTGAAACTATTCTAATGGTCTGCCCTCTGAGTATGATTAGGATTGTTTCCTCCCTATTGGTATTACCAAGTTGAAGCTCTCTTTCTAATTCCCGACTAAACGTACAGCAGGTTAGAGGGCTCTGGAATTTATTTGTGAAGAGGTCCTCGTACTTGCAAATGCAGACTCTCCTGTCCTCATCCAAGGAAAGGACTGGCTAAGCTACTGGGGACTGTGCAGACACTCAGCAGGACTGAGAGATATTGCTGGACATCATTTTGCTAAGTGCAGGGCTTAAGCATGCAGTCATTTGCAGAAAATTGTGTAAAATTGTCTCATTTCGTATTGTCACTGATTTGTGGAAATATGGGGAGTCTGTGTGTGTACATGTGTGCGTCTGTGTGCACACACACAATTCAGAGAGAAAGAGTTCGACTGTCTGCATTGTAAGGGTTTTGTTGACGTTTTCCCCAAGGATGTGGGGATCTTGAAGTAAGATGTGCTATTCTTAAGGCACAAATAAGCACAAACATTTAATTTCCAGAGTTCCTTACTTGCCTAGGTTTACTCATATTATTTCCTCTATCAGAAATGGCACTCTCCTAAAAGTCCCTAACCCGAGGTCACAACCAACTAAAGATTTGTCAGTTTTCCTTCTAGGATTCACATGCAGATTCCAATCAACTAGTGCCATTTCTTAATTAATAAATGAGAAAATACAGAAGGTTAAAATGCAGAGAAGCAAAAACATGGTAAATAAATTTATTCCATAAACCAAATGATTGAGGACTGTACACATGACCCTGATTGGCTGGATTGTGGCTGATGCGTTAGAAATACTTACTAATGCAAATTCAAAGGTACTGTACAGTTAGTACAAATAGTTTTTTGCAGATTTTCAGTGAGCTTTAACCACCAAGCTTCTTCTTCAAGCTGGGCTGGACTACCTATTATAGATGAGTGCCTTCAGTCCAAGGGTTCCCTTGTAACTCATCTGCTTGGAACTCAGGAACTCATTTTCTCATAAAAACCGTGCAATAATTGGATGTGAGATTCCAAGTCTAAATCAAAATTCTATTAAACCTGTGATTATGTGGACCATATTTACTGAACCCAAAATAGAGACAAGGTATGCAAAGTTGAAGTGCAAAAAAAAACGTGATGATAAGAAAAACAACAATAATGATAATTAAAAGTTGCACAGCCAGGAACTTTTCAAAGAACTTAATTAATCTGTGATCATTTAATCCTTAGAAGAGTCCTGGGCTGGAGAGGCAAGAGCTGCTCAAGGTCCAGGGCTAATAAATGAAGACTAGAATCCTGCCAACAGATTCCAGAACCCATCTCTTACCCTCTACGCTTTCTTACTCCTGGTTAAGAAAAAGTGCACAGAAAGCTCTAATTCATCTCTTTTGAGACCACTCTTGTTGGGTAAGAATCTGTAGAAGAATCTCTTCCTCCTCTTGCTGTGTGAGGCAGTGAGAAAAGAGACATTTCCAACACAATAGAGGTTCCATGGCCCAAGACAGAGGACAAAGAAGGAAACAGAGGTATTTGGAGGTGAAGAGCTTGGATATTTGGAGCCAGGGATCTGGAGAGATGGCTAAACGCATCAATGTAGAAGAGGCATCTAGAATGGTACCCAATGAAAGGAGTGAGCCTAAGGACAGAGGTCCGTTGAACCAGCATTGGGAATAATGGGATTTGGTGAACCCTGAACTTTAGGCCCTCCCTCTTCTCTCACACACCTGGGAGTAGTGGCTTTAGAAAAGATGCCCCTCCCTCTGTCCATAACTCTGTTACTGAAGGAGGGAACTGCATGATGGGAGAGCACAGTAGTGTAGAAGGCCTATGATATGGTACCCATGACAAAGAAGGAAAAGGAGAACATAAAGGAAAAGTGAGTAAAAGAGAGTTCTGTGACCATCTAATGAGGGTGCCCATATGGAGTCCAGGCCACTATTTAGCTAGCAGCATGCACAATAATGTCAGGTGCAAAAACATTTCTTGGCAACATCTGAAATAGCAGGTTACTTTAGTGCAGGCAAAATCAAAGGCGCTTTTCTCCTGTATTTCAGACCAATTACAAGTTCCAAGGAGTATTTGTAGACGTAGGTCAGGGATGTTTGACTCAGTGAGACAGTCCTGTGGCTTTGGAGCCAGAAGTAGGGTCAGGTCAATTTTACTGTTTACAAGCAATGGAACCTAACTCACCTAGGCCTTAGTTCCTAATTATAAAATGTAGAAAAGTATTATATCTGACCTTCACTGTAAAGACCAAAGAAATTTTGAATGAGACAGTATTTCATACACTAGAGTGTGGTTACTAGCCTACCGAATCATTTCAAGGTAGAGATGAAGCTTCTAAAAATAAATCATTTGTTTCTCCTCTTGCTCATCTATCAAGGCTAATCCTTTCAGATGTAGGTCAAATTTCAACAACCCCGTGATATCCTTCCCAACTTTCTAAGAAGGCAGGCTGCTCCTACTCTCTGCCTCTTTATTCTATTTCCTGTATAGCATTTATCACTGGGAGAAGCATTTGCTGATTTGCATGTCCGTCTCTTCTAACAGACTGGGAGCTCAGATTGTGTTGTATTTGCCTGAATATCCAGCATCTGGGAGAAATTCCTGAAACATACAATATCCTTAGAACAAGTTGGTTGAATAAAGGAATGGGGTTATAGTCTATGGATTTCTTGTCCATCATCTCTTAGCGTAGTTTTCTTTTAATTGTCCTGAGTTTTATGGATTCATGCTTTATAAGTTGAAAAATATGATTAGGGACACTAGAATATTTTTCCTTTGTTCTCTTTCAGAGACTCACAAGTCTTCCTAGATTGGCAAACTTCTTCTGTGGAGAGACAGATAGTAAATACTGTTGGGTTTGTGGGACATTTGGTCTCTATTGGAACCACTCAACTCGGCTGTATAGAGAGAAATCGGCAACAGACAACACGAACAAACTGGCCATGACTGAGTTCCAGTAAACTTTATTTATAAATACAGGTAGTGGGCTGGAGTTGGACCATGGGCCCTAGTTTGCTGACCTCTGTCCTAACTATATAACTTGAATCCCCTTTTCTACTATTTCCAACAGAGTCACTTAAAAAATGTTAAATACTATGCATCAAATGCTCTATTTCCTTCAATGGCCAATCCTAAGTTGCAACTAAGTGCTTAACACTTGGGAAAATGCTAAGCATCCTGATTCTTAGATATCCATCTTCTGACATACTTGCCAAATGTCCATTGAAACATAACCACAAGAACAGAAAGTAAAAGGAAACATAATCAGTGGAGCCAATATGTACATCCCTTGGCTATGATGGGTAGAAGCAGAGGTCCAATCCCAATGAGAAACATTCAGGGTTAGAAGCAATGTCTCAAGATATTAGAAGACTCTATGTCCCCAGTGTATGCTGGTACAGCGTCTGATATGGAATGAATGCACAGTGAACACTCACAGAATAGATGATGAGAAAACATGAGTTCAGTTCAGAGACACCATTATCAATAGGGACTGCCTATAATCATTATATGATTATAATGACATCATTTTTAAGAAACTCTCCATGTCTTTTTTTTCTTAACTCTTTTATGGATTTATAACATTTTCTCAGTGGTTTTTGTCTCCATTACTAAATTACATGTTACTGCCTAACTGAATTATGTATCTCCTTTAGGATATAGCAAAATATCTGTCCCATAGAGGGCATGGACTTTTGTAGAATGCATGGATAGATGAATGGAAGGATGGATGGATGGACGGATAAATAGATGGCTGGATGCTGAGGCGCCTGGGTGGCTCAGTTGGTTAAATGTCCGACTTCAGCCCAGGTCACAATCCCACACTTTGTGAGTTCGAGCCCCACGTCAGGCTCTGTGTTGACAGTTCAGAGCCTGGAGCCTGCTTTGGATTCTGTGTCTCCCTATCTCTCTGCCCCTCCCCTGCTTGCACTCTGTCTCTCTGTCTCCCAAAAATAAATAAACATTAAAAAATTAAAAAAAAATAGATGGCTGGATGCAAAGTATCAGACTGCATTATCAAGTGAAGAATATTTCATAATCTGAAACATATAATTAGGTGGGAACTCATAAAGTGATAGATAGATAGGTAGATAGAGCTATAAGCATCAAAAAGAGATACAGGAAAAGGATAAGGTGGAAGCCAAATTATTAACGATCACCTGCGGCCGAGACAAATTCCCTCAGGAAGAATTCATCAAAGCCTCTTTGGTGCTTCCATGGTCTCCTGTTTATTATAATTAGTTTACAAATTTGGAAGTAGCTATCTTCATACCTGTCTCTGTTCTTGATTATGAGCCCCATGAGGACAGGAATCACAGTTGACTCAGGAATCATGGTTGAAGTATCTCTCTATCTCTCTGAGACCCCACATCATTTCTTCTGTGGCTCATTACAAGACCTAATACAGTGAAAGCCTCCATAACTCTTGAGGACTAAAAGATTCTGGGTGCCTAATAGAGGAATGCAGGGATTTTTCTATCACCTCAGTACTAGAAAGATGGTCTTTCTCTAGCTCACAGTTTCATCTGCCGTCATTGCTTCCCACAGGGTGTTGAGTTTCAGTGTAGGAGTTCTGAGTTCTCATATGGCTGAGGCCAGTCTCCTTTGGGTGGCTGAGATGGGGGCGAGTTTTGTTGCAACGGCTTAAACTAGAGGCTAAAACCTAGAGGCCGCTTTGGCAAACAGAACTATTCCCTTCCTCCAAGAAGGGCCTTGAGCAGTCACAAGGCAACAACCCTCCAGGTTAGGCATCAGCTTTTACCTGTAAATGGTTGTGTAGTGTCACAGCATGATGCACTGGAGGCTAAAAGCGAGTTTCACTTTAGGCTTTTGAGAAATATACAACTAATTAGCATCTTCACTATCCGTGTTTGTTTGTTTGTTTTATATTTGAAATTTCCCTTGAGTTTACTTAAAATATGAAATATTCTTGGTACAAATAGAACATTCTTGCTATTAAGCTGAAAATGACAATGACAATAGTACTTTGACAAGACAACACAGTGATTAAAAACATTTTGTAGCAAACACTTCATATGCCAGAACTGGAATCAAGCAAACACTCTTTTCCTATCCTTGATGCATTACAGAAAAGAGGGAAGACCTTTTCAGAGAGAAAGAAAAAAAATGTTTTTTGACATGAACATCTTAGCTTGGTTACAAGTGCTAAGGAATCAACACAACCTAGCAACGTGCTGGCCCAAACCAGCCAACAATAAAAGAGGGGAAAAAATAAACCTCTGGTGCCAGAACCACCTCGAGCGGAAATTTTCTTGGTGCCTAGTCATCAGTAAACTTTGGACAGCCTCAGGAATACTGGACACAGATACCCAAATGGGGGTATCATTTATTTAAAATAATGGTACCATACAGAAGATGGCTCAAGAAGTGAGGGGCTAGAGAGGGCAACAGAAGGTAAAGCAGAAGAGGCAGCAGGACAAGGCCGAAGCTTTTACTGCCATGGGCAAGGTTCAAGTGCTGAATCAGACCTACAAACATCTCACAGCTCCTCACCAGTCTTACTTGGGAGTATTCATTATCTGAAAAGAAAGACCGCCCTAAGCCAGGGATAAGCACTGATCAGGATGAAACTTCCCATCCTGACTTGGCATCATGTAAACCCCCATGAGCTCAGTGGATGCTCCTGGGCTCATCATCTAGACAGTGGAAATAAGGCACAGTCCTTTAGGAGCTTATGTTCTTGGTGGAAATAACACATCCTTTGGGCTGCCCACAGAATCACAGCAATACCTAGTTTTCTCCAAGTAATTCTTAGATAATGTTTAATTTGAAGTCAACTGCATCATGTGTTCAGATCAGCTACCATTACAATGCAAAGTACCAATTTACTAATGGAACATGAGGGAAGTCTAATAAAAAATGTCTTATTTATTACAGTGCTCTATTGTCTATAAAGCACTTTCTCATTGAATCTAACCTTTAAAGCCCACAATAGCAGAATAAAATAGACCAGTCAAATATAATTATCCTAGATTTTCAAAGGAGAACACTGAGGGGCAAAGTAAGATCAACTGACTTAACTGAAGCCCTATCTTCTGACCTTAGGCCTGTGTGCTGGCCACCAAACCAGGCAGCTCCCTTCGCCCAGAGCTGCCTCATCTTTAATTATGAAAGGGTAACACTTTTTGAGAAGGGAAACATTTGCTACAGTAGCCAAGGTAGAGCAGAGAAGATCAGGCCAGGACAGCAGTGAGACATGAGGAAAATGACCTACAGTGACTCTATTTGGTAGAATGTGCCTGAGGTAAGCTCAGGTACTCAGGTGGTCTCTACTAAATCCTTGTGGGCAGAGTGGAGGTGATGCTTGTGCTGAGGCCCCCATAATGACCAGGACTCAGGTGAGTACATGCTCTGTGTCACCTTTATTGTCTTTTAAAGATATCTGGGGGTGGGGGTGGGGGACATGGAGGATGGCAGAGAGAGGTTTCTCCTAACTTTGGAAGAGCTTCAGTACGAGCTGTGTCCTGAGGTATAAACACACTAAATTAAACAAAAAGTAAGGGAGGGCAAAGAGAAAAGGAGCAAGTGAATCAAGTCTTCTATTTGTTTACAGTCCCTCCCGGCAAATATTTTGTCACTAATGAAAGATCCATTCATGCAGCCCTATCTCCCAATTAGGCAGGCGCTCTCAACCAGGCTCTGCAGCAGAAGTCGCTGGGCCAGATCAGTCCAGGTCCCCAGATGTAGTAAGCCCTGTATGAGGACCACTGCTAGCATCCCAAGGTAGGCAGGGTCTTGCATGGGACAAACCCTAGAGCCGTCCTGGTTGGGGGCTAGGTGTGTACCATACTCATCTCTAAGTGAGGTTACAAGGGAAATGCAGTATGGAAATGAATAGTCCAGAACAGCAGCCCCAATAGCATAAGAGGAGGAATAAATGGATGCAAGGAAGTATGTATTAGTTGAGCATTCATTACAGGCCAAATATTAGGCCAGGCACTGACATGTTATCTTGCTTAATTTTATTTTATTTTTTAATTTTTTTATTTTATATTTTATATTTGAGAGAGAGAGAGAAAGAGAGAGAGCACGCGCAAGAAGGGTAGGGGCAGGGAGACACAGAATCCGAAGCAGGCTCCAGGCTCCGAGCTGTCAGCACAGAGCCCGATGTGGGGCTTGAACCCCCAAACTGTGAGATCATGACCTGAGCTGAAATTGGACACTTAACCAACTGAGACACTCAGGTGCCCCTATCTTGCTTAATTTTAAATCCCAGCACCCTGCTTGACATGTGTTATTCACAGTGAGCCTCAGGGAGGAGAAGTGACCTACAGACATAACCAGGAAGTGGCAATGAGATGTGAACCAAGGTCACAATGATTCCAAAGACTCTGCTTGCTTTTAGAGTTGCCTGATGATTCCCTGGGTTTAGGCATCTAAGCCTCAGCACAATGTGATGTAGACAGAACTTGTGTTTTGATCCCAGCTCAGAAACTGCTTGCCTTCTTCTGCCAAAGAAGATGGGGGCATCAGATGAGATGAATTCTAAGCAACCTTTCAGATCTTGTAATGCTCCAATTCTGTGGAACTCAAGGGGCTTTCTGCACCTAAATGTAGCAAGACACCAGTGGTTTTGTGGTCATGCACCAAAACATACAAGCTTACCATGGGCAACCCTATTGGGATATGCTCACTTTTATGAACAACTTTACTTCTATGGGCTTCAGCTGCCTCCTAAGTAAAACAGAGACCATAATAACCCTGTCTTAAGTAATTTACAAGTTTGTAGGGAGGAACTAATGAGTTTATAGTGCTTTGTATTCAGAGTGACTTTGCAAATATTATTAGCATTCCCCCTCCTCCAAGGGACAGTGTGTGGGGCTCCTGATCATTCATTCATTCATTGGCAGCCAGAATTGGCAGCCAATATGCATATTGTTGGGCATAGTTCTGTCTGAAGTATTCTGCTCCACGTGACCAATTAAGGTTCTCACAGCCATCTTCTGGCACTTCCCTGGGTGAATCCCAAAGCAATATGAAGGGCAGAGTGATACTAGGCAACTAGGGTGAATGACTGAAGCTCTTATAGTATATTTCCCTAGCAAAACCTATTCAATGTCATTTCTTCTCTACCACAACCCTCTGATACAGGAAAAAAAAAATTCTTTTCTCCATTTTACAGGTGTGGAAACATATACAATGTGAAAATCAGAAGAAATATTAGAAATGACTTAGTTTTACTTCTTTGTTTAAATTTAGTAAAACTGAAACCCAAGTTTTGGGAGATATGGGAAAACACAAAAGATATGAAGATGAGTTCAGTATTCATATACCTAATATTTAGAAACACTTTTGCCCCTACAAATGTTCAGAACCACATTCATTTTTTTCAATCTAAATTATTTTTTAAAATTGGTGTGTGGGGGGGATGACTTTCCTTTCCCTTCTTTTTTTTTTTTTTGTTTTTTTTGTTTGTTGTTGTTCAAGGAATGACTTGGCATTTAGTGCAAGGTGAACTATATAATCCTTTCAGGGTATAGTAAGCATACAACAAATTTCTTCTCAATGTACTATCCCTTTACAAATATTTTTCTATGAGCAAGAAAAGTAGGGGCGCCTGGATGGCTCAGTTGGTTAAATGTCCTACTTCGGCTCAGGTCATGATCTCACGGTTAGTGGGTTCGAGCCCCGCGTCGGGCTCTGTGCTGACAGCTCCGCTTCGGATTCTGTGTCTCCCTCTCTCTCTGACCCTCCCCTGCTCACACTCTATCTCTCTCTCTCAAAAATAAAAATAAAAACACTAAAAAAAAAAGAAAAGAAATGTAGGACCACATGGCAAAGCTGATGTTAGAGAGAAGGATCCCGGTTCCTATACAGCAGCCTTACTGGGCACCTATCACCCAATATAGAAAGTAACAGTGCATTCCATTGGTGCGTCCACACTTCAAGGACAACATCTGATTGTGAGCCATATATTTCTTAACAGGAATGAGGGCAATAACCTGAATACAGATGGCCCTAAAACCATATTAAGGGGCACCTGGGTGGTTCAGTCAGTTAAGCATCTGACTCCGGCTCAGGTCATGATCTCCCAGGCTGTGGGTTCGAGCCCCATGCCCAGCTCTATGCTGACAGCTCAACGCCTGAGGCCTGCTTCAGATTCTGTGCCTCCCTTTTTCTCTGCCCTATCCTCTCCCCACACACGCTCTGCCTCCCTGCCTCTGTTTCTCTATCTCTCTCAAAAATAAAGATTAAAAAAATTAAAAACATATTAATGAAAAATTGCTTAAGGATTGACAAGGGCCACTCAGATGAAGAGAATATTGAAGACATTTGTGAGTATTGTCTTCAATTTATCAAAAGAAAGCTATGTAGACAGGTAAGCTTTTCCTTCTGTCCTTCCTTCCCCTTTCCTCCCTTCCTCTAAAATTGGAAAAAGACTCAGAACTTAAAAGTAGAACCAGGGTTTTAAAATAACAGGAAATAGTTTTCAGCTTAATAAAAGCGGAATAGAACTATTCAAAGATGCGATGAATTGCTTTGGAAGGTAATAAGCATCTCATCACTGGAAATGATTAAGCTTATGATAAAGTGACCATTAACTGAGTACATAGTATGTATCAAATTGGGCTGTTAACATGTATTTTCTCATTTACTCTTTACCACCATCTGAAAGGGATGCTATTATACCATTTTGAAAAACGAGAAAGTTGAGGTTCAGAGAGACTGAGTAACTCACTTAATATATCACATAGACATGAAGGCAAAGACAAATTTTGAGACCAGTTCTGTATGATTTCAAAATGTATACTTATCCCTTTTGGCCTATTCCCTTCCTTCTCTACATCGCACACCAGGCCACAACCACCTAGGAATGGATCTTTTCAACAAATATAAAGTTCAGAAGAACTAGTTATCCTTTCATTGAGTTAATGAATCTGCTGTAGTCTGTTTTATGCCCCCCATCACCCATAATCGTGGTGTTTCCTCTCAATTGTTGATCCTGTGAGTTAAAGTCACCATCAGGCCAGATGACATGTCTCAAAGATGAAGCCAATGCATCCTCAATCCCTAACGTTCAAAGTTAATCTCCTAACGGGAGACCTTACCAAACATGAGGACATTTATTCCATTTCTTAGTCCGGCACCATGTGTGGTTGCAGGAAAGTTGTTGACTGCTAAGCATTAACCAAACATCCTATTTTTAGAAGAATATTTAGCTCCATCTTTATAGTGTCTGGACTTGCAACTACCCATTTCTCTAACATTAAGCTGAGCCACACAAGAAAATTACTACAGTGATAGTATGTCCAGGGCACACTGAGTCATTGTCCGACGTCTAAAATGGGAAGTAAGTAATTTGTGAGGATTTGTTGGCACGATGAGAAGGAAGACCTCATTGCTGGTGTTCTGGAGTAAGCGTCAGGGTTTAACATGGGGGGTGGCGTGTTCTATTCCCTCCAAAAGTAGGATGTTAGCTTTTTTTTTTTTTTTAATACTTCAGGCTTATGAATAAGAAAATAAGAGTGGGTGGAGGCCAGTATCATCAGTAATTATCAAGCTTAACTGCTGTAAAAGCAAGGATATGGTTTGCTTCTGACGGTAATAGGCCTTCTTGGGAGAATGAATGATCAGGGCCACCCCACCCAGCAGCCAGCCAGAGGAGACGCCAAGGATCAAAGGCCTCCAGATTCAAATCCCAGGCCACACAGAAAGAATGAGGTTTCTACCTGATCAGGACAAATGTCACAGGTATTGTGGGAGGTTGCCTCGTTTCCATGTAAATTAACACAAGCGTTGTGTCTGAAACCTTCCTTTGCTGCCAGCCTTACCTCAAAAGAAAAAAGAGAGAGAGAGAGAGAGAAGAAAAACAAAACCACCCCAAATGACTATAGAGGTGATGGTAAAGTACCTGCTTTCACTGGGGCCAGCACTATTTTGATTAAATCTGAGGTTCTTTAAAGATCATTCTCCAACAAATATATCTTGATAAGTTTGATCTTTTCATAGGTGAAGAGAAAGGAAAAGGAGAAAAGAAACAAACAAAACTCAAAATACTATTTACTCTCCCAGAAAGAGCAGCGTGGTGTAAACAAAAATAATAGTTATGCCCCTGGGTTCTGAACCCTCACAGTGTTGCTGTAGAAAATAATTTTAATGGAGAGCCAGAGAGTCTATGCAAAACATAACGAAGCCATAATAAAATGGGATACTTATCCTGCTGCTCCGATTAGACCACTTCCATTCAACAGTTGTAACTAATGACTTGTTTTTCCTTTGGTATTAGGAGCCCTATTACTGTGCTGAACATAACATACCTCATTTTGCTTCCCTAGTCATGCTTGTCTCTTTCACTGATGACTGCAATTTGATATTTATGAAATCACATAAAAATAATGTATAATCCTCCCCATTACCCCTTTCCAAATTGTATAAAATTATTCAAAGGACAATAGATTAATGTACACTCCAATGCATGTGTCCTTTTCTCTAACCACTTCTAACTGACAGCCTCTCTCTCTCGTTTTCTCTCTCTCTCTCTCTGGCTAGAGAACACACTGTACTTTGGAGATAATTGACTGTGGAATATGATGATGTTTATTCAAAAACAGGTCACACAGACTGCAATTTGAGAGTCTTCCTTTATCCTCCTTCCTTATTCTTATCCAGGGGAAATGCATAATACTGTTTCCTGCAAATCAGAAATGTGGAGTCTTAATTACTTCTTTAGATTTAACCTACTGAGAAAAATCCACTACAAATGTACCCTCCTCCCTTGAGATTGGTGACATTTAGAAAACCAACTACAGATTACTCATTTAGAACAAACTGGGGTAAGAAAGAGTATGCATTCATATCATTTTAACAGTATGTTCTCTTGTTTTTGAAAGAGCACATTATGGCATTAGACTGTGTTTTTTTTGTTTTTTAAATTTTTTCAGGAATAACACAAATGGATAGTAACTTCTAGGAGGGAAGGTGTGGTTGAAACAATAGATCTTTGGCTATCAACAATCTCTGGTATGGTATAGACATGCAGACTAGTCTTTGATCTGAGGTGAGAGCTTTGTCTCCTGTCTGCTATCAGTTACTGGCATTCTAACTGGTTCAGGTAAAAAAAAAATTGTAGTTGTCTGAAAGAGATATATAGTAAGGCCATGAGAATCCCACCACCAGATGTGGACATGCATAAATTATCTATGCTATAGAAAAGGTAACCACATTGAATGGGTTAGATTTTTACCCTTTAAGCTGACTTTCATGAGATGTCATTAGGGATCTAGTTCTCAATGGATAATAACATTTAACTTTCATTAGATAGATCTAGGCCAGACACTGGGTGGATTAGGTGGCTAGTGGCATATTGTCTCAAAAAAAAAAAAAAGTCTGTCTCAACATAGTCTAATAGAGGCTGTGTTTAAGTAATGGGAGCAGATCACAATGACAATTATCTCATTTCATTATAGTCACTGAATAAGTCTTTTCCATGTACTGGCTAGATTCTCAGAAATATGGTAGGTGCCAGAAAGATAAAGGGGATCAGAGATAACCTGGAGCTTGGCTAAAAGAAGTAAAGGACTTTTGACTAACTCGTCATTTGATGCATCTCTATTGATATTTCCATGGCATTCTACTTATAAGTAGCTCTCAAAAAGTGTGAGTTAATATTAAGCGTGTATATTTCATAAACTCTTGAGGCCTTTGCAAAAAAGACAGTAGTCCAATCTTCTTGTTTGTGTAGCTGAGAAAAAGGAAGAGAGGCGACTTGCCAACTTATGGATTATTAACTGGAATTAGAGCCCAGAATGCTAAATTCTGAAGTACTGAAAATGGTGTATGCGATGCTGATTTACGGAGGCAATTCCCAGTCCCCACACATGTGGAGTGGAACATCCTGAAGAGTCAGGTGGTGCTGTCTGCATTTCTCTCCTATGCAAATGTCCAGCTCTCAGATGGTTTAGAACGTCCTGTCTGAGCATGTCAAATTAGTCTGACAAAGCCTGTTCTCACAAAAGCTGGCGGGTCGTGGTGGGGCTAGAACCAAACATATTGGTAACCTCTTGAGAACAAACTGTCTTGTGAGATTTATGCTCCACAAATCAAACGAAAGGGCTTGAGAAACACATCCAAACTCTGTGTATGTCGAAAAGCACCTGCAAACTTTCTGAACTGCTTGTACTGCTGCTCCAAGAAGCATTATCGCAGAAGAGAACCTTTTCTGGCAACCCCAAATGTGAGAGCAGAGGCTTCTGAAAGCTTAGGGAGGTCAGAAATCTATTCTTTCTCCTTCCAGATTCTGTGGAATTAGTATTAAACACAAAATACCATATTTTAATCATAGGGAGTCGTGTCATAACCAGGAACAAGAATTATTTCAATGCAACTGTAATTCTCTGTGTCGTGGGTTAGGGAGATGGAGGGGGAGTGGAGAACCAGAGTCAAACGAATGGTGGGCTGGGAGATCTGCTTTCCACCCCAGTTCTGTCTTCTACGCATAGGGTGCCTTAAACAAATGGCCCTCACCTTAGTTTCTTCACCTATTTCTTACCCCACTGAAATCTTTGTGGGCAGGCTTGATATCTTCTCCATCTTGGTATATGCAACACCTAGCACAGAGCCTGGCACACAGTAGGCACCCAATAAATGTCTGTGGAACCAGTGCAAAGAATCAGGCCTCGAACTAGATGTTTTATACACACGCTCCACCTTAAAGTTTAGTGCCACCAAGAAAACATCAGGTGGTCCCTTGAATGTCTGAGCAAAAGAACCGAAAGGAGGAAAGCTTTGATCCCAGAGTCTGAGGCACTAAGTGCTTCCTGGTACTTTCTTTTTATTAAGGCTTATGTAACTCCATTTTATGGGGAATATTTCCATTCAGGCTTTTGTGGGATTCCCTTAAAATATAGCTTGTGCTAAACTTCCAGGATGGCTGAGGTGGGCAGTGCAGCTCTGGTCAAAGGAAGCAATGCAGTTTGTCTGCTAGGTCTCTGCCTCACAGAACCAGCCATGTCTGAGACAAAGGGAAAGGTGAGATCAGAAAGTTAAAACCCTTCAAATTAATTCTCATGATGAAAAGCAAAATAAGGGCGAAAAGAAAGAGCACTATATTACATTAGCAAACACATGGACGAGGAGGCTTCAGTTACAGATGGGCTGTGGTAGTTTGAAGAATCCCTGTATGAGCGACATAGATCTCTATTTCTCAGTGATATCCCTGCCATTTTCCTTGTAAATATTGTGACTGTACTGCCTGCCATTTGTCACAGGAATGATTGATTCATTTTATTGGCATGTGCCCCGAACCAACCCAATTTTATTTTAATATCTCACGCCATTAAAATAGCTTATATCTGGAAAAAAAAATACCACAGGGAGCAACATTATGTGAGATCTAAATGTGTTTGTGACAAGTGCATTCATTCACTAGTAGTGGAAGAGTAGTCTTTATATAGTTTTTCCTATTACTCTTCCTAATAATTCAGTCTATAGATGGCACATTCCCACCAGAGAGTAGTATAAATAGTGCTCGGAGAGTTGCTATCTGCCACCATTAAACCTTATACCAGTTATGTTAGCAACTGATTCATAACCTTTACTCAAATTCTATGAAGAACAGACACGGAAGCCATGATGATACAACATTTACTGAACACTTGCTCTGCACAAAGAACTGTCTCTCAGCAATGAAGTGCGAGGCAACCTGGCTGGTTTCTGTTTACCTTGGTTGCTTTCCGTGTACTGCCAGTCAAGGTGGTGTGTTTGGCTACATAGTTCCTTGCCCTCAAGCAGCTTATAACCTAGCATGTCCGTGAGAAAGTATCTGGGCCATAAAGACTGAAACAACCAACAGATCCATATGACTTGGCAACATCATGCAAAGATGGCGTATCCAAACATCCCTCTTGGTTCTGTCACCAGGTCACACTGGGTGAAGCTAGAACAAACCGCCTGCCTTTGGTCACATATGAATGAGACACTTTGCTAGTCTCCTCTCTCCTGGGCCAAGGACACTTCAGAGAGAAGGTCACACCTCAAATGTCTTCTATAGAAGAGAGAAGAGTCACTGGCATAAGCAAAACAAAAGAGTAAATGGGGAATGTGGGAAAGAGACAGAAAAAGCAAATATTTACGTTTGGCAAAGGTGAGGGCTAGCAAGAAAGAAAAGGAACAAGCCAATGTTGTGTGAAATGTGGACTATCAATATCGCTATCAAATTATCATTGGAGAATAAATTCCATTTGTCCACGGGCGTTAGTTTTTTTTTTTAAGGATATTTATTTTGAGAGAGAGAGTGAGCACACACAAGTGGGGGAGGGGCAGAGAGAGGGAGACAGAGAATCCCAACAGTCTCCGTGCTCAGTGCAGAGCCCCAGGTGGGGCTCCATCTCACAACCAGGAGATCGTGACCAGAGCAGCAATCAAGAGTTAGATGCTCAACTGACTGAGCCACCCAGGTGCCCCTTGGGTGCTAGTTTTAAAACATGGGGTCTTAGTGAAGAGGTTGTATGAAGTCTACTTCTGGTGAAGTGGATAAAACTAGCTTACTTATTTCAGATGTCACAGAAATACCTATGGGATTTCAGAACAGGGACATGGTCAGATGTTCTGAACTCTGAGCCCTGAAAGAGCCATCAAACTCTAGAGGATATTTCTCAATGGCACTGAGGTGTACTCCAAGTCAGGGATTTCTTTCAGTTTATTTGTTTTGGTCATGTAACCAAATGAGATTTTAAATGTTAAGATACAGAAAATGTCTGTGGAAGTACTGCCATTGACAGCATCAGCCAACACCCTTCTCTCTCCTCAGAACCACCAATTCCAATCCAGGACATCCTTTAGGCCATACCAAATGCCACTTCCTCATAAAGCCTTCCCTGATAGCTCAGCTGAATGGGCCACTAAGTCACCAGGATATCCAGGAGGTTTTATCTTTAACAGCTTTGGTTTCCAATCATTTTATACCTGTGCCATAGGCATCGTCACAGGTGTCTTATCCCTCCTAACATAATGTCTGGGATACAGTATGCACTAAATAAATACGTGAGGAAGAGTGGGAAGGAGAGAAGAAATAACACTTCCAAAGCAAGTATGCAGGGAAGAAGAAATACTTTTAAATACATATGGATTGGGATGGAAGGAATCTTCAGGGCCCCTCAGTTGCTTTGGCCCCTTCTAATGTTCTAATAGTTTGTTGTGTCTTTCCCTTCTGTTCTCTGTCACACACTCAGGTGGGGTAGGGTTGGAAAGACCTGAGAAATCTGGGGTTTGGTTAGGCGAATTTCTGTCAAGGATACATTTAGTTGACTATTGTGCAATACGCATGTAGGCCATTGCCAGTTATCACTGGGGAGCAATGACTTCCTGGAAACCTGTACATGTCCCCAGGCCCACTAGCTCTCCCAGCTCTGGGACTCAGAGATATGAAGCCGGAAATCCTGTGACATGAATGTTTGTTATGACACCCAGTGTCTGGATTATGCCGGTAGAGGAGAGAAGCAAGGTGTGAAATGTGTAGAGCTAGCAACTGTCGGCCAGACATTCTACCAATCCTCAGATGTGTAACAGTATGCACTCAAGGAAGCTAAGCGGGCTCCGTGATGCAAAGGCTGTTGCCTTCTCTTACCAGGAGTGTGCTCAGCAATGTAATGGAGGCAATTAAAACTGCACCACTGCCTTGATTTTCCCTCTTGGACATGAATTTCACAACATAAAGTCTGCCAATGGATGAACTTACAGCAACAGCGCAGGTAGTTTTCTAATAGCTGACAAATAAAAGAAACTTGATAGCAGTTTCCCCACATTTGACAATCTCCTTAAGTTCTACAATATTACTGGTAAAAAGTTGTGAAGATAAAAGGAAATTTTCCAAACTTTTTGTTTTGTTTTGTTTTTGAGAGAGAGCACAGGGGAGAGGGGCAGAGGGAGACAGAGAGAATGCTAAGCAGACCCCACGCTCAGTGCAGAGCCTGATGCAGGGCTTGTTCTCACGACCCTGGGATCATGACCTGAGCTGAAATCAAGAGTCAGACACTCAACTGACTGAGCCACCAAGGCGCCCCTAAACTTTTAATAATAATAATAATAATAATAATAATAATAATAACTTTCTCTCAACCATTTTAGAAGGAAGACTGAAATTATCTTTGTATTCTCCCTAAAGAGAATATTACCAAATTAGGTTGCACAGAAAAGTGACCAGAGACAAAATGTAAGACAAAGTCACTGGATATTTAATTAATTTCTAATTAAAATATTTTTTCCTGAATTTTGTGTTTTTTTAACTTATTTCACAGCTTTTCATTAATTTAAAATAGATTTGCTTCTCTCATTTACAATAAACATTCATTTCTTGAATAATTTTTATGAGGGAAGTTATGTCTGCCTAAAATTCTCATGTTGAAGTGCTAACCCCTAGGACCTCAGAATGTGACTGTATTTGGGGACAGGGCCTTCAAAGAGGCAGTTAACTGAAATGGGATTATGGCAGCCCTAACTAGTGCAATGATTTTCTGGTAATAATTTTGTATTGTTTTTTAACAGTAAGTTTTCTTTTTTAAAGTATTTTTAATGCTTATTTATTTTTGAGAGAGAGAGAGAGAGAGAGTGAGCGAGCGAGCAGAGGAATGGTAGAGAGAGGGGGACAGAGGATCCGAAGCGGGCTCTGTGCTGACAGCAGAGAACCCGATGTGGGGCTCAAACTCACAAACCACGAGATCATGACCTGAGCTAAAATTGGAGGCTTAACCGACTAAGCCACTGAGGTGCCCCAGTAATTTTGGATTTTTTAAACAGGTGTCCCCAAAGTTATAAGATTCAAAGCCTTAGGTCCTACAAAATTTGAATGTCTCTCAACACACACACACACAGAATAATCTCACTATTCACTATTGGGTATATTAAGCAAAGTAGATAAGGCCAATGCCATTTTGTCAGATCCTTACTTTTTATACATACTTCTTTTTAGACACTTTCCATTTTGAACAATTTTATTGTAGTATCTATCACATGCTTCATAGAATTGAATCATTTAATCAAAATGTTTATTTGGCTTCTGAGGGTTGTGTAACCTTATCATGTATATAGTCACTATCTGAAGACTCTTCCCAGAATACTAAAGAATGCTGAGATTCAATAGATATCAGCCTTTTTATTCAGTGTCTTGTTGAACAAATTTCCCATTTTTCAATCTAAATGTTAAGCAATAGCAAGGGGCATTCTGCAAACACAAAAGTTAGGAACTGCCATTTCTTTTAGTTCCACGTTATTTCCTGCTAAGGGTTTTATTACAGACAAGGAACGAGGAATCTATGATTTATATGATGTGCAAAATTGGGGAAGAGACTTAGTTCTCTACAAGTTTGTCATCATCTGTAAAAGATGGTAATTATTCATCATCTGTCCCTCCGAACAAGTTCTTCTTTGAGAAGCAAATGAGACAATGGGTATGAGAATGTGTTGAATTAAAATGTTCCCTGTTATTTTATCAAAGGCGATCATAAAGTACCTATCACCCAAATTTAAAGTCCTACCTCTGCTATTGAGGTCTTGGACACCCTCTGGATCTTAATTTCTTGTGAATGGGTAAGAGGGCTTCTTAGAAAAGCAAGGGCAACACATTTATTTGATCTCCAAAAACCTAAGAAAAAAGTCTATGAGCTCCCCAATCATTGAGAAAATATGTCATGGTAATTATTATGTTTGAGACTATTTGTTAAGTTTAATTTCTAGAACTTTTTTTTTTTGACTTGGCAATTAGGTAACACCCAAAATGGAAAACGAGGCTTCTGTTTTCTAATAGGGAATACTAACATTAAGTATGGATATAGCATGGAATAAAAGTATATAAAATAGAAACCAATGACCCCCTCGCCTGATAACCTCTTGCTAAAGAAAAGGGTCTTTGTAAATATGATCCATGTAGTGTAAAACACGCAATACAACACAACACAACACAAACAAAACAAAGCAGCAGCACACTTGTGTTTGGCTCCCTATTAATAGCCTGGTACTAGAACTCACAGAACAATCACAGAAGGCTGAACAGTCCAGGCTTCTCACATGATCAAGTTCACGCTTCCATCATTCTCCAAATAAGGCTTTCCAAACAAACTTGGCCTAGGCTTGTTCATTTGGCATTTCTCCTGTAGCAGTGCAACTCAGTGTTCTACCCAAGGGTTTCAAGAATGACAATTGTTAGATATTTATTTAGTTATTTAATCAATCCTTTCTCAGGACAAGCTTTTATTTGGAATCAATGGCAACTGCTGTTATTGAATAGAACGTTTGTTTTGTTTGACTGACTCTAAATTTCAGAAATAAGTAGCTAGATTTTACAGCTTATTTTAAACTTTTCTTTCCCCTGACCCTTTTCTGATCAGCCATTCAATGGTGTTGCGAATTATTCATGCAAATATATAAAACAATGTTACTCCTGGCACTTGGCAAAGAGTTGACATGTTTGGGGGACATTATGTCACCTGTGAAAAAAACTGGCATTGTTGGTTTTGCTACAAGTCTTCGCACTTGAAGACGCTGTGCTGTGGCAGTACATTGGCTCTGAGAGGAGTACTGTCCTCTCTGAGGTTAAAGTCATTCTGCTTTGTTCCAGTCACCCACTACACCCCTCACTCTGCCTCTTGCTTCAAAAATGGCTGGCAGGGCAGACTGTATGTAAAAAATGAAGAGAAGAGGTTAGATCCTCTATTAGAAAAAAAACAATTAGGAAGTTTTCCCAGTGATAACCTACCAACACCCTGATTTTATTTTATTTTATTTGTTTTATTTTATATTTTATTTTATTTTTTTTAATGTTTGTTCATTTCTGAGAGAAAGACAGAGTGCAAGTGGGGGAAGGGCAGAGAGAGAGGGAGACACAGAATCTGAAGCAGGCTCCAGACTCTGAGCTGTCAGCACAGAGCCCCACACAGGGCTTGAACTCACAGACTGTGAGATTATGACCTGAGCTGAAGTTGGACACTTAACCAACTGAGCCACTGGGCGTCCCCTAGTAGCCTCATTTTAGAGGAGGGATCCTTAGCATCTTGGCATATGGGACCTGCTCAAGATAGGAGAGAACTGGATGTAAGATGTAAAGCTGGATTGCTACCCATCAGTGTGAATTTTTGTAAATATCTTTTTACAAAGAGGTAGTGTGGTATACTGGCTAAGAGCTTTGGTCGCGTGGTCTTGAGCAAGTAACCTAATCCATTTCTCTCTCAGTTTCCCACTCAGTAAAAACACCACAGTATAAATGGCATTTTTTTCATATGGGTTTTGAAAGGACTAAATGAACCAATGTGGCATCACATAAAGAAATAATGATTTAACGGGTGATTTCTAACATTCACACTTAAGAGCAGGTTTGGGTGATTTCTATCACTCACTCTTAGAAATAGGTTTTAAAACTTCAGAATTCATGGAAATTTTACCACTATAGTGTTTTAAGCCTGAAGGTCCCCAAGTAGTTTAAAATTGCTTCTTAAGGGGACATGGGCTCCAAGTCATTAAAATTCACTATTGTAGAATATGAAACATTGGGTTAGGTGTTACTTACCTACTAACTTTGGCCAGTAATGAAAGTTATGTTAGGGTCTTCATTATGCATGCTTGTCTTTATGATATCACGTGCAAAGATATAAGTGGTGAGCCAGTTTTGAAACTGGTCTTGCTGTTAGAATGCTTTTAGAATATAAATGTGGAGAATCAGAAAGGTAGTCAATTAATATTGAAATTAATCTAAGTTAAGG
Source organism: Cryptoprocta ferox (assembly GCA_028646485.1). NCBI lineage: Eukaryota > Metazoa > Chordata > Mammalia > Carnivora > Eupleridae > Cryptoprocta > Cryptoprocta ferox. Next base: position 74,679,545 of record CM053573.1, read on the forward strand.
AAGAACCTTTGATTCCCCAGCTTTTAGAGGTTCTTGGCAATTACATAATCTAATCTTGTCTACTTTCCCCACTCCTCATCTCCATCAATTCAAGACTAATCGAGGTCATTCCTTACAAGAGGCCTACCCAAAATTGATCCACACTTTCAACCTTCTCTGAAGATCACTAGAACTTTCTCAGGGCCTTTCTTTTAGCACTTCTACAGTTTGTGTTTTAGGAAAGCCTGTGGCCCATATGTATCTGATCATGGGGGAAAATGATCTATTCTCAAAAACAGTGGGGATATTAGCTCTATTTTTTTTTTAATAATACTTCACACTAATGAATAAGAAGTTAAGAATGGTCAGAAGCCAGATCTGATCTTCCCTATCAGGGAAGATGAGCTAAGTTTTAGTTGGTTTTAGCTTATTTCTGTATGTCCATTGGCTTCTATAAAAATAGCATCTAGATGGTATATGTTATTTCTTGAATGTAAAATTTTAATAGTTCTATGCAGCTATCTATTAGCATTAGTAATTATAACTAAAACCCACATACCTCACCAATATTTTTTCCTAAGTAATTACTATATAACTCATATATACTTGGTGGTACTAATGGAATAAACAACGTGGCTAAACTACCTATGCCCCTTTCTAGACAGAATTACTGTGTAGGCAGCTCATGAGCAGCTCAGGAAGCCCTTCTGATGTCCCAGTATTGGTATTGGGAAAACAGACTTCTATTGATACACATTCTGCACCATTTACACAAAGAACCACTATGGAGAACATAAAGTATTGCACAAGTTACGTCAAGGCAAAGGGATAGCTCGAAAAGGACAGAGAGGAGGGTGAAAGCAAACCAAGCCGATAAGAAGCACGTGTCAAAGTGAGCAACACTTGGTGTCAACAGGAAATCTCAAAGAACTGATGTCATTATTTGTCTTTTATCGGTTAAATTGCCATGGAGGTGGAGGGAGGGCCAGGAAGGGGAGACCAGATGAGGAGACCAGACAGATCCCAGGCTGCTGAGAAGAATGCCCCTGTGAATGAACCTATGGACCCTGCCTCCAAAGCAGAAGTAGGTAAAACCTTCGTCCCTTACCCATACCTACAGTGTCTCTGACCGTATAGTATTCAGTCTTTAAGTGCCCAGGTGCGACAAAAACATGTAGTGGTGTCACACTATATCTTTTCTGGCTATGTAATGAAAATTGGAAGTTTTTTTAAAACATGCAATTTTAGTTCTTCCCCCCAAACTCGTAAGTCTCAAGCCATTACTGCTCGCCCTACAATTCCATTGTCTGCATAAAACTTTCCCTGCCACTTGAGAGTGTGTGTCTCTTGTATTCACTTCTCATTATATTCACTTCTCATTCCATAACCACACCCCTCCTCTGCCCCTGGAGCGGAGACTGGGAGTCGGCTTCCGGACACGACAAAGAATCTGGAGATACAACTCCATACCAATAAAGTGGCTTCATGTTTCTTAATATAAAAGCTCTTCTGTTTACAAATGAGAACGTTTATAAGCCCATCTTTTCAATAGTTTTAAGGGAAACTACAGAGCACCAGAGCCTAACGAATCTTCCTACATCCACTCTGATCTTACATGGTGGCTGAGATTATCTTAAAACAAAACCATACCCTACTGCTCCCTTCCTAAAAATGCTCCAGTGAGTTTTCATTTCATTTAGAATAAAGACAAACCCCTTACCATGGACCATAAAATCTGGACCCTGCTTACGTCTCCCATCTCATTTGATTCCATTCTCTTCTATCAACTATGTTCCAGCCATGTTGGCTGTCTCTCTATTCTTGTAAATGTCATGTCAGAGGACTCATCCTTGCTGTCCTTTGCTTGGAATAGTCTTCATCCAGATCTTAGAAGACATGGCTACTCTACATTATTCAGGTTTCAGCTCAAATGTCATCCCTTCAATGTCTTTCTGAAGTTGGCTACCTAAATCAATCTCTACCCTAATATTAAAATCCTTCTTTTGGGGCACCTGGATAGCTCAGTTAATTAAATGTCTGACTTCGGCTCAGGACATAATCTCATGGTTTGTGAGTTTGAGCCCCACATCAGGCGCTGCCCTGACAGTGCAGAGCCTGCTTGGGATTCTCTTCTTCCCTTCTCTTCTTCTTGGGATTCTCTGCCCTTCCCTTACTTGTGCTCTCCCTCTCTCTCAAAATACATAAACTTAAAAAAAATCCTTCTTTTTATTTTATTCTGAGAAAGTAACACTACCTAAATTTTGTCTTCTTTCCTATCTTTTGGGAAAAAAGTTAGAATATAAATTTTAAGAGGAAAGTAACTTTTTTTTAAAAGTCTTTTAAAAATGTTTATTTATTTCTGAGAGGGGGGACAGAAAGAGGCAGATATTGAGGGAGACACAGAATCTGTAGCAGGCTCCAGGCTCTGAATGTCAGCACAGAGCCTGATGTGGGGTTCAAACTCACAAACTATTGAGATCATGACCTGAGCCGAAGTCAGACGGATGCTTAACCAACCGAGCCATCCAGGCACCTCAAGAGGAAAGTAATCTTAATCTCATTCTGTTTCTCACTCTAACCCCAGCACCAAAATATGGGCAATACATAGATTTTAATAAAGGAACAGCTGATCAAATGAAGCCACGTGGTACCATCCAATAAAAACTGAGTTCTTCTGCTTTAATACTTAACTGTTTAGATTCATGAAAGTTTACAAAAGAAAGCTTCTGGAGTGGGAGAGCTACTTAATCTTTTCAAGACTCAGTTTTTATCAGCAAAATACAATAACCCTTTTTAAAAGTGTTAGTGTTACTGAGAATTCTGTGTGTTAATTCATGGAAAGTGCTTAGCACCGTACCTGACACAAATGTTCAGTCATACAGCTTTAAAATATGTAATAATCCCAGCTGTCACTTAAGATTTTTAGTCTCCCTCCTGTAGCCTAAGCCCTTCCAAATATTATACTGATCTCCTACATTGGTGCGGTATTTTAGAATCAAAAAGTACCTCCACGTCTGTCATCACACACAACTTTCCTTGTAGTCTGAAATTCACATGCCGGTTTGCTTTCCAATCCCGAAATCTTTCTATCACAATAGACAATGCATGGTGAAGAAAGGAGGGGCAGGAAGCTTAGGTAGAGGGAGGCGGGTAGAGTGGGGAATATAAAATTTGGAAAAATCAACATAAAGTGGGTGTCATACATTGGAGGACCTCAAGCTTTGTGCCCTTCCCCACATAATAGTTCTGGATAAAAAGTTGTCGGAATGATTCCATGCCCAGCAGTTACTCATTCATTTATTAATGCATCTTTTCCAAGGATTTACTGCTTGCCAATCAATGTTCTCTATATAGCAGTTAACAAAACAGACAAAAATCTCTGGTATTATGACACATTCTATGGGGCGAGAAAGAACAAATGAAGAAAAATATATAAATGTTAACTGATGGTACATATTACAGGGAAAAGTAAAGGTGAATAAGGGCGTTTTAGGGAAGGTGAGGTATTTTTTGGAGGGTGTTCAGGGAAGACTTCTCCAACAAAGTAGCATGTCAGTAAAGTCTTGCAGGAGGTAAGAGAATGAGCCATGTGCATACCTGGGAAAAGCACTACAGGCAGAAGGTCAGCAAAACAAGTGCCCTGAAACACGAGGGTGCCTGCATGGAGGGTGGCTGGTGTGGGTTGAAGGAGGGAGGGCTAGATGACATGGTCAGGCAGCTAACAAGGGATGAACAGAGTCAGGCCTTGTAAGCACTATGCCTACTTGTATCAAGCAGAGAGTTCTGAGCATGAAAATAAAATAATGCCTTAAACAGGATCACTTTGTGTTGAGAGCAGGCTGAAGGGGGACCAGGACAGAAAGGGCAGAGCAGGAGGAGGCCATTGCGGTAACTCCCTCAAGGCAGGAGAGTGAATCCACCAGGGTCCGGGCGGGCAGGGGAGGTGGTGAGAAGGGAGCAGATTTTAGATATACTTTCAAGGGGGAGATGAAAGCATGTGTTGTGTGAGAGAAGGAAAAGAGTCAAAACAACTTTGTGTGTTAGGCCTGAGCTCATGCCAAGAGCGGACCCATCATGACTGAAAGGTCAACAACCACATGTGGGAGGAGCAGGCTTGGGTGAGGGTGAAATCAGGAGGTAATATTCCCCTCAACAACAAAAAATCTTCACTACACATAACACTGTGCCGTAAGGGACAGAGACAAGAGCAGTTCAAGTTGACCACAGCAAGGGAGAAAACGACAATGATGTAGGCTGGGAAATTAACCTCACTAACTAAATCAGAGTGCATCTAAATGGAGATTAATCTACTGGTGATACAAGCTAGGATCTAAAGACTAGATGAGACTGGGAACACAGCTGGAATTTAAAAAAAAAGCAACAAAAAGAGACCTATTAAAAAAAGACCACTTTCACAAGTCTCAGTAATAGGAACTGTATGCAAATCTATGTCAATTCAGTATTTCATGTTATTTCACTTACTGATAGATTGATCAGTTCATGCATTCATGAGTTCCTGTTACACGCACTGTACTAGGCTAAGTATATAAAAACAAAACCGGCGTGCCTGGCTGGCTCAGTCAGTGGAGCGTGAAACCTTGATCTCAGGGTTGTGAGTTCGAGGTCCACGTTGGGTATAGAGATTACTTCTAAAACTAAAATCTTAAAAAAAAAAAAGAAACAAAACTGAAGCAGACATGATTCACACGCTTGAAGAACATAAATGTCTACTTGAAGAGACAGACCTATAAGGTAATTCAAATCCAGTGGGATGTGGAGATGTGGAGAAATTGGAATGCTCATGCATTGCTAGTGGGAAGGTGAAATGGTATAATTCCTTTGGAAAGCAGTCCAGCTGCTTTTCAGCAGGTTAATAAGTGAAGTCACCACACAACCCAGAAATTCTCACACTAGGTATATACCCATGAGAGACAAAAACATATGCCCAAATAAACATTTGTACCCAAATATTGATAGCAGCATTATTCATTATAGCCAAGGAAGAAAAGAAATCCAAATGTCCACCAACTGATGAAAGAATGAATATAATGTATGTCTGCACAATTTAACTTATTCAGCAATAACAAGGAATGAAGTACTCATAAGTACTACAACATGAATGAAACTTGAAAATGCTATGCTAGGAATCCAGTCTCCACAATGTATTGTTTGAATCCGAATGTCCAGAAATGGCAAATCTACAGATATGGACACTAGACCAGTAGCCACCTAGGTCTGGAGGATTTGAGGAAAATGAGGCGTGTTAATAAGTACTTGGTTTCGGGTTGCCTCGGTGGCTGAGTCAGTTAAGCGTCTGACTCTTGGTTTCAGCTCAGGTCATGGTCTTGTGGTTGTGAGATTGAGCCCCATGTTGGACTCTGTGCTGGCAGCGTGGAACCTGCTTGGGATTCTCTCTCCCTCTCTCTCTGCCCCTATCTCACATGGGCTGTATAAATAAATAAATAAATAAATAAATAAATAAATAAAAGTACTCGGATTCTTTCTGGAGTGAGGAGACTGCGATGATGGTTGCACAACTTGGTGAATACAGAAAAAAACAGGATCAAACTGTACATTTTCAGCGGGTTAATTCTATCTCAATAAAGTTATTACATATTTAATATACTTACTAAGATGCATGTTACAGAAAATGAAGAAGAAAAATGTTATGAGAAAATTCAGAGGAATGACAATACTGTGTGGGGATTGTGTGAATGGTCAAGCTTCTCCAAGAGCTAATAATGGAGGTAGATCTTGAAGGCTCAATAGAAGTTTAGCAGGCAGGGAGAAAGAAGAGGGATTTAGAATCCATTCTGCCAAGTAGCTGGATAATTTTTGGTTTTGATATGTAATTCTTTCCTTCCCTGAAATTACCACCAACTATTGCAACAACTTCCAGCTCAAGAGTCTAGATCTACTGGGTCAGGAAGAATAGTTGAGAAATATTCAAGAAGTTTCCATGATAATCTAAATTTTGCAAAGCCCTTCCTGTATTTTGATAAGATGGCAGTAAACTTTTTCTGTAAAGGAACATGCAGTAAATGTTTTGGGCTTTGAAGACTATACGCCCTCTGTTGCAACTCTCAACTCTACCATTGCAGTGTGAAAGCAGTTGTAGATAATACATTAACAAGTGGGCATGGCTTTATCTCAACACAACATGATCTAGAAAACCAGGTGGTGTGTGAGATTCAGCCCATGGGCTGCTGTTTTTTTGAGTCCTGGTCCATTTCCCCCAGCCTGCCTTCCTGAACTCTTTTCCAGTTCTCTGCCGGTCACTAGAAATTTTCCTGCCTCTGCACAGATCACTAGCATCAGTTATTTCCCAGAAGGCCTGCTTAATTAATACTTAGTTGTCTGTTGAATGGGATGGATAGCAGGATTGAAATCTGTGTTTCCTCTGGTAAAAAATTATATGATATCATTATAGTAACTATCCCAAGTTTTGTTAAAGATGGCAAGTACACAACCATGAAAAACAAGTAATATCCAACAGATCCAAAAAGAATACAACTAGCATTCTTACATCCTCTTTGTCTACATTTTTCCCAATAATCCCTAAAGACACATCAAAAACAATCATGGTGTCTATGGTTGGGGAGATATAAATACCCCAAATATTTATGAAGACTGAATAAAAGGGGATCTATTATCTTGAACTTAGATTAGGATATAGTGTCAACTCCTTAAATCTTCATATAATGTTGACTGACTCTTCGGTTTCAAACAATGTTAAATATGTGTTATGTCTCAGAAACACAACTCTAATGTTGTACTCTCCAAACTCTTGGGCCCAAGGGATATTTGATATTTGGATAACTATTATGAGCTAACACATGTAAACATAAACAGCTATAAATGGAGGCAAGTGATATGGAGTGGAAGAATTCTGGGCTAGCAGTCAGAAGACCTACGTTCTCACTCTACCTCTGGCATTTGGTATTAGAGGGATACTTGGCCAGTTGCCTTTGGACATGATAAAGAGTTTTCTTCACATAAAACAGTGTTTGATAAATTTTATAAGGGTTTATAAAAATGTTACATGCTATTACTATATATTTCAAAATGGTATTTTAAGTAAGTAACCTTCTGAAACAAACCAGATTTGTTTTCTGAAGAATCTTCACTAAATTCCAAGGATGAAACAGAGCAAACACTGTGTTATTTGCCAAGAGTATACTAAAAGTTAACTTTTCCCTATTCTAGAAAATCAAAGAGCTAAAATAACACGTAAATCTTTATTCTGGGACAATAGCACTTAAGGAAAGTCAGTTATTTGACTTTCAGCATGGCATATTTCCTAATACTCTGTGCGTAAATCTTTCAAAGTTTTTCTATTCACCACTAATCATTGCACATCAGTAATGGTCAAACTTCTTTGTTTGCTGGGGAAGAAAACTATAGTCTCTCTTCTGAAACAGGACAGTATGAGTGTCTGTGGCTGGCCAAGAAAGAAATGAGATTTCTAGAGGGACATTATCAATTAGTTAGGTAGTTATTTTACTCTAGAACTGAAATAGAACAAAGATAAAACTTGGTAAATTGAAGTAAGTTCTCTTGGCTCTGTATATACAACAGTTACATATTATAAAAATCATTTGTTTAAAATGATATATTTAATTTTCCAAAAAGATTAGGGACCTGGGATATTTCTAAACATCTAAATCTCTGAAAAAAATAGGATTAGCAAAATAAATAGTATTCACAGACATTTCTTAGTATATGAGGACTTTCATCCTGATTTTTTATGTTTATTTTTGAGAGAGGGTCCATGCGTGCGCGTACAGGTGGGGGAGGGGCAAAGAGAGGGAGACAGAGGATCTGAAGCAGGCTCTGCAATGACAGCAGAGAGCTAGATGCGGGGCTCCAACTCATGAACCCTGAGATCATGACCCGAGCGGAAGTCGGAAGCTTAACGGACTGAGCCACCCAGGTGCCCCAGCCATTTTCTATTTTTAAAAGAACTTACAACGTTGATGGGGAGGTCTAAGGCTAGGTGGAAGCTCCTTTTGACAATAACTGTCACTCCTTTTAAAGTTCCTTTATACTTTCAATCTCACCTGCCTTGAGCCAATGCAGAGGGACTGTGGTATAAGAAAAAAAAACTCTTGAATACTGAAAACAAACTGAGGGTGGAAGGGGGAGGGGAAAAGTGGAAGGGGTATGATGGTCAGGGTGGAGGACACTTGTGGGGAAGAGCACCGGTTATATGGAAACCAACTTGACAATAAACTATAAAGTTAAAAAAAAAAGAAAAAAATATTAGGTTTTACTCAAAACTTACTAATTAAATAACTAACTCTTCAAATCACTGTAAAGTTTCAGGCCTCAGTTTCCTCATGTGTAAATATAAGTAGTTATCTAATAATTCTGATGATGACTTCTATGTCTGACAGTTTCATTAGGCTAATCTAGGGAGGTGAAGTATAAAGGTTTATTATTTTTTCCAATTTACATTCTTCAAATTTGTGAGAAACTATTTTGTCAACCAAAAAGCGTATCTTCCAAATATAGGAAGGTGATGGATAGACTCTCAGATAAACTGAATCAACAATTTATTTGAAGAGGAAATGATCAGGTAGAAAAGCTTAAGGAGTCTTAAACAAGCTTGCAAAACTGTTAAATTTAACGATGTCATATGACACAGAGTCAATAAAAAAAAAGTCTATATACTAACAGATAACAACTGCAAATTGAAATTTTTAAAAATACCATTTACAATAGCATTCAGAATGTGAAATACTTAGGGATAATGTAACAAAATATGTAATACATTGTTAAGAGAAATTAATAAAAGCATAAATAAAATGAGAGCTATACCATGTTCATGGGTTGGAAAATAACAGTTACAGTATAAGCTCCTTTCAAATTGATCTACACATTCAACAAAATCTGAATCAAAATCACAGCAGGCTATTTGTGGAAACTGACAATCTAATGTTAAAATTTATAATGAAATGAAAACTTAGAATAATCAAACACTTCTGAAAGAACAAAGAAAGCTTGCACAGTCTCATTACAAAGTCTACTGGAAAAGTCAGCAATCAAGGTAATGTGGCATTGTCTTATGGATATATAAGTCAGTGGAATGGCATAGAAGAGTCCACATAGAGCCACACATATATGGCCAACTGACTTTCGTCAAATGTATCTAGGTAATTCAATGGAAGGAAAGTCTTTTCAATAAATCATGTGAAAAAAATGCATAAGCCAAGGGGGGAAAATGAACCTTAAACTTTATCTCACAAAATACACAAAAATGAATGTGGAATGAATTACAGCCCTAAATTTATCTGTAAAACATCTAGAAAAGCATAGAGTAAAAATCTTTGTGACCATGAGGAGGCAAAAATACCTAAGGGAAAAAATAGCACAAACTATGGAAGGATAAAAGTGATAAACTGAACCTGATCAAAATTAAACACTCCTGCTCTTCAGAAAACATTAAGGAAATGAAAAGTCAACTCATGGACCAGGAAGAAATATTGGCAAGGCATATATCAAAGGGCTCTTATTCAGAATATATAAGGTACTCTTACAACTTTCAACATAAAGAGACATTTCAATTAAAAAATGGGCGAAGAATTTGACAACACTTCACAAAAGAAGATAAAGGATGGCCAAAGAAGTGCATAAATAATAAACATTCCACACCATTAGTCACAAGGAAAATGAAAATATAAAGCACATTTAGATATATCTATACAGTTTGAAAATAGTTAAAATTAAGCAACCACATGTTGCTAGGATTGAGGAGCAGCTGGACCTCTCACACATTGCTGATGAGAATGTATAATTCAGGAAAACAGTTTGGCAGTGTCTAATGGAATTAAATAGTTAACTATCTGCCTCAGAAATCCCTGTGCTAGGTATTTGACAAAAAGAATAGGGGCGCCTGGGTGGCTCAGTCAGTTAAGCATCAGACTTCGGCCTAGGTCATGGTCTCGCCTCTTTGCCGAGTTAAAGCCCTGCTTTGGGCTCTGTGCTGACAGTATGGAGCCTGGAGCCTGTTTTGGATTCTGTGTCTCTGTCTTTCTCTCTGCCCCTCCCTCACTTGCTCTCTGTCTCTATCTCTCAAAAAAAAAAAAAAACATTAAAACAAAAGAATAAAAACTATGTCCATACAAAGACTTGTACATGGATGTTCACAGCAACCTTATTTGTAATTCAAAATGAAATAAAAAATGCCCCCCAAAAAGTGAATGGATAAACAAAATGTAGTATGTTTATACAATGGAACACTGCTTAGCAATCAAATTAAAAGACTACCGATATGCACAACATAAATAAATCTGAAAACAATATAGTGAGAAAATGAAGACCTGACACAAGAGTGCACACTATGATAGGATTCCATTTATACGGAATTCTGGAAAGGATAAAAATAACCTATGTTCGGGGCACCTGGGTGGCTCAGTCGATTGAGCGTCCGACTTCAGCTCAGGTCATGATTGCGCAGTTTGTGGATTCGAGCCCCGCATCGGGCTCTATGCTGAAAGCTAAGAGCCTGGAGCCTGCTCTGAATTCTGTGTCTCCCTCTCGCTCTGCTCGTCCCCTGCTCACACTCTGTCTCTCTCTGTCTCAAAATAAACATTAAAAAAAATAACCTATGTTCAATAGCAGAGTGGTTCCCTGGGACTGAAGGTAAAGGGGACTAAAGGCAGCAGAGCATGAGGGAGGGAGCTCTGTGGGGTAGTTGAAATGTTTAGATTGTGGTGGTATTTATATGGGTACATACGTGTGTCAAAGGTTCACTGTTACATGCATTTAAAAACACACATTTTATTGTATGTAAATGAAACCTCCAAAAGTTAATTAAAGAATATGAATCAATGATTCCATGGACATTTGGCAAGTGTGGAAGTAAAAAAGACTGTGTACACAGCAGCATACATATACACATGCATATTACAGGAGGAATGTAAAATATCAGCACAATAGCGAACATGAGAAATTATCCATCTACTCTGGATACTGAGTTGCTGATGTGACAATGCTTGTATTACTGAGGTCACCTAATATGATTTGGTGGGGTATGTTTGGGTTCCGACATTTTGCTGAACAACATGTTAAGTTCTAAAGCAGGGCTTACTCATTCTAGTAGGACATGAGAAGTTTCTTGAAGCTTCTTTATTAAACAAGAATGCATTAGGTACTGTGTTAGTTACTCTGGAAGAGATAGGGTTGTTCAGATAGGGTTGTTCTCCATCTCTATCCCCTAAATCTTAGAGTCCAGTCCATGCTGGGGCACATGGACTGATACATACACGACTCTAGTAGAGTAAGATGTGAAAATGTCACAGGAGAGGGTGAAATAATGCACAACTTGATTTTACAAAAAGAAGACATCCTAAGAGAGATGGGCACTTGAGCTCGGTCTTAATGGGTCACATTAGATGCACAGATATTTTATCTATTTGGGGGAAGGTCTGAGAAGCCATTGAGGGAAGGAGCTCTATGAGGAAAGCTATAGAGATGAGAAATAACTAGCAATGTAAGTTCTCAGTCAGAAGTCAGGATGTTTCAAGGGGGAGATAAACTTGGAAATCCAGGCTGGGTTTCAATTCATTCCATAACGGGCTGGGAAACTTTGAAAGTTTTTTTTTTTTTTTTTTAAATGACAATTAATGACCAGGGCAGAGTTGTAGGGTAGAAAGATTAATCTGATAATATGTATAGGATGGACGGGTGTGGAGAGAGACCATAGGTGGAGACACCCATTAAGAGGCCATTTCAGGGGCACCTGGGTCCCGGCTCAATCAGTTGAGCGTCCGACTTTGGCTCAGGTCATGATCTCGCAGTCTGTGAGTTTGAGCCCTGTGTCAGGCTCTGTGCTGACAGCTCAGAAACTAGAGCATGCTTCAGATTCTGTGTCTCCCTCTCTCTCCGCCCCTTCCCCACTCACACTTGGTCTCTCCCTATCTCTCAAAAATGAATAAATGTTAAAAAAATTTAAAAAAAAGAGGCCATTTCAATAACTCAGTTGAGAAATTAGAACACTTGAACTAGGAGTCGCAAGGGGATTTAGATAAGAAACCAGATTTGAGAGACTGTGAGGTAGAAACAGTGGGACAAGTGATATGCGTGTGATGTGGAAGAGGAAGTGCTAGGGCCCTGAGGCTGGAGGCCTAGCAGGGAATTAACTGTTGCTTCCCCTCCATTTGATGATCTCATGGCACTCTACCACAACTGCCAGAGCCCACTTACATGTCCGACAGCGAGTAGGGCCATGGTGGAGCCATGTCTAGTGGTTGGTGATGCTGATGTTTGATGCTCCCACTATCTAAACACCAAAGCATGCTGACACGCATGGCTTACCAGAGGGAAAGTATGAGGACAATAATCAGAAGGGTGGAATCATGGCTCACCCATGAATGACCGATGACCTTCAGAGAGAGACTCTTAGTACCGATCTTTTGAACCCTGTGGATTCTGAGAGGTCCACAAAGCACTTTGGAAACTGAAAAACCCTGTACAAAGGGGGATTACTAATATTCTTGTCACTGGCAATCTCTACCATCCTCCTCTTTATATGGCCCCAGGTATTAGCACCTGTATTGAGCCATCTCTCTGTATCCCTTTGTCTCCCTACCCTAACTCTCTTCTTTTTTGCTCCTCTGATCCTGGAATTGAGAGCTATTTAGCACAGGAATTACCATAAAGATAGTTTTTCTCCAAAATACCACCCAATTCCTTGCAGTATACCCAATATGTACAACCATCTCTTTGTACAAGGGAAGAAAGTTAAACATGTTGATACTATTGGAATGTTTGAAATACTACTATATCAACTTTCTGAAACTTAACAAATTACAGCACCCTTTAACACTGACCCTAGGAGTTCACTGCCATTGTTCTCGTCTTTGTACCATTAAATATCCCCCAGATCCAAAAGCTAAATGAAAAGCTGTGATTTGTTCTGACTCTGGATAAGAAAACCTCTGCATTGGATTTATTGAAAAGTGGTCTGCTGATCTCCACACTCTCACCATTATGAAGGGTTTTTCCAAGAAGATGTTAATAGTAGATGATTTTAGAATTTAAGCTAACCCCCACACTAGGTGGGCCCTCCCAGCTTTCCTGGGATGCAGAGCACCTGGGCCTCTCACACACTGTGAGACAAACAGCATCTCTCTAACTAAGCTGAGGCTGACAAGGATTAGATTTATGACAAGGAGGTGGGTATAAAGCTGCCCTGCCCTTGGGTCTCCATGCACTCAGGAGTAATGACTGGCCTCCAGGTTCTGGTTCTAGGGCTTTCGAGCTGCCTCGCCTTAATTTGAATACTGGAGAAAACACACATCTCGCCTCACTGGCATGTGAAGATAACACAGAGGACAATAGTTCTGGGAACTCCATAGCAGCTAGCAGATATGAGCTTTTATAGAAGAGCCAAAAGAAAAGATTCTACTGTGCCTTTAAGAGGATTTCTAGTGGGAAAGGAATATTTCTCTCTTATAAAGACTTGCTTATAACAATATTTTTCAAGGAACTCAGCTCAGATGGTCCAGGAAGTGCATTATGGTCTACTGTAGCATGCAAATTCACTGCTCAGCACATTAGGGGAACATAAATATCATCATGATCCCCACACATCATGCAGTCTTCTTCCTTCCTTCTTTTCTTCCTTGTCTTTCTTTTTCTTTTTCCTTCTACTTTCTACTTCTCTTCTTTCCCTCTTCTTTTATATCATAGGGAAATTAAAGCAGCTCATCTCAAATAGAGGAGAGATTTTTTTCTCTCACTTGAAACAAAACAAAACAACTTTTTTCCATAATGGGTTCAATGTCAAATTCCTCAGAACTGCTGAATGTAACAAAAGAGAATTGTTTTAAGGTAACGAAGGTACGTTTTCCACCAGTGACTTAAAAAACTGGAAATAAGTGAAAGCTAGGGAAAAGCAGGAGAGTCCTCACTTGGCAATTATTCGGCCCTTGGAAATTTCCAAGCCCTCTGCAATCATTAATTAATTAGCGAAGATGATGTTCCACTTTACTGAGGCTGGGAGCGTGACATAAAGAGGTCTACAGGCTTTCCCCAAGCTGAAAGAGGAATGTCAAGGGAAGTACTGAAATTAGAATTAGGAGCTCATTTCTCAAGCCAGTAGTCACATCACTAAGCCAAGCAGAGTCAATATGGGGACAATAAGGTCCTCTGTGCACAGGTGCAGTTGAATACAGCAGTGTTCTGCTCAAAGACCAACTGTGGAAGAGCCCACCAGTGCCCCCACAACACACACAGGAAATTTCTGCAGCTTCATCAGCCTCTTTCCTCTTTCCCAAAACACAGACAGATGGCTAAATATCAACCTCTAACCACTCTCCTTTATAACCGCAGCAAAAATACACGATTTAATTTTCATGTTTGGCATGCACAATATGATGTTAAAAACACATGACACCTTTGAAAATAAATATTTCCAAAAAAATTTAATGACATGAAATCCACTGATATCCAGAATCCATAATAATGTAGACCACCTTGAATAATTACCTTACTCCCATAAGAAGGAAAGGGAAATGTCATGCTTTTTGAGGAGTGGTTAATCAAAGTTCATTCTAATAGCCTGAATAGGTTGGTGTGGGCAGACCAAACATTAGCGAATGATGTGGCTATTCTTGACACCTTAGATCCAGGTCTTGCAATAATGGGTCCTGATTTTTTTCCCCCGACACCACTGAATTGGTTCCAAATGTTGAAGAGGGACTATCTATAATACCCCATGACATGATGGGTAAACAGGAAACTCGTAGACTGGCTCAGTACTTCTCAGCAGATGATTCCCTCCACCAGACATACTTTTACTCTGTTTCATGTCTGTTTCTCCCGATGGGGTGATAGGGTCCTTAAACAACTCAGAGCCCATCTCCTGCCCTCATGGGCATCAGTCAGGATGGTCTGGATGGGAAAAAACTGAATGCCTATCTGAACTTAAATGGTGATGACAACTGTCCCAACCTCAACTTTTAATCTTCCATAGGAGAATTTGTTTCAGTTGTACCAAAGTAAGGGAAAATTCAATAACCCCATTTTGTTCTGAACTGGGTTTTTTCAGGTCCAGGAATGACTACCGCAGACATGCTGTAATGTTAACAAAGGGCAAGCCTATCCAGCTTGGCTATTCTTGACAAACTTTATTTAAAAGGAAAATAATATGGTACCTGGGTGGCTCAGTTATTTGAGCATCCGACTTCGGCTCAGGTCATGATCTGGTGGTTCATGAGTTCGAGCCCCACATCGGGCAGCTCAGAGCCTGGAGCCTGCTTTGGATTCTGTGTCTCCCTCTCTGTCTCTGTTCCTCCCCTGCTCATACTCTGTCTCTCTCTCTCTCAAAAGTTAAACATTTAAAAAATAAAAATAAAAATAAAAATAAAAATAAAAATAAAAATAAAAGCAAAACAAGGGGCACCTGGGTGGCTTAGTCAGTTGACTTCAGCCCAGGTCATAATCTCATGGTTCGTGGGTTTGAGCCCCATGTAGGACTTTGCGCTGACAGTGTGGAGCCTGCTTGGGATTCTCTGTCTCCCTCGCTCTCTCCCCCTCCCCTGCTTGCTCTCTATCTCTCTAAAATAAATAAAGATTAAAAAATAAACCCAAAATAAAAACAAAACAAAACACCCTTAATAACCTTTTTTTCATGGCCTTTGAAAAGAAAGGTCTCCCAAGAGTAATGTTTCAAAACACTTAACATTTTAACTTGGAATCTTTACATTGCAGAATGACCATGGCTGGCGCACTTCCATGTAATGAGCATTCTCAAGGTTAATGGGTGCCTCCAGCTACTCATGGGCCCCACGGGGAAGGGTTCTTTTCCTCTAAAGAACCTAAACTTCCTTTAGAGCACCATTAATAGAGCAGATGTTTTCATGTGAGAATCGGGGTTTAGTAAACGCATTACCTGGAGAGTAAGGACCTGACAGATTTTTGTCATAATATTGAAAATGCAAATAGGTATATCCGGACATTGACAATCTTGAATGGGTAAAGGATTATACACACACATGACACACACACATGCATATACACACATATACACTTCTATAATCCATCCCAACAATTACGATTCAACTTCTAGCTAATCAAGGGCTCTCCAGTTTCTTTTTTTTAATGTTTGTTTATTTATTTTGAGAGAGCGAGAGAGGCAGAGAAAAAATCTTGCATTGTCAGCACAGAGCCCTATGTGGAGTTCGATCCCACAAACCATGAGATCGTGACCTGAGCCGAAATCAAGAGTCAGACGCTTAACTGACTGAGCCACCAGGTGCCCCAAGGGCTCTCCAATTTCTGATTTCTCACAGCTCTAACTAAAAAGGAGGGCTCAGTTCCAGTTCAATAACTGGAAACTAGCTTGATTTCTCCATTGCATCCCTTGCAAGTGATTCTCCTTGGATCCTCTTGTCAAGGTGGGAAGAAACATCATCATGTTGGTTCTAGTACTCATGGAAAGTCCAAGTTGTAGGTGAATATGTATGTGTAGTAGTATGTCTTAACTATTCACAGGAAGTAACTGAATGCATTGACTTAAAAGACATATATGCTTGCAATTAAATCAAACAAACAAAAAAGATAACTGTCCTAAAGGATTTTTAAAAGTTTCTGAACACAGTTAAAGCCTACAGAGTAAGATTCTTCCTGGAACATCAGTAATGGGGATAAATAAGAGGTAATAAACATGTGCCATCATACTGTAGCCACCCCCCCCCACCCTCGCTGAAAGGAAACTAGACAAGGCGTTTGCATTACCTTAAATCCCCTTCACCTCGCCCACCTATGCGGCCCTTGGCCTCTTGTTCTGTCTCAGCAGCCCTAGGCTTGTTTTGCCCTAAGCAGAACCCAAAGTGCCAACTTTGCTTCGGTTCTGAGTGACTTTACATGAGCCTCATGTTGCCCTATCCATCTCTTACCTACAAATACGGGGACTTCCTGTCCCTACTAAGTTACAAGATGCTGCAAATCTATTTAGAGTCCAGGCACATGCAACATCTAAGTGTAAGGGAGTTTCTGACCCACAGAGAGGAGCTTGGACCAACAGAAGCTGGGAGATAAACGATTTTCCCTTCCTCCCCCTGAACAGATTGTCCTGATCTGCAATGATGATCTTCAAGATTTAACAATTAGCGGCACTTGATACTAAACACTAAGCAGTAGCCAGACTGGTAACATGCCACATGCAGGAACTCTGCCCTTTCCTGCTTCACTGGGACTGTACTTACCTGGGACTGTACTTTCTAATGACATAAAAGTAGCATATGCACTTTTGCCTTAGGCTCTGCTTTCCAGGGGAAGTCAGGCCAAGATATGCACTCCTTCGGCCCCATCACTATGTTGATGAGTTTCCTACCTTTTGTTGCAGTGGTGGTGCACAGGGCACTGAAACCGGATCTGTGATATAGGTCTTCTTGGGACCAGTAACTGGATACATCCCGGCTGGGTTCTGGTTTCCTGTTCCAGAAGGAGTATACCCTTGGTCCCGCTTCCATGTATTTGGATGTCCTTGTTGGCCATAAGCTGGATCAGAGTCATTTTTGCCTCCATAGCCAGGCCCTGATGGGCAGTACGCTTCATAATAGCGTCCTTGGTTGGGGGCATACCCGTAGCCAGGCTCAGGTTGAAGTCCTGGTGGTGGAATATATGCATAGTCCATGCCTCCCCGTGTTGAAGGAGGTGGGCACTGCCCAGAGATAGAAACTGGTTGAGTGTTATAGCCCTGGGTTCCCGGGCCTGCACCATAAAATTGTCCTGATGAAGGAGCAGCCATGTAATGAGAGCTGGGCTGGGCTGACTTCACCTGCACATTGAAGGTAGGCCTTGAAGGGGTGGACGCCGTAGTATAGGAGGCAGGGACTGGTTGAGGCTGGGGTTTTAGTGTTCCGATTGGCGCCACAGGGATGGGTCCTGCCTGGGGTGCAGGCTGGGGTTTCAATGTAGACTTTTTGGTTGCTGTTAGAGGGGGTTGGTTTGGTATAACCATTCTTTTATGTCCCGTAACAGGAGTGGAGACTGGAGGAGAGGCTGTCGAACTAGTAGACCCCTAAAGTGAGAAAGAGAAAAAAAAATAAAAAAGATAAAGATTATGGTCAGTGAAAAATGAAAACACATAAATGAACAAATATGAGTAACTGCTATTCTTATTTTGCATCAACTCTGTGAAATACAAATAAGGTATGGTTCCTGCCTTCTAAGAATTCACAAACTAACACAAATGTCATGTGCATTTTTGTGTCTCAGTAGTGAACAACCTAGAAAAAAATTAAGGAAATGATTCTGTTTATAATTACATCAAAAAGAAAAAAATACTTAAGAATAAACTGAACCAAAAAGGGCAAAAGACTTATACACACTAAAAAGTACAAAGGCTGCTGAAAAAAAATTGAACACATAAATATATATAAAGACATCTTACGTTCATAGATTGGAAAACTTAATATTGTAAAGATGTTAATATTACTCAGAGCAATCTATAGATTTAATCCAATCCCTATCAAAATTTCAATGGCAATTTTTTTTACAAACATATAAAAAGTTCAGCCTAAATTCATATGGAATCTCAAGAGATCTGGATACCCAATCTTGAAAAAAAAAATTGTAGGTTTCACACTGTGCAATTTTAAAACTTATTACAAAGTTACCATAATCTGAACAGTATGATAATAGCATAAAGACAGACATATAGACCAACAGAATAGGATAGAGAGTCCAAAAATAAACCCTTGCATACATGAACAATTAATTTCTGATGAGAGTTCCAAGACCATTTGTTTGGGAAAGTACAATCTTTTCAAAAAATGGTGTGGAAAACTGGATATCCACAGATAGAATGAAGTTGGACCCTTACTTTACACTATATATAAAAAGTAACCTGAATTTTTAGCTCTAAATGTAAGAGCTTAAAACTTAAAACTCTTAGAAGAAAACACAGGAGGAAAACAAAACAAAACAAAACAAAAACAAAAACAACTTCATGACATTGGAATTGCCATTTTTTTCATATTTATAACACTGAAAGAACTAGCAATAATAAAATAAACTGAACAATGCAATCTCAACCAAATTACCAAAGATTTAGTCAACATACAGCAAAAAGGAGGTACTAGAGAAAGACCAGGAGGACTGGGCAAAGGGACAGAAAAAGTAAATCAAAGAGGGGTGTTGAGAGAAACAAACACCCCCAGCAGAACCAAAAAGATGCTACAGTTTAGAACAAAGATTCCTATCAAAGAATGGTTTACCTAAGATAACCCAAATGTAGACTCTTCCTCCTTTTCTAACTTCCCGATTGCCATTGCATTCATTCATTCAATTCAGAAATATTTACTGAATATCCTAAGAATGTTTAAGGACACAAAGATTGGAAGATCTCTCTGCCAAACTACGAGAGGTCTTGGTTATGCTGGGGATAAGTAAAGGTTCAGCGAAAGCTTGGAGATTTAAACATCTATCCTCAGGCATTAGTCTAGTATGGATCTGCAAATATGTCAATGAAAGAATGTTTTAAATTTGCTCTGAGTTACTATGATTAGATTTGTTGATATGACAAATGAATGACACACCCTGATTTTGTTGTTTATTAATTTCCAACAAAATTCATGTGTGCTTAGGAAGAGGGGATGCAAGCCACTAGAGATATATAGGTGCGGGAAGATGGTGCTAACTGCTTCTTCATACCTACTCCCCCCTTCTTCAGTATTCAAAGAATTGCAATTTTATTCAAGGTGACAATGTCCCCACTTAAAATACTTCTCTAGACTGCAACCAGAGGTAGAAGTTGCCTCAAGACACAGTTCTGGCCAATGAGATACATGCTAAACTTTTTAGGGAAAACAAAAACTCTCCTGATAACTCCTCTCCTGGTACTCTTATCCCTTCCTACCTTGCCAGTTTCCTCTGTCCTGCCTGGTTGGTGCATATGGGGCTGTAGATGGTACAGCTATCTTGCCCCCACCATAATATGCAAGTCTATCAACTCAGATATATAGCTTTCTAGTGATCTACATAGATTCCAGAAATAGAGATTAAAACACTCCCAGAGATACTGGGTTAACATACAGTAATTCTCAATGGAGGGAAAATCACCTACTGATCAGGGAAGTTTGGGAATGAGTGGGGATAATTTTATTGTCACAGTGGCTAGGGGATGCTATTATCATTGCATGGTCAGAGTACAATACATCATGGTCAAACCCAAGATGGCAGCCGCATCCCGATGAAAGATATTGATAGACTCTTGGGCTACATTTCTTCTGTCAACCTACCTGGGAAGTTCCCAGATGTGAGCCAAGGAGGTCACAGGTCCTCTCTAGCATCACTCCTCTGTAACACTCTCTACTTCTTGATCCAAATAACCCTTCTCCTCCTTGGTCCCTTTGATCCTAGAGGACATGACAGCTCTGACCCTGCTGGCACTAGATTATCACTCGGTCACTTAACGCCTCTTTGTACTCAAATGCCTGTGTACACGATGCATTTATAAATTAGCATGTTATCATTTTTGTTGGGATTCTGACAGTTACAGCTCTCTTTTTCACATTTTATTTTTCTCAATTTATATCTGTCTACTTTTCTAAGGAATTTGTAATTCTAGATTTAGTTCTTTACGTTACAGGAGGCTGTTAAATACAGTTATCTTTTTTTTTCCTTATCTGATACTAGCCTCTCAGAGGACAAACTTGCCATTTACTTTTGTAATTTAAGCAACCTGAGTAATCTTGTCTTGGCAGAGTAGTTTTTCCCTTCTATCTGAAGACGGCTTCAACAGTACCCAAGAGAAAGAAATTCCATTTCCTTAGTAAGCAATTTATTAAAATATACATCCTGAAGAAATTCCTAAATAAACACACAGTTAATTAAGATCCTGACATTCTGTAGTAGAAAGCATAGAGTCAGGTTAGACCTAAAAAAAAAAAAAAAAGATAAGGACAGTGTTTTTCTAGTCAACCATGTCAGTCTTAAAAAAAAATTTCAGCATAGATGGAATTGAATATAAGAAGGAATAAAGCTTTTCTTTTCTTTGATGACTCAAGATCAGCAGAAACCCAGAGTTCCTATTTTGAACACTTTACAAACCCAACTATAAATGGAGACAGTGACTGAGCAACTGGGCTAATGACAGGCGTCCTCTCTGTTGCAGCTGTAGAGAAGTCTGCCCCCAGAACAGATACTGCAGAAGGCACAGATTCTGAAAATGAAAGCCAATCACACTGATAAAGTAAGGGAAAAAAAGAATTAATGTAGACCTAACTCCTTAGAAGCAACGTTTTCCAACCAAATTTCTTTTTCTTTCTCGGTGAGACACACACACAGACACATGACACACACACACCCCATTTAAACATCCCTAAAGTCTTAGAAGGAAGGCATCAGGGCACAGTTTCAGAAGCAATTGCTTTCTTCTAGGAAATATCTCACCAGTGGAGCTCTCTTTGGGGGATGAGAAGGTTTCCCACAACTTTATTATGAATTCTGCTGTGTATGTGCCGGCATGCTTCTGAGTATTTTTCTATATCATAACTACGTGAGTGAAAATAGCACATTTAGCTATATTTTTCCCTTTGCAATTTTACATTCTTTACCTCACTGGAGGTGGAAGGGGTAAAGAACAGGAATCATTTTAAAGCGTATTTATTTATGTTCCTCATAGTTAAAGAAAGCTATGGCAACATTTTCCTGGCCCACATATTCAATTAAATACATAGTGAATCTCTTCTACTCACTGAATTAGTTGGCACTTCCGAGTATTTATTTTTGGCATATCATTTCTTTTTTGTTTTTGCAGAAATTCTTAAAGTTTTATCATGATTTAACATTTTTATTTTGAAAATCAAGCACATTTTAAAATTACAGATATATACAATATATATATGACTTGAATCTCTATAATGGTCTTTTTGTGTGGTTATTTTTCCATTAATTATTTTCTAATGATCATGTAAAGCTCTGTGAGGTTAACGGGAGAAGGGCAACATCCTGGGATGAACAGTGCATGTCCCCCTGCCCACCAGGAGTTCATGCCCACCATATAGTCCTCAGTAGAGGACTATATAATCTCTAAAAAATCTATATGATCAAGAGCTATTGAATGGATGTTCCATTATCAGGAAGAACTGGCCATGGCCACGAGACAACAGACAAGGGGTACCAAGAGCACCTCTTGTGCTCAACCCATGCGGCAGGTCCTCAACTTCCTTTTTGGCCAGGTCAGCATAAGGTCTTAACATTCCTCAATCTCTCCTGCCCAGGCCACCCACTCCCTGAACACACCCATATGAGCACACACACACTCCCCTGCTCCAATCCAATCTACTACTATGTCTTCTATGCATCCTCTGCTTCTTTCTTACATCCTTACATTTAACTCCAGTCTCGTTTTTCTTTCCCCTGCTGTTTGCTCTCATTGCCACTTCCCTGAGCCATTCATTGCCTTCAGCTAACTTCACTTCTTTCTCACTCCCCTTCCTCAACAACGCCACAGTTCTCTCTAATGTGATCCTCTGAGCCTGGCTCTCTGCTGATCCAAATCTGCCGATGGCCCTATTTTGTGTTGAGCTTGTTTTATTATGTTGTGCTCCCTGTTTTGTTTTGTTTTGTTTTGTTTTCAATATACTTTAAAAGAATTTCCAGTCTAGCCCCTGCCTCCCTGGCCAGCTGCCTCCTTTTTCCTACCATCACTCACATCACACACTCCAGCAATTTGAGGCTTATGCAGAGACTGGAATAGATCACACAGTTATGTCTGCACTCAGATCTGTCAGCCAGGACCTCCTTCTACAGTCTCTGATCTGTTCTATCCAATCTCTACTGCGCTGCTCCCCTGCTGCTCAAATAGAGCCATCTGAGCAGTTGCCTACTTATTCTACAAGTCTCAGATCAAATGGTGCATCTTCTGTAATGTCATTCTCGACTCCCCTGTAATGATTTTGAGGTTCTTTCTGCAGTCCTTCGGTTATATTCCCTGTGAACTTTGTACATCGCCCCCATTAAAATAGTTACCTTCTGGTGTTTTAAGAGTTGACTTGCATGTTTTTTTAAGTTGGAAAGAAGTCAAGCTGTAAGCTCTAGAAAGTCAAATTATCATGATCTCAAACAGACAGAGATTTGTCTTTTATAATAGATAATCCAGGAATAGGCAGCAAAGAACTAATATATCTGCTCAACAGTGACAGTAAGGATTCGGGCTCTTTCTAGGTTTCTGTTACAAGTACTTCACTAATCTTTCTTTAAAATTGCTACTGATGAGTAGTAGTCAAAATATTGCCCAATAGCCCCTAAATAATGATCCTCTTTATCTGACACAGGCCCTCCTCTCTCCTCTCTCTCTTTCTCTCTCTATTAATTCTTTCCAGGACCATATACACAACTTAAAAAACCTTCTATGTTATGAAAATTCTCTTGAATTTCTCTATCTCCAGAACTCACCAGCACTCTGAATACCAGCTGTTTATTTCATGTATCTGCTTGGACGTCTCATATGCCCTTCAGGCTCAACATGTGAAAAACCGTTTCATCATCTTCCTTGAATCTGCCCTTCATATTCCCGTCTGGTTTTCTCATCCAAACAGGTGTTGCTCAAATGAGAACACTAGGAGTCATTCTTGAGCCTCTCCCTCACATCCCATTTAAGTACTAAATCCTGTCAATTCTATTTCCTAAATAGAGAGTTCTGTAACTCTCAAATATTTCCACATTTCCTCATTTCCTCTGCTGTGACTCTATTCCAAGATACCACCACCCGTCCCTGGGAATTCTCCAACAGGCATCCAGACGGGTGTCCCAGAGTATACTCTTGCTCCCGCTTCAAGGAATCCTTCATTCTGTAGATAGAGCGTTTCCTCTCAAACACAGATTATCTCACATTACTTTCCTGCCTAAAAGTTTTCTGTGCTTAGGGGAATGTTTTGGAGTCCGGCTCTCCTCCCTCTCCCTGAAAGCTATACATTCTATCACTCTCTGACACTGACTTTCTCTCCTATCCAATGTGCCAGGCTCCCATGTGTCATTATCATGTGAATTCTAATGAGCTAATTCCTCAGAACCCCTTAAGTGTCACCCTGAGTGTGCTTCCTCAGTGACCTCTGCTGACAACTCTGGCTGACTGAGCACTGATTATTGCTCTCTTACACATGTCATACTTGTACATGTCTGTTTTCTTGGGGCAAGGGACTGCCCCTTTTATTCATTGCTCCTTGAATTCATTGCTGCTTCCCCATTGGCTACTACGTATCATAGCCAATGGTGGGCATTTAACAAACATTTGAATAAGTGAATGAATGAATAATACACTCCAAGGAGAATTCATTTTCTTGTCAGATTATAACCTAACATGCAAAATACGAGCTACCTCATTTCTGTTATTACTTGACAATCAAGAAATGCTGTCATGCATTTAATGCATGCTTAATTACAGTAATCTCATTAGTTTCTCCCCCCTTTCTCTAAATAGTTCAATGGCTTTACTTTTTGAATTTATTAATACTACTATCTTTCAAAGAAGCATCAAGATCCTTATTTTCATTTTGATGGTTATATTGTATATGCAAATCCTACTGGATGCTGGCTCAAATCTCTTACAGAAATAGTTAAGGGCCAAATTTTAAATAAAATTACCAAAAAAGAAAAGAAACTAATGCACTTTAAAATAACCTTTAACAACATGTACTGCAACAAAATGCATTTGAACTGCCAAGGAATCACAATGCACCAATCTCTAGAAATTTAATTAATCAAAGTTATTTATTCAATTAAAAAAATTGAAATTCTGCTGTGTGTCGGTTACTGAGCTAGTCGCTGAAACCACAAACAGACAAAGGAAGTCAGAGTCACTGCACTCAGAGAATTCTTAATTAGATTTTTTGGACAAAACTTGGAGTGATAAGTAAAAGGGTTTCTACTAAGAAAGAAAACTTTTGAAGGTAACCGAAGGGAAATGTACAGAAAAGTGAAAGTCCTACATAAAAGCAATTGTATAAAACTCAGAGCCCCTTTATACATTTTGATTCCAGCTAGCACAGTGACATGGAAAAATGCCTACGATGGTAAATGAAAATGTAAATGTTAAATGACAAACACAGAATGTGAAATCAATCATTACACGCAATACAGTTGAGGCTGTATGAAATGTGATTTCCATAAGGACAAAGAACAGATAAACCATGGAAAGGGATGTGGTTGATTTGTTAGAAAGGATTCTGAGCGTTTCAACTTCAATTTTATTTTCGTGACACTTACGGACAGTTATGGGAACAAGACCTGATGAACTAACTTTGCTTACGGTTGTCAACTTTGTATATCCTTGTGGCAGGAAAACAAATTCAAATATTCACTGATATCAAAAAATGTATAATGGATGGCAAACACTTAATGTTCCCTGTACTTTTTATAAACAGTTTGAACACAGTTTATACTTAATCCTCAGAGGCACCCTTGAGACAGAAACTATTATGATCCCTATTTTCCAGATGAAGATACTGAAACACAGAGAAATTACGTAACTGCTCAAGGTTATACACACACCTAACAGACGGCAGTAGCAGGATTCAAACCTAAGTAGCTACGCTCCATAGGTTGGGTTTTTAAAAACCAGTTTGTCTCTCTCGGGCAAAGAAAGGGTGATCTAGACCACATGTCAAAAAAGCAAAAAGAAAAAAAGGAGGTCTTTCCATTCTATCTATGGTTTTCCTAAATTTAAGAGACATGAGATCTAGATGTGAGAACAGAAACATTTCTCTCCTAGAAGAAAAATAACAGAGCAAAACAGACGGCACTGGATACTCAGGGCTGGGACCTGGGAGAAAACAGTGAGATGCAGACTGTGTAGTACTGAAGAGTCTGCACCCTGTCTAAAGGCTGCTGCTACACTGTGCTAGCTAATTGCCGCCCTGTGAAATATGGATCCAATGTTTCTCTTCTGACTTCACAGTCATTTTTCTTTGCAAACACTGAAAAGCCCCAGGAAGGATTTCTGCAGGACAAATGCAGCATATAAGGTGCGTTTTGCAACTTCCATTCTAACTCAAGGGCCCTGGCAAATCAAAATACCATTATGAATGAAATCGAAGGGTCACACGCTAGAATTCAGAGGGCAAAAACTTCTGGCTTCACCACTGTGTAGTTGGGTAACAGTGAAAAAGGAACATTACTTCTGTAGATTGACTTCTCATCTGAACAAAGAAGAAGCCGTAAGACTGCTGTTATTTTTCTCTTTTCTTTTAAATGAGTAGTGCATCTTTTCCTTGAAATAAAACTCTTTCTTTAACCCAGACAAAAGATGAGCTTCACTGAATGACACTCAGGGTTGAGGGGAACCCACCCACTTGTTCCTTGTCCTGCTAATACTATTCCTCCAAAAAAAAATACTGACATTCAAAATCCAGCAATTCCAAGAGGAAATTCTGAATGTCTAAAATGAGATTTAATGGCCAATAAGAGCCTGATCTCATCACTAAGGATTCTCACCAGGAAGGTACTTACTAAATAATGGCTGGATAAATGAACAGCTAGACTTGGTTTCTGACTTTGTACAGTTAGAAAAAAAATTGCAAACACAGATCACCTATGTCACTTATAATGCCATGCATTATCCTATTTGCTACTTGGTTTTTGTTCAATAAAAAAATTACTTCCTTATTTTTTTTACATGTTTAATTGAGTAATTACTTATGTTTTATTTCTTGGGCACTCTTACTAACTATCTTCCAAAATTCAAGATTGATTGATGTTTAAATAAGTTCTATGGCCACCATGGGTCTTGAACTCATGACCCTGAGATCAAGAGTCTCATGCCCTACCGACTGAACCAGCCAGGTGCCACAGAACTCAGGATTCGTACCTAGAGCAGATCCATTTCTCATTCATCTGGGCCACTCATATTATCCACTTGATAGATGACCGCATGAGCTAGAAAACAACATAGCAGACCAAGAGTACAACACATGATCATAATACTGTACATTTAGAGAAGTACTTCTCAAATCTGGCTGCACAACAGGCTCATTGGGGGCTTTTTAATACAAATTAGCTTTCATTAGGCCTTTCTAAATAATAATTATCTGAGACCTACCCACTCAGAGATTGAAATCTGGAAATTAAAAAGGAGAGGGGCACATGATTCTTTGGTGAACCCAGAATTCACAACTACCTTCTTAGGTAGTGTTGTGAAGGCAGAATAGAGAGGCATACCTGGAGTTGGGGGGATGGAAACAATGGGAGGGGACCACCCCAATTATCTTCAAAAGACAATGTTTATATGAGTTAGACTTAGGGATCAATACGGTGTTTGTTGGGGTCTATAAACTCTTCATGGGCAATATGTGTCTGGGTTAACTTGGTGACAGGTATCAGAAGTCCTAATAAAGTCCATACCTTTTGTTTGTAGGAATTTAACCTAAGGAAATAACCCCAAGATAGCATAACCATTTGGTTTCTAGAAATATTCATGGTACGATAACATATAAAAGTGAAGGGTTATAAGCAATTTAAACAATCGATACGTGGGAAGTGGTGAAGTAAATGATAGTGCATTCATATAATGGAATACTATTCCGCAATTAAAAACTGTATCGTTCAATGTTTAAAAATCTATCAGGAATCCACCAACCCCACTCCTGGGTATACACCCCACAATGAAGTGAAAGCAGGGACTCTCACAAGTAGCTGCACACTTGTGTTCATAGCAGCATCGTTCACAAGAGCGAAAATGTGGCAGCAATCCACGTGTCCACTGACAGGTGAGTACGTAAACCAAAAGTGGTCTACACATACAGTATCATATTACTCAGCCTAAAACGAGAAAGAAATTCTGACACAGGAATCAACCTTAAAACACTGTGCTAAGGGGGCACCTGGGTGGCTCAGTCGTTAAGCATCCAACTTTGGCTCAGGTCATGATCTCGTGGTCTGTGAGTTTGAGCCCCACATAGGGCTCTGTGCTGACAGCTCAGAGTCTGGAGCCTTCTTCAGATTCTGTGTTCTCCCTCTCTCTCCATCCCTCCCCTGCTCACACTCTGTCTCTCTCTGTCTCAAAAATAAATAAACATTAAACAAAACAAAACACTGTGCTAAGATGAAATAAGCCAGCTACAAAAGGACACATACTGTATGATTCCAATTACCTGAGGTGTCTAGAGTAGTCAAATTCACAAAGACAGAAAGTACAATGTGGTCACCAGGGAGGTAGGGGGAGGGAGGAATGGGGACTCATTAGCTAATGCGTATGAGGTCTTAGTTTGGGAAGATAAAAAAAAAATTCTGAAGATGGATGGTAGTAATGGTTGTGGTTGCACAACCGTATTAACGTACTTAATGTATTCTGAAAAATGGATAAGGTGGTGGATTTTGTCATAGACTTTACATTGTAAAGGACAAAAAAAGAACAAGTAAGGAATTACAATAAAAAGTCAATAACTTTATACATTTAAAAATCAGGTTTAGTGACATTTTGTATCTGTTAATATTTGGATCTATCTATATCTCTCATACATACATGCACACATAAATGGCTAGAAAGATTTAGTCTCAAAATAGTAACAGTGGATATTTTAAGGAGGTGATGTTTGATGTTCTGTATACTTTTTCTATTTTCCAAAGTGTCTAACACAACCACATATTACTTTTTTAAAATCAGAGTATATATGTGTGTGTATTAAATAATACGTATGAAAACTATACATTATTTAAAATATTGACACACACCAAAAGCTACCATAGTGTCCCAACTTGTATGTGCGTGTGTACATAGAGAAGAAAAAGGAACATCCAAGAACACTGAGAATGGTTTAAAAATATTCTTAGGGGCACCTGGGTGGCTCAGTCAGTTAAGCATCCGACTTTGGCTCAGGTCATGATCTCACGGTTCATGAGTTCGAGCCCCACCTCAGGGTCTGTGCTGACAGCTCAGATCCTGCTTCAGATTCTGTGTCTTCCTCTCTTCCTCTGCCCCTTCCTCACTCGTGTTCTGTCTCTCTCTCTCAAAAGTGAATAAACATTAAAAAAAATATTCTTAAAAGGTGAAAAATTGCATGAGCAGATGCAATGAACAGAAAGTTGTGTTTCCATCTTCATAATTTTTCTGTATTTTCCACATTAAAGAAAAAAGATACCTCATAAATGATAGCTGAGAACTGGTGAATGGTTAAAATGATCTCAAAGATCACTTTTGGAATTAAAATCACAGGATTTTAATTAGTGTCACTGAGTTCAAAACATTACTGCCGATACAGAGACATGACTAATACACGAATTCTCAGCTGTTGTGCACCTAACCCCTCCCCCACACCCCTTACAAGTCTCGCAAAGAGTTCTTGTCAGAGAGAAGCAGAAATAAATCTCTTCCTTCTGTGCATCGTATCAACATTTGTTCACTTCACAGTGCAGCATTCCACGGACATGAACTACAGCTAGAGAGGGGCTACTCTCAAGAGCTTCAGAGTTGGAAACAGCAGAATTAGTTTGGGTCTGGTGTGCACTCCAGAGCCGTTTTGTCTTAGAAGTTTTTCCGTGTAATTAGTTCTCACAACACTTCGGAATGGGTATAAGGGACTTTGAAGACAAGTGTCTCCCCAGACTACTGAAGACACAAATGCCAGTCGTCAGCAACTATTTCCGGAAATGAAATCAAGTCAATTGGGAGCATCAAGATGAGGAATGATGAGAAGCCCTCATTTCCGAGTCCCTAACTATCAAACAGGGAAGCCATGACCCCGCGGAGGCGTTGCACTCATATGTTAATAGAACTATCATGTCATCATACTAACACCAAGAAAGCCAGCATCTCAAGGAGAGTTCCCCCCACAACCCCCCTACCGCCCCACAAATAACTGTCAAATAAGATGGGGTATGTCATCACTTTTGAACTTGAGAGGTCTTTGAGGTTTATATAATACCCAGTGTGGTACACTTAGTCCCTAGCATGCATGTGGCTGGCCCTGGATAAAATGCCATTGTGATGAGGGTTAATCCAATCCGAGTGCATTCAATAATCTAGGAACACAGTGAGAGAAGAGACTATTTCAATAGCAAATGATTTCATACATGGAATCATCCCTTCAAGGGCCTATGCACTTTTGTCCAATCAGGCCAGGGGTTAGGTGAAAAGTACCAAGCAGCAAACTAATTAGCCAAGAAACAATAAAACACGGTCTCGGTGAGAATATGATAGCACAGGTGTATTTTTACATGGCTGGTAGCCCTGGAAGTTGGCATAATTCTTTTGGTGGGTAAACTGGCAATAAAGAGCCATTAAAATGCCTGTAACTTATGTTTAATTGCATATTTCCAAATTATTAGAGGATGGTTGAAGAAATCATGGGGCACTGATCTGATGGAATGTTAGCAAGGGAACACATATTCAAATAAGTCTATAAAGAAAAGCATATGTATATTGCATAGGTATATTGACAGAAAATTTGTAAACTGGTAATACGTTAAGGTTAGTAGGTTATCTTTAAGATGCATGGTCATGTGATTAGATGTTATAATACAGCCTTGCAATTCTTTCTCCCCTTGGTATCGCAAAGGTTTTTGGTTCTAACTCCTAATTACCTGCACCCTTTCTAGTTCTCGCTACCCTAGTTCAGTCCACTATCATTGCTTCCCTAATTCACTGCAATATATATACCGAATACATGGACACATATGCTTGTATATGAACTTATTTTTATTTTTTAAAGTACATTTATTTTTGAGAGAGAGAGAGAGAGAAAGCATGTGGGAGGGGCAGAGAGAGGGTCCGCACTGCCAGCACAGAGGCTGACCTGGGGCTCGAACTCACACACTGTGAGATCATGACCTGAGCCTAAATCAAGAGTCCTACCTTTAAGTGACTGAGCCACCCAGGCGCCCCTGTATTTTTTTAAATTGACCTCTTATAGTCCTCTAGTACATCCTCTATGCTGCAACCAGAATATTTCAAAAACCCAAATCAGATCATCACCTTCCTTTATTAAAATCTCTTGAAGGTTCTCACTGCTCTTAGAAGGAAGTTCAAATTCCTTCCTGATAGAGCCACCACTCAACTACCTTGTCCTTTCCCTCCCCTTTCCTTGGGACTGGACACTCCAGCTATCCTATGCATATCTGCCCTGAACACTTTCCAACCAGCCCCCACTTCTCAACAACTACTGAGTATTCATCCTTCAGGTTTCAAATGAACGACACTTCTGAAAAGCCAGTCTTGAGCCTCTCACTCTAGGTGAAGTGTCCATCACTCATGTCCCTTTAACAGACTGAACTTCTTGAATGACAACCATTGTCCATCGTTTCCAATTCCTCCTTAACCTTATATTCTCCCCAAGCATGCTATGGGCAAGAACTTGTTCTCATTCAACACAATGCCTTTAGCATCTAAGAAACCGAAGCTCCATAGTGTTTATTCAGTAAGTGAAAGTTATTTCTGGAGTGCATTACAGACAAATGCTCTAAAAGATTAAGAGACATTTGATAAAATGAAACAATAAGGGCAGTAGTTAGTTAAATTATAACTGTCCCACTCTTTTTCATCCTCTGGCAGTTTTGTAAAGCAAAAACTTTAGTTAGATGAAAAGCTACAACAACAATTATTTAAGTATGATAGAGGGTTCTGGAATTCAATGTAACTAAAAAAAATTTTGGGGGCACCTGGGTGGCTCAGTTGGTTAAGCGTCTGACTCTTGATTTAGGCTCAGGTCATGACATTGAGGTTTGTTGAGTTCAAGGCCTGCATTGGGCACTGCACTGACAGTGTGGGGCCTGCTTGGGATTCTCTCGTCCTCATTCTCTGCCCCTTCTCCATAGTCTCTCTCTCTCTAAAAATAGATAAATAAACTTTAAAAAATATTCTTGGATTATACATTTTAGGATTGTTAGCTACAAGTAACAGGAAATGTGGTGAGCGTGAGTCAGTAGTTTTTGGGTATAATCAACTACTATAATAGAACCTACCATTTCAGTCTATTAGTGCTACTCAGAAGCCATTAAGGACAAAAAGATGAATAAAAGAGCAGGATCCCTTTGCTCAGGAAACCCCCAAGCCCTGTAGGGGTTTCTCATTACTGATATTTGCATGTTAGTGATAGAATTTAAAATGTGACCACCTTTGAGACATGGTCTGAAAAGACTTATCTGGGGCAGATGTAAGCACATCTCAAAGAAATATTTGAGATGGAAGAAATAAAGTTGATTTATTTATGCATTATTATCCACTATTCTTTACAGAATCATGGAGTAGTACAGCTTGAAGGAATTTGAAGGTCACAAATGTCTACCTTCTCCTCAAGGGAACAAGTCTTAGGAAAGATTCACCCAAAGTGACGAGGCCTTGACAGGGTCAGAATTAGAACCCAGTTTTCCAGACTCTAACACCAGTGTTCTTGACATCACACCAGAATGACCAGACTGAGTAATAAATAAGCCTACAAAAAGGCAACAAACCCAGTTTTGTTTTCCAACAAAAGGGAACCTCAGTGTATAGACACCGGGCCACACTGCGTGGAAATCACCAACAAGGCTCAATGGGGACAAGCTGGGTTGCTGTGTTTTCATACAGGAGTTTCCAAAATAGTAGTGGAATTCAGTAAGGGAAGCCACCAGTGTGAGCAAGTGGCTATATTTGCTACAGTGGAAACAAACAGACCTTCGTTCACATATTTCCAAAGGAATCTGGGTGACCGAAAGCAAAGCGAAAAAGGAATAGGTGCTCTATTACAGTCCTTAGAGAATTGTGTGAGCAAAATTTGCAAGGCATATCGAATATTTCAAATAAAAGATCAAAAGGACACCATATTCACCACACATTATGCTCATAGCAAAGTCACTAGATGTTTGCTCGTTTTTCTTTCTTTTCCTTTTGCAGAAAGCACGCTCATTTTTAAATGATCACTGTATCATTGGGCTTTGAATGTACCTCATTCACATTATATAGTGTATCGGAAAATAAAGTTTCTCTTCGAACACATTTGTTCTCAGAAATGGAGACTGTCCTCCACTTATTGTAGATGGACAAAGGGGCTGAATCACAGAAGGGTATAATTTCTAAGGAGAGAGCACTTTGCCGTAGAGTAGGAGGAAGGGTAGAACATGTTTTCATAAAAAGCGACTATTAGGGACAAATAAGAGCTCTATTCACCAAACCTGTACATATCCCTTTATCCTTGTAAAACAAGCTATGAAAGCACATAATGACTAACTGCAGCAAAATTACTCACATCCTAACTTTGCATAATCGCTAAAATGGTTCTGGTTTTTTAACCCTCCTCCTTCAACAATTCTGCACTCTTAAAAAATTTTTTTTTCAACCACAGCACAAATGGTTATAGCAAACGAGTGTACCAGGCACATCTGCTGTTCCAGAAAGAATTCACTCTCCTGTGCCAAATCCACGTCTATCGGAAGAAATAAAAATAAATTGCGAGCAGGTTCAGCAAATGCCCAGATAAATCCTGCAATGACCACATGGAATATATGCATTTCTGGTAGCTGGTGATGCCTGAAAAGGGTGAGGCAATGGAGAAGCAATCTGGAAGCAAAGGTTGCTCTTCCATCAGTCTTTGTCACTCACTCCCAGAGTGCAGAGCAGAGGTAGCTCCTTTCCCATTCGCTCCCAGTGACTATTTAGATAATAGTTTATAACCTCAGAGGTGGAAGGAAATGTGCAGAGTGTTTTCAATATATGGATAGTCTTCTTAAAAATAACAATGACAAGAGCAACGACAGTCCTAGTTTGAATGGTCCCCCAAACCACTCCTTGCTATTTGTCCATCTGTATCTTGGAAAGCTTTGCTGATAAGAGTCTGTTTGAGATTTTAGATCCTGCAGTGCAGTAAACATGTTAGAATTTGGAGTAATAAAGAATTTATGTTTTCTCTTTTCTAGATAGCCACTGCCAGCTGGAAATCTGAGGATGGCTTGTGGGAGAGATCACCATGACTTTGGTACATGGTGATTGAACTCTAGGGAAGAGCAAGGGGATGGCGGCTAGGCCAAAGCAAGGTATCCATGCCATTGCTGTTATCTGTGATTGGCTGACAGAGCTCAATCATTCTGGACAATCTCTTCTTCCAGAAGAACCTCCTTCTGATGGTAAAATGAAGAGTAGTTCTATCCTCTTTTTGTTGTTGTTGTTGTTATTGTTTGTTTTTGTTTTTAGAATTATAAAATATGAAACAATAAGAAATTCAAGGATAAATATTCTTGGGGACTCAATTGCCCAATTTTAAACTGGGTCAAAGTCTGAAAGTCCTGGGTCAAAACAAATGCATGCTGTTCTCAATTTCCTCTTTATAAGTAAGGGGATATGACTGGGAAATTTTAACCATCTCTGGTAGCAGGGCTGCCTGGGTGGCTCAGCTGGTTAAGCATCCATCTTCGGGTCAGGTCACGATCTCACAGTTCATGAGTTCAAGCCCTGCGTCAGGCTCTGTGCTGACAGCTCGGAGCCTGAAGCCGGCTT
Source organism: Cryptoprocta ferox (assembly GCA_028646485.1). Taxonomy (NCBI): domain Eukaryota; kingdom Metazoa; phylum Chordata; class Mammalia; order Carnivora; family Eupleridae; genus Cryptoprocta; species Cryptoprocta ferox. The sequence continues at coordinate 74,713,938 of CM053573.1, forward strand.
CAGATTCTGTGTCTCCCCCTCTCTCTACCTCTCTCCTGCTTGCACTCCGTCTCTGTCTCTCTCTCAAAAATAAGTAAACATTAAAAAAATTTTTTTTTTAAAGTCAACTGGGTGGCTCAGTCGGTTAAACGTCCATCTTCGGCTCAGGTCATGATCTCACAGTTTGTGAGTTCGAGCCCCGTGTCGGGCTCAGAGCCTGGAGCCTGCTTTGGATTCTGTGTCTCCCTCTGTCTGCCCCTCCCCCACTTGTGCTCTCTCCCTGTGTGTCAAAAATAAATAAATGAAAAAAAATTAAAAAATTATAAAAAAACATCTCTGGTAGCTTAAAACATCTAAGGAACACCCTTGATCTCAGATAAATTCTGACACCTGAGGTCCTTTGGAATGGCATATAAACTGAGACCCTTCTCATTCTGACACTATTTTCAAGATTCATTTTTATAAATCTCAAGATCTATATATGTTGCAGAATGTTATTTTTGTTATATATGTTATTTAGATGAAAATAACAGGATATAAACTTGTACATATACCACGATTAAAATCCAATAACTAATTGAGAAAAACACCTGAATTACTATAGTTATTAGAAATATAGGTATTTTGCTCTATTTTTTCTTCCTTCATTTTCTTTTATAAAAGCATTATCTTTGCATTTAAAATAAAGCAGCTTGTTTTACCGAGAAAAACAATCATATCTCCAATTATCTTTTCCTTTCAAAGAACACACTGCATCTTCCCAAACCACCCTAAAGCAAAGAAATATGATATTAGTTGCCTTAAATATATGACTTTGGAATTTCTTTTTGAAAAATGGTGTCATTCATACAGTCATTGACCATTAACTGACCACCTTCTAAATACCAGAAATTTTGCCAACTGCTTGGGTAACAAGTTATGGTTCCTGGCCTCAATGAATTCAACTATAGTTGGGCGAAACAGGCAGAAAACCAGTGGAAACTTCTCAGATTCCCAGAAGTCTGACAAACTCTACTTGGAATATAGTGTTCTACAGCAACCCATTCATTTTTTTTAAAACATAGAACGGAGTTCCAGCCAGACGAAGAACACTGGCTTGAAAAGGTCTAGAAGCAGGATCCTTCTCTCTAGCTACTGGCTGACATTAGGTAAGTTCCTGTCTTTTCTGTTGCTCAGCTCCTTCACCTTCAAGGTACTGGCTAAAAATGCCTTTTCACACTTCCCACGGGCAGCTAAATTCACACATCTTCCCCTGGCCTGCTCTTCCCAAGCTCCCCTGTATCTCAGATGAATGTCATCACCTAGGTAATTCTTATGCAGTCTCAAGTATAGAGAACTGTATAAGCTCAAGAACAGGAACCGTGTTCTAATATTCATTATTCGTCCTTTCATTTGGAATATGGTAGCACAAAGATTAAGCTACAATAGGTTATCAAAACATCACTGAGGAATGAATGTATTCAAGTATGAAGTTATCCCCCATTTTCTTAATTTTCTTTATTTTCTCTCTGCATGTGCGAGCCCTTGTGGATTCTGGGATGATTGGCATTATAGAAATATAAAGAACATGATAAGTAGCTTCAATGACATCATTATTTGGTGAGAATGGAGGAAATCACATTTTTAAAAAAATGAAAAAGCAAAACAAAACAAAACAAAACACAAATGATCCCAGGCATCAAAGGTGCAATCTATGGAGCTAGTCATTTTATTTCTAGATTTCTTTGCTCAATACCTCAGCAGTTAAAAAAAAAACAAGACAAAACAAAAAGGCAACAAAACATACAATTTCCCAGGGACACCATTCATAAATGGCACACAACAGAACTACTCAAGAAGATATTTTACTATTATAAACAGATAGTTCAGTTTTGTATCAATTCTGTTGTCGCTCCATGACTTCTTAAAAAAATTTTTTGTGTGTTTTTTAATTTATTTTTTGAGAGACAGAGAGAGACAGTGCGAGCAGGGGAGGATCAGAGAGAGAGGGAGATACAGAATCTGAAGCAGGCTCCAGGCTCTGAGCTGGCTGTCAGCAGAGAGCCCGACGTGGGGCTTGAACCCACGAACCATGAGATCATGACCTGAGCAGAAGCCGGACACTTAACCGACTGAGCCACCCACGCGCCCCAACTCCAAGACTTTTTTTAATGATGGTTCAACAACATATTCAACGTTCCTCAGAGGTGTGAATGGCAGTGCTGGGCAACCCCCCATGTTAAGAGACAGTTTCTTCATTAAAATAGTAATACTCATTGTAGAAAATACAGAAGATATGAACAAGATTAATAAAGAAAATGGAGGGATGCCTGGGTGGCTCAGTCAATTGAGCGGCCGACTTTGGCTCTAGTCATGATCTCGCAGTTTGTGAGTTCGAACCCCATGTCAGGCTCTGTGCTGACAGTTCAGAGCCTGGAGCCTGCTTCAGATTCTGTGTCTCCTCTCTCTGCCCTTTCTCCGCTCTCTTTCTCTCTCTCTCAAAAGTAATAAATAAACATTAAAAAATTAAAGAAAGAGAGAAAATGGAAACATCCATAATTCAAATCCTTAGTGATAATGACTTAAATTTGGTAAAATTTTCTATGTATTTACATGTACAATTTGTTATGTGTGTGGTATTCTTGTATCAGCTATGCATGGTTATGAGTATTGGCATTTAAATGTGTACCCTGTTTATCTGTAATTTTGTATCTCATTTTTTTAATTTAACATATCATGTATAGACTGCAAATATAAAAATTCTTCCAAAAAGCTATTTATGGTGTGGTAACCAAGGGTCAATCTGCCTTAACAGAAAGGAGCACTCAAAGGTAATAACCTACTACTCATTATACATATTTAATTGCAAAACCAAGCCCAGGATGTGAGGCGTGAAGATTTTCCTACTGTTTTGCATTGTGCTATAGTCTCTTCACAAAGTGGTTTATTTCTGATAACAACGATCTGAGGAGATGTGGTGGTATATCAAAATACCAGGCATGCACTTCTAACAAAATGTCAACTCCCCACCTACTCACTTCTCATGTAGATCAGATATCTTTCAATCAGCCAAACTATAGGCATGCAATTCAGACCCATGTCAAACACCTCAATGATAAACCCTCTGATACTGAATTGCAAAAGCCTTGTTGTCTCAAGACATTTGATATTTGTGATGGGGCATCTAAGAGCATTCATTTATTATTACTGTTACTGCCATTACTACCATTATTGTTATTATATTCCTTCTACCTACTCTGTAATATGTAGATTGTTCAGAAGCCAAATATAGAATGACAGGACCAGGGCTGTGCTGAAGAAATATTAATCTGGAAGCCATATGGTTATGCTGGGCATAAAGGCAGCCAGACAAGAAGCTAGTGTAGCAATCCAAGGAAGAAAAGATGAGGCCCTAACGAGGGCCAGAGTTTGAAGGAAAAGTCTCCTACAGCATTAACTGGAGAGCATCTATGTGTACAGATTGTCCCAGAATAGTTCTGCCTAGCAACTTTTACTTTGTACAATGATATTTCCAAATATGAATAAGGAGTGGAGCAAATGAGATCCTGTGGTGTGGCCAATTTAGTGGAAACCCAGCAAATACGCTGGAAGCAATCATTGTGAAGACACATCCTAAACGGGGATGCCAGAACAAAGAAAAACAGAATCCTGGGGCAGGGCTGTTACAACTGAAGGCCTCAATTCTGGTACTCAGAATGGCATTATTCACACGTAGACTCTACAGCCCCTTTCAGGAAGAGGGTGATTTGTTGCTTTTGGGAAATCCAAGTAGCCCAGCAGTCACGAGCATGTTGTACAGAGGGCGTAGACAATTTTGTGGGATAAGCACCATGGATGTGCCCAAGTGACCTAAATGATTTTACTTGGAGCCAAAATTCAAAAATAAATCTTGCCTCAGATTCTGGAAGTTCTCATCTGGCCATGGACATTGCTCAGTGAACCCTCAGGGGGAAGGGAGAAAGGAGCATTAACAACACCCACCAAGTTATACTGCATTTCCTCCACTTATAATGCTTTGTCTAAACAGTTTAACTAAAACTGGGATTCAGAATTAGAAATGAACTACCAATTTAGCTGTGTCAAACAAACCGCTAAACTGGCCATTTTCAGTGGTGCCTACAAGTTGAAGGCCTTAGAGGTCACGGGTCATCCAACGGCCCTCAGTCAAGGGGTCTAGAAATACTGGGTCTGAATTCGCACATGTAGTCTGAGTCAAAGCTGCCAAGCTCCTCATCACTCCCTAGGATTCCCCAATCAGAGGTGAGGCATCAATTAACCATCTATTTCATTGCTTGCTCTGTGCTTTGTCCTTGGATCAAGGGTAAAGAGAAATGCTTCTTCCGTAATAACTTGTCTATTTAAAAAATGAAAAGAATTATTTACCCTAAGAAATATGGCACACAATGCAGATTAATCTTAGGTGTCATCTATGTAAATAAGAAGCAGCTGTGAAGACAGACCATAACCTCAAATACTGTTATGGAACAAACCCTACATTTGGTCGGCTTCGATCGCTTACCCGGATCTGTGACATTGTAATTACCGCCTTAGAATAAATGAACTACTATTGCATGTTGAAGAACCACAGAGGGTATTTAAGTCCAGGTACACATGTGGGGCAACAGAAACAAGAAGCAGACATGCCCAGGGCACTGAAAAACCCAACAACACAATGACAACAAAGCAAAACCAAACTCCAGCAAAAATGCTGCAAACAATAATAGCAAACTTTCACGTTTTGAACGGAGCTATACAAATTATTCATTTCCTGTCTTTAAATCAAAATTTGTTTTTTAATAAAGTCTACAGTCTTCACAAAGTCTAATAATAAAATAGCCAACAGAATTGGTGAAATGATCACGTTTTATGATTGTAAGCTTTGTTTTCAAAGTACGGTCAAGTCACTTCAATGCAAAAACATTAACTATTTTGGGCCTCACAAGTTTTCAGCAGTAGAGTAATAATGCTGCGCAACTTTTATCGTGGAGTAGAGAGTATTAAAACTTTATTTCAGGGTATAATAATTTTAAAGACATAAGTACATTAGAGTTTCCAAAATGTAATTGTTGTTTTATAACCCACATGAACGTGACAAAAGAAACAACATACAGGCACTGAGTTTTGTGCACAGTTTTCATAAATATATTGTGGTGTGCATAAACCATATGTAAATATTCCATTTATCTATCTATTGACAAAGGATGCCTTTCAAATGATAGAAGTAAGACATCTGCTTTCATTTTCCTTTAAATAAGAAATTAGTCATTCTTTTGCAAAAGTATTGAGAGCTAATTGCGGGAAGGAAACACAAGAGGAACTCACACATTGCTTAAATGGACTAAATGTATTTTTGTTCCTCCTGATTTTCTGACCTTTGCCAATGCCCAGAAGTGATGGGATTAATGCAAAAGCAAGCACATCATGTACATTCAAAAGTGTCTGAAATGAGTAAAGAAAAGCACTCCTCGCTAATTAAATAAGCGCAGCAGATGACAAGGCCCTGGGGTCTTTGTCGAGTAGGAAGAAATTTATTCCATGAGCTCCCTGGATTCAAGGAGTTCACAAAGCAAGAGACAAAGTAACACAAGTAAGTGCCTATAACATAAGCATCGAGAATGCTAAGCAACACAAGAGCACTGATTAAATTTCAGATGGGTTACTCCCAAAGTGGCAGGCAGAGAGTGGCTCTCCCAGTGCTGTCTTCTTGGTGGGGGGGGGGGTGGGGGGGAAGAATTAGAACACAAAGATGGCTTCCTGTTGAGGGGAAGCATAGGCCTGGGTGGTAAGAGGAGGGTGGGTTCTTTCATGCAAATGACATGAACAGAGGGCCCGACAAAAGGAGAGGGCCCACAGGAAAACAAGCAAGTTGGTCAGGAATTAATAATAGCTGATACATTCTATGTGCTAGGCCTCATCTAAGCACTTTCCTTGGAACTGAGGAAGGGTCTATCATTGTTACCATTTTACAGATGAGGAAACTGAGGTCCAGGTCTAGGTGAGAGGAAGTAACCTGTCCAACATCACAGGATCATCTCATGTTGGTATCTGAATCTAGATGTTGTGGCGCTAAAGTTGTTCTGTTGGCCTCTTCTATACGAAAAGCAAGCACCTAAATCCAGGCTGTCAAATGAGGTCTGAATAGACTGAGAAGGGTAACATCTGCGTTTAATTTTCGTTGACAGCTAATCTGATAGAATTAAGGGACAAACATTAAGGCAAAAGAAGGGCAAGGGAGGAACACTGTATGCCGAGGGGGGAAAAAAAAACAACACATTGCAAGGAGAACAATTACTCTCTGAAGAGAGCGACTCTTGTTTCATTAAGCGTAAGGACATACAGAGCTCTGATGCAAATCACATCTGTTTAGCTGAGGGTGACATTTTCAAACAGTCTTGAAAACGGCAGCTTACGAAATATTATGAAAGCCTTATTGTCATAGCTACATACGCAATATTCTGTATCCACATGTGATCTCAGTTTAAAATATAATATTATTTTCAAATATCAAAGTTTTTTCCCCATGTGTGGTGGTACCATTTAAAATTCTTTCTTCGCAGGACAACCAGGGGAATTTAATTATCATGTTAACACACTGCGAAAATTAAAACCACACCAACTACGGCCACAGAACGAGAAGCGTGACCTCCCATTCATTAGGAGCCATCATGGTTCAATGTACTATACACTTGAAATTAACATGTTTTTTTTTTTTTTGGTGCTGCCTGGGTTTTTAGAAGGAGTGAGAGGAAGGAGGGAGCATAAAAAAATAAATTATCCCCTAAAACCTCTTAAACAGTAAGCCCACTGAAAAGCAAGAAATCTATTTTCTTTTAAAGAAAGCAAAGTAATACTAGATCCTGCAAGATTCCTCACTAATTTAAACTCTTGAGTGCATTGCGTCAGATACTCAGGCCATCAATCTCTTAATCTAAATTCAGAATTCAACAGACACAAAGCATATAACCACTTTAGGAAAGGCTGTTTCAAAACATACTGCCTTTTTAGTAGCTTATTATACAAAAATTATGGTAATTTCTTAATAAAGTTATGGAAACAGGCCACATTATTAATTGTATTGCAAATATCATATTTAATTAAAGATACATTATGTTGATAGAATTTAGCATCTGGTACTCAGGCTTTGCCGACCATGCAGAGCAACAGCATGCAAATAATCACTATAAATGCCCTCTTGTGTTCCAGTCCTCATCAGAATCCACTTCAGAACAACATTTAAGGTCCATTATAGTTTGTGGAAATATCTAGGATGAGGGGAGAAACTCATTGGCGACCATCACATATTATATCACCCAGAATTTTGTGGTCCATTTCTCCTAGGATATAAACGGCTCTTCCATAAGCATGTGTTACTGAAACGGCCCCTATTTTGTGGCCCCTGTCTACAACTGGTTCGAATTTTTCAAATGGACACTAATAACTTGTAGTAGTTTAACACCAAGTTTTCTTATATATACTCCCAAAGTTTTCTAGATTCCTTTCTAATGTCAATTAAACATAGTCAATGGTGGACTAATGAGGCCTATTTAGTAGCGATTTATAATTTACTGCACTTGTACTGTTCCCTGCAGGGCTTTTTTCCCTGCACTAAACCACAATCATATCTCATTATTGTGGCTTCATGACTACTTTCTGGTCTAAATTTTGTTGCTGGCATTTAGTTAAGGAAAAGACTTTTCTATAATGTCTATAGAACCTTTTCCTTTTAAAAATGTCAAATCACAGTGTTCTTAACTTAAAAATACTGCAGCCAAACTGTGACAGCTAATCTCAGCAACAATAGGGAAAAACAACAACGAAAGGAGGATTATTTTTTTTCTTCTGGTTTAAGAGTTCTTCCATGTTGCTACAAAAATGGAGACAAATCTGCACACAGACACTTCTGTAGGTACCGATGACCCTGCTCTACTTAAAAGCAGAGCATAAAGGATCTCTACACCTCACCCTGCCCCAAGGAGACAGACCCCTGCCAAAAGTTGTCATCGTTTTAGTTCCATGGAGAAAGAGAATGGGCGGGGGGAGGGGAAATGGAGGGCAGGAGAGAGAGAGAGACAGAGACAGAGAGAGACAGAGACAAAGAATATCTCAAGCAGGCTCCATGCCCAGTGTGGATCCCAATGCAGGGCTTGATGACATGAGCTGAAATCAAGAGTCAGATGCTTAACTGACTGAGCCATCCAGGTGCCCCAAACTGTAGTGTTTTATTACAAGATGCCAGGAACTGCATTTGACAGCATCTTGAAGATGGATGAAGAAACACTACAACAGTGTTAATAATGCTGTGTTCTCTCTCTCTCTCTTTACACACACACACACACACACACACACACACACACACAGATATGTTTATGTGTGTGATTACCTATATTTTATATACATTTGTCAAAGGAACAAAAATAATCTTGGCAATTCAGATATAAAACAAGTACATCTTCATGTTCTCTTATTTTTTCCCCTATGAAATACCCATATAAATACATAATTAGCAGGTTTTCAATTATGAACAGTTTTGACATTTTTCAACTTCAGAATTTTACAACCTGGATCCACAGTTCAAGGGCAAAAGCGATGTGTCTATATCTCCATCTTAGGACTAAAAGAATGCTGTAGTCCCTCGTGCTGGTCCCATTCAGTCAGAGTAGGGGTCATTTCTGTCTCTTCCCTTCCTCACTGGGGGCAGTGTTGCCAGAGTTGTGAGAGAGATGTCCCTCACGAATCCATTCAGTTGCCAACCAAGAAAATGGCTCAAACTCAAAAGTCAGCATTCAAAAATAAGGAGAAGAAAAAGGAAAAAAAAAAAGGAAAACAACCTGACATACTGTAACCAAAATGGTGAGGCACAGGAACAGAGAAATGATGTAAAATGAAGAAGGGGGGTCAGGCCAGTGCATTTTTACATGAACATGTTATAAAAATCAGGTATTAAAATGCCAAAGGCAACAAGTTCAATAAACATCTAATATGTTACTCTACTTTTCTGAGGACTCTCAATTCTCTAAATGAGTCACCAGTTCTCTGTGGAATTATAAAAAAAATAAAGTTATGCCAAGTGATTTATTTGTTCCTTTAGGATCCCTGAAATGTGGGCTCCCTAGAGAAAAGATCGAATGACAGGTGAATTTGCTAGAACTCAGGGGAAACATTTTAGATTTCAAAGTCATTTTTAAAATAAGAAACAGGAGCGCCTGGGTGGCTCAGTCGGTTGAGCATCCAACTTCAGCTCAGGTCGTGATCTCATGGTTCATGGGTTCGACCCCACAGTGGGCTCTGTGCTGACAGCTCAGAGCCTGGAGTCTGCTTTGGACTCTATGTATGTCTCCCTCTCTCTGTCCCTCCCCTGCTCGTGATCTGTCTCTCTCTGTCTCTCAAAAGTAAATAAGCATTTGAAAAAATAAAATTAAATTAAACAAAGTAAGAAATAAAATAAAAATATATTTTCTAAGCTATTAAGGCAATGATGTTTCATTTTAATAATACCAAATAACTGTTGTTCAAGTTTTCAAACTATTGTAGAAAGACTGCATGGATGGAATTTTTCAGGAGGAAGGAGTTTATATCACTGAAGGAAGTTAGATTATCTTCAACAGGTTTAATATTAAAAAGGAAGTTGGTTGAAGAGAACTGGGGTTGAGAAGTAGGGTGACGTGGGAAGTATTAAAAATAAGGCCCACATACAAAAATATGAAAGAAAAAAAAAAGCAAGGGACCAGGATACAGAATAATTCAGATATAAAACATGAGACATGAACATGCCAATAAATAGACATAATTTAAGTAGAAGATACCCTGTGATTATTTTATGCCATGACCAAATCTACATGTACACACAGAAAAGACCAGAAGTTTCAAAAAAAATACCCCAAAAACCTAAACCTATTTTTTCTAGTCTAAAAGTGGAAAAAGGAGCTTACTTTTTAAAGAAAAAAAATCCCTCATTTAATTCTTGTTCTTATCAGAGAACCTTCTTTGTCAGTTTTAACAGCAGATTAATCACTTTCGCAACCTACGGAAAAAGTTTTCTGGAAAGCATAACAGCCTGCAAGTGTAAATGACAGTATTACTTTTCCTGCAGCTCAGCCGCCTACAAATTCTCTCTCATCCATGACTCAGCATGAGGTAAAAGGAGCTAATGAAAAGGGCCAAATTTCCTTTTAAAATTATGAACTTTCTTTCAGCATACAGAACTGTTAAAAAAAAATCCAACACCTTGATAGAAAAGTAAAGCACCACTCCATGAATGCTCGTCAGTTAGATACCTAGAAACTTCCTTCCAAATCACGCTAAAAATAAGTGTGCTGTCTGCTCCCCAGCCCAAGGCTTAACAGTATAATCGATTAAGGATCAATAGGGATTAAGGATTTAAGGATTTAGTAGTACACTTCTGTATTACATTTATAGCATTATTGGGAGGAGGGGATCAAAAGTTGCTTTCCTGAAACTAAGAATTCAAGAGGAAAAGATAGAAAACATGAACTTTGTGGTCAGGAGAAGGGACTTGTCCTGGGGCTTTCCCTTCTAGTAAAATACCACTTGATTTGATTGTGTAAACAGCTCTCTAGAAGTGGCCAGGTTCTTAGGGAATCATTACAGAGGTAGGGGAATTATATTTTGTGATATCTTTTCTCCTACAGAGAAAAGAAAAAAAAAGATGTGGTCACTTTGTTGGAAATGTTTGTGAACTAGTGAGACGGTCTCACTTATAAACATTCATCAAATATTTACTGAGTGCTTGATCCCTGCTAGAGAATACATTAAGCACTGGGCACCAAGGACAGGAAGCTTAAGGAGACAGTCAAGGTCATGGTCTATGTCCTTGTGGAACTCACGAAGGGTAGAGAGTAGGTGATCATTTGGGAGGAGGCAGTGAGTAAATCAACATTTACAGGACAGGGTGAAAAGTGTCAGGGTTAGAAAGTTTAAGAAGCAAAATATAGGGGCACAGAGCAAGGGTACCTAAAATGAAGTAAGGGCAAGGAGGTTGATGAACATTTCTGAAGGCAAATGACATGGCAATAGAGAGCTGGGGGCAATAGACCGTTCGAGGCAGAGAGAACAGCATATGACTGTCCAGTGGCAGTTCAATGCCCTGGATAATCTGAGAGAAGTCCAGTGTGGAGCATAAGAGCATGGATTATAAGAGGGAAAATTGTAGAAAAAAATTAAAAGCCAAAAAACATAAAAAAGAAAGTAGTGTTAATATTTCTATTTCACATATGGTAAAGAATCCAAAATGGTTACTAATCCAAGGTCACATAGCATGTAAGTAAGATTCAAGCCCATTTCCATTTGATTTCAGAATCTGTTTTCTTAATCGCTTTGTTATACTACCGGGCTAAGGAGATAAGGTGCTAGACAGGGGAGCAGTGTGATGAAATTTGCATTTTAGAAGCAGCTAGATGAATAGACTGGGGAGGAAAGGGGAGTGTGGACAAGGAAACCAATTAGGAGGGCATTAATAGTGTGATAGCAATGTGGTACATGTGATATGAACGTTATCTGGAATCATTTACAGACAGGGGAGATGGAGAGAAGTAAAGGTCTGTGAAGTATTTTGGAGGTGAATTTGGCAATAAGGGAAAGAGAGGGGTATAGAAATAATACCAGACTTCTGGCTTAGGAAGCTGGTTAGATGGTGACACCATTCCTTTTAACAACACAGGAGTATAGGGAATTCTGGGAAGAAGTTGACAAATATATTTTGACATATTGAGGTTAAGCTTTCTGTAATATATTCAAATGCACCTGGCCAACAGAAAGAAAGACCTGGATCTGAAATGCAAAAAGCTTGCTGAGACATATTTATATAACGACATTACAATACTGGTGGTTGACACCACAGAAGTGAGAGTCAACAAATCAAGTAAGGGAAGTAGAACAAGAAGGGACTCTAGGAAAGATGCTCTGAACCCCTCATCACCAAAGAAAACCAACATCTAAAGGGAAACGGCAGAGGGGTGCCTGGGTGGCTCAGTTGGTTGAGTGTCTGACTTCAGCTCAGGTCATGATTTCATGGTTAGTGGGTTTGAACCCCACATCAGTATCTCTGGGAGCCTGCTTTAGATCCTCTGGTCCTCTCTCTCTGCCCCTCCCCCACTTGTGTGCTCTCAGTCTCTCAAAAATATATAAACATTTAAGAGAGGCAGCAGAAGAGGAGTTAAGGAGATCCTTAAACGTGGAATTATTCACAAAACTAGAAAAACCTAGAAAAGTTGGCAAGATGGCCTGAATGTACCGCTGGTCGCAACAGAGCAGACAGACTAAGTGAAACTCCAGAAAAAAGCCTACTGAAAGAAAGTCAGCAGTGGGAGGATGCAGCTTAAGTGTAAACCATGGAATCAAAGATGGATACAGAAAGAAATAGAGACTGATGGGGAAACAGAAATGAAGGTCACAGAGGGCAAAAACATCAGAAGAGTAGAGTAAGAGCTGTCTGAATGAGAGTTGGAAGAAAACGGGGTTACGATCAGACGGTGTTTTGCATTGTTGCTGCTGCTGTTGTTTTAACGTTATAATTCATGAACAAAACAATGACAAGAGCCAAGGTGGAACCCTGGAAGTGGTGGCTGCAGCTGAGTGGAGATAAAAGGCACAAGCAATACTGGTCAAAGGACAGAGAAGCCAGAGTGTTGCGCCCTCAGATCTTCCAAGAGGATGAAAAGCCTGGACACGGGACAGACACAATGAGCTATATGCCAAGTGGTTGATGAGTGACAGCCAGGACCAGGGGATGATGGCAATGTGGAGGAAAATGTGTTTTAGTCCGATGCTTTCAACCTCAAAGAAGCATATAAACATATTAGTAAATTGTAACTCAAATGAAGAATGCAAGGAAAGGGGCACCTGGATGGCTCAGTCAGTTGAGTGTCCGCCTCTTGGTTTCAGCTCAGGTTGTGACTGCACAGTTCACGCACTGACAGCATGGAGCCTACTTGGGATTCTCTTCCTCTTCCTCTCTCTCTGCACCTCTTCCACTCATACGCATGCTCTTTCTCTCAAAATAAGTAAATTTTAAGAAAAAAGGAATGCAAGAGAAATGACAATCAATTCCATTGTTTGTTAACTTAGAGTTCACCCAAAGGAGTGATGTGACACACAATAGCTCTATTCGCAGAGCAGGTGGGTGAAGGCTTTTCAGGTCTCCACGTGCCTGAGGTAGAACACTAGTTTGCCCCCATTTACTGTCCTGTGTGCGTCTCATCACTTTCAGCCACCATTCCCAAAAAAGACACTGACATTCTCACGACTCATTCCTCTTGCATCTTTTCTGCTTCCTGCTTCTTAGCTCCAAGTGCCAATGGCTTCTGTACCTTAGACTGATCTGTAGGAAATGGCTAGCCTTCCGTGATGGTCAGTTTTGCTAGGCTACAGCCCCTGTTATTCAATCAAACCCTTATCTAGGTATGGCTATGAAGGTACTTTGTGGATGTGATTAAACCCCATAATCAACTGACTGTATGGAAGGGAGATTATCCTAAATAATCTGGGTCAGCCAGATTGCAAGTTGGAATGGAAGGCCTTGAGAACAGAGGTGAGGCTTCTTTAAAGGAAAATAAATTCTACCTGAGGAAAGTAGTGTCAGATCTGTAGCAGAGTTCCAGCCTGCCCTGCCTAACATTCTAACCTGTGCATGCTGGATCACCTAGCCAGCCCACACAATCACATAACCTAATTCCTTGCAATAAATCTCTTTATCTCCTACTGGTTCTGGTAAAACATTGACTAATATACCTTCTATAGGCATCATCAGTCACACTGGCTGATCTTTGACTTTCGGTAGAAAACAAACGATTCATAAGGGCTGCCAATGTAGCTGTATAATTATACGTGGACCACTCTTTGTAAATTATGATTTCCACCCAAAACAAAATTGAAAGGTTGCTTCTGAAGAAACACACCTTCCTACAGTAAGCCAGTTACACTAGCAATACATCTCCCTACGGGTCTTTCAACAAGACAGGGCTTCCTGGACCCCTAGGAAGGTTTCAGCTGTCCCATAAGGAGGGGATAGCATTATACAATATGGAAAGCTACCAACAATGCCTTAATACTCTAATTAGAAAAGAATTAAAATCAGGAAGTGGGAAACAAAAAGTGTAATAACTATGGAGGAAAAAACATGACATAGGACTATGACAAAGGTCATAGACATTACTAATACATCAATCCTTTATAGGTTGTCTCTGTCTGCAATTATAATAATACTAAATGCACTTGATTGTTTTTAAAAACTGGGAAAGGAAGGCTCCATTGAGAAAAACAATTTCAGTAGTATTACTCTCATGGGAACTACGACAGAATGGTGTTACCCTTGGGTAAAATGGCTCTTGGTACCTTGTTAATTGTATTGCACATAGTATTACAGTTTGTATAAACCACAGTTTGAACCTGAGCCCTTAACTCAATAGGTTCTTTAAAAGTATAGTTAGAACTGATAATTAAGTTATACATAGACTAACCAGAAGTACTATATATATATTTTTTTCTTTTAAAAATGTGATTGCTCTTGTTGTTATTAAGCTTAGTTTTGTTAACACAGAGATGTAATGAACATGTGTTACCTTTCTGTGTTGTAGTTGAAGCTCAGACCAGCAACGATAAAAGATCTTTGTCTGGCATCCTAATTTTACGTATGATTACTAAAGTTCCAGGGAAGGTAAGTAAGCTTTCCAGTATCAGGACATTAGGTAGAACCAGGTCTAGAAAGCAGGTTTCCCCTATTTTTGCCAGTGTTCTTTCTACTACCCGCTGCTGGGCCAGAAAGCTTTAAAACACATTCGCATACACACCACTATATCCCTCACTTTCCCTGCCCTTAGCAAAATCCCCCGAGATGCTTTTGGCAGGACTCGAAGATTGCTTTGGCAACTCTAACAACATTCCTGGAATCCATTTGCGAATGCTGGTCAGCAAAGCCTGCTCATTCCCTTTTTGGTATTACTCACTCAGTAAAGGTTAAGTGTATGTGAATTATCACAAGTTTATTTTTATTCTCCTACCACCCCCTTTTTTTGGTAAGTGATCATTGACTACCAGGCACAGGAAATACATTTCACTGAATGATTTTCTAAAATCAAAACTCCATCTGGGCTGGAACTAAGACAGATTTAGGGATGTTCACTTATAACATTAATACCGGCTATACAAAGCCATTGAAAGATAATCAGGGTGGACAAGGGGTCTTCACCTTTTCCTGAAAGTACTTCCCAGGCTGAGGCTTGGCTACCCTGTTCTCTAATGTGCTGGGTGCAAGAACGGCACAAGCAGCTGTCGATCGCATTGTGACTCAGTGCACCATGGGGAGAGAGGGCCAGAGGAGGAACTAACTCAGAATTGTAGACCACACGTCTCAACTAGCAAGTACTCAACGTGGTCTCCTTACTTGGACAGATCAAATTGAAAAAAGGGGGAAAAAAAGTGAGAGGAGGGATGCTAAAGCCAGTCTCATTTAAGTGAGAACAACCTCCCCCCTTAAAAAAATTCACAGACACACAAAAACATGGGCTCTCTTCATTCTGGGTTAAATTAATATCATAACAACTAAAATTAGCAGCATAACACAGACTGATGAGGAAAACGTTACACAAAGAAAAATGTCTAAATAGAGCAGTGGTGGTCCCAAGAGGAAGGGATGAAATCCATACCCATAGCAGACATCTAGATAGAGAAAATAAAACATGTAAGCTTGAGATATTAAGACCCAAACTGCTGGCTGCTACAAAGCTAATCAGCCAAGATCTTACAAAACACCTTGAAAATAAAGGAAATCGTAATGGCCACTGGGAACCATAAAGGCCACTCAACTTGGAAGGGGGTTACTATAACCAACCAGACTTGTGTTTGAGTGTTCCTTTCTCTCTCTCATCAGGACGGTTGGCAAGGAAGGGCAGTTCTACTCATTAAATACTTAAAGTGGTGTTAAAAAATCATAGTTATACTTTTGTTTTGAGATAGGTTTGAGTAGCATAATGATATATGGATGCAGGAACGAGTCATCTCTTCTTGAAAAACTCATTCTGTTTTTCTAACACACTATATTTAAGATGAAGGTTGTTTCAGTTTCTATTCTGAAAGATGTTGGGCAATGACAAAAGAAAGAGGTAGGGAGGGAGGAATAGAGAGAAGGAAGAAGGGAGAGAGGTAAATAGATGGAGAAGAGGAGAGGAGAGAGGAGAGGAGAGGAGAGGAGAGAAGAGAAAGAGGGAGGGAGGAAGGAAGAAAGGAAGGAGGGAGGAAGGTTGGAAAGAGGGAGGGAAAGGCTTGTCATTTTTAAATTTGCCCTTATACACATGTACTGATAAAAGGTGCTTCAGATTGCCACATTACTGTACATGTGTATACATATGTATACATATATTTACACAAACCTATAAAAATATTTACATTATATATGGTTATAAAATATTTATATAAATTACTTACATGTGTAAGCAAAAGCTAAGTAGGCTCATTATAGAAAGTTTAATATAGAAAGAAGTATAAGAAAGATGCAGTATCTCCCATAAACCCAAAAATAACTGTTAGTGTATAATCCCTTTAAATGTTTTAAAATATGCAAATGGGGGCGCCTGGGTGGCTCAGTTGGTTGAGTATTTGGCTCAAGTCATGATCTCACAGTTTGTGAGCTCGAGCCCCGCCTTGGGCTCTGTGCTGGCCATGCGGAGTCTGCTTGAGATTTTCTGTCTCCCTCTCTCTCTGCCCCTCCCCTGCTCTCTCTCTCTCTCTCAAAATAAATACACATTAAAAAATATGCCCATGTACTTATATGTGTCTGAAAATGTGAGTCAATTCAGAAAATATATAGATTTGTATCTAATTATGAAAAATACATAATAGATGTGGATGGTGTCATTCCCTACTTCACACAGAGAAAACTATACACACACAAAATTGCAACTGTCAAAGAAATAAAAACTGAAGTCAAATTTTTAAATCTACGACAGCACAATTATGCACAAAGAATATCACAGATATTTTCAGATTAAGTTTACACCACTAGAAAGTACTGGTACGGAGGGAGGGGAGAATGTGAGAGAACCAGCAGGATGAGCATATCCTACAAGGAGAGGACCACTTTGCAGTTGATAAAATGCTTCTCACTTATTTCTTCACAACTCAGTATTTTCACCCAGTATTATTGTTCCATGTTGCTCATGGGAAATGAGGCTCAAAGATACCAACTGCATTGGTTAAGGTCACCGAACCAGTAAGTGGTGGGCTGGAGAGAACTTCAGTGAATGTCTTAAAACAGATTACTTTACAGGTGGCAAAGCTAACACAGAATCTATAATGTTCTGTGAAGACGTGTGATTCTCTTGATCATTTTGAATTTCTGCTTCTGGAAGTCTGCTCATGGGTGACAGAGATTGTGATGGAAATATCACCTCTTCAGGGGTACACGAGATCCAGCCTCCTCTCCTCCCTGACTCCTATCACTCTAGACAGGATATGCCTACAATATTTTTTTTTCCCAGACAAAAATAGCTCCGACTTCAGGATTCCAAGAGTTCAGATTCAGTGTTTTTACCCTGCTTTGTTATCTGAGATACAGAAGATTGACCTTGAAGGTACTATAACACAAAGAAAAGGACACTGGCCAGCAAACTAGGAACCTGTACTCAAAACTCATCATCACTGGAAAGTCCTGCAAATAAGCAAGTAATCTCTTCTAGCTGTGCTTTTACCTCCTCTACAAAACGGAGCTAATAATAGAACTAATGGAAGTAACAGAAGTAATAGGTGATGCATCTGCGTGGTACTCGGTATGTGGAAGGAACTAAGGCAACACTGTACCAGCCTACTAGTTACCATCTCAGGCAGGGAGCTAACAACTAAGATAAAGTATGCCATCTCCTCTAAGCTGGCGCCTTTGGACTGTGCACTGCCTATGTTCATTCAATTCTATTTCAATTCTGTCTATTTAAACTAAAGCAAATCCTTGGTCCATCAGAAGTCTGTAAAATGCCAAAAAAATATCAAAGGGCTGTGACTTTTCCTGAACCAACCTTCAAATAAACCAATGGCCTGAGTGGAATAAAAAATCACTCCACCAGTGGCCAGGAGCCTCAACTGTTCAGATCAGAGCCCTGATCAACAGACTGCTGCTGTGGGGCTGGGGACGGCTATTCAGAAAGCAGGGAGAATTCAGTCAGGCTTCTTTCCATGTGCTTCCAGGCATCTCCAGCCACTGCTGAAAGCCAGCGGTCCAGAAAGGTAATCCCAGTTTATCCTCCAAATCCAGCCCATAAACCAAATAACCCATTTGGTTTGGTTTGGTTTGGTTTGGTGGAGTAGAAGAGAATGACCCCAAGTGGTCCTCACAGGCAAGAACAACTGATGAGAAAACACTTCTCAGCATCCTTCAATCAAGAAGTCCACGTCATCAGCGACACTAATTTAATAAAACCAGAGTGATGGTGCTATAATTGGATTGCCATTATAGCTAGTGGGTTTCCAGGGTAACTGTGCTCTTGCCACAGATAAAATCCACCTAGCAGCACAAAGATTAAGGGTTTGGGAAAAGTCAGCATCAAACAAGAGGTCAAGAATTCCGGCTGAAGAGGATTCTATCCAAAGCGAATTAGTTTAAGTGGACTAAATTCAAAACCTCAGCCTGCCACGTGTTAGCTGCATGATTTCAGAAAAACACATTTCACTTCTCTGGGCCTCGTTTCTTCTTCTGTGAAATGAGCATAATAATGGTATCTGGCTCCAAAGTTTGTTACAAGGATAAAACAGGTAATTTAAACAGTAACTGGTACATTTTAAACCCTGAATAAATGTTAAAAAAAAAAAAAAGCAGGGGGGGAGGGAGGGAATATGACAGGTGACCCTAAACCTAGATAGTTCGGAAGCCTGGAAAACTAGAAAACTAAGTTTTATGTTTGTTGGTTGGTTGGCTTACACATGTGGAGGGAGAGTACCCTGAAAGCTGGTGAAGAGAGCCCGGAATGGCTTCTAAAATCAGGTTGTCTCGAGATTGTGGTCATGTTATTACTGCCCCCACGGGCCTGACTTCTGGGAATGGGCTGCCTTGTCAGAGGCAATTCGGCGAGTCTTAATTGAGGAGGGACACAGCTTTTCAGGCCACAAATTAAGGATCGGGAAATCATCCCTGCTCAGGGTGTAACAGCTAACTGGAATGTTTCATATCCATAAATACAGCAGGCCCATTTAGCATGTTTCCCCTCAGGGGAAAGACTCAGCCGCTGCAAAAGTAACAGTTGTGAAGAAAAAGGGGAATTTTCCTCTGGAGTGAAAAACAAGACCAGAAACAAAAATGAGCACTTTAAAAAGATTCTTGAACGTATGGAAGTCGGGGCGCATGGGGGAGGTGGATAAATTTCATTAGATCTATTACTAATAGGAGAGGGATTTGGAAGGTGAAGAACAAGAATTATCTTCAGCCGGAAAACCATCAGGTGGGGTCATCTGTCCCCTTCCCCCATCCCTCCCTCTCCCCACCCTCCCCCACCACTACCCCCACCCTCCCCCAAAAGGAGAAACTAAACTGACAAAGAAGAAGCACTAATATGGGTTCACACTCGCAAAACAACTTCCAGGCAGCAAACAGCAACGCGGCGAGAAAGATGAAGTTTGAGAGCAAGAACATGCGCGCACACACACAAAAGTTTCTGTTGTCCTAAGATTAAATGCTGAGGCAGGAAGAGATACTATTCTTGAATCAAGTGAGAAAAGATGGCAAAGCGCGATATTAAAATGCAGCACCCTGGAATAAGTTTGCCTCTATAAAAACTGTTATGTTCTGTATGTGATTTAAATTAATGCCTATATTTGTTGGAGATAAAATTAAAATGAAGATAAACGGTGCCAACATATAGCGTGTTCGCCGGAGCAATAAATAAGGCAGTGAAAGGTACTTTACATTTCAGTCACATGTATCTGAACGGGGAGCTCAAAGCATTTGAGGAACATTTGTTAATTAAATGCTATAATAGGTTTTGCGAGGCACTCAGATGGTTCATAGACCCGTCTTTCAAAAAGAAGACAGGGAGGGTCAATGACCTGGGGCCCTTCCGGATATTGGTGACGTGGAAGGCCAGGGTGCTGAAGGCGGCAGGCTTTCCAGTTTAGCGGTTTCTCTGCCTGGTGGAAGGGCCCAGAACACAGAGTTATCTTGTCTCCTGACAGACCTCGCATGTCCAGCCTTCTCTATCATCTGGCAGGCAAGACTATAGTCTTAGCAAGGGAGAAAAGCAATAATTTCACCACAACACATTAACAACAAATCTCTCCTTTCCCCCCTTACCTTGCAAGAGTGTCCCAGGAATGATTAAATACTGTCACATCATTTATCCTCTGCTTGAAAACTTGTCTAAAGTATTGATTTGTGATGTCCTCTCTTTACATTGATCTTTTCAACCCTGTCCTCCACACGTCCTGTCTGAGTCTCCCAGCACCCAGCCGCTAGTAGCTGGTCACTGGCTTTCTGTTTCCTGAATCCCATTCTTCGTTCCACAAACACACAGAACCCAGTCCGCACTCCAAGGTCTGCTGGATAGGGGACCAGATTAACTCACGAAGACTAAATCACGCAAGACTGGGTGTTCACTGGTAATTGTGTATGGATACCTAATAATCTGGGATACTGGGTTCACTATAATCTTTGACGTTTACATATGTGGGAATTCCCCAAATAGAAAGTTCAAAGAAGTCAAAGGGGGAGGCTTCACGGAAACCCAGGCAGCCCGTCAATTGAGACAACACTCCTGTCTTGAGCTACTGGGAAAGTGTGCTGGCCAAGGGAGGGCCTCTGGCTTCTGAAGATGAGGCTGTAAATGAAACACAGGAGTCACTTGTTTTTGCAGTCCATTTTGGGCTGATCCGGGTGAAATTTTAGGGAGTCTTAGGGATCACCTAGTCGACTCCCTTGTTTTTTAGAACGGAAAATTTTTCAACTATATTTGTATCTTCCTTTTTAACTTCCCACTTAAAAAAAAAACGCATTCAAGTCCATTAGAGTTTGATACAAATATCAGTGCAATAGATGAGGAATCCCTGTTCTGCCTCTTCTCCATGGGTTAGTAGTCCACCCCTTTGTGCCTAGGTTTTTAACTTGTACCATGGAGATTGCGAGCTTGCCTATCTTCATGGGGGCCTGAAGAACTCTGCCTATGTAAAGTACTTATAACAGCGCCTGGTATATAGGACACACTCATTGATATTTAACATTTATGATTATTACAGATGCGATAGCCATCAATGCTGCTCTCTGAATTGTTCCTGCTCTCTGCTGTCTGGCACCCTTACAGCTAAGTGGAACCATATGAATCATTGTGGCTAGCGAGTTGTGCATGGAAGGCCACTTGTGTGACTTATAGGCTAGAACATGCATTTGCCAGGTCAAGATCCTCAGAGCTCTTTTACTCTGGGGTGGGGACCAGCAATGCTGGAGATGGTGCCTACTCTGTCAGCCTGCAAAGAAGCCCTTCTGACCCACAATGAGCAAGTAGCATAAGCAAGAAATGAACATTTGTTTTAAGCATTGAGATTTGGGGAGTATTGGCTGCCACAGCTTGGACTACCCTACCTGATACCTCTTACTTTGGTTTACAGAGTGCTTTCACTTCTATTATTCAAATTGAACTCTCGTAATCAAAAGAAAAGTGCAGTGTGGATGCATTTGGCAGATGCAGATTTCGGCCCACCTTGGTACAATCCTCCCTGAACAGACTGAGGCAGTCATGCTGACACAATTACAAGTCAGGTGCTTGAGACTTCTGGTCAACCCAAGGTGTTCTTTCAACACACACTCATCCAATTCAAAGACTTTAGGACTCTTAATTTCGACGGTATACCTACCACATTAATCTTAACCCAAACACTAATTAGAAGTGCCAATATTTACTGAGTACTTACTATGATATGCCACCAAAAAAGATGGGGCTGGTTATAAAATGTATCATCAATTACTGTAGCACCAGAAACAAACCAACAAACAAAAACCCCACTACTACAGAAATGATGACACAGTGTTTTATTACTTAGAATTTTTATTTTATGCTTAAAGAAATGTCTTAAAATTATTTAGACATAGCACTTCTTTTATCCTGTGTCACCCACTACTTATATAAAAAGGAAAATATAAGTGAACGAAATGGAAGCATTCCTGAAGCTTCTTCTTATTCCGTTTAATTCTTTAAATCACTTTTCAACTGAATATGATGGGAGTTCCATGTTTTTTTCCCCCATAATGCTGTCATCTCTCAGCCAACAAGAGCAATGACCAAAGACACTGGCCCAGGATTTTCTTCCAAGTAAGTGTCAATGTACATGTGTGACAATGTCAGCCATGTCATTATTGCTATCTCAGTAACAGCACTTTGTCAGAAATGTTCAAGATGTGAATGAATATGGGACTTGAGTTGACGAGCGATAAGTATGTTAGAGGCACAGTGCTTTACTATCCACGTGTAGTGTTGATTTATTCTTCATAACAACTGCATGAGGGAGGCTCTGTATTATTACAACCATTTTGAAATCAGGAACTGAGGTCTGTCTGGAGATCACTGCTCGCTGAAGGACACATAGCTAGTGAGAGGAGGATCTAAGGTTTACCATCTAAGGTAGCTGACATCTTTAGAAAAACCGCTCTCAGCAAATACGAGGTCAGGCTTCTCCTAATAGCTATTAGATAAGTTAGTTTTTTGTTTTATGAAAGCAGGGGCACAAGAATTACAAACTCAAAGCAAAGTGTTCAAAGATTTAAGTCTCTCTAAGTTTACATATTGGGCTTCTTATTTTGTTTAAAGCAAACCAAAGGGAAATTGACCCTTGTATTACTGCCAACTCCTTTTGATATAAATAGACAATTTAGCAGATGTCTGGGCCTCCTTTAAGTTATCTTGAAATAACTTATTGGTTAGGATCTGCAGACAGGCCTATCTTTGGGAAATATTGGGATATATGTGCAGTGAACTCAGACATACAACATCCATATGTACACAAACCTACATGGGATAAGCTCTTCCAAAACATTTTTAACACATATAGTTTTACTGGTGTCTATGTTTCATCATGGGCATTATCTTTGGAAAGGCAAAGAAATCATCACTATTAAATATGAAGACCAAATGTATGCTTGATTCTCATGGAGCATGAAATTAGACTCAATCTATGGCCAGAGGGGAAAACCTTACTGAACAAGCATAACAGTTGATTTTTTTTAGTAGTTCTTTATCTCTTCTCCTATTTTAAGGACAGTTAGCACAACTGAACAATTACTTAGGAGGTACAATACAGAGCTTTGAGCATAGCTCTTTATACGCTTATCAAATGAGTATTATAATTTGCTATAATTCTCCCTCCTGATTATATACAGTAGCTATTTCGTTCTCTAAATAATATCTTATACATTTTTTTAGAAGTTGGTTAAATTGCTTAGGAGAATATTAGGCTCAGTTTCTTTGAAGGGTAATATAGTGGGAGTGACTGTATAATTATCTCTACCGGGCTCTCACCCACTATACAATGCTGTCTACTACATCTATTGCTTTCCTGTTGAGAACTCTAGTTAATCCTACTAACGAACACACAGGAAAATGAGGCAGGCGTATTTTATTTTTAACTTGGGACTGGGAGAATAAGAGAAAGAAATACTAAGATTGATCAAATCTGGTGCATTTGCAATTTTTATTTTAAGCCATTTTAGATGCATGTGCTACCAAATAGGTACAGTAATTCAGGCATTATAGCTACTTGTATACCAGTGTCCTTTCTGGTAATCTCTGCCTGAGACCAACTATCCTCTAAGCCACTCCACAGCTGGGCTCTTTTATGCCTGGCAATTACTACTCTATTCTGGATGGGGAGTTTATTTTATTTTAAATTGATGTGGATTTTATTCTCAAAATGCTAAGCATTCCAAATGCTTCATATACACTAGATTTTTACAAACACTCCAATGGATTCCAGTAGAAAGAAGTTTAACACTTGTCCTTCAATAAATGCACCAGGATTTCTAGAAGAATTCCATTTTCCAAAGTCGTTCAAGAATGTGTCTATATGTCTGTCTCTCTGAAAGACACACGGAGAATTCAAGGGTATGGTCTGGGGCAGTCTTACCTCTGTGCACATGACCAGTGACTGACACAGGAACTGGCAAATTGTACCCTTCTCTGCCCCAAATTATGAATAGAGAACACTAATTACATGCAGATATTACTCCTAGATTAGTGAATTAGGCTATCATAGTGCTACTATTCCAAACAAATCATCACTAAACTGAAGTCCTAATCATTTAAAGACATTACCACTAAAGTTGAATTGGGGTTACGGTAGGGTTGGAGGTAAGAACAGAGACTGACTACAAATAGGTATGAGATTTCTTTTTGGAGTGAAAGAAATGTTCTAAAATTAGATTGGGGTAATGGTTACAAAATCATCGAATCGTTGAGTTGCAACAAAACAAAACAAAACCCTCTGCCCAAACTTCACAAACACAACGCCTGTTAATATTTTTGATTGGGCATGCAGTCATCAATTCGAATGTTCAGATTGGGAGCTAGACCATATAGGATAAAACTCCATCTCTGCACCTTGCTAGTTCAGCACATTATACCCTCTCTGGGCCACAATCTCAACTGTAAAATGGAGGGAGATGGTAGGTCACCTCATTGGGTGGTAAGGAGAATCAAACAGTAACATAGTTAAGTTTTCAATGTCTACTGGTTATCACCCCATGTGTTTAATTTAATTTTAATTTCTTAATATTGAAAATGATCGTTCATGCTGCAAGGGGTAACTGACAGGTAGAGCTCCTATAAAATACTAGCTAGATAAGCACCATCCTAAACAATCCTGTGACTTACCTCTGAGTTTCACTCACAACCCAGGGCTCCTCCAATAGAAAAATGTCCAGAATTCTCTTTCTAGAGCACACTTCGAATTTCTTCTCTAAAACTTTCAGTGCCCCAGTCTTCTCCCAAACTGCTACCCCTAATAGCCAGAACGATGAAGAGTCCAAGGTACAAATTCATTGCATTGCACAGAATCCAAGCTATCCTTCTGATACTCCCCAATGTATTCTGTGTACTATATTCTTTCTCTGTTCCACATACTTCATTCTCCAAGTACTTCCAGTTCCTTACCAAGCTGAAAACACCATTCTTTTACACACATTTATTTCTGCAACTACAGCTCCTTTTGCCTGGACTACCTGTAGTCTGTTTCAAAAACTCCTAGATATCCTTTGTGACCTAACTCAAATGTCACATCCTCTACCTGGCCTCACCCTTCTCTGTGACCTCATAGTAAGACATACACAGCTCTCTGTAAGCACACATCAACAGACCCTCTTCCCTTCAGGGCCACAGAAACTGTCTTTCCCACACTGCCCCCCATGCTCTAACTTTACCCAGCTATTGTGGTTTATTTAAGTTTTACCTCCGTGCCTTGGCACATTTTCTTTCCTCTTCCAGATCCCCCTGCCTTTGTTTGCCCTATGCCATCTACCTAGTAGACTCCCACAGGTTTCTCAGACCTCTGTTTGGAGAGAACCACCTCACAGAAACCTCTCAAGGTCTACCAAGACCATGTGTTCGTTATCTGCCCCAGGAGCTCCAGAGTGCCCTTTGATATTCCTGATTATTGGTCTCTAACATCATATGGACAACTGTCTATTGAGGGACATTGTGTGAGAGGCTAGGTTTCATAGAACTGTTGTCAGTTTCTAACTCCAGCACCTAAAAAGTCTTTCGTGTATAGCAGATACTCAATGCCTATTTATTGAGTGAATGTGTTGATTACCTCCTTCAGAAATAATTTGTCTGTGAATTATACGGTAAGTAAACTATACCTTAAAAAAATCTGTTATAAGAAAAACCTGAGTTGCCAAGTTCACCTCCCAGTTTCTGGAAAAAGGTCTTCCATGCTTGCATTCTTATTGTGGAGCCTGGTACACATAAGATGCTCAATTATATTTGCTGAAATTTCATAAAAGTGAAATGTTATGCCAGATTCTAAGCCATTGAACACTTTCTACAAATGACCAATTTCTATGATGCTCCTCAGTTGATAAATTGATGGTGATATTATAAATCATAGAGCTGGAAAATTCACTTATTTCAACAGCCACATTTCATAAATAAAAAAAGTTGAGCTCAGTAAAAAAGTAAATTATGCATGATTATGCAGATATCCTCTAAAGAATACCTCCACCCAAATTAATATCATTAAAGAGGTCTGACTTAGAAAGATTTATGTCATAGCTGAAACCAGATTTAGAGTTATGAGTATGAACTTTGCAAGCACCAAATATTGGAAATAAAAGTTGGAAATAAATTTGGACATAAATAGATTATCAGTGTGTGTGTGTGTGTGTGTGTGTGTGTGTGTGTGTGTACACATATATATGTGTGATTAGATTAAACAGGTGTTGCTACTCATGAAAAGAGGCATAAATAAACTCTTGGCTTGACATGAGTCATCATTTGATGGGCTATTTCAAGACAGAATTGATATTTCTAAACGGCTGATACTGAGAGAGGCATTTCTAAAGAACCACAGAAGTGGAAAATAATCACTAATGATTTCTTTTATGGAAAAAATCCATAGACTATGAAGAGTTACAACTTAAGGATTCATAGTATTGGAAATTTCCACTTGGAAGATTTTAAGACTTTAAAAACCCTCCAAAACTGACACCTAGGAGTAAGTATGTGACTCAACTAGATATCAGTAGCACTGTATGATAATTGGAAAACTTACTAAGAAAAATCATTTCATATCTCTGTTCTTCAGCATATTCATGTAGAAAAGAAAACACTCCATGTGCTCACATCTCTCTTCAGAATGCAAGAACTTCCCTAAAGTACCCCCAAAGCACAAGCTTATAAGGTATGGTAACGCATACCTCAATTCGTTGCTCCTCAGAGACAAAACTCAGCATATGTGATCTGAAGCCTGAAGTCAGAAGTCACAACTATTTATCTCCAATCATAGGACTGAAGGCATCTATTCCCATGGCCCATGCTGGCTCACTCCAGTTCTTTTTTTTTTTTTTTTTTTTCATTGTTTAAACATCCTGACTTTGGAGGTAGTTTTTTTTTTTTTCATTTATAGTTTACTGTCAAATTGGTTTCCATATAACACCCAGTGCTCTTCCCCACAAGTGCCCCCTCCATGACCATCACCCCCTTTCCCCTTTCCCCCTCCCTCTTCGGCCCTCAGTTTGTTCTCAGTATTCAAGAGTCTCTTATGATTTGCCTCCCTCCCTCTCCCTAACTCTTTCCCCCCGCTTCCCCTTCCCATGGTCCCCTGTTAAGTTTCTCCTGTTAGACCTATGAGTGAAAACATATGGTATCTGTCCAGTTCTTTAAAGATTCAAGCTCTTTCCTTGGAGGAATGAGTTCTCAATTTCATGCTGAGGTGTCATTTCAGAAGTCAGCTCCTCTTTGTCTCCCTCCCTCTCCCTAACGCTTTTTCCTCCTTTCTCTCCCCATGGTCCTCTGTTAGGTTTCTCCTGTTAGACCTATGAGTGAAAACAAAGCACGAGAGACTCTTGAATACTGAAAACAAACTGAGGGCAGAAGGGGGAGAGGGAAAGGGGAAGGGGGGTGATGGTCATGGTGGAGGTCACTGGTGGGGAAGAGCACTGGGTGTTATATGGAAACCAACCTGACAATAAACTATAAAGTAAAAAAAAAAAAAAAAAAAGGTCAGCTCCTCTGAGAAGCATCACCTGGCCCTCCCAAACATTATTCAAGATACCCTCGTCTGCCCCTTTTATTCTATTTCACCATCTGAATTTGTTTACTGACTTACTGTTTATGTCTTTACATCCCCCTAGCTTCTCCTCAGGCATTTTAGTTCAGCCAGATAAAGAAATTCATTGGCCTTGGTTAGCCCTCAACCCTAGTATCCAAAGTTCACAGGACATAGTAGGACTCAGATGTGATGGATAAAGAATACATAAAACAATCTGAGTTTATAATCTAGTAACCTAGATCTGTTACTTACTAGTTGTGAAGTCACTGGTAACTCTTCCAGGCCCTATTTACTTGAACAAAGACCAAGAATCCTAAGTATATCTGTCTCACACTGCAGACATCCTTAAGATTAGGAGCAAATATAAACCACAAATATGGTATTCAGACAATGATGACAGTATCACTCTATAAGACTTATTCTATGCCAGGCTCTGTTCTAATAAGCACTTTACACATGCACTATGATGCCTTTGTCTGTAAGATTCACTATTATGTTTTCACCACGAAGACAGAAATAATTGGTGCCAGTTAATCTGTAACACAATGATTTCTCATTGTATCAATTATAGGATGCATTTCCATCTCAAAGAAATTAATGGAAAAAAAAGGTGCTTCATAGACTAAAATACAGTTTTACACATTCAATACTCCTCTACCAATCCCATGGGATAGGCACTATTACCATCTTTGTTTTACAGATGTGGAAACTGAGGCACAGAGAGGTTAAGCAACTTATTCAAGGTTATGGCAGTTTTAATGATAACGAGGAAAGATGAACAGGGACTCATAGTGCTCTACATAACTCTCTAGAAAGTACCAAGAGTTGGGTTCACTTCTCTAAATGGTACAATTGAACTAGGAAATTCTCCTCCCTGAAGTGTATGATGCTCTGACTTCTAACAATTCTCATGGCGAAGTATTATGAAAATAAAAGTAGAAAGAGAGCAGTTTTAGACACTGAACTTCCAGTTTTCCTAATTTGCATCCTCTTTGCATTTATATAACTCAGTTTTTACCAGACCAATTTGCACTCATTTAGATTTTGCGTTTAACTTTTCTTAATCCTTTCGTTTATCTGTTTTCTGTATTCATAAAGACACTGAAAGCTATTCTGGAGATGATAGTCTATTTGTGTTTAGATCTACTTTCTGCCCTTCACCACTCCCCACTCTCCTTGCTCTGAGCTTAGTAGGCATTAAATAAATGTTGCTGACTAATTAAAAGCAAAAAGGAGACCTGATTTGGCATCATATCTCATGGCATGATATTAAAAAAAACCCACAACTCAAGCATATATTATCGTTAGCTTCCCGAATATGATTAGTGGCAATCTTGGTGTAATTTACATAAAGAGAGAGGATGGCTTTTTGAGCCAGGCAGAAAAACCCAGGAATGTGGTATGTACAGTGGTAGGAAGGAAGCTAAACACAGACAATACTTTCAGAGATGTGACTGTGGTATCACCAAAACCTGATAACTGAATAGCTATTAAAGCTAACATATGAAATATGACACAGATTAAAAAGGCTCATTTTCAGAACAATATTCTTTTACATATGAAACGACTCGAAGCACAGAAAAGTTGTTTGTGGAATCCTGTTCCTCCATGTGAAAGTCAAGATATGTGATATTCCAAACCTCCCATGAAATTCTAACATACTTATTATTAGGAAAGACAGTCAAGACATAAGTCCCTTATAATCGTGTAAGGGAAGATTGAAAAGAAACACAATTCTATAATTGTCTAATTGTTTTTCACCAGAGATCTTGGTTAGTTGAAAAGTTACCAAGAATATAAAGTTAAATCTTATTAATCCATTTGCAATCATGTGGAAAGTTCTATTCACTACATTATTAAAGTTCCCATTCTCACATAGAGGTTAAGAACTAGTCCAAAATTGCTTTGTCTCTAAACCCTGGGCATCAGTATATAATCCCCCACCTACACCACCTCTTCGTAGCTGTTAGAAATGACTTGCATTCTGGACAACAGCTTTGTCATATCTGCAAAAGTTTGGAAGTTTGTGAGTAAAGGAACTTCCATATGTTTTCCAACAATACATTTTTACTTCTATTTGATTCCTCAAATTCTTTCTCCCCAACCCGTAAGACCCAATATGTACTTGACAACATATTTATGAACAAATAAAAATACTATTCAGGATTTTAAGACATCTATTAGAAATACTAGCTTTGAAGGGCGCCTGGGTGGCTCAGTCAGTTGAGCATCAGACTTCGGCTCAGGTCATGATCTCACAGTTTGTGGGTTTGAGCCCCGCGTTGGGCTCTGTGCTGACCAGTAGCTCAGAGCCTGGAGCCTGCTTCAGATTCTGTGTCTCCCTCTCTCTCTGTCCCTCCGCTGTTCACACTCTGTCTCTCGAAAATAAATAAATGTAAAAAATAATGATAATAAATAAATAAAAGAAATACTAGCTTTGAATGAAGAGAAATAGAAAAAAGAAGCCCTTTTAAAAGTTATCAAAGCCCTAATAATATCCCATAATTGCTTTCTAATGGGCACACTGCTATATTAATTCTGTTTATCAGATATTTGTACAGTAAGATGCATTTGTGTGTACTACTAATTCATCCTAAAGGATGTTGGCATTTTGAAGAAATGGCAACTTGGACAGGAGCTTACTTGACCGATATCCATAGGTTTGTTTGTTTATGAAGGGGCATCTATGAGGAACCTGGCATTTGATGTTTTTGTATAAGTGATGTAGAAGTGTCCAGGGAGCCAGTTTCTCCTGCCAGGATTTTACTATATAAGTTTTAACCAAACTTCTTTGGATGTTAGTTTTATAACCTGTAAAAAAGGCAAGTACAAAAAATTGTCCTTATATATCTTAAAGAGTCACTATGGTGTAAACATTACTTGAAATATATATATCTTTACAGTGATTTCCTTTATTTAACATCGTGGCCTTAGGGGAATTTCCCATGTTAGATGCTAACTAAATGTCACCAAGATGGCACATCAGAAAGCATTCCTTCTCATGTCTGAATTAGCCAAAATGATGATTTTACAAAATCACTTTAAAATCTATCAAAGTAGGCACACCTTATTGCATATAAGGGAACAAGGCTGTGATGTGATGCCGACCTTGGAGGCAAGCCCACACGAGCTTCTGCTTAAATGTGAACACTAGGAGTAATCACATGGCCCATACTGTCTTCCAGTGAACATAAACCTGGGGAGGGCGCTACCCAACAGGGGTATAGATTTGTTATTCTTTTGAAACTATAGTGGAAACTAAGTACTAGTGGAACATGGATCCAGAGCCAAGGACGAGGCAGTAGTAAGAGGAGAGGAACAGATCTCTACATTACAGATTTTGTGAACTTGGAAACCTTGGGGGAGCAATCCCATCTCCCATTTTCAGTTCACCCTGACTTCATAAACACTCCTTCCTTCCAAACCCACTGATCGTTCATATCTATTCCATGATCCCCCCACCCTGCTACATCCCAGACCTCACCTCCACATATTGCCACACTTGACTTGCACAGAATATGTCTTCCATTTAGTCATTTGCCTTTAGCCATCTGGAATCTCTTCCCCTTTACAAGACATCAAATTTATCAAGTCCTTTAGTCCCTGAAGCCCTCTTTGGTTATACCAGGCTGGAGGCTGGGCCCACATATCAATAGACTGGATGGTGTTATCATTAAACACAGGGGAGATGTTCTTTCCATGCTCTATTGTTTTCCATGGGGAGGGACCTGTTTGTGCCTCGCACATTCCTTTCCTGATAAAAAGCTTACTGAGGAGTCAGTCCAGTGACCTAACTGATTGCCGACTTTGAGGATAGAAATAGGGCATGCATGGTTCAGCCTCTTTCCAAGCTCCACTCAGAATTGCTGCCTACAAGAGTATGCTTTTCTCTGCTTTTCCAGACTCCAAATTGTTTTGGGCTAGGGCAGTCCGACCTCAGGAGAGGTCTGCAGGTGGCCAGTGCTGACCACTGTCAGGAGGGCAAATCTGTCTAGTAATTTCTCTTGACCTAAAGCCTCCACAGTCACCCAAGGTGCTTTTATCAGTCCCTAGACTGACAGTTTGGTCTCCATCCTCCTGACTCCTCTGTTTGTCAATGGCATCTGAACATGGTTTGAGAGGAGGGGGACTGTGTGCTATGTCCCTTGAAGTCACAACAATTAATGCTCACCCAACCTTTCTGCTGACCTTTAGATCTTGCAGTCAGTTGCAATGGTTTTGGTCTGTCTGTTTTTAGTAGCTCTGGGTTTGTACATACTCTTGAAAAAGCCAAAAAACAGTGCAGACCTGATCATCCACGTTCAAGTGGGCCTCAGTGTGGCCCCACAGCCTTTTCATGAATCTGCTGATTGCACATCCCAAAGGTCCACATAAATTTCCTTGGCTTCATGCACTCCTAGGCCCTCTTCTCCACACATAACTTCCCTTCCTTCTTTTGAGAGAGTGAGGTTATCTAGCATACCTTTCCTCCACTAGTTACTCTCTTCTCAATAACCTGTCTGTTTCTGTTAATGGAATCTTCTCTCTGTGCAGGGGCAGAGGGAGAGATGCCCAGTCTCCTTGTGATGCAAATCTCCCTGTTCCTGTTCTTGCTCCCACCCATCCCACCTCCTCCATAACCTAGTTCCCTTGTTTACTTCCTTCTCCACACTCTCTAGTATCTTTCATGGCTCTTCCTCCATGAGATCCTTCCCTTCAGCATCTGAACACAGGTCTCACTTTTATTGGGGGGTAGTGGGAACTTAACTGTAGTTCTCTTCTCTGAAGCTAGCTTTTTTTTTTTTCTTTTTTACATCAAACTTCTTGATAGCATAGAATGAGTAAAGCCTAGAGATGAGTGGTAAACTCAGAGAAAGTTCCAGCACTGGTTAGAGCCACATCAGAACCAGGATCAATCTTTTCGGAATCCTTCTGGATCACATGGACTTGAATGCTAAATCCTCAAAACCTTCCATGTGGCTAAGTTAAAAATCCACTGTGACAGAGGAGTACATAAATGTTGGCATCTCTACCACATCCACAGCTCTGTTTAAGGTAAGAGCTTCAAAAACGTGGTTGTTTGTTTTAAAGAAATACATTTCCCACAGCTCTATTACAGGTAATTCTGAATTCTGGCCACAACTAATTGGATGAGGGACTGAACCAAAACCAGCAACAGGAGATGTGTTGGAGGAAGAATTCCTTCCCAATTTTTACTGGAGAAGAACCAGCTACAATAACGGACCTTATTGTTTGGAACATTTAAAGGCAAGGCACAGCTGGCTGGTAGCAGAAGTAGAATGGAGTGGAAATCAGAGATACACAGAGTAGCATGAAGAAACTCTGAGGCAGGAGAGGACATAAGAGAGCGAACGAACATCATAGTGTCCTGTCCAGAAGAAGCTACACAGGAGCAACAACTGGAAAGAGAAAGAAAACCTGAGAGAGAGCATCTAAGCTCTAGGAATGAAGACCCACTGGATAAGGAAACACTGGGGGTTCACTTTTAAGGGGATGAGAAAATCAGCTACTGTTATGTCCTCAGGATATTCCCAGTTTCCATGTGGCTTGATTGTCTGGTTGTTGACATAGTTTTTGGACTTCTTTCCTTCTCTTTGTATCCTTACCATAAATTTTCATCATCTAAACGTCAACTGAGGTAACTCTGAGCACATCTTGGCTTCCTTCAACCTGAAAGAGCCTACCTACAACAGACCTGAGGAGCTATTTCTTTATTTTAAAAGAACTTAGACAAACATGATTCTAACCATACTGGCATATCATGGGTTTAAAAAATAACTAAGCCTGGGGCACCTGGGTGGCTCCGTTGGTTGAGCGTCTGACTCTTAGTTTCAGCTCAGGTCATGACCTCATCAGGTTCATGAGTTTGAGCCCCACATTGGGCTCCATACTGAGTGTGTGGAGGCTGTTTGGGAT
Organism: Cryptoprocta ferox; assembly: GCA_028646485.1. NCBI lineage: Eukaryota > Metazoa > Chordata > Mammalia > Carnivora > Eupleridae > Cryptoprocta > Cryptoprocta ferox. Next base: position 74,747,574 of record CM053573.1, read on the forward strand.
TCCTTCTCTCTTTCTCTTTCTCTCTCTCTCTCTCTCTCTGTCTCTCCCTCTCTCTGCCCCTCCCCTGTCTGCTTGCACATGCATTCTTTCTCAAAAATAAACCTAAAAAATTATTTAAAAAATAAAAAGAAATAAAAAGAAAAAATAATTAAGTCCTTTAACACACTGCAAAGGAAAATGGTGAAGGGGAGAGAGAGACTTTATTTTTCATGTCTGCTTTCAATCTTGTAATGCCACATGGACCATTCAGATTAGCTCTCTTCCCTTCCATGCCACATTTTCAAATTTTAGCTCCTTTTGATTACCTCCGGTACAAAACAGCTAGGAAAGGTGGTAAGAGGAAGGAGGCTTGGGAGGTAGAATCAACTCTCTGGACCTTTAGATCATATAGTCAGTACAGAAGGTTTAATCATATGTCTTTCAAGCATGATTATACAAATCACTTGTGTCTGAACAAAGTATAAGGTAAAGGTATTCTTTAGTGTGTTGTACTATTTGCATTTTTAATGACAGTAGATATTTTTTTATTGTATTAAATACCTTATTCTAGCTTAGTGAAGAGTGTGGCTGTTTTAAGTAAACAAAACTGTCACAAGAATACCTTATTCTTCCTCCATGGTGAGCGCCTGTGTCCAAACCACAAAGCCATGGAAAATAACCTTCCCAACATTTATTCTCCTGGCCACAAGTATCTGTTGAGAGAAGTGTCTGCATTGGTCTGAACAACACATCCCCAAGCAACTAAGTGGAACCTGAGGTTGTTAACACGAGCTAATATGAGGGCTCTAAAACATTGGGGGGGGTGAGGTGGTAGTTAAGACTTACTTTGGATAAACCTCAAAAAAACAAGCAGTTCCCATTCTGGATGCTTAATTCTAGATTCACACAAACACAAAGATATGAATGTGAGGAAACTCATATTAATATTTACAGTAAAGGAATGCCTACCCTCAATGCCCTTCAGTAGAAGAAGCACACGATGTTATGCCCATACTATGGAGTACGGGATAGGTGTTAAAAACAATATGTCAAATCCCCATTTACTGGCATGAAAAGGTCTAGAATCAAAGAGTAAATTGAAGATTATATCTTAACATTTATGTTTAAAATAAATGTGACCTTCTAGTCACACCCATAGCCATGTGTGTTTATGTACTCTTAAGAGATTGGAAAGATGCATAACAGACAGACACCACTGATTACGAAAAAAGTATGGAATTGGGGAAGGTGTGCAGCAGAAATAAACAGAGTGGGCAATGAAAGAACACATTTAAGTTTTATTCTACATACTCCTGATTGGTGAAATATGTTGTGATGAGTATTTATTCACATACTCTGTACATACATGTGTTTCAGTAAAGTTAAGGAACAGGATGCCTCCACTGTACTGCACGTGTGTGAGTGGTGCGCCAGCACTGATCAGTGCAGGGATTACGGGGTTCAAAATCAATAGGACCAAGAATGAGACCCACTTCTGCCACTTTAGAAGTACAATTTGGGGCAACTCACTCAACATTGTGTGTAATGCTGAGACCATAGTTTCTGGCCAGGCAAACTCACAGACTTGATGGGAGGGTGGAATGAGATGGGGCATAAATCCACTCTAAAAGCTGGGAGGCACTCTATAAATCTCAACTACAACTACCATTATTGTTCGTATTATCTGACCTCTTAAATTTCCTCGGAGAGAAATAGATAAGTTAGTGACAATAGATAATTTGTTTTACCCTCCTCCATCGGAACCATGTTGTTTTATCCTGTCTCCTTTCACTAAGGTCTGGAATTAAAACAAACATCAAATGAGGCTGTAGGATTTTATTTTATCTGTCACATACTGCTGTCATTAAACACACTTGAGATGAGTGGGTTTAGTTCAAATAAAACTGCTTCTTTCCCAAACGCAACAAACACGGAGCAGGGAGAAAAGGAAGCCTGCACTTGAATTGTGTTCAGAAGCACTGCACGTTGCATTTCAAGGAGATCCATCTGGCAGGCTGACACCGTAATAAGTTCTTTTAATTGTCAGGTCAGTTAGATTACAGATCCAGGCTGTCAATTTTTCCATCGCAGCTTTTTTTTTTTTTTCCTATTGGTAGCTAATTAAAAAAAAATCTCCTAGTTATTCTGTATGAGAAAAACTACCTTCTTCCTTCCTGGGAATTTAAGTAGGCAGCAATTCAATGAAACAAGCATTTACTACTGTGCACCAGCCATGGTGGAAATGAGGCTGGTGTTAGAAATTCAAGAAAGACTATATAAAAATCCCAGTCCTGCAGGAAGTCACAGGCAAGAGGGGAGAGAAACTCTTACAACCCAAAATGATACCCTTAATGGAGGCAAAGTTTCTGGTATACCTGATGTTCCCCATCTTTTTTAAGGAATTCCTTGTCAGATGTACAAATCTACTTAATCTTAGCAAGTTTAGCTGCTTGCCAAAGTAAACAGAGCAAGAGTCCCCTGAAAAGGGGTATGTACATGTGTGTGTGCATGCGTGTGCAATACACGCTGCGGAGATCCTCCAAACTCAGGCCTATCCACCCTTCCACACAGCCTCATGTCCATCTGCTCACCTCCATGTCCTGTAAATTCTCAGTGATGCCCCATTCTCATCAAAACTTGTACTTTCAAACTGCCATATCGTTACTCATACGGTTTCCTCTTCTGGATGTCTCCCTCCTCCAAACATCTCTTCCACTTTCATTATATTGCACATAGCCAGGACTCCATAAATAGGTGTTGAATAAGAAAAGCCTCCTAACGTTATATGCAATAAGTATTTCCCTGCAAAATGAAAAGAATAAAAGATACTATTCCGCTAAACTAGGAAGGAGACCAACATGCAGGAGACCTTACCAAATGCTGGAGTTGTAAAGAGCCCTAGAAATGATCTAGTTTGGTCCTTTATAAGAGATGAACTAGATAGATGTTCAGAGAAGTGAAGTCCAAGGTCAAATATTTAACTAGTGCAAGAGGTGGCTTTGGAATCTGCTCTTCTGACTTGTCCAGTGCTCTATCTACACCATGCTGTTCCCTTATGTTTTTGAGTGACAGGGACACGTACTGACAAGCTCGATGGATTAGTAAGTGTAGATCACATTGCATTAAAAGGAAGGAAAAAACTCAAGGGCACATATTAAAACAAGGGCACTTTCTTTCACAGTGACTGCTTCCAGAGACCATGTCCAAGACATTGGCCATTCAGGGATCGAGCGGACCTCTCCTGCCAATCACAATGAACAAATGTGCACTACTAAGCTCTGAAGAAGCCAATGGCAACAGTGAATTTCCACACTGAGTAAAATGTTCTTGGAGCTTAAGAAGGAATTTAAGGTTAGGAATATATTAGAAAGGGACGGAAATGCAGACCTTGTAGGCTTAAGAAAATGCTCCCAAATCTCATTTCATTCTTCTGCATGAAAAGACAGATTTGCTTAGGTACTAATGAGCACACAGACTTCCTAACTCAGGCTGGGAGGCCCAGTTACATTCAGAACAAAGGCCAGGGCATTAGACCAGAAGAAGGACGCTGTTTGAAATCTAGGCTATGCTGCACTTGCTATAGGACTCTGGAGCAAATCATTTCGTCTCTCAGCCTGTTTCCTCATCTCTAAAATGTAGCAAAGAATCCCCATCTTCAGGAGTTACTGTGAGACTTCAATGCTAATGAAGAAATGAAGAAACTTTGTAAACATTAAGATGTTAAGTGAAAGTACTGAATTGCCATTATCAAGAAGGAATCAGCCCTCAAAGGGCCTCTAGATCAGCCAGGCTCAGAAATGTTACCTGGTTCCTACTTCAGGGCTAAAAATGGGAATGTACAAACACTGAATCACATAAAAGGAAGAAAACAGAAGTGGATGCCCTTGATACTTGAGTATACAAGTAAACCAAGGCAGAAATGAATGACCCCAAACAATTGATGCAGTTCTGGAGAGACCTAAGGGATAGGACTATCATTTAAATATAGAGGAAGGTTTTAGGGCACCTGGGTGGCTCAGTCCATTAAGCATCTAACTCTTGGTTTCGGCTCAGGTCATGATCTCATGGTTCATGGGTTCAAGCCCTACATGGGACTCTGAGCTGATAGCATGGGGCCTGTTGGGATTTTTCCACTCTCTCTGCCCCTCCTCTGCTCATTCGTTCTCTCTCTCTCTCTCTCTCTCTCTCTCTCTCTCAAAATAAATAAATAAACTTAAAATACATAGATACATACAAACATACATAAGTAGAAGGAAAGGACTCGGCATGGTTCAACTCGTAGGTTATTCTGAGAGTTAGGCCTGGAATCCAGGTCCTCCAGATCCCATCCTCCATTCATAGGAGACTACGAAAGCCTAAGAAACACATAAGGAAATCGACATCACACTGCTGCAGAGATTGCTGGTAGTGATTTGAGGCATCATTGAACTGGAAAGGATCCGGAGAGATGACTGCAGTCCATTTTCCTCTCCTTAACAATTCAGTGGAAGACCCTCTAGGGGTGGCATAGCACAGAGAAATATCAGGGAAGAAAGAGACCCCAGGTCACCCACAGGAAGGGAAGTAAACCTGTACCTGGTAGGGGCCAGTCCCTGAGTTGAATGCCATATATGCATTCTCTCCCATGTCATATGCATTCTAGCCATGTCATAACATAAATATAACTATCCCTTCTCTTTTTTTAAGTTTATTTATTTACGTTGAGAGAGATGGAGACAGTGCAAATGGGGCAGAGGCAAAGAGAGAGGAAGAGAATCTCAAGCAGGCTCCACACTCCCAGCTGTGGAGCCGGATGCAGGGCCTGAACTCACGAACCGTGAGACCATGACCTGAGCTGAAACCAAGAGTCGGTCGCTTAACCGACTGAGCCACCCAGGTGCCCCATAACGATTCCTCTCTCACCGATGAGAAAAGTAGGATCTTAGAGAAATGAAATATCCCTCCAGCCTCCCCAGAGCTGCTGAGTGGTAGATGAAGAATCCAGGTCCCAGATAGCAGAGTGTGAACATGAGCCCGTTCTACTTGGCCAGGTGAACCCTCACATCAGCCCCAGCAGCGTGGTAGGTGGTAAAATTCTCAGGCACTGGAAGTAGAAGGTCAGTATAGCCGCTGTGTGGACAGCTGGCATTCAAAGGAGAAAGTGGTTTGGGGAACAGTGTTGCATTCACATTTTCTGAAGTGAGTTTATGTGAGGTAAGTGGTTTTATTTTTCTCTGATGAGAACTTGGGGGATTCTGGGTACCTTTTTCAAAGCACAAATATTTCTCTTTGTGGCACTGGCATGGCAAAAGAATAATAAAATATGCATAAATATAAATATAACTGGTGTGGGTGACAAGTCAGAATGACTCAAACAAAGAGGCTAATAAGCAGCTTTGTTTCCCAGGTCTGGGTTGAAATAGTTGGTTCTGTGAACATCGACATACAAGGATGAAAACAACGCATTCTCACGGCTTTTCCCTACTAGGCACAGCTCTACACACCGCAGCTCCAGGCTTCATAGAACTGAAGCTCTTACTACACCATCATCCTTAACTCATAAAAATCAAATTGTATTACTCCGCTATCATAATGTTCTAAGTCTTTCTCACTTGGTGCATATTTCACATATCATTTTACACCCTAATGAGATCCTGAATAGGTTACATTACATATACATCTGATAGAGTATTTAGGACTCAATTTTCACCATCATTGAACAGCTTTATGCAATTCATATATTCAAGAGTGTGTGAATAATCAGGTACTTGTGATCATGATGGCGGGCCAATTAAGAGCTGAAGGTTGGGCCATATGTCATTGGAAGGAATTACTTCTCAACCCCAGCTTAGGATTCCAGCCTGGAGGGAAGTACTGGCAATTAACTACTTCAGCTCCCTCATGTGACATTGAGGGAGACTAAGGCCCAGACAGAGACAGGGACATGTTGAAGGATACAGAGCTAGACAGAGGGAGCGCATGTACTGGAATCCAGATATTTTGTTTCCTAATCTCCATCAGACCGTCTTTGTCTCCCATTTGAGACAAAGTCAAGATCTTTGTTTTAGCAATACTCCTCTTTTTTCCTCATGAATTCAGAAAAGAACAAAGGCATTGCTACTCTGAGAAAAGCAGAGTCATATACACGTGTCTTCTCAGTAGACAGTTAAAAGTAATCAGTGTGACCCATAGTATTTTATATCATCGCATTCATTTTTGACATTTGGAAAACCTATGGTTTTATTTTGCTTTTATTTAGAACATCAAGTGCGAGGAAAAAATGTCAAAATAACTACGGCCTAGCAGTTCTGGTAACTCTATTCACTGGCTTGTTTTAAAGACTGTTGAGGATTTAATTTTTTGTTCCCCCAATTGTCTTCCATTGTTCGGTGAACATTCCCTGAGTGTCTAACTCATACCAAGCCCTAATGTGTCAGAGGCGATGGGAGATCCAAAGACAGAAGCACACACGAACCTACTCCCCACAATTAACAGGGTTCCTGTCTTACCAGAGAAGGGGAGTGCACACAACTGACCTTAACTTTAATAAGGCACAGGATGCGACAAGTGCCAGAAGAAATGTGTACATCAAGTCAAACGGGGTGGGAGGCAAGTTCCAAGGATGACAGTAGCTGGTAGACAGTGATGATGAGGTGTTACAGGTAGCTGTAGACCAAGAGGTAGAAATTACAGAGCCCATCGGAGATGTGTGCAATAGGAGAAATTATGAACTTGGTAAATTGTTGCACCATCAGATATAGAGATAAGGTATGAAAATACAGGTTTTCATCTTGGTGTCTTCAGTATATAATAGTTTACCCCAGAGAAAGGAGTCAGTGTAACCAAAAGGATGGTGTTTCTACAGAAGAACACAAGAACCAAGAGGCAGACAAGAAACTTAGTGGCCAGCACCAGAGGAGATATTTTTTCCGAGCGTCTGGTGGGAGTAAACATGCACCTGCATGCACATACTTGACTTGCTTTCTGCTCAAAAATATTGATGGGGATGAAAGGGTGCACTTGTTGTGATGAGCACCAGGTGCTGTAAGGACGTGCTGCATCACTAAACTGTACACATGGAATGAATAGTACGCTTTATGTCCGATAACTGGAATTTAAATAAGAACTTTAAAAAAGGGCATTGATAATACCCATTCCTTATCGGTTGGTGGGATCTTGCACAAATCAGTTCACTTTTCTTCATCTGTTTGATAATTCCTAACATGAAGTACTGACACTGCAGGGCTCTCTCAATTCTCATGGCCTCTGCTGTTTTGCTTCTTGCAGAATTATCAGCAGAAAAGAGCACACCAGAACATCATGAGCCCATTCTTCACACTTTACTAAATTCTGGCGTTAGCAACAATAGAATAAGACTTCTACAATCGCTGGCTTCCCTCAGGTTATTCTCGACGCTTATCCTTATTCAGGTAAACATTTTAGCCAAGGTCCCGTGAAGAGGTCACAGGCCACGTGGTGCTCTGAGGAAGGACAGGTCCGTGGAAACTATGGTTACAGCCTTTTCAGTAGCAACTGACTACTACTCACAAAGCAAACTGAGGAGTTGAAGATACCGCCTTTACCACCTAGACTACAGCTGTGTGAAGAAGCCATGAAACATCTGTTGCCATTTTGTGATGTAAAGGCACAGGAATCGAAGCAGGTATTTGCTCCTGGTATCTCATTCTGTCAAGGGACACAGCTCTTAAAATACATGACCTGTTGCTGAAGTTGCTGCTACTTCACTCCTCCTGGACCAGGGTGGGTTTAGATTTAAAAACATGCTTCCAGAATCCAACAAGCACAGCTTTTGCTATGTTTCGGATTTGTGAAGAGTTATCTTCACTCACATATTTCAAAGAAGAGAAGGGAAACAAATATCAGTCTCCTCCTCCTCCCTTCCTTTTCCAATTCATGAAGACACTTTTAAAATAAAGATACCATTACTTGAGCTTCTGGAACTATGAAAGGGAGAAATTCAAAATGAAGGCCTTATTTTAATTCTCAGATAGTAGGAAGAGAAAGAACGTGTAGGTGCCACAGATGTACCCACCACAGAACAAGACCGCCAATGCCACAATTCAACTGAACTGAGTAATAGCTCGGGGTCCCTTACAGGGGTGAGAAAAGAGTTTACTTGTGCAATAACCCACACAGGGAGGGGATGGTAGATTAAAAAGACACTGAAGAATTTTAAGAAATTAAAATTTCATTTGTAAGAAACTCCAGCAATTCAGCTTCTACCTCAGCATTACTACACTGAATATTGGAATGACCTTGTACGTGACACCCTGATCAGTCATCAGGACATTCAGAAACCATTTTAATCAACCCTAAAGTTCCAGATCTGCTGAGCCCTGCATTAAGTTTTGAGGTACGGGCAGGATATGGCTTCTTAGGGAACTCTATCTAGAGGAGAGAACTAGTAGATTACAATGTGGTCAACTCATGTAATGATAAGATAATGTCCCAAAGAAAACCAAAGAAAAAAAGAACATGTAATGATGAGAAAATGTCCCAAAGAAAAACAAAGAAAGAAAGAACATAAAATAAGCCAACCACTCAGGTGCAACTCTAGAGAGTTATGTGATTTTAAGGATAAGATTAAAACATACAACAGCTTCATTTTCACTAAATTTTACTGATTGTTTTATTCTTAATCATTAGAGCTACAATTTATTGGTCATTTACTATGTCACAGATTCTGTGGTAAGCATTTATCTCATCCAACCCTCCCAATAGCACTATGAAGTGGAGATCATTTCCTTTCTTAAAAAATAAGCATAGAGGTAGGTCAAAAAAGTTGTGTATGTTTAAAAAGGTAGAGATATGGAGCCAGGATTGTTACACCAGAGCCCTTGCATCTAACCGTTATTTAGGGTGGGTTCCACCTGGACAAAGGAAAAGTACAGCAAGTGTGAGCCAGAGCTCATCACAGCATTGACACGTGCTTGTATCAAGGTAAACCCCACAAAAGATCTAACTAAATCCAGTGGTCCACTTTTCAGTCTGCCTAGCATCCCATCCCGCAGAGAACCAGCTCACTTATTCAGTCTTGAAGGATTTTTTTCGCTCTGTGTCTGGATAGCACTGTCACTTGACTCTCCCCCTACCTCAATATCCCTGTTCATGACATCCTTTAATGGTCCCTCTGTGTCTCTCAGAGACATCAAAATACTGGCCGGGCCTTAATCCATTGCCTTAGGTGATGGCAGTCAGTATCAAGGTTTTAAATTCATACCCACTGCCTCGTAAATCTATATTAAATCAAGACTTTGCCCTTGGGCCCCAGAGACAAATATACAAGTGTCTACTCAACCACTACTTGCACATCTAAGAGCTCAAATGTACCACACCTGAAACCAAATTACTGATCACCTCTGTGCCTCAAAAAAAAAATAATAATAAATAAGAAACAAAATGGATTCTCTTGCTGTCCTCCTGGCATCTCACTAATTACCATATCCATTCTTCTAGTAGCTCAGGCTAAAAACCCAGCAGTCAGGTGATGGCAGTCATTCTTGCCTCTTCTTCTGCTCTTGTATTCTACATCTAACCTGTCCACAAAGCTTGTTGGAATGCTACCATTCAAATATATCAGAATCCCACGACTACTTAGGACCAACCGTCATTTCCAGTGTAGATTATCACTGCAGCCAACATTCTACTCTCATAAGGCTCATCATGTGACTCCAAATGTTCCCCTCTCACTCGGACTAAGTCAAAGTGCTTACGACAGCCTATTGTCATCTTACTGTGTGATGATCATTGGCCCAACACATCCCTGACCCCTTCTTTTCTCACTCCCCTTAAGATCACTCAGTTCCAGCTATCCTTGGCCACCTGACTCTTTCAGACACAGGCTAGCTTCCAGACATGCATCTCTCCCAGAGCTTCCCCACTTGTGCTCTCCTCCTTCAGGAACATTCTCCCCTCTGTTCCAAATATCTGCATGGCTCACTCCCTTGCCTACTTAAGATTCTGGCTCCAATATCACCCCCTCATCAGACCTTCTCTTCTCTACCTACCCTATGTAAAATAGCAACTATTACTTCACTCTTATCAAAGTACTTCCTATGTTTATCTTGCTTTTCCTCTATAGCACTTAACTCCATCAGACTTAGGATTTACTTGTTTTCTCTCCCCAGAGGAATATGAACTGTTTGAGGAAGTACATTTTCTTTTATTCAAAGCTGCAACTTCACCTTTAGAAGAAAGTCTGCCATTCAATAGGTGTTCACAAAATATTTGTCATAATACAATAATCCCCGCCCCCTTATCCATGGGGGATACATTCCAAGACCCCCCCAGTAGATGCCTGAAACCGAGGATAATACTGAACAGTGTATATACATACCATGTTTTTTTCTATATATACATACCTGTGACAAAGTTTAACTTATAAATTAGGCACAGTAAGAGATTAGCAACAATAACAATAAAATAGAACAACTATAACAATATCCTACAGCAAAAGTTACATGAATGCAGTCTCTCTCTTTCTCTCCCAAAATACCTTATTGGACTGTACTCATCCTTCTTCTTGTGATAATGTGAGATGATAAAATGTCTACATGGTGACATGAAGTGAGGTGAGTGATGTAGGCCTTGTGATGTAGTGTTGGGTCACTACTAACCTGACAATAGGCCAGAAGAAGATCCTCTACTTCTGGGCCAAGGTTGACCACAGATAACTGAAATCACAGCAACCATAACCATGGATAAGGGGGAAATGCTGTAATGAATAAATGGTTCCTCTGATCACTCTTATTAGAGTTCCAGAAGTAAGACTCAACTTGAAGAATCCATAAGAATAGTGTAAAATGTAAAGCCGTAGTGTAAGTACTTCTAAAAATGGCTTGTTGATTTAGAATCCAAGTGAAATATTATACAGCACCACAGATTTGGACTGTGAGTCACAGACTGTCGAACGTGAGAGGCAGCTGGACTGGTCCGGGATGTAGCTGGGAGTCAGGTGATGCTGGCTCTGGGCCTGGTAGTGCCACTGACCTGCTGAACAACCTCAGACAAGCAGCCTCCTCCCTGTCAACACTCCTCATCACCCAAACAAAGACTGATTCACCTCAATCTCCTAACATTCATTGGTATGAATTCAACTACCACTCATTCAAAAGATACTCTTTCTGAGTTTACACAGAGGAGATCAATTCATTGCTGTCAACTCTACTTACAAGTTAGGAAAGAAGTCACATTTGAAATTGTGTGCCTATGCCACATCATTAACATCTAAAGTGGGAGATGGAAGATTCTTCCTCTCCATGCACCACAGTGGGTGTTAGATATCATCCACTACAACACAGAAGTAACAACTATTCAGGATGCTAAACTCTTCCAAAAACACACATGCATGGACACACACACACAATTCACATGCACACATGCACACTAACACAGAATTCACACCAAGAAAATAATTTGCAGTTTTCCTTCAAATGGACTCATTTCCCATCTTGAAAGGCAGTCTCACGTGTGCACGAAATGTGTTTTCTCCTAAGTAGTAGAGACGACCTTTAAAAACGCAGCCCCTGTTTCTTTCCCAGCCTGCAATCCCATGAAGATCAAAGCCAGTTTGCTATTCTGCATTAACATTTCTGTGATCAGATATAATGTGAGCACCTCGATTTCTATCTGTGTCAAGATATCTTCACACAAGTGACTCATCTGGTAAAAGCTTGGGCATTGAACATTGCTCTGACAACCATCTCCTTTGAGGTTGACTCCACGTTGGTGGTGTTACAAGCCAACGTCCTGTTTAGCTGCTTTCCTCTGCAACACAACACTGTAATTAGAACTGACTAAACAATAAATCTCAATTTCCCTGTTCCATCAGGAGAATCTTTCAATTTACTAGGCTTCCTCTATTTGCCAGCTCCTCCTCTGCATTACGAATCATTCTTGAACAAGCACACAAGTTAACTACCCACTCTTACACTGAACGTGCAGAGAATCAGTGCCAATGCTGTCATTAGACACCCTAGATCTGCTCCTTGGGGACCTCAGAGGAAACTGGGTGTGATGCCAGAGTTAAATACACGAAGAGGCTCTCCCCCTCCTCACTCAGGCTCCGTCAGCTCCAGAAAGCACAAACATGCTGCTCTTCCAAGGAACAGACATCTCTTTGTCCTCCTAAATACCTCTTGCTGTGACCAAGTTCCAGTTTCCAGAACCTGAAACACCTTTGCCCAACGAAAACCTTCCTGAACTTTTTACCCAACAACTCACAGACCACGAATGGCATTCCCTTAGGCTCCAAGACAATCAAATTGGGGAGACAATGTAAAAAAAGAACATGGTAAAAAGGGATGAGAATATTAATGACATGCAAATGGTACTGAATTGTGTTCCAGTATATAGAGTCAAAAAATAGATTTAATTTTTTTCATAGAAATAAATGCAAAGGGTTGTTGGGTACCACAGAGCTACCCACTTTGACAGTTAATTACAGACGAAATACCCCTGTGCTAAAAAGAACTGAATAGTTCCCTATTGGTATCAGAATAACCTCAAAACTCTACATGGAGCGCAGAACACAATTCATGATCTGGTGACTGCCTCCCTTTTCTCATGGACAACCTAACTGTCTATGCATTAACCATGCGTGATTATTGACATTCCCATAAACAGACTGTGGTAGGTGAGATAACACTTCACCCGTAGATATCTGCACTTGAATTCCCAGAAGCTGTGCACGTGTTGTTTTACTTGGCAAAGGGAACTTTGTAGGTGTGATTAGATCTTGAAATGGAAGGGTTCTCCTGGATTATCTAGACAGGCCGAATCAGATCACATGATTTCTAAAAAGCAGAGAACGTTTCCCAGCTGTGGTCAGAGGGAGACATACCCTTAGAAGAAAGGTCAGGGTGATACAAGGTTGCCGGCTTTGAAAGGCCTGGGAATTTTCTTTGGAGGGGATAGACCACAAGCCAGGGGACCCGGAAGGCCTCTGGAAGCTGGAAAAGCCCCCCGAAGTGTCCCCTAGCACCTCCAGAAATGAAAGCAGTTCTGCTAACACCTTTATCTGAGGTGAAAAGACATGTACCAGACTTCTAAACTACAGAACTTTAAGATAAGAAAGACACGTGTCGTTTAAAGTCACCAAGTTTATGGCACTGTCACAGGGATAATGGAAAACTGACATATAGGGCAAGCTCACCCCTACTTTCTGGCCTTTGCCCTGAGTTCCATGAGCTGATGATGGCCCTTACAGCACCCTCTGCTTACTTCTCATACAGTGTTCTAGATCATATTTAAATCAGCAACACAGGCCTATTTTCTCAGTCCTAGTTCCCACTGGGTATATACTACAGTACTGTCCGTTTACTACGGAAACCACTGCACTTATATGTACTGAATAAGGAATCTTCAGTGGGAGGTTAAGATATAATTATTCAATAATTTATGAAACATCACAGATCAGAGTCACAACTTGGAACTTTGAAAGCTAAAAACCCTTGGAGCACTTGGGTGGCTCTGTCGGTTAAGCATCTGACTCTTGATTTCGGCTCACGTCGTGATCTCACCAGTTTGTGGGTTCAAGCCCTAGGTGGGGCTCTGTGCTGACAGCCTGGAGCTTGCTTGGGATTCTCTGTCCCTCTTTCTCTGCCCTGGCCCTGCTCAGGCACGTATGTGCACGCACACGCTCTCTCTCTCCCTCAAAATAAATAAAATTTTAAAAAAAGGTACGAACTCTTATTTAACGTTTGGCAGATGGGGAAATTGAAACTGAGAGATGGGAAGGCCCCAGGAACACCACACAATTTTCTGTCAGTTAATCCAGTTAATATTCAAACCACTTACACAAGTTCCTCCACCTGAGATGGACGGACCTTCAAGAATCACATCGTTCTAATATGAACTCTTAACAATCTTCCCTTCTCATACCCTTCCCCCAAAACAATGCTAAATAGCACAGGGTTTCCTAAATTGCTTATATCTCTGCTCCTAGAGCATCATTCTCACTGGCATCACCCAATGCCCATAGTTGACCATTAAATAAAGACCAGGCACAGGTGTGACTTTTTTTCAGTAGAGAATAGTCTATCTCTTTGGCAGAAAGTGACTTCAACAGCCACTACCATCCCTCCTACCCCCAACACACACAAGACGTATATTTTACATTTTCCTCCTTGGATCCTCCTCTATCTTCTCTATCCATGCATATGTTAGGATTTCCCTACAAAAGTTAAGTTCCTAAAGGGAAGGTTTATTTTAATAGCCTGCTAACTCACACAGTATCTGTTCCATATAGATCTATTAGTCTGGTCATGGGCAAAAACATTTAAAAGTATTTGGAAATATTAGATGCTTTACAAGCAACTAGGTTTATTACTAAATTTAATAATAGAATATGAACCCTCTACAAGAGTTCATAGTTTGGACACTACTTCTCTATGCAGAAATAAATTCAATTGTTACAGAAAACATCCTATGACCCAGTTTCTTTCTCCATCTCCAATAAGCTCCCTGAGGCTCATAAGGAGACACTTTGGCAAAAGACACATGGATACAAACTAACGTTTAACAAAGTGCTTTGGTTGATATCTCATTTAATATACAACCTCATGAATTAGGCAGCACAGCTACCATTGCCTCTATTCTAGAAATAAGGGATATTCACTCAGGCAAATTTTCTCACCACAGTCTAATGTTCCTTGCCACTCCTAACCGACAGTCTTACCAGTCAACTTGCCAGTAATTCGATGCCTGTAAGTGCAATGGGCCAGCAAATTTGTACTTTTCAAAGGTTTCAATTGCCAAAAATAAATGAGAGCTTAGGACATGGCCACCATGGTTAATACCCAAAGACTTGTTTTGTTTTATTTTTCAAAAGCTGTGGCTTTGCTGGCTCCTGCTTTATATGATTTCTTATTATGCTCTATGTTGAATTATACTTTTAAATTTGTGGACAAATCGCTGTAACACAGGAGTCTTGTTCAATTTAACAGGCTGTGGAGAGTGACAAATGGGGGCAGGAGGGTTCTCTTAAGATTCCAATAGAATAAGACTGCCTTTGAAGTATCTTGGTCACATTAACACCAAAGAACATTCTTTTTCTCTTACCATAAAAGTACCTTGTCAAAATACTATATAATCTGAGACTTACACAAAGTTCAGGAAAGCCTTGTGACCAGGGTACACACTGCTGGTGTAAATATAGTGACAGAGATCACAAACACTACCTTTTGTAACAGTAGACATTAACATTTAGCACCAATATTTGAATGCACACCACTCATGAACCTTCACGTGTCCATCAAGTTCCAAGGCGGTAATGATGAAATCATGAAGGAAAAGAACTGAACTGGTAATTATAATCCCTATTTCCTAATGTCCCTATTTTCTAAATATCAGCTCTGCAACACTAACTCAGCCATACGTCTCAGTGTTCTCATTTCTACTAAGGACAATACCTTTGTGGCAGTACTTTTGAGAAGATTCTGCTGGGTAGCCCTAAAGTACTGGTTCTTGCCATGAGCAGAAGTACACACACCAACTTAGAGCTGTGTCTTGGCTCTAAATACCCCTGCAGTGAGGTCATAGTGAAGCCAGTCCAAGTGTTTGCTAGAATAAACAAGAGACTACAGATGCGATCTGAGATGGCTTCCCTCCCTGCACAAACAACTAGGTGAATGTGTCAAGAGAAGAAGACAGTGTAAGAGGTAAAGAACGGGAGGAGCCAGACCTCAAATGCAGATAATTTTGCATGTTTTCTAACCGACTTCCTTTGGCATCCATCTCAACAGAACTTTAGTATATTTTTATGAGGTTATAAATTGCACTGTTTCCCCCACTCATATACCTACCCCACATCACCAGGAAGAGACAGAGAAAGTGATAAAGGATGTACACATTCCGATTTCTAGTCTGGATTCTTTCCACCGTAATATGTCTCTTCCTTGTCTATAGAAGTTACTTGACATAAACAGCAATGTGCAAAAAATTGATTTTGTGTGAAGAAATTCTTTCTTTTAGGGGACTAAATCTTTTCTGGGTACTATTTCGGAGTACCACTGTATAGTAGACAGGAGCACGGGCATTGGAACCAGACAGCCACAGTTGTAATTGCCACTTAGTTATGAGATATATGGCTTTGGGAAATTTACTTACCCTCCCCAACCCTCAGTTTCCTCATCTGTTCAACAGGGATATCGCTAGTATCACCTCACAAGCTTAGACATTAAATAAGAGAATGTATGTAAAATGTTTAGCACAGATCCTGACAAATTATAAGAACTTAGGCAATACTATGACTATTACATAGTTACAGGTGTGCACACACGTGTATGCGTAAGCATGTACATGACATATATGTTTATATGTGTACCTGTGTCCATAGCTGTATTCAGGTGTGCACACATGTGTGCATGTGTTTGAATCACCCATTCTGCTGTATAAGCAGATGTGTGTCTACGTGTGTGCATACAAGGTATTGGAGAGAAGTAGGGAAGGAGTAAAAGGAAAAAATAGAGAAAACAGGGTCAGGGAGATGGGAAGAAGCTAGATTAAAATTAAAAATAAAGGCCTTGATGGATAGTAACTTAAAAAACCCATATCCTGACAAGCAGAAGGGCAATTAGATATCTCATACCACAACAATGACACATCCCCAGATTAAATTTCTAAATCTATTCTCCCATTCTAAGGTCTTGTCTTCCCAGAAATTGCAAAACAGGGAACAAGAATAGATGTGTGAGCCTGTGCATGTTTGTTCCTTACCCACTTGGAGAAAGGGTGTGAGGCGGTCATGAGAGCATAAACCTAATTCTTATTGAAAAGAAAACAAAAACCCTATTTCCCAGGAAGAAATGGGTGGTAGTGGAGGCCTCTGAGGTACTCAGTCTCAGGTAAGCCGTGTCTATATGTATTAGGTTTGTCAGTCTTTTCTACATCTCAGATGCTGCACTCTGGAGATAATGAGATAAAGCACAATGCTACAGCTTTCAGTGGTAAACCCAGAGCATTACTATAAAGAATGTTCTGGCAGTCAGCCTTGGAGCTACCAAAAATACATAAACTATATAAAATCAGTTTTTAAAAAAAATCACGTTTGCAGGTTTTGGAGCTATCAGGCAAGCCAATGTCCTCTAATCCCTTTCGACGGCATCCATAGCACCAAAAGAAAAAGAAAGAAAGAAGAAAGAGAAAGAAAGAAAGAAAGAAAGAAAGAAAGGAAGGAAGGAAGGAAGGAAAGAAAGAAAGAAAAAGAAAGAAAGAAAAAAAGAAAGAAAGAAAAAGAAAGAAAGAGGAAAAAAAGGACTTGAAGAGGTAGAAGCAACACAGTGAGGCTCCATCAATTTATATCATTCTTGGATTTAAATTAATAATGTGGAGCTTTAATTTTAAGGGGGAGTTAATATATTCTGGCACTGTAATCATATCTTAATATGATCCAGCCCCTCAATGTAATCATTAGTGAATACAACTAAATAAAACAACGAAACATAGATTTCTCTTAAACTGTCCATCGACATCCTGCTAACGTGGGACACTGCTCTGTGTTGGAACATCTCATTATTATTTTCATAAATTCAAGGCCTCCAAACACATAAAACACATATATTCCAGGAATGACAGTGGCCCCCGCTGTTATCAAAATATCATGCCCATGGGTTTCTTCTCCTGCCATTCCTGCAGGAGTCTTCGTTTCTTATCAACTAGGTCTAATCTTTACTGTCAAGCAAATTAATGACTATTTAGGTGAACCCAGAACAGAAGCCAAACTAGTACTGGCGCATCTTGGAACCACCCGGCCCCTGTACCCACTGCCTCCCAGTGTGTGCATTCTATGAGAGGGGTGTGTAGTAGCAATGTGAGTGGAGAGTCAGTTCCCCAGTTCTCAACGCCCTCCCCTGTAAGACCAGGGGACTTGACACACAAAACCTCCAAGGACCCTTCCCCATGTTGGAGAGTGAGACAAGGGCAAGTTGAAACATACAGCATTTTACAAAAAGCTCTGTTATCAACATCAGCTCTGACCCTCCTGGTTTCTACCTTCAAGAGACACAGTGGCTGGCAATTTTAACACCCACAGCCCTCCTCCTATTCTGTCTTTCCCCTCCCTCTTCTTCACCGCAAGGGTTTCCTCATTTAATATCCCCATATTTAAGGCAGCAAAATAAGGCAGGAAGTCTAAGGAAATATTTAAACACAATGAAACAAATCATGGATAAAACGTGAGTAAGCACTTGAATTCCTGCATGATGATAACTTGTCCAACTCATCAGGTCAAGTTCCCTCTATTCAGGAAATATGACACTTCCAGAACATCTACCAGAGCAGATCATGAAAGGCAGTGTGAAGCGGTAGGGCCGATCCCCGGATTGGGGTCTAAGATGGAACAAGCTATGTGTCTTCTTCTGAGAATGAAAACCTCATGGAATATTTTCTATTAGAACCTGAGGGACCTGGGGTCCAAATCCTCCGTACTGTAATTGAAATATTGGCCCAAACAAAGGGAAGTAGCTTGCCTGGTAAAAATCACGGAACAAGTCAGGGGCAAGACTTAGATGAGATTTCACATGCTCTGTCCACTGTGCCATGTTGCCTCCATCCTCTTCTGGCTCTTTCATTCTCTCCTTTATTCTCTCATGGACATGGCTTTGATCCACAGGAACTCATGGTTAAATCAGTGGAAGAATGGTGAGGCAGACCCCATTCCCCTTCCAACATGAATCCCACTCCAGGCAACAACATGGTCATTAGGTCTTTCCTGAAAGCTCCAAGGTATGACATGAAAAGTTTCCACAGTAGACAGGGACTGGTTTTCACGCTAGGGATAGAGATGCCTCACCGTGGCCTCCAGAGTGAGTGGAATGGTACTCAGCAATGCTCCAGAGCCCCCAAGTACACATCCCCATAAAAAGCTGTTCTACCCATTTGCCATTTTATGCATCAAGTTCCCAGTTCAGAGTTCATTTGAACAGAGTACCCAGCAAATGGAAGACCACTTATGTACTAGAAACAGAAGAAACAATTTTAACCACTGGATTCTCTAGGTTGTGTGTGTGTGTGTGTGTGTGTGTGTGTGTGTGTTTGGTGAAATTAAATCATCACATTTCTGGGCCTCAGTTTTGTCATATATCAGTTGAGTTAACAACAAATTCACATGTGCTAAGTAAAACAAGAGACCATGTGAATGTGTTTTGTGCAGTCAAGCACTTCCAAATCATGAGTGCTACCACATGATAGTGCTATAGGCCTAGCAGCATATGAAGAAGGGATGCTGGAGGAAAGAAGCATGGCCCTACAGGACTTACTGACTTAGGACTGCTTTGATTTTACCCTGATGGGACCTAAGACTTTCTAGCCCCCATCCTGACAGTTTTCAGATGTGTTACCAGCATTGAGGAATTTGCACTGAGGACAGATAGGTAGAGAGATCACAGAGAAATGCAGTATTATGTATGTTTGTTAAGTATAGCTTGAGATTCCTGGTACTGAGTCATTACTGTATATACAAGGCAGACAGGAAGACAGAAGTAGGAAATGTATTTGCAGAAACCTATCTACCTGCCTTCTTTGCCAGGCTTATCTCATGACACTTGCCCTACATACCCTGAGCAACAACCAGGCTGAACTATTTCCAATTCCTTAATATATCGACTTAAATGCCACTTCTAAAAAGCCTCTTCCGACCTCTCCAGAAGGGGACTGGAGCACCTTCCTCTGTGAATTCATAGAAACTTTTCATTCATTCATCATTGTATTTATTATATATCCTGTCATCTGTTTAGTCATCTGTTGCCTACATTAAAAGTCCCTTGTGGGTGGGCAAAGGTAAAAACTGTGTTCCCTTGATTTTAATCCACAGTGCCCTGCATTCAGTAGGGGCTTAACAATTGCTGGTTAAAGAGAGGTAGATGATTCAATGAATAAATAAATTTTTAAAACAGATACTCACTAGCACAAAACCTAACTGGGATTTTCTCAATTTATGAGTTGGACTCTGATAAAAACAAACAAATAAACAAAAACAAAAAAAACAATATAGAAACAAGTAGGATTTAATTTATTAGACAGAACATCCAGTAAGATACCAGAGTGGGACAAGGGACAAGGATAGACACCTCTCAACTCCTTTAGTTTTCAAATATCGGCCCTGTTCCCATTTTCTTTTTTTGATCTACCTCTTCTTACTTAGCTGTTCTCCCTGGATTTCCTTAGACTCCATTAAGTCTTTTTAAAATAAAGGCACAATCACAGCCACTTTAAACTCTGTACAGAACCAGTGACATGTGATTTCCTTTCTTGGGGCCTCCTAGGACTAACCCCTGGTGCCTAAGGACAGGCTCAGGTCCATCCTTTCCAAAGCTATTACTACTCCTGCATGTGGTTCCTCCCTAATCAGTCAGCTTCTCTGTCCACCCACTGTTGCTCAAATAGACAAATGGAGATGGGGTTGCAGAAGGTGTAGGTAAGAGTATGGCAGGGACATGATTTGAAATATAAATAGAGATAAAAACAAAGAAGCAATCTGGCAGAGGGGTTAAATGTAGGGGCACTAGAATTAGATCAACTGGATTTAAATCTGAACTCTGCAACTTAAGAGCTGGTTTGACCTTAGGCAACTGACTTAACATCTTCATTCTTTGGTTTCCTCATCTTTGAAAATGGGAATAATGACTAAGCCACAGGGTTGCTGGGTGAATTAAGTGAACTCTAAGAGACTTACAGAACTTACAACATGTCTGGCACTTAGTAAGTACTTAATAATAGAAACCAATATAACATAAACCATTCTGATATGATATGATAAACTATGACATGATAGAATATAATACAATACAATGGCAGAGTGTATTTTCTAAAGATGGCCACAACAGTATCTCTTGCACACATGTTCTTATAGAACCTTGCCACAACCCCACCAAAAGATAGAGTCTGTGTCCTCTGTCCTTGAACTTATGCAAGTCTTTGTGACTACCTCAAACAACACTGTAGGGTGGAAATGGCACCATATGTGACTTCTAAATCTAGGTCATAAGAAATGCATGCATGTCTACCATCCCTTTTGGGGGACATCTGCTCTTGTGACTTGGCTATGATGTTATGAAGAAGCCCCACTGGCCTGTAGAAAGATGCACATGGAGAGAAACCACGGTTCCAGATGCACAGCTCCAGCCAACCTCCCAGTAACAACCACTGGTCATTACTCATCTAATCTAAAAGTGAATTTTCCAGCCCCAGGTCAAGTGATCTGAGCTGGTTTCCCAGGGCAAAGATAAGCCATCCTCATGGAATACTACCAAAGTTGGAGATTCATGAGTAAAATAAACAATACCATGTTTTTGCATAGTTCATCACATACCAATAGATGACTTACACAGATATAGAAAAAGATAAAATTATCTGTATTTCAATGAATGGATACTCATGTTTTGTGACAGAAGGAGGTGCTTGCTTGCCTCCAACTATACACCATTAATTTCAGCAAAACACATGCTTCCTTCTAAAGGCTGATAAAGAATTATATATAGCTTATAAAGAATTTTATATAGTTTATAAAGGATTTTCGTGAACAAGAGCTAATGTGTTCATGAGGCACAAATAAATATACATGACAAATGATAGCTTCATGTAGACTGAGTAACCATAATTCAAGGAAGTAACTTGATCAAGGTCACACAGCTACTCACAAGCAAATCAAACGTTACAACAACAAATCTCTTTACTCTCAATTCAGAGGTATTTCCATTACAACAAGCTGACAATCTGAAGAAAGGGGTTTGAGGACTTCAGTCCAATTCTTGGCTCAGTTACCATCACTGTGACCCTCTATAAGCCTCGGATTTTTTGAGAAAATGAGGTGAGTTAGGTCAAAAGATCTCCAAACCCAATCCAGCTCTAATGTTCTCAGAGTGTGAAACTCCTCCTACATCTGTTGGAGACTTTCATAACCTCTATTTCTTCTTGATTGCATTCTTCTCCTGATATCTCACCTGCTCTCTCCACTCCTTACCTTCACACATCCACCAGATTCCACAAGCAAATTGATGTTTGTGCTACATTCCTGCAGATGATAAATCTAATTTTACCCTGTTCTGTAGTAGGCAGGTTTCCAAAATGGCCACTGACGATCCCCACTTCTTTATATTTACAGCCTTGCATAATCCCCTCACGCTGAGTGAGGTCTGAACCTAATCATTTACTTCTAACAAAAAAATGCAGTAAATGTGATGGGATGTCACTTCTAGGGTTAGGTCACAAATGATTATGACTTACACATCATGAGCACACTCTATCTATTGTTTTCCCAGCCACCATATTGAAAAGGTCCATACAGTGAGGGGCTGAGAGTAGTCCTCAGCCAACAGCCAGCTAAAAACTAAGGCCCTCTGTCCAATAACCCAGGTAAAACTGAACCCTGGCAATAATCCCCTGAGCTTAGAAGCAGATCATTCCCCAATCAAGCCCTCAGATGAAACTGTAGACTCTGGGACAATACCCTGATTGCAGACTTGAAAGAGAGCTGAGGGTTCAACAAAGCTGTGCTCAGATTTCTGGCCCACAGAAAAATATCAGAAAATGTGTTTTCTAAGCTGCTAGGTTTTTAAACCATTTGTTGCACAACAACATAGAACTAATAATTTTTACTACATGTTAATAAGGGAGATCCTCTGAATATTACTGAAGAGAAAAGCTAATTAAAACATGAAAACCTTGCCACCCTCCACTCCTAACAAATCCATCCTAAGAGACAAAAAAAGAACACAATCCACTTCTTCTATTTCTAAGCACACCAACTGAAATATAGCCCTAAGAAACCTAGAAAGGTCTCCATTGGGACCATCCATATCCTGAAGGAAGGGTATGGAGGAGCTATACTGCATCAAGACAAAAGTAAATGTCAGGCCTCAAGCATGAAAGAGAAAATACCTTACTAGAATCGAGTCAAGTCAACATATGTACTCTCTCAGAGTGTCTGATGAAAATGAGAGACATCATTTAAAAGCTGCCTTATAACTGCAATATCATAGACATTGAGAGTGGAAAGAATGAGTAAGAACTAGCATCATTTACAAACGGGGACCTGAGGCTTAGAGAGAGGGACTGAGTTATTTTACACAACCTGTTAATTGCAGAACTGGGAGGAGAATCCATTTCTCTTGGCACAACTCAGTTTTCTTTCCACAGCAAATGCCAAAAAAAAGATTAATTTCAAGCAAAATAGCAACTCACTTATTTTATTCTTAATGAATGTGACTTGAAGGATATCTTACCAGGTTACCAGGATACTAGGAGAAAAATTCATAATGTGAATATACATGTGACTGCATCTCACATACATGCATGTATTCAGATGCATAAATAGTTAAATGACAAGTTCTAATTGCTTATTTTAAAAGCAAATTAGGAGATTAATCAATGTAGGAAGGAAGTGAAAGGATTCTATGCAAAAGGTGGTAAGTTTACACTGTACTACTTCCTCCTGAAAAGTTAGAAAAGTCAGTTTTTACCCTAGAGGGGTGGGGGAAGGATGTGCTTATCATAAAATACATTATGTTTAGCAAGATACTGCATCTGATAACTGATGAAAATACTTGTATAGCAGTTCATAATTTACAATGTACTTCAATGCACAGTATGCCATCAACTACTCACAAAAACATAGATGGTAAGCAGAGAACATATTCATATCATAGGTGAGAAAAATGAGGTTCAGAGAGATAAAACAACTGAAATTCATGCTTCCAAACATGGCAGACCTGAAACTGGAATTCTAGTTTTCTAAATCAAAACCCTTAGTCCAAGAATTGTAGTTGCAGATGATTCTCGATGAACGACAGCAATAAAAATCTTCTGTTAACTTACTATGTAACCAGAGAAATACATTTATCTAAGTAAGGGTTTCCTCCCCAGTAAATGAAGACATAAGACTAGTGACTGTTGTTGTCAAGAGCAGAGAGCCTTCATACAGCTATAGAGATGAAAGAAAGGAGGAAGAAGGTGCTGTTGACAAAACATTTGGTTGACAAGCAGCTTTGAAGGTTCTCAAAGTGTGGTCCCAACTACAGAAAACTTCTGCTAGGCATTTCTTGAAATGCAAATTCTTGAGCCCCACTGAAGAAATTTGGGGGGGGGGGGTGAGTCCAGCAATCTGTGCTTAAAAAGCCCTCCAGGGCATTCTGAAGAACAGTAACTTAACCATAGGTTTACATGCTTTAGTCTCTGTGCAATCGAAAGATATAATGAGAATAAATTATACCAAGAGCCCAATGATAGGCTTATTAAATTGTGACAAGTTCATAAGTCATGATTTTTGTTTTTAAAGTGAACCTTGCTCAATTACAAGAGGGATTATGGTGTAATGCACAGAAACAGATGTTGATGATTCATGCACATGTCAGATGAAAGGACAAGACTGGTTATTGCTCTAGCTCTGGCTTTCCAGTCTATGCATTAGAAGCCACAGAAACAACCAAAAGGACTGGACAAAGGATAGGGGACAGCAATGTCCAGGCTTTCGAATAATCTCAAAGCCTATGAGGTAGGTTCCAAATCATTGTGAACACCATTTTCTTAAAGCAAACTTTAAAGCTTTTTCTTAAAGCAAATAGCATGAACTTTGTCTTTCAGTTTGCAGAAACTTCCCTCTGGTTGCACGTAATGACTTCATCAACTTCAACTCAAGCTTAAAGAGAAATCTTCTATAATGAAATAATAAAAGGACAGACAGGAAAATCAATATAGTTTTTCTTCTATATGGGGCCCAAACCATAGCAACTCAAAGCTAGAATCACCATAAGAAATCACCTCATTCCTCAAGTCCAATTTACAGATAGATATTGAAACAGACCCAGAGAGAGGTAGTAACTATCCACTAGATATCCTGGCCAATCACAGAATTCTGGACCTCTTCAGACATCTTAAGTAATTGTTTCCAGAGGTCTAACTAAGTTGTTTCACTTACTTCTTTTCAAGAGATAATATGTTCTTTGCAAAATCAAGGAAGTGGTCTCCTTCTGCTTGACCCTCACTGTCTCACCTGTAATCCTTCCCAGTGTCAACCAGAGTTCTAGTGATATTCACAAAGGCCATCTTCCAAGGTCACTGGAGATTCTTGTCAGTAACAATTTTAATAAATCACACATCTGTGCTAGCTATTATGGCAAACAGCACAAAGCCATTATTGAGGTTGAGTAGTTTGTCTTAGACACAGAAAGAGTCAATTTAAGGACCTGGAATAGAATCAAGGTCTTTTGTACTTCTTTCCAAATTTTATATCAGGGAACAGAAAACTCCAAGCCTTGCAACCAAGAATGCGAGTACCATCAAATACTAGCATCACTCAAATCAATTTTTCCCATCTGTTGCCTGAATCCCTTTCCCAGAATTCTTGCCAAAATTCACTTGATAATGATGATGGTGGGGGAATTGACAGTGATCACAGTGTTACGTGCAAGATAGTGAATTCACATGTTAGACACACAGCCATTACTTCATGCGATCCTCATGTCAACTCTGAGATATGTTATTAACCAAGATTAATAACTGAGGTTTAGAGAGTTTAAAAAATGCACTTGGTCAATGCCAAAGGATCATTTCAAATGCCCCCAATGAAGGCAAACTTGCCATCTTCTAAGGCAAGCTACTTTGAATTTTAACTGCTCTTACTATTAGAAAGGCATTGTCCTCACACTGTATTGCTGACTGCTTTTCTTCTAAATACTGATCCTTACTCTGCTCTCTGGAGCTACACAGAAGTCTGATCCTACTTGCAGAGATTCCTATCTGAGTAAGGATAGGAGGCACAAACATGATATCCATGATATCCAGGCAAAGTTCTACTACCTCCTCTTCTTGAAGCAATATCCTATACGTGCTTCTTCCCTAGGATGAATTCTCTGCTGTAATTGTCAGTCTGTAATTTCCCAAGAGATGGTGAGCTTATTTAAGGCAGGGGCCATGGACAATTTTATATCTGTATTCCAGGCATACTGCTCAATACAGAGCTTTTAAAAAATATTTTCAATTGATAAAGCATTCACATACCATAAAATCTACTTTAAAAATGTAAAATCACTGGTTCTTAACATATTCAAAGACTGTGAAATCAATACCATTGCCTAATTCCAGAATATTTTAATCATTCCCAAAACAACTCCTGTACGTATTAGTAGTCACTAGCTATTCTCCCCCACCACCCAGCCACCAGTAACTACTAATCTTTCTATGTCCATAGATTTGCCTATTCATATAAATGGAATCATACAATATAAAGTCTTTTGTGTCTGGCTTCTTTCATATAGCATAAAGCTTTCAAGGTCCATCCATAGTTATAGTATATATCAGTATTTCATTCCCTTTTATGGCTAAATAATATTCAACTTTATGGATATTCCACCTTTTGTTTGTTCATTCATTAATTGATGGATATTTAAGTTGTTTCCACTTAGGAACTATTACAAATATTGCTGCCATGCACACTTATGTACAGGTTCTTATGTGGATATATGTTTAACTTATCTTGGATATAACAGGAATAGAATTTCTTGGTTTCATGATAACTCTATGTCATATCTTTTGAGGAACTGCTAGACTTTTCCCAAAGTGGTTGCACTGCCTTACAATCAACGAGCAATGTATGTCAGTTCCAATTTCACTACATCCTTGCCAACAAGTGTTGCTGTCTGTCTTTTTGTTTACAACCATCTCAGTGTGTATGAAGTGGTATCTATCTCATTGTACTTTCATTTGATCATTTCCCAGATGACTAATGACATCAAGCATCTTTTCCTATGTGTGCTAGCTTCTTCTGGACCTTTGGAGAAATATCTATTCAGATCCTCTATGTTTGAATTGGGTTATCTGTCTTTTTCTGGAGTTGTAAGAGCTTTAATGTAGGCTATATCAGACATATGATTTGCAAACGTATTCTCCCAGTTCACAGGTTGCTTGTCCACCTTCTTCATCATGTCACCTGAGTCATACAAGTGTTTAGTTTTGAAGAAGTCCAATATATCTATTTTGTTTCTTTAATTGTGGGTGCTTTTGGTGTTACTAATTCAAGGTCATGAAGATCACTCGTATGTTTTCTCTAAGAATTTTATAGTGTTAGCTCTTATATTTATGTCTTCGATGCAACGTAAGTTAATTTTTGTATGTGATCTGAGGTACGGATCCAACTTCATTCTTTTGCATGTGGATATCCAGTTGTTACAGCATCGTATGTTGAAAAAGTATTCTTTCCCCATGAATGTCTTGGCACCCCTGTTGAACATCAGGAGGCCATAAATGTAAAGGGTTGTTTCTAGACTCTCGATTCCAGCCCATTGACCTACAGGTATATGCCAGCACCACACTGCTTGATTCCCATAGCTTTGTAGTAAGTTTTGAAATTGGGAAGTGCGAGTCTTTTACTTTTCTTTTTCAAGATTATTTTGGTTATTCTTGGTCCCTTCAATTTTTATATGTATTTTAGACTTTGCTTGTCAACTTCTACAAAGAAGAAAACTGAAATTCTGATAGAGATTGTTTTGAACTTGTAGAACAATTTGGGGAGCATGCCATCTTAATATTACATCTTCCAAGCAATGAACACAGGCTATCTCTCCACTCACTTAGGTCTTCTTTAATATTTTTCAACAAATCAACAGAAATTTTATGTTCAATTCAGAATCAATGGTTAAAATTTAAAAAAAGTGAATACATGAGTGAACAAACCAATCAATGAATAAGGGAGAGAAACTCCAACCAGATCTTGGAAAATCATATACAATGGCCACTGCCTTCTTGAATCCCATTTACTTTCTCACAAAGCCATTCTCTATGAGTCCCAGTTTTCATGATACATTTTAGTCCTTTTCTCATGTCTTCAGCCATAATTCCTATTGTTTCCTTCTCTTTTGCTCATCTGATATGATGGATAGTGGTCGAGAAGTGATGGTCTGAATGACACATCTCCATTCACACCCTTCCTTCAGAAGGTGCTCCAGTAAACTTGTTCTAACATAGCTGCAAACAGACTACCCTAATCCTCCCTCTTTTTTCTTCCCTTGCTAATTGTGAGGTCTGATCTACAAGTGACTGTAAAAATAGATTTCCCCATAAACAAAGTTGAACATCTTAACTTTTAGCTATGCTGGGATGGCTGATGAGAAAAGGAGCCCTAAAATTAATATTACATAGAATATTATGTCATCCAGGATGCTGTTTATAAACTGTTTCCTGACTTTGACTGCCTGGGTAAGGATCAATTGAACATAAGTTGGCCATTTGGGAAATAAAACATCACTCTGTGTAGGCTGGGTGGCAGAGAGAGCCAAGAAGATTCCTTACTGCTAAGCAGCTTAGCACATCTAGCAGCATCTAGGAAGCAGCATTTTCCAGTATTTTTACATAAGTGGTCCAATATAAAAGATAAAATAAGAAAGAGTTCAAGACATTTCACAAATGATTAAGGTAATGGACTTGTGCATATGGCTACTAGTACTTCAAGCTTCCTGAAATTCCACATTTCTTAAAAGAGACAAATAAATATTCTATCTATTTAGCCCACTTTAAATCTTATATTTTATTTATACCAGAAGAGTATGTTGCTCTAATGGAGCCACTGTTTACCACCAATATAAGCAAAGAATCCACTTAGAATTAAACCATCTCTTTTTAAAAAGTCTGAAGTTTACATACTTTGAGGATGTTTACAGGCACATATATGTACATAGTTTCAAAGCTTATTTTCATTTACAAAGCATCAGTTAGATTTAGAAAATTAATTAGCTTTGAAATGGCTTATAACTGGCATTTATTTATGACATTTCAAATATTGGTCAAAAGGTATCAGAAACAATGTGGTAAAGGAAGGAGAAGATGAATCATAGAAGCCCAAGCAGAAAGAGTCATATGACAATTCTGCAATTTTTTTTCCTGAAGAAAGGAAATATCTATCAGTTCATCAGTCAGGTAACTTTTGTCTCCTGTCACTGAATTCAAAGAATTTATCACATTGATCTTTATATTAGGAAACACTGAGTAATTAAGAGTCTTCTCTTTTCAGCAATTCTGTAGAGAATACAGAAAATAACTTGATGTTTAGTTTTTATACTATCCCCCAAATAAGAGAATAGCATAGTATTGAAATTTTAGCTGAATCAGCAGCCATCATTCAGCTGTCTTTAACAAAACTTATTTCCTCAGTTGTCCATATTTTGTATTGATGTAAATACATATTCACTCTGGAGAATTCAGAAAGCAGCTTTACCTTTACCATGCACTAGCCCAATGTCAAATCCAGATTGGATTCTCTGACAGACCTCTAGGATAAGTCATTACTGGACTTGACAACATTTACTCATTTATTCAGTAAATATGAATTTGTCTGTCTCTTATATGCCAGGAAACAAAAGATAATCCTGCTTCAAGGACTTCATAGTCTGGTACTTCTTACAACTATTTCTTTGCTGTTCAAGCTTAAGGCATTACATACTTTTATGTCACCTCAGTAAGGTATATTGTGTGAATAAAGTTATTAGTTGTTTTCCTTTACTTAAGTAATGTGTGATTCAGTACAGCAAAACACAACTCAATTCCCTTCTATGGCCTTGAACTCCAGTATGACTACATAGCTTAGGGGTACATTTGGGTGAGGACCCAGGGACCAAGCCAAGAGACAACTTCCAAAATTCACAAGTGGCCCTGTCTGCAGGTAGAAATGAAAACTATTACCTGCTGGTTCAACATAAGTATGTGCCCATCTGATTATCTTTTATTTCACTAAAATTCCAGTTTAGAGTTTGATAAGGAAATATGTGTATGCTCAAACTATGAAACACCACAAATTAGTTTTAAATTTGTACTTAATATATTCACTGAAAGGCAATGTATGACTTTCCTGGTATTTTTTCCAAAGTGTGAAAAGAACCTTAACAGTTATACTCCAGAGTGATATTTTGTTGGAGGACAGACCAGTTACTCACCGTGACAAATGGTGATATGTAGAACTGGTTATTAACCACCTCCAACCTTCTGTCTAGAGACACACATCATTATCACCATTACACTTTAGTCTGGCTATAAAGCATATAAGAAATGGGTATCAAAATGGACAAATAATGACAATATCTGATCAGAGATATGCCTAAAATGCAATATTCATAGGTACTTGTCATGGTAAAGTCCAATCATCTTAAGTAAAAAAAAAAATATAGCTGGATTTGTATTTTGTTGTTTATTTCCTTTTTAAATTGAAAAAAAAAAAAGGTGGGGGAGGACCATGTGGTTTCAGACCAAGGCTACCACTAAAACAGATATTTAAACAGTGGGAGAGGAAGAAAGAAATCAGGAAACCAGTCCAGGCAAGAAAGCTCTTTAATTTTGCAAATGTGATGTGTGCTTCTGTGTAGACATAGAGCTAATCATTTCCACTAAGATGCTGTTGAAAAAAGGAGAAAATCAAGAGTCAGCTTTGTGCGTTTCTTTTTAAACCAAGGCCTGGACTGAGTGATTCAGTGCAATGTAACACAATCACCTTGGAGCCAAGGACTCATCAAGGTCTGGCCAATAAATCAGTTAAAGGCTACCCCAGGGACCATGGCCAAGGTACCATAGATAACCTCTCACCCACCCCAGTCTCCCAGGCAGGGGCTGGCTTCTCCATGGTGCCCAGCAGGGGTTGCCTGCTTAGCTCCCTCCCCCATCACTGCTAGGGTCTAATCTACAGCACACATGAGGAACACGTTCTTACACTGGGGTAGGTGAAATGGACATTTCCTGTGCGACAGTTTTGTACAGTTGTGATCCAAGGTATATTTTCGGCCTAACTTTCCACTCTGAACATGTTATGTTTTCATGGCACTCAAAACAAAGATTAAAAGTTAACTTTATTATGATTTGTCACATAGGACACAAACAGAAGCATCACCTTCTAAAAAAAGGGGGGGGAGGAGGTATAAATGTTATTGGGATGCAATTATATACAATCTAAAAATTAATTGCCCGTCATCAAATTCTTGGCATGCACCTTCTGAGTCAGCTAACCACTCCTCCACCCCCATCTCATTGTTCTTTAACTGTTGAAGTTCTCAGGCAGGTACAGACTAATTCAAAATAAACCAGATCTTCTAAACATGGACAGTGCAAACTAAGATCTGTTTTTCTTCTCAAATGGCGTTTTCACACATTTTATTTTATTGTACTCCCACTCATCTCTTTTATATATGAGGTTTCTACAGTGCTTCAGCTTTCCCCATAGCTCTCAAAGAAAGCTATTAGTAAACAGACAATACAGATATACAGACAACTATGGTTTTTGTTTTCCCTAACAAATCACAAGACGCTCCTAAATGTTTTCCAGGAGAATATAGGGAAAGGAAGATAATGCTATCCACACCTATTCCCTTTTACAGACAGCATAAGACCCAGATCTGATCTCAATTTCTCAAGAAGCCAAATAAAACTCCAGCAAGGTCCCAGTCTGCAGGGATAGCCTGCATCCCCATCACAGCGTCAGCGTGCTGTGGCTTTCATCTCCCAGTGGCCTACATGTTTGGGTTGCTCTAAATGATATGAAATATTAAAAATTTAATTACTAATTAATCTCCCCTGCAGCTGTTCATGGCTTCTGCAAGTTAGAACAGGAAGCACAAGAGAATAGAAGATCCATGGTACCACAAGACCACATGGTACCACAAGACTGATTACACTGACTCTAAGCCCTCAGGCCAAATGAATTACTAATAAAAAAAAAAAAAACCTTCCATACAACACACACACACACACACACACACACACTGAGAAATACTTTCTCAGGTTGTCACATAGATTAGTGTTCTATGAAAAGAACTTAGTGTGGGAGCCCAGGTAGCTTAATTAGAGATGTGTCCATGTGACCAAACAGCATTTATGTACTCAATTTCCAAATGGACGAAGAAGTTATAGTAATTTTTGAAAGCCTTAAATTAGGAAGATAAATACATCATTTATAGGGTAAACAATATTCAGAAAGGATATGCTCCAAATCTCCCAAGACCTGAAGCTTTAAAGCAAGCTCCAGACACCAGCTAACAATCCTAAAACAAAATGGGAAGAATTGAGTGAAAGGTTGCTTTGAGCCAACATCTTATTCCTTGTAGCTCTAGAACAATATTGTATTTCTGCAAAAGGGAAGTAATTGTAGTTACCATGCCCACTTTAGAAATAAAGAAAAGGAAGCTCAACCTAGTGATGTGATAGTTCACATAAGTGAAGTTCTTTCTAGAGAGGTGACCACATGGAATTGAGAAGACAGCAGTTTTCTCCTGGCAAATTTGGAGCCTAAGCTACCAAACTATGCCCAACCCTATTTTTATCCCCAAAATATCTCCAAAAACTTTCATACTGGCATGAATGAGGATCAATTCAAGAGCAACTTGATTCAAAAGTTACCATGAAATATTAATATAAAATATCTGAAAATTCTTTGAGGTCACGTAGGCACCAGCTCCAACACTACCAAAGTCCTTGTGAGAAGAGGCAGCTTTGCACTAGGAATTAGAAGACAAGCATTCTAGCTCTGCCTTTGCTAAAAGGAGGAAAACATAAGTCTGTGATTTATCCTTTGTCTTCTAAGAAATTGCCAGAATTGCAGTTCATCCCTAGTGTAGCTGCACTTCCACCAAGAAATGATGTCAATGGGTGGGGTCTAGATATATACTAACTCACAGGTGCTATATATCGTCATAAGTTTCCTGTTTACCTTTGAGGTATGTTCTTTATCTACTCCTTTGTTATGTTTACAAGACATATTTTTTAGGAGAAGTATCACAAACGAGAGACACTATGGAATAGACTAATCGAGATGCTAAAAAGAATCAAACTGTCCCCTGGTTGTTGTTATCATCCACAGAGAACCATTATGCCATGGTTCAGGAAAAAAGACAATCATTCATCTTCCCTCTAACCGAGCCTCATTGAGCAATATTCTTTCCCTGTCTGGGGAAAAATTTGCCTTCTGCAAAGTAAGTGTTTGGCCACATGACCTCAAAAGCTCACTTAAGCTCTGATATTCTATGATCATACTGGGCATGTGATTTACACATTAACCACCTCTGACCTTCTCATACCTGTTCTTCTAAAACTAATACACACATTTTGAAATGATTAGAAATTTTAGTTGCAAACACTTAATTGCATACCTCTGTGCAGTGTCATAAATGTATATACTTTTACATTATAAAATTTGTTTTTAAAATCACCCCCGGGGCACCTGGGTGGCTCAGTCGGTTGAGCGTCCGACTTCGGCTCAGGTCATGATCTCACGGTTCACGGGTTTGAGCCCCGTGTTGGGCTCTGTGCTGACAGCTAGCTCAGAGCCCGGAGACTGCTTCGGATTCTGTGTCTCCCTCTCTCTCTGACCCTCCCCTGCTCACGCTGTCTCTCTCTCTCTCTCTCTCTCTCTCTCTCTCTCAAAAATAAATAAAACATTAAAAAAATTTAAAAAATAAAATAAAATCACCTCCAATTCCAATGCAGCCAGAAGCTGCAGAAGTTGCTAACCATCTTCCCCTGCCCATTCCTCCTCTTACTATGAGTCCTTGGGCATCAAGAGGGCTACCTAGGTATAAAGTACATGGAATTTCTTCATATGCAATTCCCCTTTGCATTCCACATACCCTATATGTCACAACGTCCCTAACTCATTCTTCAAGCAAGGCATTTGCTTTCAACATTCCCTGGCTTCCTCATTCCTGGTTTTCTGGTACCTTGAATCCCACGCCCTTCCCATGGCATATGCAGCCAAGTAAGTATACCTGCTACCTGCTCTGTGAGGTCCTCCTGGACACTTCAGTAGAAAGGTATAAAGTATAATGCTGATAATCCTAGTTTTGAATTTCTAACAATTTCAACATCTGGTGAGTCACATGGTGACTGCAGGCAGCACACGGAAGTACTCCTTTTGTGTCCTTTTGAATTGTTTATGCACTCGTCTGTGCTGTAAGACTAGGAATTATTCCACAGCAAAGACACGTTGATACTGATCTT
Organism: Cryptoprocta ferox; assembly: GCA_028646485.1. Lineage (NCBI taxonomy): Eukaryota > Metazoa > Chordata > Mammalia > Carnivora > Eupleridae > Cryptoprocta > Cryptoprocta ferox. The sequence goes on from CM053573.1 coordinate 74,781,510, forward strand.
TGTATTTCCAATGCCTAATCCACAGTGGGATCTCAATAAATGTTAGGTGAGAGAATGAATATGTAGAATTAAGCCACATTTCCCAAATTTAAAAAAATGGATAAATAAGCACACAAAACTAAAGTTGGGAAATCTGAGAGCAGGAAATAGGAAAAAAGAGGAAAATGCTTCATAAAACCTATTTTTAAGAGTTCAGACATTTTTTTAAGTTACATGAATAGAGCTCTTTTGGAACTCTCACTCGGCAAATATTCTGCATATATCATCATTTTCACTTAGATCCATGAGTCAAAGCAGACTTTACAAAGGTGATTCAGAGGTGGGCTTTGGAAAGCACACAACACATGCTTAAATAATGAGAAATCATAGACCTACTAGCCTAATTTAAGTATTCACGTGACTCAACAGATTTTGCAACTTGCTTCGGATCAAAAATGGAAACATCAAAGTTGGGCATTAACAGTCTACATTTCTAGGACTTTCCAAGTACCTTTTAATTACAACACAACACTGTCTCCTGCAGATATCATCTTCTCTTGGAACATATTTTTAATATTTTAAGTGTGTGATTATTGTTCTCACAGCATATAATTATATTAACCAATAAATACTAACACATCTAATTCAGTTCCACCAGAGTGAAGATAATTCAGAAAAATGGGATGCATCTCCCAATGAACTCTTGCATTCCTAAATTAGAATAATAAATAAAAAAGGTAGAAAGGATCGCTCTTTAATTTTAGGCACAATGAAAGTAGATTTTTCTCCTAATTCTCAACTTATTCCATTTAACGGTTATCATTATTAACATTTTAACCTTCTGGTTTATTTTTTATGAGAAAGCCACATTTAAGGTAAACTGTTACTCATAGGACTGATTGTATAGTTTGTCACTGGTAAAAAATCATAACAAGAAAACATAAATCCTGGCATTCTCTGTCTTATTCTAGAACTTAAAACCAAACACACAAAAAAGCCAAGGGCCAGCTCTGCCCACACTGTAGTCATATGTCCTGAGAAGGTCACTTACCTGCCACCTCATGGTTGCCTCATCTACAACTATCTGTATCTTGGAGTTGAGATATCTGTATCTTACTCAAGTGAGAAAATGCAAAAGTGCTTTACAATCAGTAAAGTCCTGTCCAAATATCAGTGATTGTGAGTCTGTGTGCACAGTAAGATGGCTCAAACAAAAATGTAGCTGCTGAATAACGCATTAAAATGCAGTGATTTATGGCAGGCACAGACATAGCCTTAAAGAATGAATACTATATTAAGCAAAAACCTCTGGGCAGAACCTCTTCAGTATATATTAGGGTATGATAATGTAGGAGATAAAAAAAAGATTAAGTGAAAGTCCTTTTACAAAATGGGTGGGTCACAGTAGTATGTGAGCATAAGACAGATGAGCTCAGATGCAAAGTCAGTGGTCTCGCTGTCTTGAGAACCTGGGCTTGAGGTATTTGCTGGGTAGAACTGGAAAAATGTTTAGCACCAAACAGTCGCCATAAGCTTGCTTATAAAGTCAGCAAGGCTTGTTTGAAGAATAGTTCTCAGACTTGGGCTCATCCTCCTGCATCCTTCCCAAGTTGGCCTTGTTTCTATGTTGTTGTTGTTGTTGTTGTTATCCAAAATGAATTTTAGCTTTCCCCTGCTTGAGAACCTTCAACTATTTACCATTATCTATTAAAAAAACAGGCCAAAATGTCAATCTGGCATTCACACGTGTCCACAGACTCTCAGTAGGGAATCTTCTGGTCCTAGAGCCCACTCCTATCCTTCAGTAGCCTCGTTAGCATCCAGCCAGCTGCTTGCAGTTCTCTGAATGCACCCTGGACCTTCCTGCTTTACAGCTCAGTCTGCCCCCCACTCTGCACTCTGCACCCCAACACTCCAATGCTGCCCATCCCGGTAGCTGAGCATGTAAGTCTTCAGATAAAGCCTCTCAAAGTCTACCATTTTCATGTGCTTCTACCATATCTGCCATAGTTTAGCTTCTGCAATCATGGGCTCTTGGAAGATGGCAGCTTGATTCTCTTTTTCTCCCATTCAACCACCTGCTTTCCTTCTCCCAAAGGGTCCCCCAAAAGACCACAGTGCCTGCTACATATCTGAAGCTCAGGGTATTTCTACAGAAATGAAATGCCTTTTTACTGCCAGTAGGCCTGGTGGAACCAAGAACAAAGACAGGTGAGGAACAGCTAAACTCTGGTGTCTTTTGCCTTGTTCCCCCACACGACTGATGAATCCATTACGTGTTCAGAAAAGGTAATGGGAATATGTAGAGAGGTAAAGAGGATAAGCACTACCATCTTCGGTGTAGAAATGACTGACCACAGAGAGGCAGGAAGGGAGTTTTAGTTCATGAAAGAAACCACTGTGAATAGAGGAGCTGCTGCTCAAGAATGAGAGAGAGACTCAGAGTGCCGTATGTGCTGTCACTTAGTCAAGCAAACATCACTCCAGTCAAACAACATCGACGACAGTGCCAACCCCATGTCTGCACCCAGCGTTCTGCTGGCTGTCTTCTGAGGACTCGGAAGCCCTGAAATAGATTTGCCATTGCTTTCTCAAGACCTGAGGGAAGCAACCTGACCAATGGCAGCAGCAGATCAGCTTCTAAAATGTAGATGATAAACTATGGAGAAGAGAATTTGCCAGGCTCCAAAGTAAGCAAAGAAATGCACAGAAGAGCTAATATCAAGGCTCCATTTGCACTTAAAAAACAGATTCTAATTGCTATCACTAATTCTGGTGAGACTGAGGAGAAATATATATTTTCAAATTGTTGATGGCCAGTATAAGCTATCCACAACCTTTGGAAAGAAAAGTTAAGAACGTGATTATACTCCTCAATGAAGAAATCCCACCCTGGGGAATCTGAGACAGAGTAAGAGCTCCCAAGAAAATATAGATGAGGGGCGCCTGGGTGGCTTAGTTGGTTAAGGGTCTGACTCTTGATTTCAGCTCCAGACATGATCTCATGGTTCATGGGATCGAGCACCATGTTAGACTCTGCACTGACAGCATGGAGCCTGCTTGGGATTCTCTCTCTCTCTCTCTCTCTCTCTCTCTCTCTGTCCCTCTCTGGTGCTCTCGGTCTCTCTCTCTCGCTCTCTCTCTCTCGCTCTCTCGCTTGCTCTCTCTCTCTCTCTCAAAAGTAAATAATAAATAAACTTTAGAAAATGTTGAAAAATATTTAAAAAAAGAAAATATACATGTACATGTCCCTTGTAGCATTACTTACAACAACAACCAGAATATGAAAGCCACTTCAACATCCAACGTAAGAGGTTTCTTTACAGAAGAGATAGCCCTCACCTTAACCTTCACACAGCCATGCTAAATCATATTTGTGAAGACTATATGGATATATATCAAAAGAGTGCACACAGGGAAAGCCAGAAAAAGAACAGGGCAATAAAATAAGAAGAGATTTAATTTTCACAACATTTCACAACATCTTGTATTCTTTTAAAAAAAATACTAGGAAATTCAATTTAAGAGTTTTCTGTCAACTAACATACATCGATATTCAATATAAAGACAACATAGACTGCTGACCCTGAGAAGATCAGAACAGAATGGAAGGGCAAAAAGACACAGCATGTTCTCTTGGGTAACTGTGGACTCTCTGTGGCCGGCAAATGTGGAGACATTTACAGAAGACTCTTACCTGTGGGGGCCGAGGCTTGTAGGGGGAGCTGCACTCAAGGTCGGCCAAGATGCTAGTCAGCGAGTCTATCTCAGCATCCAGGCTAGAACGTCTCTCCTCAAGGGTCTTGCCTCCAGGATTTCCCTGCTAGAAGCAATGTAGGCATGTTACAAAATAATAATAATAATAATAATAATAAAAAAATAAATCTCCAGTTTCTAGTGATATCAGTCTGTGTACAAATCTCTCAAGTTATAGTGTAACTTTGTCCAAGCTTTTCAGCACCTCATTTATTTTTTTAGCTTTTGCAAAATCTGGAGTAGAATTACCATGTTTTGACAAATAAGAAAACTGAACGATATGAAGTGATTTTCCTAAAATCACACACATTAGAGGCTTTCTTTTTTTATGAGTATACAAGTAGAAGGAAATTAATGTCTCCATCCCTGTGCCGAAGGAGCAGATCCAACTGGGGAGATATTACAAGTTCTCTGTGTTCAGACACCATCACATAGAATGACATTTGAGCGGGAACAGGAAGGGTCATGGGCGGAGATGGACAGTCCAGGAGGAGGAATTAGTGGGCCAAGGGCAGGTATAAGTGTGTCTGAGAGAGACGAAGCATTCCAAGCATTGCACCTCCAAAGTGCGCTAGAAGGGGTCTGCTCAGGGTTCTGGCCAAGGGGCTGCAGAGGAAACATGTGGCACATGTGGCAGTGGTCACTGATTGTGAAGCTGCACATCTATGGATTTCACACGGAAATATCCCACGTTATCACAAGTTCGGATAGCCACCTGATCTCAGAAGCACAGGAGGCCAGTACAGGGCAAGACACTGTCACAAGGGCATTCACAGGAATCGTGAGCAGACTGGGGGAAAGCAAGCAAACAGTCTGCCTAGAGCTTAAGGCAAGGAAACAAAAAGTGAGATGATCCTAGGATTTGGAAGCAGCGTGAGTTAAAATAATCTCTTTAATTTATTTTATTTATTTATTTTTAGAGAGAGAAAGAGAGTGAGAGAGTGAGCGGGAGAGGGGTAGAGGAAGAGGGAGACACAGAATCTGAAGCAGGCTCCAGGCTCCGAGCTGTCAGCACAGAGCCTGACGTGGGGCTTGAACGCACAAACCGTGAGATCATGACCTAAGTCAAAGTTGGACACTCAACCAACTGAGCCACCCAGGCATCCCTTAAAATATTATTTTAGGGTTGCCTGGGTGGCTCAGTTGGTTGACTGTCCAACTCTTGATTTCAGCTCAAGTCATGATCTCACAGTTTGTGAGTTTGAGCCCCAAGTCAGGCTCTATACTGACAGCATGAAGCCTGCATGGGAATCTCTCTCCCCCTGCTCTCTCTGCCTCACTCTCTCTCAAAATAAATAAACTTATAAAACTATTCTTTTTAGGTGACAAAGTTAAGAGTGATTGTGGATTATATTGGGAGTATCTCTCGCAATTCCATCAAGAAACTGAAGAATATCTGCAGCAAGACCCAATCAAAATGAAATAATGGGAAATTAGTGTAATCTAATCAACTTTGCTGAACTTCTCTAAAGCAGTTAAATATCAGGCTGCTAAAGAGGTTAGAAAAAGCATTAGCCAGGATCCTTGGGTGGCTCAGTCAGTTAACCGTCCAACTTTGGCTCAGGTCATGATCTCATGGCTTATGGGTTCGAGCCCTGCATTGGGATATGTGCTGATAGCTCAGGGCCTGCAGCTTGCTTCAGATTCTGTGTGTGTGTCTCTCTCTCCTCTCTCTCTCTCTCTCTCTCTCTCTCTGTTTCTCCCCTGCTAGAGCTCTGTCCATCTCTCTCTCATTCTCTCTCAAAAATAAATAAACTTAAAAAATTTTTTAAAAAGAACAGCATTAGCCAAGACACCAAAATATCCTCAGCAACAACAAAAAATTGGGCACCCTGACAAGCTAGCATTCAATCTTATAACTCTCTAAGTAAATCGATCTTATTAGTGATGTGCGGCATCAGGTAATGATGGCATAATAGCATTGCCTACTAATACCACTAGTTCCTTTTCCTCTAGTAGCCTGCTTACCAAACCAGCTTTGCTGAGTCCCAGAACTTAAATTTAAATCTCTACATCAAACCGACCTGATAGGCTCTGGTGTGTCTTTCCAGCTCTTCCCTCTGGACTTGACCTGTCCCAGGCACACTGATAACATCAAATCTATGGCCCAATCCCATGGAGCCAAACAGAAGCTGCCATCTGTCCCAGAAGCGGTGGTGTTCTCACTTGTGAGCCCTCTTTGAAGAGGGATATCATTCATCCCATTATCTAAAGGAGCCTCCTCATCATTTTCTGGTTCTGAACGTATTTGTATGACCCTTGTATGGTATTCCAACCCCTTCCCTGTGTTTCTCATATCGATCATCATATAATATTATCTTTTAACATTATCTTTATATTATCTTTCATTTGGCTCTCTGTCATCAGTTGGCCCAAGAGAACGTGAGCTTCATGGGGACAGCACTTTGTCCATTTAGCTCCTTGCTGTTTCCCCAGAGTCTTGCTAGGGCCTAATCCACGGACGTGTTCAATAAATTCTTTGAGTGGATAAATGAATAATGACTGATTCTACCACAGATCCAGGGAGTAACCTTTTTCGTGTCAGCATCATTTGGATAAAAGCAGCTAGAGGTATAATAGGAGCAGTGGATGCTCTTGTATATAGAATATATAGTATGTTCTGGAAAGGGAATCAGAGGCCCAGGGTGCATGAGTGTGCACACCTGTGTATGCCTGTATACATGCTGTATGACCCATATTTGCAGGCTGCCCTTAAGAAAACTGAGAGACTGCCCTCAGCTCTCTTGCCACAGCCAAAAATAGAAAACAGTGTAACAGCAAGTGCATTATGTTTCTTCAGAGTCCGATTTTCCAGTTTGACCAAGTCCTGCAAGGCTGGTCGGTCTCTGTCCTAGAAAGATGTGTTTCCAGAGTGCTAATCCCTCTATCAAAGGTGATCTCATCTTTATCCCACTGAGCCGTAATACCTATGAAATATGGTGGTATTATAAAGAATAAATTCCCTTTAATGTTTAAAATTCATATGAAGGGGAACCTGGGTGGCTCAGTCGGTTAAGCATCCGACTCTTGATCTCAGCTCAGGTCTTGATCTCAGGACCATGGGTTCAAGCCCTGCACTGGGCTCCATGCTGGGCATGAAGCCTACTTAAAATGAAAAGAAAAATAAATAAAATAAAATTCTTGTGAACATTCTGGGGAATGGGTCGTGATACAACAAGGAAAGATGGGACATTATTGTTTGGGAAGGCAATTGAGAACTATGTGAATCTGATTCCCTTATGTGTCTTTCCATACAGTCATAGACAGCGTAATATATTTGTAAGGGTGGGTAATTGGTTAAATTCTTCTCTGGGCCATAGTTTCCTCACCCTCACCTGCCCTACCTAAACCAGAGAGATATTACAAGATTCAGATAAGAAAATGGATGGGAAAATACTTTGTAAATTGTAAAGTGCTATAATTATGATCATTTTCTTAAATAGCATTAATTATAGTAACCAGTAACTATGAATTAATATGAATAATATACCTATTGTTAATTATTCTTCTTCTTAAAGGGAGCATCATTCATTAAGTGTCCCCTTGGGGTATCAGTAAAGAGACAGAATTTAATCAGGTCTTCAACATCTGTATTTACTGTAGCAGAAAGCACATCCACTGCCCTTGCTCTAAGGACTGGGATGTCTAACCACAGAGACTCAAAAGTCACGGAATTATCTTGAGCTATACAATGAAGCACGTAATTATAGTGCTTAACCAGTCTGTACATGTAAGACTTCAGTTGGTATCCAGCCTCCTTGGCCTCTCTTCTCTCCAAGCTGGGACTACTCCCCATTTAAAGTTTCTCATATTAGATTGATGCAATTCAACAAGTTCCAGCCTAATGCTATGGGATTTTGCACTAAGACCCCCGGCCCCCTGCTGCCCTACCTGACCTTCAGGTAAGAGCTCTGCTCCCATATTTCAATCCCTGTTACACATTACAACAGATCTCTTTCTCACTGCTGAGTCTCTAATTTATGCCTCAGTTCAAATAATGGAAGTCCTGCCCACGCCCTACACCAGCACTCCTCTTAGTCCTCTCCTATAAAGAACCTTTAGATTCAGAAACTATCGTACTCCTCTTAACATTTTATAGTAGAGGCCAGAGGCGACGGTCTTATAACCAGCTCATTGAATGGCCCACACTTAGCAACATGTCTTCCTCACTTCCCATCATTGCAAGCTTACCAGTCACTTGATGGTTAAACCACCTGCTCAAGACTAAATAACAAGGAGGAAGATTCCCCTGACACTTTGCTCCATGCTTTTTCTGGATACCACACGACCGCCTGTAAAGTGGTCATTGTAATAACAACAATTCTCACGCTCTTCAACCATAACTAGAGAGAGTCCAGTGTCTCAGTCCAGGTTCTGCCAAAAAACAAAGCCTGAGATAAAGCTGGTGTACAGGTCACTTATTTTGGGAATGACTCTCAGGAACGAGGGCTGAAGGACTGGGGGATATAAGTGGGGGAGGACAGAAGTCCAGTCCAATGGTGCTGTACTGAGGTGGCCAGTGCTGTGGGCACTAGGGCTCCCTTCTCCTGGGAGGGCTCTGAGGAACCCTGTGAATCATGCCTCAGACCTCCCCACCTTAGGGATGAGAGAAGAGAATGTTTATCCTCAGTCTCCAGTTTCCACTGGTTTTGGGTTCCCTATGGGGTTATAAACTCCCCCATACTCATGCTAAGAAGTAGAATGGTGACAGAGAAGCTTCCGGTGGTCACTGTAGCAATGACTGGTGTGTGCAGGTGGGAAGAGATGGTGAAGGGCTGGATACAAATGGTGATCAGTGACTGGGTCTTTCCACTGACAGCTTTAAAACCCCCATGAGTAAGCCTTCCATAAGGTATTATTTTCTATAAGATTCTTACTGTCATTCATTCAATTAAAATATATGTGACAAAAGCTCACCAAACACAATTGGGGCTTATTATAACTTGGAAATCGTAATTCTTAGCACCACTAGCAGAATTATAGGGTGATGACTTCCTCATTGTAAATATGTAAGAAATGACTTTAAGACAGAGTCCAGAAGCAAAATGTATAGCATATAAAGGTATTTCCAAGAGTCTGATTTTAGATGGGTGATGTTTTTGCCCACACACTGCTAATCCACTAACTATAGATGATAGACTAGGAGTAACAGTATTGAGCTAAGAAAGAGCATTTGCTTGTATTTATTTATTCCTGCTTTATATTCAATGTCTTATTTTTTTTAAAAACGTTAAGCTCATAGGAGAGTTGCACAGGTAGTAAAATTAACTCCAACCACACATCTTTCCCCCAGATTCATCAACAGCCCATATTTTGCCTTACTTACTTGCTTTCACTCTCTCTTTCATAACAAATATATTTATTTGTTCCATTTGGTATTGTAGTTAAGCCATTTGAAAGAAGTTGCAGAAGCTTCCCCCCTACATACTTGAGCTTAAGCTTATATCTCCTTGTACTGTGATCACACCCGGGAGGTTTAAGACAGGTGTATACGTATACTTTTCTAATGTGCACCACTTGCTCACTTTTCACCAACAATCTCAGTAATGTCCTTTTCTTTACTGTTGCTGTTTTCCATCCAAAATCCAATCAAAGATCACACATTGAGATGACATGTCTTTTAGTCTCTTCTCCCTGACTACTTTTGTCTTTCACGAAACTGACTAAGAATTCAGACCAGGTATTTTATAAAAAGTTCAACAATCTTGCTTTGTCTGTGATTGTAGGTGGATTAAAACAAGCTGGACAAGAATATAATGTGCATGACGCTGTGTCCTCCCCACTGCATCACACAAGGAAGCTCAGGATGCCAATTTGGCTCAGTTTAGTGATGTCAAGTTTGATGACTTGATTAAGGTAGTGTCCACCAGATTTCTTCATTGTAAAAGTTGCTCTCTTCCCTTTTAAATCAATAAATTACCTGTGAGGTGACACTTTAAAACTCTGCTATTATTCTGCTCATCAAGAACCTTTCACCCAAAGGGTTTTAGCATCCACAGATGATCCTCATCTGAATTGATTATTGCATTGGTAGCTACAAAATGGGGACAGTGTTCATTATTAATGAATGGAAATAAATGCATTCTGCTTAGCATAATAACAAGTTATTTGTTAAGTACACATTTCCAAGTTTGAGGTAGGGGAGCAGGATAAATGGCCAAGTCCTCTGCTATGAAAAACATCAGGAACCTCAGGATAAAATCAACACTGTTACAAACAGAGTTCATGTTCAGGCTGCTAGGAGAAACAGAGGATCAAGGTGAATGATCTAGTTAATTAAGAACCACTGTCTGTCCTAGGAAGCTTCCTAGAATTAGAGCCAATGCCTAGTACCACACTCAAACCATGCATGAGGCTGACCTCATCCTCAACAATGTCCAGAATCTTTGAGGTGGCCAAGCAGTCACAGTGACACATCACAGAAGAGGGATTTGAATAGCCAAGATTTTACGTGACTGCTCAGAAACATACCTGAAAAAGAAACCAAATCATCAGGGAGATAACTTGATGTTGAATGTACTAAATCTATGATTTTTTTCAATTTTTTAAAAATCAATTAAAAATTAAAATTTATTTATTTTCAGAGAGAGAGTGCATGAATGAGAAAGTGCAAGTAGGGAAGGGGCAGAGAGAGAGAGAATCCCAAGCATGTTCCACATGGAGAGCAATGTGGGGCTTGATCTTACAACTACAAGATTATGACCTGAGCCAATGTCAAGAATTGGACGCTTAACTGACTGAGCCACCCAGGCACTCCTAAATCTATATTTAAATCATGTTTCCCAAAGCTCAGAGAACTTGAGCAGACCCCATGTTTAACACCAGGGGACTCCCAGTAGGCCCCAAACTTGGGCTTCCTTTTGTGATTCATTAGAAAAAAAAATTCTCCCTGATAGCTTAGAAATAAAAAATAAAAATAAATAAAAACCTATCTCATCTTAGGAAACCCTATGAGGCTAGAAACGCAAAAGAGTACATTCTTTTACATGCAATTTTCGTTTTCTTTTCAGTGGACTTAAGTATTAATACACCATGGATTTCATTTCATTTTTATTTCTTATTATGGTCAATAAAGTTCTTCATTCCCATATTTCTAACATTAATGAAAAAAATAAAATGGTTGGTGATAACAAAAGGGACATTAAAAAAAAAACCCGTATTGTCTATAAACAAAACTAAGTATCTATCATTGATCATCTTTCTATCTTTAATGAATCTGAGAATATAATCAATAAATTTTTCGTAATCATTTTTACTAAACTCCCCCCCAACCAAGCACCCCTAACACAAAAAAAGTAATGGCAAAGCCTCTGGAGTCAGACTATAAGATAGGGGTTAGAAACCTGCTTCTGCCACCTGCCAATATGGTGACATTAAGCAACCTACCAACGCTCTCTGGGCCTGAGTTCCTCATGCTGTTGTTATAAGGATTAAATGACTTCATACATGCCAAGTACTGCTCACATCTTAAGTATTCAATAAACATTGGCTCCTCGACTATTGCCTTGACCACAGTTGCAAAATAAATGCTTTGGCTGACACAGTCTTAGGGAGTATGTAAGTTTTAAAAGTATTTTGATTCAAAGTAAAATCAGCTGCCGGAGTTTCAGTTCGATGAGGCTCCCATGCCTAACACATGATGGGGCTAGGAATTAACTGCGAAGAACAGAATTCAAGATCAGTGGTTCTCACACTTCAGTCTGTTACAGAAGCACTTGGAGAGCTTATTGAAACGCAGATGACTGAATCCAACCCCCAGAGTTTCTGATTCTGTATATCTTCGGGGAGGCCCAAGAATTTACATTTCTAACAAGTGTTGAAGTGATGCCAACAGTGCAGGTCTGAGGACCACACTTGGAGAACTACTGGTGTAAGTAGATTACTAACACAATAAGCACTTATAAGGGTAAGTGTGTGTGTGTGTGTGTGTGTGTGTGTGTGTGTGTGTCCGTGTCTGTGTCTGTGTGTGTCTGTGTGTCCCTTGAAGATACCAACAGGCAAATCAAATAATGGGTAAGAAAGATCTGGATAAAAATAAAATGGAGACAGTAACATTGCCTCTTAATATCATCCCCCATGCTATATAATAATATGAGTCTCCTTATCACATTGATTCTGATAATGTTGAGTTGGCAGATAGTATACAGTAGTGAGAATTACAGAAAATATGACCTATTTTACCTAATAGAAATGTCACTTTATTGAAGAGACCCAAAATGCTGGGGAAAGAATGCCTTAATTCATGGCTGTGCACTCTCCTTCCCTCTGATTTAGCTGAAGGGCCTACCTTTCCAAAATCCATCTACCTTATCAAATGTACTCTCCTCCATGAAAACATTACTGATAACCTAATTACTGGATAATGGACTCTTCTTTGCCTAATTTGGTTGATAGCAATATTCATATGGTAACTCTCTCACCATTGGGTTTGTGAGAATGGCTCTTCTCCCATGCTGTTCTATGAAACAGTTTGTGCAAACTAGCATGCAGGCAAAGGAAAGCATGATTCCCAACCTCAAGGAGTTTAATTTTTTCTATTTTTTTACATTTATTTTTACTTATTTATTTTTGAGAGACAGAGAGAGACAGAGCATGAACGGGGGAGGGGCAGAGAGAGGAGACACAGAATCTGAGGCAGCCTCCAGGATCTGAGCAAGCTGTCAGCACAGAGCCTGACGCGGGGCTTGAACCCACAAACCGTGAGATCATGACCTGAGCCAAAGTCAGAGACTCAACCGATTGAGCCACCCAGGAGCCTCAGAGGAGTTTATAGTCCACTGGATAATATTACTTTTGTAATCTGCCTAATAATATCAAATACAGTTTGTTCTTTGAGACTCTTTGTAAAACCATGTGGAAGAGAAAGAGATTTAAAAACAAAAGCAATCTCCTTCCCTAAGAAGCTGGCAATACTTCCAATGGCTGGTAGAAATACAATTCAACTTTTCTAATGTGCAAAAGCAAGGCTAAAACTCCAGTCTCTTTATCATCTACATAGATTCATCTACCCTGTGCCACAAAAAGCCATCTTTGGAGCAAACTCTGTTGCATTCAAAACAGAGACAACACTTTTATGATTTAAACAGAATAACAGCTTGGCATCTGGGACCATGGAATTGAATAAACAGAAAGTAGGGTAACAATAGGAGACAATGAGAGCTTTCCATGGTTCTAGTATACTTGAAGCAAAAACATCAAGATAAAACCAAAACATTAGACCTAATACAGAGCTCAGTTTGTATACTCACATTCCCTATCATCTCATACTTTTCAGCATGAAACACACTTACCCAAAGTTGACAATGTTTGGCCAACCCATATCCCTTTAAAAGAAACAATCCTGCCCCCATCGTTTATTGCCAAAAGATCCATATTATGGACAAATCATGTAACTCCACATCAAAACACCGTGACCCACAGAAGCAAGGCTGGACATCTGACCAAAGGTCCATGAACAGGTTGGTGAATAACCTTTGGGCAATGACAAAAAGAGGAGCAAGGCTAATAAATGTCCTTCTCTTATCAATCTGAGTGAAGAAATGTAACAAAACCACCATGAGGATGGACTATGGTCATGATAAGCCAAGAAGATCATGATCGTGGCTAATTACCAATAATCAAAACACACGCGGAGTTAAGAAGCCAACTACTGGAGGGGGGTGAGGAATAACAAATGTGCCAATAATGGAGAAGCAGAGGATCAAAGAGGGAGAAGAGACAGGGAGGGAGAAGGGATGAAAAGCAAAGAGAGATGGCCTCAACCCTGAGCCTTCTGCTGCCAGACTCCATCCACATGGATTCTTGAGATAAATTCTTTTACATGGGGACACTCTATAGGGACTCTGTCCCCTAGTCACCCCAACTCAGGCAGCCAGCACAAGACCTGCTCACTTGCAAGGATGACAGCGGGAAGCCAGGTCTACCTGTGACACCATGAGCACTGACCTTTCCTTTCTAAAACTCAACTTTTTCCTCTTGAAAATGAGGTGTATGAACCGTCTACATTGTACAGGTCTATAATGACATTTCACAACCTGCCTGCCACCATCTTTGTTGTCCACGTGCAACCAGATCTAAACTAGAAACAGACCAACTTAGAGCTTATGCCAACTTAGCTATAAGTAAGCAGCCTCATTTCTCACTGCTCTATGCAGATAAGAAAGCAAGAATAGGGGCACCTGGCTTCCTCAGTCAGGAGAGCATGTGACTCTTGACTTTAGGGTTGTGAGTTTGAGCCCCATATGGAGGGTAGAGATAACTTAAAAATAAAATCTTAAAAAAAAAAGCAACAAAATACCAAAAAAAAATCAATTTTCACTGGATTTACCCACTCATTGAATTATTTCAATATAAAAATAATACTGAAATACTGGTAATACTCTTAAAATAGCTTCTTGCATAAAATAAAGACCAGTTTGCATGAGAATAGCTATATAGTAACATGGAAAAAATACCTCTCTGTCAATAAAATGCAAACCATAAGAATAACTACGATAAGACTGACAGTAAAATAAACATTTGCCACACCTTTTTAAAGCAGCAGAACCCTCTCCTGGAAATGAAATTATACACGGAACCCCATTACTTAAACAGATAAAAACAGAACTACTCTGGTTCAAATACAGCAGGAGAAGCTCAGGGTTCCACCCAGTGGGTCCTTCCCGTTATCTCTCGTCATGTCCCCAGAAGCCCTTCTATAAAAGATAGTTCAAAAATCACTGCTGCAGCTTTTCTAGGCAAGCTACAGATGAAGAAATGGGATCCTTAAGATCCACCTTGCCAGTCCAGACATAGTTTAGCAAACACTATACTAAGATGCCTTTTCTCCTCTGTGTGGTGTATGTGTGCATGTCTGTGTGTGAAAAAACGAGGCACAGGCATACCTCAGAGATATTGGGGTCTCAGTTCTAGACCACCATGATAAAGCAAATAACACAATAAAGCACGTCAAATGAATGTTTTGGTTTCCCCATGCCTGTAATAGTCATGTTTACACTGTGCTGTGGTCTATTAAGTGTGCAATAATAGCACTGCCTAAAAAAAAAGGTATATACTTTAATTAAAAAGTACATTGTTGTTAAAAAAATGCCAACCATCACTTGAGCTTTCAGCAAGTCACTATGGTTTTGCTGGAGGGTCTGGCTTGGATGTTGAGGGCTCCTGACTGATCAGAGTGCTAGTGTACTGAAGGGTGGGTGGCTGTGGCAATTTCTTACAATCAGATAACAATGAAGGTCACTGCATCAACAGAATCTTCTACTCATGAGCAATGTCTATGTAACATGTGATGCTGTTTGATAGCATTTTACCCACAGGACTTCTTTCAAAATTGGAGTCAATTTTCTCAAACCCTGCTGCTGCTTTTTCAACTATGTTTATGTAATACTCTAAACCCTCTATTGTCATTTCAACAATCTCCCATGTCTGGTTTCCATCTTAAGAAACTTTTCTTTGTACATTCATAAGAAGCAACTCCTTATCCGTTAATGTTTGATCAAAGGACTGCAGCAATTCTGCCACATCGCCGGGCTCCACTTCTCCTTCTATCTAGTTCTCTTGCTGTTTCCACCATGTCTGCAGTTACTTCCTCCACTGAAGTCTTGAACCTCTCCAAGTCATCCATAAGGGCTGGAATCAACTTCTTCCAAACTCCTTTCAATGGCGATATTTTGAACTCTTCCTGTGAGTCACGAATGTATTTAAAGGCATCTAGAATGGTGAATCCTTTCCAAAAGGTTTTCAATTAACTTTGCCCAGAGGAATGTCAGTCTATGGTAGCTATAGCCTTAGGAAATGTATCTTCTTAAACAATAAGACTGGAAAGTTGAAATTACCCCTTGATCCATGGGCTACAGAATGGGTGTTGTGTTTACGGGCACGAAAACATTAAACTTATTGTCCATCTCCATCGGAGCTCTTGGGTGACTGGGTGCATTGTCAAGGAGCAGTCATATTTTGAAAGGAATCTTTTCTTTTTTTTTTTTCTCCCCCTGAACAGGAGGTCTCAACAGTGGGCTTAAAATATTCAGTAAACCATGTTGTAAACAGATGTGCTGTCATCTAGGCTTTGCTGTTCCATTTACACATCACAGAGTAGACTTTGCATAATTCTTAAGGGCTCTACCATTTCTAAAATGGTAAGTGAGCAAGGGCTTCAACTTAAAGTCACCAGCTACACTAGGTCCTAACAAGAGAGTCGGCTTTTGAAGCTTTGAAGCCAGGCATTGGCTTCTCTGGAGTGATGAACATTCTAGATGGTGTTTTTTTCCCTGAAGAAGGCGGTTTTGTCTACATTGAGAACCTGTTGTTTAGTGTATCACCTTCACAAATTATCTCAGCTAGATCTTCTGGATAGCTTGCTGCAGTCTCTACTTCAGCATTTGCTGCTTTACTTGATACTTTTAGGTTATGGAAATGGCTCCATTCCTTAAATCTCATCTACCAACCACTGCGACCTTCAAACTTTTCTTCTGCAGCTTCCTTATCTCTCTCAGGCTACAGAGAACTGAATGAAGTTAGGGTCTTGCTATGTGTGGATTAGGGGTTGGCTTAAGGGAATGTTGTGGCTGGTTTTGATCATCTATTCAGACCAGTGAATTTTTCTCCTATCAGCAATAAGACTCTTTTGCTTTCTTATCATTCTTGTATTCACTGGAGTAGTGCTTTTAATTTTCTTCAAGAACTTTATTGTGTTTTCACTTATTGCATTCACAACTTGGTTAACTGGATAAGAGGCCTAGCTTTAGGGCTATCTCGGCTTTTGACACACCTTCCTCATTAAGCTTAATCATTTCTAGCTTTTGATTTAAAATGAAAGACATGTAACATTTCCTTTCACCTGAACAGTTAGACGTCACTGTAGGGTTGTTAACTGGACTGATTTCATATTACTGTGTCTCAGGGAATAGGGAGGCCCAAGGAGAGGGACAGAGATGGGGAAACGGTCAGTGAATAGAGCAGTCAGAACACAAACGTTTATGGATTAATTTTGTCATCTTATATGACGTGGTTCATGGTACCCCAAAACAGTGGGAACATCAAAGATCACCGATCACAGATCACCATAACAACTAGAATGATAATGAAAAATTTGAAATACTACATTATTACAAAAATATAAGAGACACAAAGTGACCAAATACTATTGGAAAAATGACACCAATTAACATGCTCAATGCAGGGTTCCCACAAACCCTTAATCTGTTTAAAACTAAATGCAGTATCTGTAAAGTGCTAGCTATGACTGTACATCCAATTGAAATATTTATAAAGGTATCCATAAAGTCATCTGAGATCATGGAAACTTTGCCAGAAATGCTCTGCATAATACAATTAATACAAAAAATTACAAATAGAAATTTTAAAAGGTAGAGGAAAAAAAGAATCAGTTTGATTTTCCATTAAGGAAAAATTAATTTGAGGTGTGGCAGAGGGAGAACAAAAATTTGTTTGAACCCATGAATTAAAGGACCAAATACTATTGGTCCTTATCGTAGAAAATATGCAATAGAAAACAGACCCTGCCAGATATTTTCGCTATTGATTTTGCTTTAAAACCTTACAGAAGTGGGGCGCCTGGGTGGCTGAGTCGGTGAAGCGTCTGACTTTGGCTCGGGTCATGATCTCGCGGTTCGTGAGTTCTAGCCCCACATCGGGCTCTCTGGTGTCAGCACAGAGCCCACTTCGGATCCTCTGCCCTCCACTCTCTGACCCTCCCCCTTATTCTCTCTGTCTCAAAAATAAATAAACATTAAAAATATTTTAAAAACTAAAAATCGGGGCACCTGGGTGGCTCAGTGGATTAAGTATCTGACCGGCTCAGGTCACGATCTCATGATTCGTGGGTTCGAGCCCCGTGTCAGGCTCTGTGCTGACAGCTAGCTCAGAGCCTGGAGGCTGTCTTCGGATTCTGTGTCTCCTTCTCTCTCTGACCCTCCCCTGCTCACATAGTCTCTCTCTCAAAAATAAATAAAAAAACATTTTAAAAAAATTTAAAAAAACTAAAAATAAATAAAGCCTTACAGAAGATAGCTTCCTTATTTTGTAATTTGATAATACAGGGCCAATGAATCAGGGCACAATTGCCACTTTCTCACATTCCTCCACTGCCTAATAGAAACAACCAAAAGCAAATGTTTGAATACGTCAAAATTTGAATATATCAGCTCCTCATCCTCAAGTTTTTTTCCCCCTTGAATCCTTTCATGACCCCTCAAAAAGGTTGCCAAAATTGAAAACCAAGGAAAGTGTTCAGTTCCCATGTGAAGCATTCCATATCAGATAGCCAGAGCTATAACATGAAGGGGCAAGCCATCAAAGTGGAGACGGAGTGAGAAATTCTTTTATACATTCCTTGGCTGTGATTCTTTGTGCTGAGTACCATCAATTAGGACTTACAGATAAAGGATACATGGGGAAGTGAGACTATATTATAGATGATTAGCATGAAAAAGGTAACTCAGGCTCATGAAATATTAGAACTGGAAGGGAGAGTTAAGGGGCTATTCAAACATTTTCACTTAAAAATAACAATAGTGCCCCCAAAAGAAGTGATGTAAATATCTGAGGTAATAATTTAGTGAAGGGGTTGAAATAGGACTAGAATCTGAATATCCTATACTGAGAAACATCTTCTCCAAAGCAATAGTTCATACATTATTTCACCTGTTTGGCAAACAACTTCTCCAAAGCAATAGCTCATATGTTATTTCAACTGTTGTTCTTAAGAGCCTACAATATTTTGAAGCACTTGGGTGGCTCAGCTGGTTAAGCGTCCGACTTCATCTCAGGTCATGATCTCACAGTTCGTGGGTTCGAGCCCCACGTCGGGCTCTGTGCTGCCAGCTCAGAGCCTGGAGCCTGTCTTCGGATTCTGTGTCTCCCTCTCTCTCTGACCCTACCCTGCTCACGCTGTCTCTCAAAACTGAAATAAAAAATATTTTAAAAAAAGAGCCTACAATAAAAACAGAATGATCCTCTTGTTCCCTTTTACAGATGAGGAAATGTTACAAAAAACAGGAGTAGAGACACTCCCCATCCCCAAGGATTTCCAGTTCATTGTTGGGACAAGACCAACAAAATGAAGAAGAGTCATCCTCAAGCCAGTTCAAATTGCAATATTGACACACAGGTGCAAACAAAAGCCACCAAAATTCTGAGAAGAGAGATGCCAGAACGGGTGGGACACTTAGATTCACACACACTGGAGACAGGAAGAA
Organism: Cryptoprocta ferox; assembly: GCA_028646485.1. Lineage (NCBI taxonomy): Eukaryota > Metazoa > Chordata > Mammalia > Carnivora > Eupleridae > Cryptoprocta > Cryptoprocta ferox. The sequence goes on from CM053573.1 coordinate 74,800,463, forward strand.
TCTTAGCTACCATCTATTACAAGGCCATGTTGAACCAAAAAGGAAATAAAGGACCAGAAAGCTTAAGTGATGCTAAAGGTCAAACAACCAAATACTAATGATGGGTAATGATGAGTCCATGCTCGCTGGGCCCAGCCTTCTCACCCAAAACTCCAAACTGTCAAGACAGTACTAAAATGTTCTCCTAATAAACTTACAAGAGTTCAATGCCAGAAGATGACTTAATAATAGTTAGACTCAGAAAAATGATCTCGATTACCTACCCAGAACAACCACAGAATTATCTTCTGTTACCATGGAGGTGGGTGTGTGGGCCCAGAGAGCAGAAAGGAACAAACCAGGCATGTCATCCTGGTTCTGTCATAATTCATCAGGTGACCCTGGGCCAACTGCTTTCTCCTTCTAAGCTATGTTTGCTCACCATCAACATGATGGGATTAGACTTGATCTTTATGGTTTCTTCTGATTCAAAAGTTCTGCTTTTCAAACACATCCACGTACGTACAATCTACCTCACATTATAAGAAATTTAAAGTTTTTCACTGGTGTTGATATGTTTTTTTCTCACTTGTAGCCACTTACTGGAGCCAAATTACTCTTCCTATTTAGTTGAAGTGTATTTTGAGAGTTGAAAATACAGAAGATAGAGAGCAGCTCCTAACAAGACACAATCTGAAACAGCCATTTCAAAAATAGGGTGGTGGATAGCAACTTTATAAAGGAAGCTGCTTTCAGTTACCTTGTCTGGAGAGCCAGCCATTGATTAATGGAAATGGAAAAAGATAGGGGAGGGTGACAACATCCTAGCAAAATCTGGCAGGAAAGGACAAGACAAAACACACATTATGTCTTACCTCATAGGCTAAAAATGGAAACAATATGGGGAGCAGGATTCCTGAAAATGTCAGGAATCGTATTTTCTAATAATAGAAGATGCATCTGCTCCCTAATAATTGTCCCAAATATGTCCATCATTTCTTTTTCTTTTTTTTTAATTTATTTTATTCTGAGAGACAGAGACAGAGCAGGGGAGGGGCAGAGAGAGAGGGAGACACAGAACCCAAAGAAGGCTCCAGGCTCTGAGCTGTCAGCACAGAGCCCGATGCAGGGCTCGAACCCACAGACTGTGAGATCATGACCTGAGCCGAAGTCGGACGCTTAACCGACTGGGCCACCCAGGCACCCCGTCCATCATTTCATCTTGGTCACTCTTCCTGTTCAAAGACATCTCTAGGAAGTGGCCTATGAGCGAGTACAATCGCTAGTCAGCCGCTCTATCCCCTGTACACAGCCTGAGATGCAATTACCTCTAGGAACATGAGGAAAGGAAATCATAGCTTCCTCTGAACCACCATCCTCAACAGAGAAGTGCCTGAGTTTAAAAAAGCACTTGTGGGGGCGCCTGAGTGGCTCAGTCGGTTGAGCACCTGACTTTGGCTCAGGTCATGATCTCACAGTTCGTGGGTTCGAGCCCTGTGTCGGGCTCTGTGCTGATAGCTCAGAGCCTGGAGCCTGCTTCGGATTCTGTGTCTCCCTCTCTCTCTGCTCCTCCCCCACTCGTGCTCTGTCTCTCTCTGCTCAAAAATAAATAAAAACATTAAAAAAAAAAAAGTACTTGTGTTAATATATATCATTGCATTGCACAGGCAGAGTCCTGTCTGTGCAAATAATAATAATGAATAATAATAATTAATACTAATAGTAAAATAAATAGAGATTGGTGGATATGATTCCTGTCAACAAAAGAGGATAACAAGGGTCAGAGAAAATGAGTGCTTTCCAAGTCACTCAGGTAGAAAATGGAAGAATTAGAATTTAGGACTCAGACATTTCACTTTAAGGCTCATGCCCTGGCACCTTCCATGACACCATGCCAGAAATGCAAATAGGAAAGGTCTTTCCTTCAAGCATCAAACTGTGATTATCCTATCACGTTACCGTGAATTAGGTCATGGCCTAACTATAGTTAAAAGACAAGCTCCAATCGTCTCTTTTGCTTTCTACTTCTCCATTTAGTACAGCTTTCATTCACCTTTCCAGAAATATTTATCAAATATTAGGCCCCATTAATATGAAGGACAGGAATTTAAAAAAAGGGAGGGGGGAATCAATGGTCTTCTGTCCTCCAAGTGCTCACAGTCGCATTAGAAAAGTTAGTTGATCCACAAATACTGTACCATGGAGATGAATACAGGCAGGTAATATTCAAGTATAGGAAATGCAAGACACTAGAGCAGAGAAATAGAGAATTCATAAAAGGCTACATGTATTCAAGGAGAACTGAAAAGATCTTGAATGGAGAAAAGAGATTAAAGGTATTTCCCAGATGAGCAAAAGACGTCTGAGAAATACTGAGGCATGCGCTAGCACTTGGCAAATATAAATGTTCCTTTAGGTAAAAATAGAGGAAAATCAGACTCAAAGGGTCAGCTATAGTCAGAAAATGCAGGTGTGCAAGTTCTGCATGGAAGGAGCTTGGCCTGTATCCAGGGTATAGACCTCCAAAGGGTGATTGCGTCCCCGTGCCGAAAAGAGAATGTGGGCAAGGGAGGTTGTATCTCAGGACTCAATGTCGATGAGGGAACAAACACATGGTATGAATCACATATATTTTAGGCGGTGCACAGACAATTTACATCAACAACACTTCTGGTAGGAATTCCTATTTTTACGAAAAAGTTTACAATTAAGAAAAAGTAAGTATGGGACTCTATCAGGAAGCTGTTGATTTCACCTTACTCAGGGATGAATGTGAACCCACAAGCCAGCACGCATTTCTGTCTCTACCCTCAGATATACAAGTTAACAGAGCACTATGCAAACACTGACTTCCCAGGGCAAAGGTTCCAGAAAGCAGAAAAGACATTTAGTAAGGAGCAATGCTACCCGAGTCTCAGGACTCTCTCCAATTTAAAAGCCTTTCCCGACTCCAGAATTCTGCTCAAACCTCACGTCAGGCTTTCCCCAGAAATGTTTCCTTTTTCACAGAATAATCAAGCAATAATCAAACAGCTACCATTTACTTGGCAATATACTGAGACTATATTAAAGAACCAGGACAAATCACAACGTTGGATAAGGAAGATCCTAAGTGGCCATGCCTACCTTTCCCTCCCTGATCTCCCTTACTCCAGCGTGAACATTTTTCTTTATGATATATCCCACTGAAACTAATTCTAGGGGTTCGGTTCCCAGATGTGGTTCAAAGTGGAATCTGGGCCCTCACCTGGATTTAAATCAAAAGGACTGAAAGTATGGAGATGTTTTTTACTAAGTCACATCCCCTTCTCAGTTTCTTTTTTAAGTTTATTTATTTATTTTGAGAGGAGTGCCACTGAGGGAGGGGCAGAGAGAGAGGGAGAGAGCAAGAATCCTAAGCAGGCTCCATGCTGTCAATACAGAGCCTGACACGGGCCTTGAGCCTATGAACTGTGGGATTGTGACCAGAGTCGAAAACATGAGCCAGATGCTCAACCAACTGAGCCGCCCAGGGGCCTCCACTTCTCAGTTTTATGTCCTCCTGGGAAATAGGGGAATAATAATACAAACCCCACAGTGACATTCTGGAAACCAGGTGGGATAAGGTCCTGGGAATGGCATACCCAGCAGAATGCTAAATGTACAGTAGGTCTTCTATAAATATCAGTTCATAGTGTGTTCTGTAAATAAGGACATTACAAGATGATGCTAGGTGAGTTCTAGGAGTCCCTCAGATACCAAGTAAAAAGTGTTGGTCTCAGGGTGAGGCTAAAATTTGGTGGCTGAAGACATATAAGAAGAAAAAGACTGGGTATTGAAGAGAACCTGGCCCCCCTCTGAGGACAAGGGCATTCAGACGCTCATGAAAAGGGAAAATTAGTAGTTGCCTGCCCACATTGATCAGATCAGAACCTTTGGGAGCAGGGCCTGGCAATCTGTATTTGACAAGCCCTTAGCCCCTCCCCCAATACTTTTTAACACTAAATTTGAAATCTGCTGGCCTAGAACTTGGTTGCCTAGTGCTAATGCAGGGCTAACAACAATAACTGGAACGATTTCATTAAAATCCCACAACTCTGAATGCACGTAAAGAGAAATTCTTTACTAATGCATTCTAACCCAGTTCCCGGGGACAGGAAAATGCTGGCCTGACAGCACTCTTTTCCCACCCACAGTGCTGACAGAGTAAACACAATCTACCTCACTTCTCTTCATTTGTAGAAATGGCAACAGCACTTGCCACCTCGAAGGGGTGCTATGTGTCCCCATTTATTGGTGTTCATAAAGTCTTCTGAGTGTTCTGATAAATCAACTATAAGTTGGCATTATTCATAGCACCCTGTTGGAGCTTAATACATATTCAATTAAAAAACAATGACAACAATACAGCAATATCCACAAATTAGCATTAATTACAGCCCTGTATTCTTCTCACCCTGCTGCCACAGTTCTATCTAGGCAGAGCTGTTTACATCTAGAGATTGTATAGACCCTCTCATTAAGGAGGGTCAATCTTTGCTGAGTGGCATCAGCATTGCCTCTAGTAAAGTTCCTATCACACTTGCCTCAGAGCCTTGATTTTACAGAGGATCCTCCTATTCGACAAACACGAGGACAGGAGGCAAATCTCTCCCCTGAAGAAAGACATGATGCTTCAAAACATCTGGGATTCCTGTTTCCCATACTCCCTCTCTCCAAATGGCTCTATCTAGACTCTAGCTCCCCTTCACCAGTGTTGTGGCCATTGCCCCAGATCAGGACCTCACCTACCTCGTTAGACTCTTGCAGCTGACTCCAAGCCATTCCACCATCACCACATCTGACTCAGTCAAGTCCTACTATATTATAGAAATCCATCTGAATAGATATCAGGTGACTTTATTCTCCTTCATAAGGTTATCATTCCCTGATGATAACTAATACAGACTCAAATTGGGAAAATCCCCCAAACTGCCATCTAAACTACTAATGAGAAGTAATCCATCTATTTGAAATACAAGAGTAGCTGTAAGACCCAGAGGGAACTTTTACCAAAGAAAGATAGCAGAGACAGACAGAAACAGGGAGTCTGATAGACGGAACAGCTTAAGCAAGGTCTATAAGGCTGTGTCACTATCTCTGTTTTGGTTCAGCTTTCTCCAGGGGACAACATTTGGTCCCCAGACAAGCCAGCCACTGATCAAGAAGGGGAGCCACCGTTCAGTCTCCCGCCTTCCTGACCTATCCCTCTCAGGCACCATAGCACATCTTACTGCCTTAGGCTGTGCTGACTCCAGTCTCCCACTCTGCATGAGCCTTTGACATGCAGAGCTGAGGCTAAGGAATAGGAGCCCAGTGGGTTTGAGGGTTCATCAAGAGAAAAAGAAGAAACTTAATGTGATTTCACTGAGTAGCTATTTTCACTACAAAAAATTCCCATATTTATTTTTCCCCTTTTTGAAATGGCACTGAGGAAACACATGCCAGACCGCCATGACCAGGGGCTGTACTTTCCAAACAGTAGCAAGGACTAAAAATAGAAAAGCATGATTTGCTCAAGATGTATATAACTTCCTCTCCCATTTCCTTTTCCCTCCACCCTGAGTCAGTACACAGAAGTGGTACATGTTGAACTGTTTTGTTTGTTTACAACAGCATCAAAAGAGTGATAAGCCCATGTATGGTGCATACTCCATAGATGTTTCCAGAAAATTCCTATTACCAAGACTAATAATGACTCAATCAAGTCAATCCACAAATATCAACCTCAATGAGATAAAGGCTATGGGTGATCCAGGAATATGAGCTGTGACCCAGCCTTCAGACCATTTCTAAAAGGGGAATGAACAAGAGGATAATAGAATGAGTTTAGGCCCTTGAGTCCAGAACCCTCCAGCTGGGCTGGGGCCAGCTCTCATACAGTGTTACCATCAGTGGTTTGCTTAAAAAATCTAGCCCTCTTCCCATTTTCTCATCACAAGAAAGATGGGCTGGATTAGGACCTTTCCAAATCTGAGTCTCTATGATTTTTTATGTTAAATAATTTGTACAGGTCTCTTCCATGTCATATTTTGATTCTGGCTTTATCATATATGGTTTAGAAGCAATATAAATGTGTATGATATAAATACATCGGTCCACAAAGAGGCATATATTAAGTGACAGGAAAATGAAACATTACTAACTGATTCATTGTCGCCATTATTATAAACCCCATACTACTGGATACTCTATATTTCTTATCTTAATTAATTCTCAAGAAAACTTTCTAAGAATGTGTCATTATTCCCATTTTGCATGGGAAGATGGGTAATATGACTGGTAAGCAATAGAGCAGAGTATCCTGGCACTAACCTGGAGTCATGACACTATAACACATTATCCACAGTCAGTATAGCCAGGAAAAACAGAAGGGAGAGACTGGTGGCATCAGAGGCTACCAGGAAGAAAGTCAGATTTGAATTCAGCAGTTCAAAATGGAAAGGAATTCCAATTGGTTGAGAAATGAGGATGTCTCAAGCAGCAAGAAAGACACAAGGAAAATTAACTCAGCATAGGAAGCGGACAATGAGGCCATCCATCAGCTTTACAAGAGCAAGGACTGTAAAGGGCACAGTGGGAAATATGGTGTGCTTTAAAGAGTGAGGTAGGTCATGGAATATTCTGAAAATCAACTAAGAGAAGAAATTTAATGAGGCAGGCAATAAAAATTCATAGGAAGAAAATAACATTTTTTTGAAGAGGAATCCCTTAGGGATACGCAGCTGGAATGAAACAAACAAACAAAGCCATAAAAAAAAAAAGGATCAAAACAATGAGTCTATTGTGATATGGAGAAGGAAGAAGCTAGGACAATGAATAGTAAAATAAAGAGATGAGAGTACACTTGAGAGTCCCTTTAGAACCAAATATATTAGATGTTGGTAATGGATATACTACAAAAGTAAGACATATCAGCAATGACCAGAGTTTAGAATTTGGAAGAATAGAAACATTTCAGAAACTTAACAGAAGACCATAGGGAAAGGGAAGGGGAAAAAATAGTTTCAGAGAGGGAGGCAAACCATAAGAGACTCTTAAATAAAAAACAAACAGGGTTGATGGGGAGAGGGGGCAGGGGAGAGGGGAAAATGGATAATGGGAATTGAGGAGGGCACTTGTTGGGATGAGCACTGGGTGTTGAATATAAGTGATGAATCATGGGAATCTACTCCCAAAGCCAAAAGCACACCGCATACACTGCATGTTAGCTAACTTGACAATAAATTATATTTAAAAAAATAGGAAAATATTGTGTTTCTTCTAACAGAGTGGAAGCCTTGGTGTAAAGCAATGAGTAGCTCTGGAAGATACTGAATGTGAGGAGACAAAAGGCTGTGGGAAGACCCTAGGATAAATGGCATGACAGCTGTCTAAGGAAGAGAGTCATCAGCAGTTCAAGTCATTAAATAAACAGAGATCAACCTTGACTCTATTAGAGTTATGATTTCTACTGAGAGAAGACAGAAGGTCAAAAGGGAGAGCATTGAGTGGGCACCTCACTTTAGGATGGGGGTGTACCTGGTACGAAGGAGAGAAAAAGAATAGTCGCAGAGTAGGGGAACTAAGGAAGTTCTGTAGAGTGAAAATTGAAGGAGGACGTGGGGAGGTTCAAGTCATCAAGTGTTACCTGGCTGAAAGTGGTAGATGTCAGAAAAAAGAACAATCATGGAGGAATCAGAGGCAGTGGCAAACATGTAGAAGAGCCATTTCAGTAGAGTTGAAATGACTTATGTTGATGCTAAGACCATGGCTTAAGTTCCAGTTTACAGAGAGAAACATGGCAGGCAGGAAAGGAAGGAGAGGAGAGACTCTTATTTAATAAATCTGTAACTCTACAAAAATACTTCTCTATAGTGGCCATGGCCTGAAACTGGTTTCTATCCCCACTGGGTCAGGAAAGAATTACTAAAGTGATACTGTATGAATTTCAATGAGCAAAGAGGAAATGAAAACAATCCTCTAGGTACATTTCAACTTTCAAAATGGGTTGATGTAAAATGATAATAAAAATGATGAAGTCTCCTGAATGTGTACCATGAAACACTCTGCTGGCTGCCATGTTTTTTATTTACTTGTTTGATCATCTCTTCATGGAATACCTAAACCTCAGCCAGCCAGGTACTCTATGAAGTTCTGAGACAGATCTTCCTAAGTCACAACCCTGACTCTGAAGTGCACATGCTGTAGTCAGCTAGGGCTTGAATCAGTACGTCTCTGTTCCGGGGAGAGTTGGTCATTCTCTTTCCAATACTCGCCATCCCATCAAATACAACATTAAAAGGCCATGCAGTAATTCATTGTGGGGGTGATATAAATTTTAATAGAAAGAATTAAAGCTCAAGGATGTTGAAATAATATTATCAAAAATAAACACCTTTAAGGTAAATTCTTTACTTACTCTTTTAGAAAGTGCCAGCAAATGGATTATTTTTATCTGATCATTAGGGGGAAAAAAAAAGAAAATAGGAAGCATAATACTAGTTTATGGCTGAAGAAACTGAGATCTGGCTCCTAGGGATGGTCTTTCCCAAATCACATCATGTACAGTTCAGAATAGTGGTTTTAGGACAGTCACAGACTGTTTTAAGCACTGAAAGGAATAACACAACTTATGGGGAAAGGAATGAATCTGAGCTCTCTCTCTCTCTCTCTCTCTCTCTCTCTCTCTTTCTCTCTCTCTGAGGGGAGTGTCTCATTAGCCAAATCCTTTACTTCTAAAAATAAGAGCAAAATCATCTTTTTTTTATCATGTGAATCCTTCTGTCTTGTGTTACTCCCATTCCCCCTTTTAAAAACTGCCATAAACACAATTTATCCACCAGGTACCACCAATTTTACTCATTTTCCATCATAATAAAAATTGTTATCTTTACTAAAGTTTATTGAAAGAAATGTAAAACCAAACAATCAAGGAAAGAATTCCATTTTACAGGCTAATAAACATATTTCCTACCTTTTAATGCCAAAGTACACTCTTTCAATCCATAAAGAACAGACAATTGGAGAAAAGAGAGAGAGAGAGAGAGAAGAGTCTGAAGACAATAGTGCCATAGAGAATTCTACAATTCCTCATAAGAGGAAGAGCTTCCAAATAGTGAGTACTTGGAGAGCGAAGTGACAATTGGTGTTTTGTGCCCTTCATCGAAAAAGAATATAAAGAAAAGTACCAATAAAGCAGTGATGGCAAGAGAGAGAAAGGAATGGACTGACAGGACTCAGGGTCTGATCCCTGCCTGGGACACTTAATACCATGGAAACTGGGACTATTACTTTGCCTTCATGAACCTCAGCATCTTCACTTGCACTAAATGGGGATTATCCTTACCCTTCCGTTTTCTTAAGTTATTTAAAGGCTCAAGTGAGATCAAGTGTATGAAAATCTTTTATTTAAAAACAAAACAAAAAACACTCCAAGTCAAGTTTGGAATTTATGGAATTTGCAGGCCTTGGACAGGTCACACTCACAAAAGCTAATGCTAAAATAATGATAAGAATAGTGCAACCCCTCAAGGACTGGTATATGTATGTATTGCATGCGATAATATATTGTAAGTTATCCAGTAGAGGGGCATAAATACTTGACTTTTGAATGGATCAATTGAAATCAGTTATGCACAGAAAATCTCCCCAAAACATTGGGAGTTACACAAATAAAATCTGAGTTAATGCCCTAGGTTTTTGGTCTTGGCATCTTCTATTCCCTCTTTTACCCCTTCGTTCAGATCAAGTTGTTTTGTGCCCATGTTGAGTGGATTATGTAAATTACAATGGAACTAAAGGATCTGTGAGCCCAATAGAGCCTCCTACCAAATCCATGGATAAGAAGTACATGGTACATACAATCTGTGAGGGGATTGTCAGAGACTATGCCGAGGGCTGGGAAAGAAGATGTGCTTATTTCCACTAAAGAACAACACCGAAAGCTATCTCAAGTGGCCCCTGGCCACCAGCCATGAACACATATTGTTGATGACTTTGGCTGCTTTTAGAGAATTCAAAATGATCTGCCTTCTCTCATTTGAAAGTGAATTGATACTAAGCCAAGAGGCTTAAAAGTCCCCAAAATACATTTTGTTTTTGTTTTCGTCCATTTAAAAATAAATCACTGCTTCGATGATACTTGTGAGATCTAAAAAAGTTGTCTCAACTTGTTGGATATTAATTTTTTAATTGGTTAAAGTATATTTGTATCTTTTTTAAAAATATGCGAAGATCAGGTAAGATAATATAAAGTATTTTGCAATTTGTAAATTACTGTGAAGTTATAAAGAGGTGATATTTTATGACTAAAGCAGTGATTTTTAGAGCTGTAAGAGATCTAAAAGATTAGTTCATCCAATCATTCATTTTACAGAGGGAGTTTGTGGAAGTACCTCTTTAGTGAAAGGCTCAAAATCCCCATGCATTTAGAAGCAAGGAATGGGATCACTGACGACCTTTGGGGAGGCACAGGGCAAACCAAAGACAGCGACAACTGTTCCAGAACTCAGCACAGAGGCCAACTAGCCCTGAATTGCCCAACAGTGATGACATCAACAGTAAATATTTACTAAGCGCTGGGATCTGTCAGGCACATACAATATTCTCTACATGCATCTCAGAGCAACCCAAAGAGACAGGCTCAATTACTATGCCCAGTTTACAGAAGAGCAAACTGAGGCACAGGAAGGTTAAATTATATGGCCATAGGCATGCAGCTAGTGGGTGAGGGGCCAGGTATCTGGATCCTGCACACACAGTGTTAGTCATCACGCCATGTTATCCCTAAAGCTTGACTTGGCTTAGATGATGCAACCAAGGAGGGCTTTTCTGTGGTGAAGCCCTCGAGGGCAGGAGAGTGAGCTTGAGATAAAAAAAAAAAAAAACAAAAAAAAAAAAACAAAAGGTAGCATTACCTGACTTTAATAGCTGACTTTGAGCTGTCACAACAAGAAGGGTGAGGGGGTGGGGGGAGCCTCTTGGGAAATGATGTTTGGAGTATAGAATGTCATAACAGCAGTAAAATCACTGCATGAGTTCATCCTTTCTAATAAAAAGTTCTTTGCCACATTCTCTGACACTCCTGGTGAAATACTCATTGAAAAGCATGGATGGGGAAATAGTGAGGGAGGAAACTCAATGGCCTAGAGAACTCAACCAGAGACCACCCCGCAACCTGCTTCTGCCCTTGCTTGGCATATACAGGACATTGCAATAGGGGCTTTCTTACCTACCTGTGAATCCTTACTTCTTACCAGCTTGGGCATCCTCGCAGCTAAGAAGTAGCAAGGACTGCAGTAAAGCTCACCGGTCTGCTCTTGGGCTATGCATCTAATGGAAACCCTTTCGTTGGCCCGCCTTCCCTATACACACATAAAATGAAGACCAGATGCAAGTACCTACTCTGTGGTCACCAGGCTTATTAAAAGTCTATATATTCCTGACCTGGAAAGAAGATAAAGTTTGGAGTACAAGTCAGCTAGGTCTATCAGCACAGCAGATCCAGAGCCACATTCCCTCCCCTGAATGCAGGTGGATGTAACCTTTGTAAGTCAAGAGGAGACTATCACCACAAAAGAATTAAAAAATAAAGGAAGCAAGCAATAGAGATCCTCCCATATGGCAGAACTACTGAGAAAGAATACTAATATAAAGAAGGGACAAGAAATCCCAAATCATAAAATAGAGGTTCTATAGGATGAAAAAGGCAAACGAAAAGTTAAACTGTTTTTTCTTAATAACACAAGAAAGTGTCCCCACCCCCTTAGCTAAATAAAAATGTGACTCTTCCGGTCAAACAGATCCATTGACTGCTGATGGAAACACTGGGGTGAGGGTAGGGACCTGTATCCAAGTGCAGTGCGGTGAAACCACGGACTCCCCCAAATAAGGCTTGCAGATCCAACAAAGAAAAGGAAATACACTGGAAAAAGAATCACACTGGAGTCAGATTTCTCATCCGTAATACTAAATGATGCTAAAATAATAATATAGAAATCTTGACTGAATACTGATAAAGGAAATTTGATCCTAGAATTCTACCAGCAGCCAAACCTTTATGTAAATATAAAGGCAAAAATAAGTCATTTACAGATATATAAAAACGCAGGAGCTGGATTATCCATGTTGCCTTTCCAAAAAAAAAAAAAAATTACTGTGGCAGGGAAAAAAAAAGAACAGAAGGAATCAGAATGATGAATTCAAGAAAAAGAAATAGCAAACAAGACATATTGCAATAAACAATAAATAAAAGTTATAGTTTATGGGGTGCCTGGGTGGCTCAGTCGGTTAAGTGTCCGACTTTGGCTCAGGTCATGATCTCACAGTTCAAGAATTCAAGCCCCGAGTCGTGCTCTGCTCTGACAGCATGGAGCCTGCTTGGGATCTTCTGTCCCCCCTCTCTCTCTGCCCCTCCCCTGCTCAGGCTCTCATGCTCGCTCTCTCTCTCTCTCTCTCTCTCTCTCTCAAAAATAAACGTTAAAAAATGTTACAGTTTATTAATAATGTGGTGATATAATTTAATGTAAGAAGTGGTTCTTTCCAAAGAGTTTATGTTATAAAGTTTAAAATATTACAGCATATTCTCCAAATTGCCTTAAAGCTTCTGAATGCATCAGAAAGAAGAATGCTCAAACCTCACATGGTGTAGACATTGGGCACGGGGTATATATTCAGATCATGATTTTTCCATGATAGAGAAACAAGATTGAAAATAGGTGACCTATATGGTTTGATTTATTTTCATTACGAGACAAAACATATTAAAAAATAAGTAAGCATATTATAGCTTTGAAGAATTCACTAAGATTCTTGATGAGAGAGACAAAATGAGAAAAAAAAACTTCCACTGACTCAGAAAGAAGCAACTGCAATTTCACACACCTCTAGGCAAAGAAAATTTTCTGAAATATGCAAATATTATAAATTACGCCTTATAAAGAAATTCAAGAGCTAACGGAACCCTAACCTCACTGGTTATCCTGACCTACGGCATTATCGACCACAGCGTTTCACCACCAGACTTTTCTCATCCAGCGATTGGCCAGTTCTTCCCTGCAGGAAGCATGTGGGTGCCCTAGGTCACGTCAAGGGAGCCGTGGCGGTGGTAACGGGATTGACAAGTGTGAAGGAGTGAGTGTGTGTACACCTACTCTACTACTGATAAACAGAAAAAGGGTTAGCTCTTTAAACATGTCCTGAAAAAATAGGGAGGGGAAAACTACGGCATTCCATGAAAAAGGCTCAAATTGCTAAATGAAATAGTGGGGGTACCCCCTAGGGGCTCTAGGTCTGCTACTTTCAAAGAAGCTTTTATAAGTCTAGACACCAAAAATCATGCCCTTTTCTCATCTGAATTTCCAATCACATGATGATTCAGAGAGAAAAGCAAACAGGAAACCTTTGAAATTCACTTCTAGAAAGTCATATTGACCAAAGCCAGTGACATGCCTAGGAGCCTACCAGCTCTGCTAAACACACGCTGACCTACCACTGCAACCACAAGAGGAGGAGATAACCATGAAGCAAGCTACTTCTGCTGCTGCTACGGCTGTTGCCAGAGTCACAAACAGCCCTACAAACCAACCAGGGCTCGCTAACCCAACGCCCCGTGAATAAGGTAAAGGGCCAGGAAGAAATAAGCATCTCAACCACTCCTTTGGTATGTTTTCATAGATCAAGATATTCTCGTGTTCTCACTGTGCAGAAAGGACCAGCGCTTCAGAGTGAATCGGAGCTTCTGATCATTTTGGGTTTCTTCAGGCAAGACTGCACATGACCTCTACTCTTTGTAGCCTTTAGAGCTTAGATCTCCTTTTGTACCCAGCCTCCTTAGCCCACTATCGGGCAGCAGAAGGAACGACCTCTACAATAGGGTGTGTTAAAGCCAAGTAAAGCGAGTCTTACTGTCTGTTTCCGCGAGTGCATAAAAGAATGTGGCCATGGCTGTGGGCCTGAGTCCTCCGTGTCTACAGGTAAACATCTGTCATTCCATACCTGCGACCATGACAGGTCTAGACTAAGAGTCACAAGACACAAATTCCAGTGCCGGCTCTGCGGAAACTATGGTAGATTCTAGAATTATTATTGACATACGTGGGTAACTGACTATAATCTATCAGTTGCCATGTCCATAAAGGAGCTTTGAAAATGTTTTCAGAAGAACAGAAATGAGTTGGCCTGCAAACTTTCAAAGACTAAGACAAGACCATAAATTATTTCGGAGGTTTCCTTTCTCCCTTCTCTTTTCAATTAACTCTGGGCATTTCCCCAAGTTCAGAGCATAGCTCACATTACACTGTTTTCACTCAGGCCTCAGGAAAGTCACTTCTTTCAGCAGCTCTCATGATTGACTTCTTGGGGCACACTCACCTAACCCTCGCCTGGCCTGACTGTTCCCTTGCATGGGCACTGTGTTCTAAGAGGGTAGGAATAAAATCACTGGAACGAAACCATAGGGGCGCCTTGGTGACTCAGTCGGTTAGGCGTCCAACTTTGGCTCAGGCCGTGATCTCGCAGTTGATGAGTTTGAACCCCGTGCCGGACTCTGTACTGACAGCTTGGAGCCTGGAGCCTGGAGCCTGCAACCTGCTTTGGATTCTGTGTCTCCCTCTATCTCTGCCCCTCCCCCACTTGCACTCTGTTTCTCTCTCTCTCTCCCTAAAAAATAAATATTAAAATAAAATTTAAAAAAGAAAGAAAGAAATCATACGGAGACAAATTCCCACTCCATAAGGGAAAGCAGTTTTTAACATAAGGAGTAGCGACAACAGGCATCATGGTCTGTGTTCTAAGGTGGAGGGACTGTAGTGACAGCAGCAAATGCGGCCATGTTCATCTTGTTGGGATGAGCAAAAAATGGGAGATGAAAACTGGGAGTACATAGGTCTCTGGAGAGTGGGCAAGTTAAAGCAAGCCACGGGACTGGGTCACAAAGACAGAGGCAGTGAGGAGATATCAACTGGAGGTCATGAAGAAAAGTCAAGCAAAGATCTCATGAAAAGTAGATATTACCTATCGGGCACCCAAACGTGAAGCCATCAGGTATCAGGAGACAAGTCCCGGGGCACCTGGGTGGCTCAGTTGGCTAGGCATCTGACTTCGGCTCAGGTCACGGTCTCACTGTTCCCGAGTTTAAGCCCCGAGTCGGGCTCTGTGCTGACAGCTTAGAGCCTGGAGCCTGCTTTGGATTCTGTGTCTCCCTCTATCTCTGTCCCTTCCCTGATCATACTCTGTCTCTCTCAAAAATAAATGAACATTAAAAGAAAATTAAGAAAAAAAAGGAAACAAGTCCCTGAGGACTTCTAGAAAGTGTACCAGAGCTGTCTGCATGGGGTTTCCCACAAGTGCAACAGGTTATGCCTGATGGTGTGTAGAAAATACCACATGATATCCAACAACAGATATGGGAATGTCACCCTTATCTTTAAAATATTAACAAACACCTGGAGTAAATGCTCAATGATTTCTGAATAAAGGGCAACTTCCACAGCGGGCAAAGCAGGCCTACCACACTACTTTGTGCTCTCCTTCAATGCTCTTATTTTTCTTACTTCATTGCTAAAAGATCTATTCCCCCAGTGGAAAATTAATGTCCTACACAGCCATCAAAGCTTGGTTCAACGGATACTGTTTCCAAGAATCTTTCTTTTAGATCCCCAGTTAGTTAATTTCTTTCTCCCACCCTCTACCACAACATAGGACTTAGCTTGTGCTTCTGACCAGAGCATGATGACTCAGAAATAATTTACTATGGAACACAATAGTTTAAAAGATATGTGATCCATCTCCTCATCCTTCAACATCATCTCGCCTGCAATAGTCACCCATAAATATTTTGATAAACTAGAAAAAAAAATTAGGAGATCCAAACAAAAGAAAGGGACTTGAGGGTATTATATCTAATTCCCTTGTAATCCTGAAATTCTATGAGACACTCCCCACCTGTGAAACTACTCTAAGCAATGCTGTTGACGTGCCATTAGCAGGCTGAAATAGGAAGAAATTAACTACAGCATCAGAATAGAACAACATTACACAGTCCCAAGGTCAAGAGTCAGGGCACTAGACCCATGATGCCAAGTTCTAAGGCTATGGTCCCTAGTATATGTGCCTGACTTACAAAAGGTACTCAATTTGTAATAAGTGAATGAAGAAATAAATGAGTGAATGAAATGGTCACTCCAAACCTCACAGGTACTGAGGTCAAACTGATCTTGACAGAAAAGAAAAGATAGGGGCGCCTCGGGGGCTCAGTCGTTTGCGCATCAGGCTTCGGCTCAGGTCATGATCTCTTGTTCGTAGGTTCGAGCCCCGCGTCGGGCTCTGTGCTGACAGCCAGCTCAGAGCCTGGAGCCTGTCTTCAGATTCTATGTCTCCCTCTCTCTCTGACCCTCCCCTGCTCACACTGCCTCTCTCTCTCTCTCAAAAATAAATGAAACATTAAAAAAATTTTTAAAAAAAGATAAAGCCCTCATTCATTTTCCAAGATTTTTGTTTTTTCTCTTAACAAAAAAGAATTCTCAAAATCAGAAGTTTTGAATTGAAGTATTTGCCTTTTGCAAAAAAAAAAAATAAAAACAAAAAGTGTGTAGCAGAGATCAGGACACTAAGCAAAACTCCAAAAGCACCTGGTCCTTCAAATTGAAACCATATAATCCCATCGTCTGAACCTCAGAGACTTAGAGGCTAATGGAAGACTCTAAAGCAAGGCCATGTGCAAGGCCATCTGATACAACAGGAAGGACAAATCCGGAAGTCAAGGTTTCTCAAAATGAGGTATGGATGATAGGATCCATACCTTCGTGAGACTCAGTTTCCCCATCTGCAGACACAGGGAATTAATCCATTCAGTGAGCCCTTGGAGAGGCTGTAACTAGCGGCTGACGCCAGGGTTGGACTAAATAATCTCTAAGCTCCTTTTCAGCTCTGAATATCTTATAATTCTATAGTCATTCTTAGTAGACATGATTTTGACTCTGACCTAAAAATCTGGCTAGAAGCATAAACAGACTTCTACATAAAAATACACATTTACCAGCTATAATTTGGACTTGGCAACCTGAAGTTTCACCAGGGCTGAGGGGAAAAAGTGCAAAATTTTCTCCCGTGATTAAATTACTTTGGGCTCTATTATACAGTTCATATTCCAAAGTGGTGCAAATATGGCCAGAGCAGGACCAAGTCACTGTCTTTCTCACACAAGGGAAGGACATGCCCCTATGCTTTTGGACTTGCCAACAATCTTCCATATATTCAAGAATAACATGCCTCTCCTACCAGATGTGTCCTTTCCCATTTGGCAAACTCAATTTTATTTTTCATCCTTCCTTCTGTTTTGCAAAGAACATAAGCCAACATGGCAACCGGCTTTTTGTTTATTTCCTTCCTTATAAAAAACAAAGTCATGGTTTTGGTACATTTTTAAGGAAAAGGCCCATAGAGGAGAAGAGTTTTTGTAATTTTTATGAAAACCCATGTTTGAATTCTTCTTCATTAAACCTTCTGAAAAAGCCTTATCATTACCGCTGTTGTTATTTTTATATAGTAATAGTTATAATATCAAAATATCTGGATAGCCATTATTGCCAATTTCAAATCCATCTGTATTTCATTTGGTTCCGAGAGGTAGTAGACAGTTACCTTAGTTTTAATTATGAGAAAAATCAGATTTAGTATGACCTGTTGAGAATCACGTAACTAGAATGAGCTGTTGAATGAACAAACACAAGTCTGTCACAAAGTCAAACAAGCCTTTAAGAACTAAATATTTAAAATGCAACAAAAGGAGCACCTGGGTGGCTCAGTCGGTTAAGCGTCCGACTTCAGCTCAGATCATGATCTGGCAGTTCATGGGTTCGAGCTCCGAGTCGGGCTCTGTGCCGACAGCTCAGAGCCTGGAGCCTGCTTCAGATTCTGTGTCTCCCTCTCTCTCTGCCCCTCCCCGACTCAAGCTCTGTTTCTCTCTGTCTCAATAATAAATAAACATAAAAAAAGAAAAGAGATAAGTAAATAAAATAAAATAAAATGCAACAAAATAGTTTCCATAATATTCCAAGAAAGCAAACAGACTAAGTGAAGTTTTTAATTATATAGTTTCAACAATATGCAAAGAATAGCCCTGGACCAAATAAGGGCAAAGGTATATAAAGACAAATGTAAGAGGGTTTTTGTTTTTCACTGTTAATAAAAAATGACTAAAAATAAGGAAACTTGATTATATTATTTCTATTTGCCAAGGGACCTATCTGTTGCATAAAATAAATATAAACTTTATAGGATTCCTATCCATTAGTGGAATTTGAGCTTTGATTTTATTAGCTTACTACATTTTATCAGCAAGATTTTATAGGAAAATCAAGATTTTTGTAGGAAACCCATGGCATATATATCTAAGACATAAAATTTTTAATGGATTTTTAAAAATCTAGGTTCCAAACTGAATTGGAGGCCACTGGTTATAATCAGAACTTACGAATTTTAACTTCTCAATAGTACAAAAAGCTTCTTCTATTATTTAAGCTCTACTATATGAAAATATACTCCCAAGACACTCACAGGGTTTACTCCCTTCTCCCCACTCCAAATCTTTGCTTAGGTGTCCCTTTCTCAGCGAGACCTCTGGATCAGCCTTTCCTCCAATGCACAGCCCTGATCTCCTTCTAACGTTCTTCATAATCAATGAACCTATTCTGTTTACATCCACCAGTTTTACTAACATGGGAGTTTCATGAGGGCAGAACCCCGTCTGTCCTTTACACTACAGAATTCTAGTACTATAAAGCATAGGCACACAGGCACACGGAATATTTTCTGAATGAACAACAGGCACACGGAATATTTGCTGAATGAACGAATCATTTCTTCCTTTGTCTCTCCCAACCTGAAATTTAGGAGAAGGAAAACCCAACAATGGACTGAACCATTTAAACCGTTATTTTCCATGGCCTTTCTTCTTTAAAACTTACTATGAGAGGGGTGCCTGGGTGGCTCGGTCAGTTGAGCATCTGACTTTGGCTCAGGTCATGATCTCATGATCTGTGGGTTCGAGCCCTGCGTCAGGCTCTGTGCTGACAGCTCAGAGCCTGGAACCTGCTTCGGATTCTGTGTCTCCCTCTCTCTCTGCCTCTCTTTCTCTCTCTCTCTCTCTCAAAAATTAAACAAACATTAATTTTTTAACTTACTATGGTAAATTGTAAACATATACAAAGGTGGACCAAATATAGATAGAATCAACCTCCATGTGCTCAACAATGATCAACTCATCACTAATCTTTCTTTCACCTGTTTTTTTCACTCAGTAGCTCCCTATGCTTATCATTTTGAAGCAAATATCAGACACCAAATATTCCTCCCCAAATATTTTGGATATTTCTCTAAAAGATAAGTGCTATGGTTTTTTCCCTTCTATATATCTGTTAATAGCATCATCACCCCTAAAAGACAACAATAATTCTATAACTTTGCTAGTTAGTTGTCCCTCCTGATATGAACAGCACGTAGCTGCATAAATGGTGGCATCTGGTCAACAGAGCCTCTACATGATTACAGGCTGAGAACTCCTTCCACTGTTGCTTCTGATTCCAGCCCCAGGTTGCTGGCGATCAGCACTCCCCAGAGCACAGCACTTGTAAAAGATCAATACCTCCTATAATGTGCCTCCTTGACCCCACTTGACCCCACTCAGAAAAGAATACCCCAAGATTGTTTGTTGGCACTTTTGCTAGAAAGAGGTTGCTGGCCAATTAGGACCCACATCGACCAACCAGAACCTTAAAATATCACTCTTCCCCTCGCAGAATGCAATGTTTGTGGATAGAGAAAGAAGGCAATAGAAAAGCATGGTTGGGTCCCTGGGAGAACAAGAAAATGTGGAATTCTCAAATGACATTCCTAAAAAAAAAAAACGGCCTTCAGTTTCAGAACAAAATTAGTAGGTGAAAGGATTTCCAGGGCTTCAGAATGCAAGCCAGCAGAACTCTGAAAAGCTTCAGCGGGGCATGTTGCATGAGAGCACCTCAGCTCTTTGTGAGTTGTAAAGCTCTCTTTAGGCTCTGGATAAATGTTTATCCACCACAGAAACAATCACTGAATTCATGAGCTTCCTAGCATGGCTTATGAATATGACTTCCACCACAGATCTTACCTGTGTCCTGAAAGCACCTTCATCAAGGGGCGGTGGAGGAGGGAAGTTTCCAGAGCCGGATGGAAGAGCACCAGGATCCTCTAGAGGTGGAGGTGGGGGTGGAAGAAAATCACCTACAGAAAGGAAATGCACACACGAAGTTAACACAGACGCAATTTCATAGTACTCTTAGAAACCATATATTTGCGGGCATTTTACTGCTTTTTAATTGGTTCTCATGCATCATCATTTTGCCCTGTTGGCAATTATTCCCTACTATAGGTCTCTTCAGTTTAATTAGTAGCCTTAATTTTGAGAGTGAGGACTGGAGTTGATACATAGAAGTGAAATAAAAGCTAGTCTAGAGGAGGAGGAGGCTATGTTTAGCTAGAACAGGGAAGGCGTTCGGGGTGGTGAATTGCTGAAGTGGGTAAGACTTGGTACTTAACCCTCAGGAAAGTTTTAATCAAGCAGGGGAGGAAAAATGTACACACAGATAAAGGTAAAAGAAGATACAATTCATGAAGATGGAGAAACAAACTCTTCTGGAAGCTAAGAAAAAGGAACGCTTATGTCCAGGTAGAGGAACAAGGAAGGCTTTTATCGGAACATTTGAACATCCCCTGAGCAACAGTTCACAGTGACCGACAAGTACACTGGTGGCAGAAAGACAAGGCAACAAAGGCATAGATTAAAACATCTAGGGCCTAGAGAATAAGGAGCGAGTTATAATACAGCATAGATACAGGAATGTAAAAGAATACTAGTGCATAATAAAACTAAGTGCAGTGACAAAAAAAAACACACAACACTTATAAGGGTGTTGCACATCTAGTAAGTAGTTTGAGTTTTATCACACTTGCGGTGGGGAGCCATCAAACACTTCTGAGAAGAAAGAACTTGGTTGTAATATGATTTACTAAAGACTAATCTAAAAGTACATGCAGGGCAGATTAGGAGAATCGGGAATAAGAAACATCCGATATCAAAATCTATACATAATCCAGGCAGGAAGTTATGAGAGGTGAGCATATCAAGAAAGTTCAACATCATTGACCAACCAGAACAGCATACCAGTGTCATGTTCTTGGAAGAGAGCACCTAATCTCTAAGGTCTAAGGTGTAGTCATAAATCTAAGAGCTCTATGGCTTCATGGTATGAAAATTAAAAAAAAAAATTTTAATGTTTTATTTATTTTTTGAGAGAGAGAGTGAGAGAGAGAGAGAGAGAGAGAGAGAGAGAGACAGCATGAGCAGGGGAGGGTCAGAGAGAGAGGGAGACAAAGAATCTGAAGACAGGCTCCAAGCTCTGAGCTAGCTGTCAGTACAGAGCCTGATGCGGGGCTCGAACCCATGAACCATGAGATCATGACCTGAACCGAAGTTGGATGCTTAACCAACTGAGCCACCCAGACGCCCCTGAAAATTTTTAAAAATACTTTGCAGGACATTCTATTAGGAATCGGAAACTTCCATTACAATAACCTCTGTTTTTTTTCCCTTTAAAAATAAGATTTTAGATAATAATAATATTCATGGATAAGTAGCTTTTCCTTGCATTTCAGTTGTTCAACAGTTGGTGGTAAGGCAGCAGTTTCTGTCACTCAATGAGTTGCTTTTGGATAGTACCAAAATATCATGATTTAAGCCTTCAAAAGAAAAAAAAAAGAACCTAAATTGCACAGTTGAAGGATGGCAGCTTGGATTCATTGTTCTAATACACCTTGATTCATTGTTCCGATGGTTCCTTTGGCCTCTATTTGCCTTATACATAACACTCTTAGAGTTGGAAGAGTAGCTGTCCAATCTAGCTTCCAGCCATATTCAGACTACCAAGCAGTAAAATGCACTGTATTTACAGTACTCTGCTTTTTTGGACTCCCACTATGCACCAAACACTGTGCTAAGATTTCCACAGGCTACCTATTAGTCCTACAACCCTTAGTGCCAAGGGTTCTCAAACATTAAAGGATATCAGGATCTCGGAAAGGTCCGGTTAAACACAGATGCCTGTGTTCCACCCCCAGAGTTCCTGATTTAGTAGGTGTAGGGTGTGGCCTGAGAATTTGCATTTATTTTTTTAAATATTTATTTATTTGTGTGAGAGACAGAGAAAGAGAGAGAGGGAGAGAGAGAGAGAGAGAGAGAGAGAGAGAGCGCAAGTGGGGAAAGGGCAGAGAAAGAAGGAGACGGAAAATCCCAAGCAGGCTCTGCACTGTCAGCACAGAGCCAGATGAGGGCCTCGAACTCACAAACCGTGAGATCATGACCTGAGCCAAAATCAAGTCAGATGCTCACCCAACTGAGCCACCCAGGTGCCCTGAGAATTTGCATTTCTTATAAACTTCCAGGTGATTCTGATGCTATCGGTCTGGGACCACACTTTAAGAACCACTGCATTTCAGCCAAGTATTATATTGTTCCTATTTTATTGTTTTTAATTTTTTTTTAACATTTATTTATTTTTGAGGGACAGAAAGACAGAGCACAAGCAGGAAGAGGGACAGAGAGAGAGAGGGAGACACAGAATCCAAAGCAGGCTCCAGGCTCTGAGCTGTCAGCAGAGCCTGACGCGGGGCTCGAACCCAGAAACTGCAAGATCATGACCTAAGCCGAAGTCAGCCACGCAACCGACTGAGCCACCCAGCTGCCCCTATTGTTCCTATTTTAGACCCTATGGGGGATTAGAAAGGTTAAATGACTTATGTCACATAGAAACATTTTTATTTCTCTTACCCTTCTGGGTGTGCACATCTAGAGACATGCTTTGTCCATATCCTTATTAGGTTTGTAAGTCTCATAAACCTTCAGTAACTCTACCCAGTAGTTCTAAACCCTGGCTACATACTAGAACCACCAAGAAAGCTTTTCTAAAAATGCTAATGCCCAAACTCCATCTTATGTCTATTCAATCAGTATCTTGGAGATGGGGGAAAAGGAGTGGGTTGGGGAGGGTCAGGTGTCAGTACTCCTTTAAAACTCAAATGATTCTAGTATGCAGTCAGAATGAAGAGACTAATTTGAACTTTCTTTGGCCAAACACTGCACTAAAAAATATTTGACACCTGTTAAGTAAAAAAGAATTGTCACTAAATCCTTCTCTACCTGGAAAGTCACAACATACAAGAAGAAGGCTCACAATGAGATCTTGAGTGATCAGCGAAGGAGGTCTAGGTTGATGGAGACTAGTCCTACTCAATTCTAGTGCACAGTCTCATTTTCTGCTTCAAATGTTCTATCTGGACCTAGGTCTTCTTCATGCATAATTTAAAAGAGGATTTCTGAGCTCCTTTTTATACTTTACCACATTTTATTATGGCACAGAGAAATGTCAGAGCATTAAACAGGATCAGAAATGAATGGAATCTTGGAGATTGTATTATAAAGGTAGAAACAGAGGCCCGTGAAGGCCACATGAATAGTCTATATTCTCAGCAAATTAGTCTTAGAATAAACTTAGAATAACTAAGTAAGTTAAGCGTCCGACTCTTTTTTTTAAATGTTTATTTACTTTTGAGAGACAGAGCATGGGTGGAGGAGAGCAGAGAGAAGGAGACACAGAATCCAAAGCAGGCTCCAGGCTCTGTGCTGATGTGGTGCTCAAACTCAGGAACCATGAGATTATGACCTGAGCTAAAGTTGGATGCTTAACCAACTGAGCCCCCCAGGTGCCCCGAGTGTCTGACTCTTGATTTAAGCTCAGGTCATGATCCCAGGATCGTGGGATTGAGCCCCTTGTTGGGCTCTGTGCTGAGCCTGCTTAACATTCTGTCTCCTTCTGCCCCTCTCCCCAACTCACACTCTCACTCTCCCGAAAAAAAAAAATACAATAAAAAATAAAGAAAGAAAGAGTGTCTGACTTTGAAGGTTAGTTGGTGACCCTCCTAGAGAAAAACATCTGAATGGAATCAGTTGCAGTACCTTCCAACTAGCAAAGTTAAACTGTAGACCTTCACATTAGCGCATGGTCTGTCCTCTCTGCTTGCTAGGGAAATCCAAATAGAACGGTCACACCCTATGAATTATAGGGACACTGAATAAATCAAATAGGAAAACCAAAAAAGGATGACCCATCAGGCAACTTGGACAATGCAGGGATTCATAAAATCTAAGACAGAAACATTTAGTCTTAGAAGAGCCACATGTCTACACACCTGCTACACCTGCTACACACCTACACACCTGCTACACACCTTCTTTCCTTCCACTTGTCCTCACCATCCGAAGCCTACCCACAGGCAACGCACTTACCAGGTAAAATAGTTTACTCGAAGTTAAACTTATTTCAGTGAAATATAGCTAGTGAAATATGAAGCTAGAGGGGCGCCTGGGTGGCTCAGTCGGTTAAGCGTTCGACTTCGGCTCAAGTCATGATCTCGAGGTTTGTGAGTTCGAGCCCCACGTCGGGCTCTGTGCTGACAGCTCACAGCCTGGAACCTCCTTCAGATTCTGTGTCTCCCCCTCTCTCTAACCCTCCCATGTTCATGTTCTCTCTCTGTCTCTCAATAATAAAAACATTAAAAAAACATTTGAAAAATATGGAGCTAGAAATGGATCTTCACACTGCATTGGAGAGAAACTAGGAAGTATCTCACTTAATTTGCTCCATATCATCCCAGATGATTCAGCTAATATTTAACAGATTTTTTTTTCTTTTTGTCAGGGGTAGCACCATGAGGCAGTTAAAGGGTGAGTCATGCAAAAGTATATATCCCCAATCTCAGATACTATTTTATGCCAATTTACTTCCACCAAATAGCCTGTGATGCATATCATTAACTTGAAAAGCCAGTGAGGAAAATCTCCCAAGCACCCAGCTAAGCATACTTTCTCCAGCCACCCTTCCCAGGATAGGGCTAAAAAGGCAGTAGCATTGAGAAGCCTATATGGCTACCTAATAGGAGCTGAGTAGTTGCCCTAGAAACATGGTTTGGGCATATATGAAAGGCGTCTATCCACCTGAATGCAGAACTCACTTATCCCTTCATGAAATAAAGGTCCCCATCAGAGGGGAAAAAAGAATAATAAGAATTGACCAGCAAAGAAGGTTAAAAATTATGGGTTATATGTGATTGTAGTGAAAAAGCAAAATGGAATAATTAGATCACTAGTGAAATCTGAACTCGTTTACTATACTTAAAAAAAAAAAAAAACTCAAAAAGCACCATACTTTTTCTTCTTCCAACACCCATGTAAACCTACACATGTACACAGGGATTCGCAGAGTAGCCCATTTGTGCCTCATCAGCATCTATAATACTTGGTTGCACCTTTACGCAAGGTCTTTATGGCTGTACTCTCCTACTGAGAACAGAAGCTCCTAACAAGGGGAGCCCACTTAAAATTTCTCTTTCTATCTCCACATCCTGGCATAAAGTTTGGGCCACTCTCAGTAAAGGTAGGCTGAATAACTAACTGTATAAGAAGCCATCTCATCACTCAATTAATGTTTGTTTGTTTGAATGGCCTGATGCCTTACATGTTGTTCAAATGTCAATGTTCAAATGGTCAAGGGTATCTAGATAAAATGCAGACTGTGATTCAGCAGCTGTGGGGTGAGGCCTGAGATTCTGCATTTCTAACATGCTGGCTGGGTGATGATATAAATCGATTCACAGTACAAGGAGGGACATGGCTTTAGGGCTCCTTCGGTTGCTAACTATTGCTTCTCCAACATTATGATGGGGATAATTTTGGGTTGTTTAAGGAAATAAACTTTAAGGTAAATTAAACAAAATCACTTAGGGACTTCTCAAGTTAAGTATTTAAATTATGAGTGTATAAGAGAGTGGGTTGGAAACACACATACACATGCACACACGTGTGAAAAAATAGAATTACAGTGACCAAATCATAAGCTTTGAGTAAAAACCATTATTCATTCCTGTTCCTAGTATCAGATAGAGCATGGAAGTAAGTTCAAAAGAAAATAATACAAAATGCCAAGCCTAAAACCTTGAAAAACAAGCCCCAGCTCTACCCTTTACCCTGAGATGCTACCATCTCAGGGTCAGCTTACCTCAACTATGAAATGAAGATAACAATATCCACTTCCCTGTGTGACTCTGCAGATCAAATCAGTTAAAACAATGACTTTGAACCTTTTTTGAAATAACCTTTTATATCATGCTGCAATACTACCTACTTGGACACACAGAAGTACATGTATATCTGAAACACGGGTTTCATGAAACGATACTTACTACATGTAACACACACATTGAAACTTCTATTATATGTATTTATTTCAAGAGTGTTGGTTATTCCTAATGGAATAGCCACCACTGAAGTAACTGTGACCCACAAATGGGTTTCAACCTGCAGCTGAAATATCACTAAGCTAACTTACATAGGACTTCTACAATGTCTATGTAACAGGTGACGATTCTTCCTGCTTTCCACTTATGCACAAGAGGGCAACTCAGTGTACAGCTGCCTATGCAAGAGACCACGTCTGAGCAGCAAAACTCTCTGAATAGGCTGAGTAAAGAGAGTGAGCAGAAGATAAAACAAATGTGACAAAGAGTGGAAGTCTCTGTAAGGTGACCGAGTTGCATCACCCTTGTAGTATTCTCCTCAGAGAATAGAGGCAATTTACTACGAAACAAAGCAACTAAAGACCCTTTACAATTTCACCCTCAACTCCATCTTCACATTATATTATACACACTTGCCACCAAGAAAAATACACCAGAAAGCACACTGAATAAAATACTTTAAAAATGAAGCACTCTCAGGGGGCCAGGCTGGCTCAGTCAGTAGTGCGTGTGACTCTTGATGTTGGGATTATAGGTTCAAGCCCCATGTTGGGTATAGAGTTTGCTTTAAAAAAATGAGGCATTCATGGTTTAGGACAGAATGTAAAATGGTATCATTTGTGTGATAACATATATGCCTGTATTGTCATGGAGTATCTTTTAAATGGATTCCTAAAAAATTGTTAACAGTAAGTTGCCTCTACAAAGAAGCTAATTTGCCACTAGGAACAAGAGTGGAAAAGAAACTTACCTTCCATATACAAAATTTTAACTTGCCATTATTTCACCTATGTGTGTGTGTGTGTGTGTGTGTGTGTGTGTGTATTTAATTCCAGTATAGTTAACATACAGTATTATATTAGTTTCAGGTGGACAGTACAGTGATTCAACGATTCTATACATTAATCAGTACTCATCATGGTAAGTGTGCTCTTAATCCCCATCACCTATTTCCCCCTACACCCCTCTCTGGTAACCATCAGTTTGTTCTCTATAGTTAAGAGACTGTTTCTTGGTTTGTCTCTTTTCCTCTTTGTTCATTTGTTTTATTTCTTAAACTCCTCATATGAGTGAAATCATATGCTATTTTTAAAATCACATGTATACACAAAACCAAAGAGAAATTTTCTGTACCTAGAAATGTGTCATCTGCAAATATTGAGCTGAATAAGGTTTTCAAAACCACCAAGAAATACTGAGATATGGCAGAGGTCAAAAAAAAAACAAAAAACAAAAAAAAAAACATGGAGGATAAGTCCCATTTAATGCAACACCTCTCAGGCTTCTCAACCTGTTTACTCTCCATTGGTTGTAGCTAAAAATAGGAAAGGAATTGCCCTGACCTTAACACCGTGTTGTCTGTAGTAGAAAGAGGATAAAAAGCCTGCTCATTTCCTAGAACCAAAGGCTGTGTACGATCTCTGTGTGACCATGGACCTCTATCCTAGAGAGAGATTAAGCCCTCATGGAGCTATTAATAAAGCGGGTCCTGTATTCCCATTTTGCTCCTGTTCCTTGAGTATGTAGCCCCTTCAAGGACTCTCTGGAAGAAGAGATAATTATAAGGGCAAGGCTGAGCATTCTTGGTTCTCTGTCCTCATCCAAATAGCAACACCACCAGCTCTATTAAAAGAACCATCTTCATCTGTAAATGAGAAGATACGTTACTTGAACCAAGTGATTCCAATTCTTTAGCTCTCACACTAGACATTTTTGGAGTTCAGGCTTTTATTATGCATTAGAAAATTAACCTTTCTATTTTCCTTCCATTTTTGTTTTCTGCTCCTTAACTAAAACACAAATGGTTGACTCTTATACTACATAATTTTCTAGGCAATGTCATTTAAATGGGAAGACAGAGATTAAAAATAAAGGCAAAACACAATATTTATGATGGATAAGAAAATCCATACCTCTGTATGCTATTCATATATAAATAGATGAGTGTTAAAGATAAAACTTTTCTAAAGAAAATCTGACAACAGGTATCAAAAGCCTTAAAAATTTGTATACACTTTGATACTGCAACACTACTTGTAATAATTATCGTATAAAAGAAGTGACTGAAGAGCACATGGAGAAGCACATTAAAGAATCTCCATCACAATGAAATATAATAGAAATAATCAGAATGTTCATCAATAGAGTATTGGTAAAAAAATCAGCTGTCGTCAGTCACACACTGGTAAATTGTGTGGCCATCAAAATGATGAGGTTGATTTAGAACTGACATCAATTTATTCATTGACTGAGTACCTCTTATGTGTCACGAACAAGAAAAAAAATCGAACAAGAAAAAAATAATAAAAAGTGCTGCACTCACAGAATTTATATTCTATCAGGAGAAGAACTTAAAAAATAAAACATAATATTGAATAATGATTAGCACAGAGCAAGGAAAAAGGGAGTACTAGGGTAGGGGTGGAATGCCACAATTTTTAACAGAAAGGTTAGGAAATGCCTAACCAATGTGGCATTTGAACAACGACTTAATCTAGTGAGGGAGTGAGTCATGGAGGATCTGGAAGAAGAACATGAAAAACTTTGACATAGCATGTGAGGAAAAAAGTGGGCTACTGAATAGTGCTTTATCACCTGGTTCTATTTTTGTAGAAACCTGTATGATAACAGTGGTTGTCCATAGCTCCTGGGATGAGTTTTTTTTCTTCTTCTTCTTTTTATTCCCTCTCCTTTTGATTCAACTGTTCTACAATAAATGTGAATTACAGACATGCATATTTTAAAAATCAAAAGGAAGACACTGTGAAATGAATCGCAGAATCTACTCAAACCCAGTGTTTAATTTTAATGTGCCACTATATTTACCCAAGCCCAAATGTAATGTCTCCGTCATCTTTCTAAATAACTTAGCTTGAAATGTTCATTGTGATTCTCAAATTAAAAGCAAGAAGAATTATGATCCTAAAGTAGATGAAGTCTTCCTGATTTTCAAATGGATGGTTTCACTCTACATTTAGCTAATACTGCATCCCTGGGTCTTCACAGAGTTCAACAGTCCTCATGCTTAGCCACAAGTAAACTGTAAGAAGGTGAAACACATTAGTGCATCCCATCGAATCATACCGCATTTCTCTTACAATGTGGTTTCCATTTGTTGAAAAACACATTCAATTTCTTAGTCCAAAGCACTGAATGATTTTCAAATAATATGAAATTAGGAAGACAGTCTGGTTCTGCAAATGGACTAGAACCAGAACTAGTATTTTTAATCCCCCAAGTGTCATGTCTTACAAAACATGGTAATTGCAACCCAAACAACAAACCATACCACATACTTTGACTTCCAGAGATGGGCACTCCAAATGAATAGGGCAATGACTGAAGCCTACACATCAATCTTCTAGCAGCTATTGAGATATCTTCAGCCCCATACCAAAAAGTAGAATTCTCTCAGTTCAAAATTGAAATAAAAATAAAAAATTCATGTTGTGGACAGAGAATGAGGCAACAGTCCAGGGGGGGAGGGGAAATCTTAATTTACCACTGAAAAAAGAAGCTGGAAAACAAGTATCAGTGTGCTGAGAGAGGATTCCAGAAATACACCTTTCCTCTGGAGACAGGACATGACCCTGTGGTTGCCATTGAGGCCAGAAATTTACTTTCCCGCCAAAGATGGTGATGAAGCCTGAAGGAGTGTGGTTTCACAATAAAAACACTTGAAATATCTCAACTAACTTATCCCATCACTGTTGCATATGGAAAGAGTAAACCATTTCCACTTCAAAGACCATATACTGCTTTCCTGATTTAGCTCTATCAGAGCAAGTATTCTGCTCATTAATTTAATTGCCTATCTATTGGTTTCTCCTACTAGCCTATCAGCTCCTTGAAGACAGACTCTCTATTTTACTAATCTCTATATAAAGCATATGTAACACATAGGAGATACTTAATAAATGGTACTAATATTGTTTTTATAAGGTATCATTATTATAAATCTTTATTACATTAAACTGAATTAAACTCTGAAAGAATGAACACATGTATTTCTACCATGGACAACTTTGCCTCTTTCTAGTTATTGGTGTAAGGTCAATACAATACAATACTGGGGGGGGGGGGTCATAGGTCTTGTAACGTGGCAAAAGTTGGACAAGCTTAATAACATCAGTCTTAAAACAGTCAGAGTTTTGCGCTGGTGGTAGTGGTGGTATTTTTCCACATTACTTTACTCAGAGACGTCCTCAAGGTATAGGCGCCAAGTCCACATCCCTAAGTCATCTCCTGCTTATGGGGACATCCTAGCTCCAGAAACACTGCATCATATGTATTTTATTTGATCTTTCTTCCACAATAAAAGATCTGTATACAGGTTGTAACCCACACAGTATTCTAGAAACCTCTTCAAAAATCCTCCTGGAATTTTGGAGAGTCAGAACTTTTCTCAGAAATGAGAATTAGGAATGGAGGAGGAACAGGGAAATGAAGGAAGATGTAGGAGAGATGTCACATGGACAGAATCTCAAAATGGCAGCTGTTGAGGTGTTGAAACAAATCCAACTTTTAACTGAGGGTATGCATCAGAATTTTCGTCAACAACATGCACCCAGGCCCCACTCTAGACTTCTTAAATCAGGATCTTTGGGGCTGGGATCAAGATACAAAGCATCTTCATATGCTCCCTGGCTGATTCTGATGTGTAGCCCTGGTTAACAGTCATTGACCTCCATGAAAAACAAAGACTGAGAAACTGGCCTAGGTTAAAGGAGACTAAGGAGACACGACAACCGAATGCAGCTTGTGACTCTGGATAAGATCCTAGATTAGGAAAAGGATATTAGGAGGGCAGTTCATGAAATTCAAATAAAGTCTACATATTAGTAGTATTGTGTCAGTGTACTCATTACCTGGCTTGGGTACCTGTACTGTGATTGTGTAAGATGTCAACAATTGAAGAAACTGGATGCAGACTAAGTGAAAATCCCTCATACTATTTTTCAGTGTTTGTGCGAAATCTGAAATTATTCCAGAATGAAAATTCAAAATCTAGTTTTATATTTTAGGGGGGAAAAAAGGTAACATCCCTAGCCCATTAACTCTGTCTTACAGACGGAGGAATTTTTGACCTGTGTAGTAAAGGGTAACAGTCAAATGGCCTAGAACCACACCAGAAAACCCACTGGGACCACGAAATCTCTTAACGTCCAGCTGAGGACACATTTACCACAGTACATGTCAGATTCAGTGTGAGAATCTGAGACCTCCTGGGAATAAGAAAGAAACTTTTTCTCTCCCTCCAACTTCAGAAGACTATGATGAAGAGAAGAAGCTCTTACTATTTAGGAGACCCAGGATAGATGGATCAGAACATGTAAAGTAGCTTCAACTCAATCCAAGCTGACTTTACCATAGGTAGGGCAGTAACCCATGGTCAATGACCGGCCGCAAGCAGTGAAATCCCATCAAGCTTCCTTTTTCCCACTGTGAGACCCATTCCCCAGCCTCAGGAGACTCCCTGAGGGTGCAAGTGGCTACATGACACCAGGGGCTTTCTATGATTTCTCCAGTCTTCATCTTTTCTGCACAAATGACTTCAAATTCTTCTCACTGAGAAATTCTTGTTACTATTTATATAAAATGATGCCAACCATTACTCACTCTCCTTCAACCCTGCCATTTCATCTAGACTGAGGCTTAGCAAATGCAGAAATGCTTTAAAAATAATCAAATAGAGACACTCATTTCATTTCAAGGTGGTTGTTTTTTGGCATGAATTTTTTTTTTCCAAAGGAGTACTAGGAGCTGACAGGTACTTGCTCTAAAAATTTACTTCACCATCTGCTAGCTGAAATATTGCTTTCACGGATTTATATTGTATTAAAAGGTCACTGGCTGTTTAAGACTTAAACAGTTTTAATCATTCTAAAAGTCTCTTAACAGTAAGAAAAGGAAGCTCAGAACAAACAGCAGCAGGGACTCTAATTAAAAGGGCCAATTCATCTAATTTTATTTGGGGTTAATTATTCAGGATTCACTCTTTGATGTGTAAGGAATAGCAATTAGTAATTTTAGTGATTTGAGAATCATTGGAGGTGTAATCAGTTAAAATGAGTGAGTGTTTACAACACAAGATGGTGAATTAGTCTCTCTCAGCTGGAGAACAGGAACATTAGGCTCCAAGAGATCAAGGCTAAGGATTTCAGACCCTAGTAATAACAGTCACTTCAAAATAAAACACATGTCAACAGCATCTAGCATTCTGTTTGTTCTTAGCTAAGGCAAGGCACAGAAGCTTCACGAATTACCTTTAACCACATCTCCATCGTTGTCGTTGTCCCCAACCACTTCCCTCTATTTGGCTCTTGCCACCATGGTAACCATAAATGCATGACATTAAAAAAGCAATTCTAAATGAATATACCATTTATAAGCAACATAAGACCCAGGATAATCGTGGCACCAACTCCTTCCGTGTCTGTATCTCTGTATAAGAGCTGGGCATCTCCACTACAATTGCTTGCTCAGTGCTCAGAAATGAATGCAGATACCCTAACTCACAGACCCGCTTACCTTCTTCTGTGTCCTCTACTTTTCTA
This sequence comes from Cryptoprocta ferox, assembly GCA_028646485.1. NCBI lineage: Eukaryota > Metazoa > Chordata > Mammalia > Carnivora > Eupleridae > Cryptoprocta > Cryptoprocta ferox. The sequence goes on from CM053573.1 coordinate 74,833,378, forward strand.
TTTACTTTATTACAATTCTCCCAATCATACAGGTTGGAAGAAAACCCCTTTTCTCTATTTCTTGTCTACAATCTTCACCAAATATAGCACTCCATAGTGAATGATACCAAAGTGTTCAAGTCCATTTACTATTCTCCATCTCTACTGCCACGCAAATAATCAATGTCTAGTTACCTCTGATCTAGGCTTAACAAAGAGCCTAAATGGTTTCCACTCTTCCGTCCTTACTTCTTGCCAACTAATCTTAGACACCGCTGCCAGATTGAAAACATCCATTGGTCCCCCAAAAGCCACAACAATTTTGAAAAAGGACAAAGTTGGAGGATTCTCCTTTCTTGATTTCAAAACTCAGCACAAAACTATGGTAATCAACAGTGTGGTGCTGGCACAAAGGCAGACATACAGACCAAGGAAAATAGCATAGAAAGCCCAGAAATAAGCCCTCATGTATATGGTCAATTGATTCTATGACAACTGTGCTGCAGTCTTAGAGAATGACAGTTTGGGAGTATTATGGGCTTCACAAGACTTGACAGGACCTCATCCTAGACAGAATCCTAAAACATGATGGGCCCCCTGGGAGGAAATGGAGAGTAACTGACAATCTCTCCTAGAATGCTCTGGTGGGTATGCATTCCCTGAAATTACTGCTTCACACGGCAGCTCTGGAAGTTCTGTACTTCCGAATGCTAAAGTTCCTAAGCCACATATCCAGTAATCTGCCTGACTGCTTCTCCTTGCTCCCTTGACTCCAAGAATTTGCTCATGCCTTGCCTCTATCAGGTCTTCTCTCTCTAACATGTCTTTATGGCAGAACCCAAGCTATTCCTGGAGGGCCCAGGTCACCTGTCAATGCCACACAACCTTCTTTGGCTGCCCCCTGACAAAGCCACCTTCCTACCTCTCACTCTCTGCAGTACCTCTACAGCCTTTCCATGGTGTGTCTTCCACACAGGAGCCATTCAGCTTACTTTATCGTGTGCTCCTTGAGAGGCCACATCATGGAGGATTCATCACTCTAGCCCAATAGCACTTCTTTCAACACCTTCATAGACTTGAGATTGAAAAGAATTAAGAAAACATTTGCCAAGAGGATATATTCATGAATTCTTGACAACAACTACAAAGTGAATCCTAGCCAAATAAATTATTCTTTAAAGGAAGAACTTGAAAAACTGAGTGGCTATCATTCTCAAAATATGTGTGTGGTGTGGTGTGTGTGTGAGAAAGAGAGAGAGATTGAAAGATTGAGAGATTCAAGTGAACATCCCCATGGGGATGGTTTCTATAAAAGGAACGTGCTCTTGATTTGAACAGTGACTCGGTTAGCTGACTTAGAAATATAAAAGAAATAGCACTGTGGTATTAAAATATATCACTTACAGTCACACCTGAACTATCTGCTAGCTGTGTGAACTTGGTCAAATCATGAAACTTCCGAGTCTCAAATTTTTTTGGCAGATGAGAATAACAGCACTTGTCTTTTATACTGCCAAGAGTTGTACAGACCAGATAGATAAATTTAAAAATAATTTAAAAATCATTATGTCCTACACAAATAATTATTTTTATTTTGAGATGATTCTCTATGTGACTTAACCATAAACACTTTCTCCACATTTAGAAACTCAAATACAAAACATCATTATTATAACTGACTAAATGCTATAATCTTAATATGGCTCTTCACATATTGTGGGTCCAAAGAGTGAGGGGTAAAGGCAAAGAGATAGAGAGACAGAGAGACAAAGAAACAGAGACAAAGATAGAAAGACAGAAACAGAGAGAGAAAAGAGCATGAGTAAGTGAAACAATAGCAAAATGAAGTCCTAGAAGTCAAATAAACAAATATTGTGCTCTCCCCGGAATGTTTAGAAATCTTGGAGAGGAATCATGTAAGGAGCCCTGAGGTGGCACTAACTTAGCACATCAAGTACTTCTGTGACTGATTAACTCGACATTTCCTTGGGTCTGGAATTATTACTAGGTCATTTTTTTTTTTAATGGACAAACTGTTCCTGAATAAATTTTAAGATACAAACAGCTATTGTGACGAATCAATCAAAAGGGGTCAGTTTTGTCCTCAAAACCCAGTGAAACGGCCAAGTCAAAACAACAATCACAAGCACAACCAGGCAGTCAGAAAACAAGAACATCCCCAAATCCCATTGCTCTGTGCCTGGTTCTAGAAGGACTCTTCCTTGCCCACTCTGATCTGTAAACCCATACCCCCATGTCTACCATGGGCAAGTCCCAGAAGAGAAGCAAACTTCAAAAGGTCCACAAAGTCTATTGGATGCTTACCATCCATGAACTTATGTTTTCTGAATGAGAACAGAAAATTCAAAACATAATCTCTTAAAAAATCAAGTTTTGTCCCTAGGGAGGCAATCAGAAAAAAAAACAAAACAAAACATTCCTTATACTTCATTCACTCTGCTTTCTTCACTGCCTCCCATCAGGAAGCCATGTGATGGAAGATAGTCCCAAATGCAAAGCTTGGTGACGTGTTCTGGGCAGAAGTTCAGGCACCTTGTTATTTTAACAGACCCAGTCTGGCTGCCCAAAGACATAATTTAGCTGAGGGAGAAACGCGTCGCCTCCCCCTGCTTCATCTGGCCAGCTGCCTCAGAAGGTCTTCATTCCAGAGGGCAATGGATGCACTGCTCCCTTTCGTGTCTCCAACTGTAGTTCTAGCTCTCGGAGTTTCGAGCTCGGTGAGCTCAGCCTTGGCATTCAAGGATCTCCTTATGTCTCATTCTTAAGAGCATTTGTCCCAGGTCTGTTTGCCAAGGACATGGTGGCAGTTCCTTTCCTGGCACTTGAGTCTGCAATATTATGCTTCTTCCTATAAACAGACCCATCCCATCACTTGAGTTACCTCTCCAACTCCTCCTGGCACTTTCATGCCTTTAACTGGCACTAATGATACAACTTTATAAATTAAAACTCACAAAATCATCAGTTTAGAAGGGAACTAGAAAGGAATGAGCAGGGTCTGCTACTCTACAGGTTAGCAAACAAGAGCCAAATGGTCAAATCCAGCCATTTGCCAGTTTTTGTAAAAAAAGTTTTACTGAAACACAGCTATAGCCATTAACTTATTTATCACGTATGGCTGCTTTGGTATTCTGCTGGCCGAACTGGGTACTTGGGACAAAGGCATTTTAGCCAGCAAAACCTAAAGTATTTTCTATCTGGATTTACACAAAAATTTGCCAACCCTGATCTAGTCATTAAACTCATTTTACAGATGAGAAAATTGTGATTCAGTAAGTCTGAACAATGTCCCTAGGGAGTAAGTAAATGTGCAAAGCACAGTAACTAGGGCCATGCTGGGCATATGGTTTCACACACATAATAAATATGAGTTCTCTCTAGTGTTTGACAGGAAATTTTATGTTTCTTAAATGTGGAACTGTGTTATGATGATTTTTGCTTTAGACCAACATTGTTGCCCTTGAGAAATTCATTGTCTAGAGTGGGGAACAGACATATAAACAAAGAATTTCAACATAATATTGTACGTATTCATTTTCTATTGTTTCTGCAACAAATTACAACACACAATTGTTTAAAATAACATAAATTTATCACTTTACAGTTCTAGAAATCAGAAGGCTGTCATGGGTAACACTAGGCTAAAATCAATGTGATACTAGAGTCACATTCCTTGCTGAAGTCTCCAGTTAGAATCCATTTTCTCGTAATTACAGCTTCTAGAAACCTCCCTCATCCCTTGATTTGTGACCTTCTTCCACCATCTTCAAAGGCAGCAAAGGCTTTCTCAGATTACATCACTCCAAAAACCCGTCTCCAGAGACTACTTCTAAAGCCCATCCAGATACTCGGATAATTTCCCAATCTTCAACTGAGTTGATTGGCAGCCTTAATTCCATCTGCAACCTTCATTCCTCTTTGCCATGGAATCCAACACATTCACAGGGTACAGAGAGTAGGAGGTGGGCATCTTTGGGGGGCTATTAGTGTGCTAACCTCAAGCTGCTATGAAGAAGGAATATGTGCACACAGTACTATAACCCTCAAAAGACAAGTCATCAGCATAGAGCCACAGTATAGATAGAAGTGAAAGCTCTTCCACAGCATAAATTTTCTGGAATTTCCTATAATTTTCTGAATATGTGATCATGTTTTAGTGCATTCTTTTTTAAATTTTTTTAATGTTTATTATTTTTGAGAGAGAGACAGACAGACAGACAGAACATGAGTGGGGGAGGGGCAGAGAGAGAAACAGAAGCAGGCTCCAGGTTCTGAGCTGTCAGTAAAGAGCCCGATGTGGGGCTTAAACCCACAAACTGTGAGATCATGACCTGAGCCGAAGTTGGATGCTCAACCAACTGAGCCACCCAGGCACCCCTGTTTCAGTGCACTCTTAAATTTATAAAATGTAAATTTATAAATTTCAATATTATATTACTAATAATATAAATTTATTTATAATAAACAAATATTTAATATTATAGATTTATTTAAAATAGATATGCTGTATTCTATGCATGTTTTTCTTTTATTTTTGGAACTAGTATCTCAATGTCACATTTAAGCAAAGAGAAACAAAACAAAAACGCTATTCGATATTTGGTTAGAAAATTTAAGAAGCAGGTTTGAATGAGAACACAGCAAAACCAGCCACATACTCTCCCTGTGGGACTGCTCTCCCCAGCCCCACTTAGTGGATAAGGAAACTCACAAGGACCAGAAAACTGCCCACACAGGACTGCCCTCTAGAAAAAGATACCTCATCTCTCCAAACCTCATACATTGACAGATGTTCGTGCCATGTTTCTGTGATGATCTATATGGCCATGCCCTTAAAGGGGGTAAGGAATGGATAAAATCTATTACTTTGAGAAAAATGAGCATTATGATTTAGCAAAGAAGTGGAGCCAGGATACAGCACATACCTGAGATGATAGAAATGTTTCAAATCTGTTTACCTCTTCAGACAAAAATATAACTAAGGCCTGAAGACATAAAAATAGAGCTTCTACTGTCCTCATGATGTTGAAAGAAAAATTATGTTTGTTTGGAAAAAAAAAAACATGAAGAGTCTCACAGAAATATTCACAGAACTATATATCAACACAGTGTAACTGCATTTACAGATCCGGGGACATCACAGAGAAAACGACCGCATTTAAAATCACCTAGTGAGAGAATGTGTGAGTGCCAAATAACTGGAAATAATTTGGGTAGAGGCAAGAAGACTACCTGACATGAATATTATAAAGGAGATTTAGGCTTTATAATTCCGAGAGACTTGGTAACTGGCCTTTAAAGACCCTTTCAGCACTGACAGGTGATGATTTCATAACTCAAAGTACAAGGACCAATTAAAGGCAATAAGAGACTCGGGCTTCGTTTTAATAGTTGTAGTCAGAAAATGCCCCCTGCTTCATGACTGGACAGTCATCCTAACCACAAGTAGGTGCTTACTGAGAATAGGACATAAAAAGAATTCTCTAGGCAAGATCAGACACAAAGCAACTGGTAATGTGGATAATACGTACGTCTGACCCTGACTCCTCCCATGTATCACTGCCCCACTGAAAATGAAGCTATTCTGGGGCACCTGGGTGGCTCAGTCGGTTAAGCGTCTGACTTCGGCTCAAGTCATGATCTCACAGTTTATGAGTTCGAGCCCTTTGTTGGGCTCTGTGCTGATGGCTCAGAGCCTGAAGCCTGCTTTGGTTTCTGTGTCTTCCTCACTCTCTGCCCCTCCTCTGCTCATGGTCTCTCTCTCTCTCTCTCTCTCTCTCTCTCTCTCAAAAATAAACATTAAAAAATTTTTTTAAGAAAATGAAGCTATTTATATTCAGAAATTCCTAACTAGATATATTCTACTATCAGGCCGTAATTCTCCAAAGGACAGATGGATGCTGGCCGAGTAGTGTGAAGGGGAACACCTTGGCTGTCAACCTTTGCAAAACCCTACCCACCCCCACAAGGAATCCATAAACCTCCTCCATGAAAATAGCTTATTCCCTTTGACTTAATAGGTGTATAAAAGTCTGATAGAAAGATTTCAAAATACGTGAGAACTTTCTGCCCTGGCCCTTGTTAACTGAGATGGAGGTGATGCAACAGTATTTCTTAAATTAAGGTGTACACATTTCCACCCTTTACAATAAAAAACAAGTAAAATACCAAATTACCAAGACGGAAAATTCCCACCGTAAACAACTAGAGCTACCCAGAAGAGAAAAACAAGACATCCAGTCACAGGAGCTAAATGCCCTCCTGTTAAGAGAAAATATACACACATTCCCACGCAGAACCCTTTCCTTGTGAATAGAGTTGAAGATGCAGGAAATAGTTTGATAGAGACATTATATTACTTAGACAAAACTGAACTAGATTATCTGTTTGTTTATTAGATTATGGCTTTAGGCACATTGTTCTTTGCTAAGAGCTCTTGACAAAACCCGACACACACATTCTTTGGAATGAAGCCTTTTGTGAGAGTATTTTATGGTACTTAGGCTCTTGAAAAGACTTGTGAATGCTGTCACACCAGAGGATTAAACCCAATCTTTGGGGCCACCACATTAGGAGGGTCCAGTTCATTTTGCACAGCCTTAACTAGGACATGTGAGCTATCTTGGACATAACACCAAATACTTCCACCCCATTCACTGTGGAATTTCTCATGTTAACCTCCACCCACTCATTTTAGTCACAAACCACACACAGGATTCTTAGTGCCAACAGATGAAAAGGAAAGCAGTGCCCTCCAGAAATGGAATTCAACAAGGTTTCATTTCTATCTATCCTTAAATGGGGAGATAACATTCTTGGTTTTATTTGTATTTAAATTGCAGTCAGGGACATTTTTATTTATTTATTTATTTTTTTTTTTTTTTAGTGTTTATCTATTTTTTGAGACAGACAGAGACAGAACATGAGCGGGGAGGGGCAGAGAGAGAGAGGGAGACACAGAATCTGAAGTAGGCTCCAGGCTCTGAGCTGTCAGCACAGAGCCTGACATGGGGATGGAACTCACAAACCGTGAGATCATGACCTGAGCTGAAGTCGGACGCTTAAACAACAGCCACCCAGGCACCCCTGGGACATTCTTAAGACAGTAAATACATTCTCAGGATAGAGAAGACTACAAGGTACTGACTCAATACCTTCTTAACTGGATAATAAAAGATCATGGTGTCCACTTGGGGTCTAGTTTGGTTTTGTGTGTTTGTTTTCATAGAAAGGCTTTTTCGGCATTGAATTTGGGTCTACAATTAAAACCGTGTGTGGAGTTCAAAGAGTCCCATGTTTAACCTTCCTTGACGTTTACAGATCATCCCAAACCAACAGAGGTATAAATATAAGAAGACCCACATTTTTAAAAACAGAAGGACTTCTGACAATTCAGTCAAACGCCCTCCACCTTTGTTTCCCTGATATTGGAGGGCCTGGGCTGTGGGGTGCCTCCTAATCTCTTCAGTTTATAAAATGGGTATAAGTATTGATTCATTCTTAGGGTCAATACTTACCTTGCTGCTCTGTTGACGAAGGCCTATGAAAACACTGGAAATCATGGTATCTCAGTGTTTTATCAGTCATCAGTAATATTTTAACCCAAGAGTTCTTCACACTACAACATACAGAAACCACTAAAGCTCATCTCAGTGCTTGCTCCTTTCCCCCAAATCTTCCATTTGTTAAACCATGTAGACCAACATTGCACAGTAGAACTTTCTGCAATTTTGTAAGTGTTCTATATCGTGTCATGTGGGGCGACTAAGCACTTGAAATGTGGCCACTGACTGAGGGGCTATTTTTATTTTATTGAAGTTTAATTCATTTAGATTCAAATTCAATCTGTAGCTACCTCGTAAGACTTTGCCGATTTAGTCATAGTATACTTAAAATGGTTCACTCCGTTCCTTACCCCTTCAGGAGAAAAATCTGCTATCATAGCAAGAAATCCAACTTTTCTGTCTGATTTGAGGTGACATTAATGAATTAATTAATTAAGTAAGTAATTAAACCTTATTAAAGATTTTGGCTTAAGAGCCAGGAACAAGAACATGATCATGCATTTCCATGTATTTCAAGTTATTAAAATTCTTGGGGAAGAAGAATTATGCCTTTCTTTCTCTCAAAACTGGAAATTGAATACTGTGTCAAGCACACTGGCAAGTGAGAGACGAGAATGGGGACAGTTTTCTCTGCATTCACTGTAGTAATGCAAAGGAGAAAGCAAACCAGAGGCTTAAAAGCCCTGGGTGCCAGTGCTACTTCCATGGCTTTTGCTGTAATCCTGGGACAAATCACACACAAGCCAGTTCTTATGCTTCCTGGATGCAAAAGTTTCTCAGGAAGGCCCAGCACAGCTAAGAAAATCTAAAATGAAACTGGCAGAGGGGAGGCATTTATACAAGAATAGATATTAATGGGACTAGCATGTGTACACACTAAATAGAAGAAAAGAAAGCAAAATTACTGAGGAATGGGAAAATTAATCAATAAACATAACTGGAAAAACATATGAGCCATTTAAAAGTTCGTTTAGATCCTTGTCTTAAACCAAAAGTAGTTCCAGTTTGATTTAAGTGGAATATTTTTTAAAAAGAATTAAAACCAGTTTGTGCCTGGTTCCAAATTACAACAAAATTGAAAATAAATGCTCGACAAGGTAATACACATATATGCTTACATATAAAGCTCATAGAAATTGGCAAAACATGCAAAAAGAACAATATACCAATAATTTCTTTGAACCGATTTTATCAAAAGGATGTATGTGAGAGACACAGCAGAGCCTCTGGCTGAAGAGGAAAGAATTTAGAGTCAGCCACAAACACGCCACTAATTAGCTTCATTACATTGGATATATCACTCCAACTCTTTCTCAGTTTCCCTCACTGAAAAATTAGAATATTAACACTGACAATAATTGCAAGATTTATCATAATATATATATTTTAAAAGCCATTTGCAACAACGTGGATGGAACTAGAGTGTATCATGCTAAGTGAAATAAGTCAGTCAGAAAAAGACGAATATCATGATTTCACTCATGTGGAATTTGAGAAACTTAACAGATGAACACAGGGGAAGGGACGGAAAAAATAACATAAAAACAGAGAGAGAGGCAAACCATAAGAGACTTTTAAATACAGAGAACAAACTAAGGGTTGATGGAAGTGAGGGTAGAGGAAGGTGGGTTAAATGGGTGATGGGCATTAAGGAGGGCACTTGTTGGGATTAGCACTGAATGTCATATGTAAGAGATGAATCACTTCTACTCCTGAAGTCAAAACTACACTGTATGTTAACTAACTTGAGAATATTTTTTTTAATTTTAAAAAGAATAATAAATACTAATCTATATTTAAAAAAGTTTAGGAAGAGGGAATGTGTAGAGAGAATCCAACGCAGGGACTATCTATATGTACCAAACGCATAACTGGTTTACAAATATGTGAAAACGTTGCTATATTAATAATTAAAAAAAAGAAAAATCATTTTCTCATAAAATTGGTGTATTTTAAAAGAATTACCAGCATATGGTTAAATAGGCACTATCATGTATTACTAATGAAAGTATAATTTGGTAACTTTACACTTTAGGACAAAATTTGGGTAAAATGAATCTAGAGCACCAAAAGTGCATCATATCAACTTGATCTAATAATTCCACATGTGAGAATCAATCTGAAATACCAGGTGATAGAGAAAAGGAGGGCAGAGGGGATGGGAAAGCTACATGTCCAAAGACTTGAAGAGTAAGAAACTGAAAACGACCTAAATTTCCAATATTAAAATACTGGTTGCATGGACATGAAAATCCATATACCTGGGGCATCCTCTTGGTCTCAAAATAAAGGATCCCAAATTAATAATCAATATATATTACTAAAAAGAAAATAAGTATGCTTTTAACCTGATGCCAATGATAAAAATCAGACATTGAAGTTCAGAACAAGGTTTGGTACAGAATATTAGAAAACTCCATCTTTACCTTGGCCCCATTAGATTAGAAAGCTGCCATGAAAATGAAGTTCCAGAATTTTCTTTTCCATGGTTTTTATTTTAAAAAGCCAAACCATTTTTGGGGTGCCTGGGTGGTTCGTCATTTAAGCGTCATACTTTGGCTCAGGTCATGATCTCACAGTTCATGAGTTCAAGCTCCACATCAAGCTCTCTGCTGTTACCACAGAGCCGATTTTGGATCTTCTGCCCCCCCCCCATCTCTCCCCCACTCATGCTCTCTCTCAAAAATAAATAAACATGAATAATAAGAAGAAGAACAACAACAACAAGAAATCAAACCATCCTCAAGAGAGCCATTTTGAAAAAAAAGCTAATAAAGCATTTCCTAGGAAAGTTAACACTGAACAGCTAACATGGTTGGGGCAATGGGAATCAGGACCCAGTAGAGGTCTTCTTCTCCCTTGCCCCTGTTCACGAAGCATTCTGAGACTCACTAGTATAGAGGCTTTTGTGAAGATGTGCTGTGAAACCAAGCAATCTGTTGCTCTTATTAGTAAGTAGAGGGGACAGCTTGGTAATGTTCCCTTCTGTATGTTCTCTCTCCTTCTAGGCCTCACTCCTTTTTTCCCTGCTTCCCTGGGCCTGCTCTTTCCAATCAAGCAGCATATGCTCTGGCCCCAGGCTCATTTTCTAGGTAATCTAGTCTAAGACAAACATTCAACTATGCTTACTACCCAAAGAGACACTTCCTGGGCATGGGAAGTGGGAGGTACCACCACAGTGAAGGATTAGAGTGTGCTCACCCTGGCTTCTTTCAGTATCTCCACTTACAGTACTTTTAAAATTAAGACCACAACTCTGCTATAAATGAAATACTGAATCATATTCTAGATAATATAAGAAGACTGGTTGTTTGGGCTTCCATGCAAAAGGATGGCTAATGTTTGGTGCACCTTGGCTGGCTCAGTCAAGACCTCCTTGATACTGAGGTCATGAGTTTGAGCCCTATGTTAGGTGTAGAGATGACTGAAAAAAACTAATGTAAAGAAAAGAAAATTAGGGCCCCTGGGTGGCTCAGTTGGTTAAGGGTCATACTTTGGCTCAGGTCATGATCTCACAGTTAATGAATTTGAGCCCTGTGTTAGGCTCTGTGCTCAGAGCCTGTAGCCTGCTTAGGGTTCTGTGTCTCTGTCTCTCTCTGCCCCTTTCCCACTTGAGTGCGCTCGCTCTCCTTCTCTCTCTCTCTCTCTCTCTCTCTCAAAAATAAACATTAAAAAAATTAAAAACTAATGAAAAGAAAAAAGAAAGGATGGTGACTGTAATCAAGTTTATCTAAATAAATAATTACAAAAAAAATTAGACCAACCTGATGTCTCTCCCAACCAAGTATGCCACTTAACATTTAAACCCTTAACAAATAACCAAAGCTAAGACTACATCCAGAAAATAGAGAAACAGGCAAAACAAAAGGCTGCATTTTCTAATCTCCCCCTCCATAAAAGAGTAGCCACTCCTATACTCATGCAAAAGCCACAAGATCAATAAATATCTTTCAAAAAGAGGCCTCCTAACATGTCCTTCATCTTTTAGAAACCTTTTAGATACATGTACTAAAGGTTAAAAATTACAACAGCAATTAAATGATATTATATCTGGGATTACCTTCAAAACAGTCTTGGGTGATGGAAAGAAATAGGTTTATAAAAATAGAACAAAACTGTCTGAAGGCAAATCATTGCCAAAGCCAGATAACGTATTTATAAAGGTTCACAAAAACATTTTTGTGACTTCTGTATATGTTTGAATTTTTCATAGTAAAGTGCTGAAAAAATGAAAAGTATCTTTTTTTTAAAGTTATGATCACAACCCCCACTATCCTACGGCTAAGAAAGCTAATGCGGCTTAACTGTGTTCACCTCATTTCTTAGTGAAATGTGCGGCCCTCATCTTGTTTTATAAAATAAAAAAAAGTCAACTCTTCAGGATCAAGAAGCCCCTCTTCAGGCTATTCTCAGCCAGGATGCCTAATGTTTCATGTGGGTTGGAAGAGCCTTAAATCCCTGCTGAATCGTCTATACACATACACAACTTACCCCATATCCGAGATCTCCTTCAATTATCTCTTCAGAAGCTTAAAAAGGCACCTAGTGGATGCAAAACTAATAGTACCACTTGGTTCATATTTACTGGAAACTGTTTGCACTGGAAATCCAACTTGTGAACGCCCGAGGTAACTGTGCAAGTACAATATTTGCATTTGCCTAAGGAAATGAACTAAAAATACAATATCTACTGCGCCATGGAGCAGCTCATGGTTTAATATCAATGTGCTGCACATTGCTATCAATAAGACCGTTCTTATTTGTATAGCACCAATGCAGTGACCTCAAAGGATACGGGGAACGCTCCCAGATTTTAATTCTCAAATCATCCCCCTGAGGAATGCAAGTGTTGAGAGAACTGACGCTCAACAATATGATTCCGAACATGGGAGCAGTTCGTGTGCTCACACCCATCACAGTGAAGAGCCGGCATTTCACTCTCGGTGCGGAAATTCCATCTAGGCAAATTCTAGCGTGTTAATGGCTTTTTCTCTCTTGAAAGAGGAAAGAGGTAATTGGAATTAGATTGGCACCCAAATGTCTTGGTATTTTCTGTGTCCTGGGAACTTTTTAAAATTACAGGATTTAATGGTACAACAAGACAGTGAGTTTAGAAGGGGAGGCTGTAGAAAAGATCTTAATGCCACCGACCTCTTACCCTACTGAAATACCTCCTCCCCCAGATTCCCACGAATGGTATTGCCCAAACTCAACTCAAAGACTTCAGCATCTGCTGAAGAAACCTGCTCCTTTTCTTTAACAGGACCAAATTCTGGAGAAGAGTGCAGTGCTCCAAAACCTACCACCCATGTGCATTCTGCAAGTTCACTGAGAAAACAAAGGCTTCTTGCTAATGATTTGCCAATGATTCTCTTTCAGCTGTAAAATTCTGTGACTCTTGACTAAATTCTGTTCTGGGTACCAAAAGTGAGTGCCTGTTTCTAAAGAGTTAATGCAAATCCTAGACCCACCCTAGTTGTCTTCAAGGAGGAACTCCAGTTCTGGCTCTTTACCTCTTGCCCTTTCCTCAAAGGATTCAGAACTACATGACCACAGTATCCTCTGCATAAGCAATCTTAAAAGTAATTCGAGGCTATTATCATGCCACTCCACGCACTTCTCTTCTTGGACTTAGCCCTTTTTCTCATAAATCAACAGGCATTTCCTAACACTCCCACTCAATTTGCTTACCTTCCTTCTTTGCCTAGTGTGTTCACATCCTTCTTAAACTCAGAAGCCAAGGTTGGCTCTGCCATTAGCAGCCAAGAGAAACACAATGCTTCTTAGAAATATCATGGAATGTTTCCGGGCCTTCGGGTATATCAGCACACACCAGTCCCCATCCTGACTCCCATACACTAAACCCTGCTAGGAATTAACCAACTGATAAAGTCCAGCACAAAGGGTATCTCCATTAAACCCTTGCTGAAATCTTCACTCAAATTAGTTTGCTTTCATCACCTTCTCATAGTAGATACACGTGTCTCCGTTGGAGCATTAACACTATCTATGTTATGATTATACCTACACCTATTTACCTGTGAGTTCCCTGTTGAGGAAACCGGGGTTCATTTACATGTCTTCTACAGCAAGTTTTCGGGTATTATTTTTACCATGATCCAGAATAAGAAATGCACTTTACACCGAGATCCAACACATACATAAGTACAACCGCACGAACACACATACACGCATATAACTGAAACAAGTTTTCCCAAACAATACTTACTCTAACTACATGTGAGGTGTTTACTGTTGCTGGTCATATCACACAACCTACTAATCTGATTCAGGACCTGCTACTGGTTGTGACCCACTTGATAACACCACTGGGTTTTTTACAGGGTCAATAAATGCCAAATGAATAAAAGAGCCAGTCAACAAAAACAGATATACTTTCTCACAATGATATTTGGCAACTATAGTTCTCTTTGCCCCCTTAATACAAAGAGCCTTCTAAAATCCTGGATAAAAGTAGCATCCTCTTTACAGGTTAAGTACTGACAGCTGGTTTTACCACATCCAGATCTGGTCACATTCATTTTTTTGTTATAAAAAATTCACCTATATTTATTTGCCTTCTCATTCTCCAGTTAGTACACAATGACAGGGTTCACTTTACGTGTCATTTTTAAATCAAGTATACATACATATCTACTGTTTTCAACCATGGTCTGTGTCTTACACGGGGCAGGTGATTGATAAAATTCCGTTGACTTAAATCTCATAAATGATATCAATTACTTCACCAATCAAGAAGCCAAGGATTTGAGCACTTTTCCTCTGAATGAGTTTCATTCATTCCAAACATTAACTGAGCTTTATTATCAGAAATGTGTAAAACCTAGTCTTCGGCCTCAAGAAAATCACATTTTCCTGAGTGTGCATAGGAAAGTTCATTTTACATCAACCATTTAAGAATCTTTCTCAAAACAGAATGCCAAGAATATCAGGTCAATACCTCCTTTTTCTTTCCATGTCAGTGCTTAATTCCGGTAGCACTTTGCTAGTCCCAAAAAGGTTATTATTAATAATGGTCTGGAAATTTCATCAGGTTCTCAGCTAAGAATTCAGTCTATATAAACTGCCCCCAAACCATCCAGCTTGATGAAGTAGCACCTATGTTATCCATTAAACTGTCTTCCAATCTAATTGTCTGTCCTCTGGAACTAGGATTCTATTCTTGCTCAGCTCTTGTGAAGGCGAATGTAAAAAAAAGGTATTAACAATTTGTGTCATCTCACTTGTATACAGGATACTTCTCCAAATGCTCAGTGCTAACAGAAGTTGTTTTTTCCATGAACACATTGTGAATACCTTCTCGAACATAAAATAAGTGGTTAGCTCATCCCTGTGTATAACGCTCAAAATTGGAGTTGTTTTCAAATAACACAAATATTTTATAGCCTAATTATTTCCAGGTATGAAAGTTTTAGCAATTAGTTTATCTCCAATTACAAATTTCAAGTGTCTGCAACAGAGGAATCTTTGAAAATAATAAAGTCTTGAAATACATCAAAAAGACATATCAGTTTTCCATTGAGAAAAGTTACTGAGAAATATTATAGCCCACAGTTCTCAAATATTATTAACTGAAAATGTCAGTGGCTTTAGGCTTCTATTTTGAGCTCCCGCTTATCCACAGCATCACATGGCAGTTAAGAGCACAGGCTGTGGAAACAGACTGCCTGGGCTGATAGTCTAGCTGGCTGTGTAACCCTGGACAAGTTACTCAGCCTTTCTGTGCCCCACTTCCTCATGTGGAAAGTGGGGATGGTAAGATTATTTGCTTTAAATAATGTTATGATTATTAATTAAATATACATAAAGTATGTAAAACAATATCTGGAATATTCTAAGCACTCAGCAAAAGGTAGACATTATTCCAGTACCCTGCCTTCAACTGTACTGTACAAGGTAGAATTCTATGAATTCTATGAAATGGGAAGAATGTGGCATTCTAGAAAGAATATGACATTTTTACTTAAAATGTATGTTAGGACCTCCACAGTTCCACCTGCTATACTTGTGAGTCGGGAGTTATTTAACCTGAGTGAAATCTCTGTAGAATGCTAAGAAACACAAGTACCTATATGTAACAAACTCAGAAGAAATCAAAATAACTTTTCGCCCAAGGAAACAGAGGAGGCTCGATAGAGAAGGTAATAATATTTTGATAAAGATAATAGAATATATATGTGGAAGCAGAAACATTGCAAAGTGTATTCTAGACAGAGAGAATCATTTGGGTGAAGACACAGGAAGGAAAGCATGGCATGTTTTCAGAGAATAGCACATTGTCCAATCTGGCCCGTGCAAAGGGTGTACAGGCAAGTCACTGGTGCTGAGGTTAAACAAGCAAACTCAATCAGCACAAGATCACAGATTCCTTATTGGACTGTAACTTATTCCCACAGGTACTGTGTATACAGTAAAGGTTGCAATAGGCCATTAACATAATCTGGTTGAAGCACCTGGGTGGCTCAGTTGCTTAAGCATCCAACTTCAGCCCAGGTCATGATCTCACGGTTGGTGAGTTCAAGCCCCGCATCAGGCTCTGTGCTGACAGTTCAGAGTCTGGAGCCTGGGTTGAATTCTGTGTCTTCCTCTCTCTCTCTCTCTCTGCCTCTCTCCCACTCATGCTCTGTCTCTCTGTCTCTCAAAAATAAATAGATGTTAAAAATTAAAAAAAAAAAAACAGGATCAGGTCAATAATGTAGAAGAAACTGAGTGCAAGGTACAGAGTGAATGGAAGCCCAGGGCCTAGAGATAGGGAGTTCTAGAGACTTTTAAGGGTCTAAACAAAGCATTTGCCAAAGAATGGGGTGCAGTGATGCCATGGAATGGTAGAAATGACGGGGAAATAGAACAGGTGGATCTCAACACCTGAGTCAAAGAGAAATAACGTGGTTATGCAGCTTAGGAATAGATGCCTGAGGAGAAGCCAATTTAAAAGAGATGAAATCAAAGAATCCAAAAGCAGTGGTCCACTCTATGGAGGAATATTGAATAAACAACTACAATCTACTTCCTGCAGACCACCATATACAAATGAGAACCGTGTTCATGTACGGCTATGTGAGCTGACTTAACGTTCAGGGTGAATTAAGGGGTGAGATTCTAATCTAGCAAAAAGCCTCTAATCAAGAAAGGAATCTGGTGTGGGGGAGTACTTAAAGAAAAGAGATGTAGGAAATAATATAATATGAATAAGATGTGACAAAATAGGGGTTCTTCATAGGACCCAAACTAACTCCATCAAATAGATTAAAAAACAAAAACCAAGTTGTAGTCTGTATCTCATGATATGAACCATTTGCATCATATGTCAATTATTATGTCCACTTCATCCCTTAGAAAATGAAGCAAGGGCCAATAAAAAAAATCTCCCTTTGACAACAGCCATTTTGTTCCCACAGACTTTGAGGGCAGGAGGCAAAAGTAGAAGGTACAAAACATTAAGTTGTAAGTTCAGGAAATCAGGAGTGGGTGGAAATTGCCCAAGGTCCTTTTCTTATTTGTTGTTTTCCCTTTGCATCACATGTCAACTAAAACAAAAGAAAAAGAGAGAAGACTTCATCATCAGTGGACAAAAGAAAAATAAACTCAAAGAACTGTTAGGTATTTTGCCTGACAATATTGAGCGAGCAGACAATAGCCCGGCTTTGTCACATAGCCAGTGTGGTCCTTGTGGGGAAAGGAAGAAACAAGACTTGTGGAGATCAGTCAACTAAACAAGCTCAGATCCCAAAGGCTAGCTATTCTTACAGCCATTCCACACAAATGGACCTTGTGCCCTTGAAGACCACATAAATTATTGCTGTGTTTATGGTAAAAGAAGAACAATAAGGAGTGATGTTTGCCAGTAATAGCAAGGAAACTTAACTAATGTCAAGGATACATCTTTTCTTGATAGTAAGACTTAAAATCTTACTCCTAGTTTTGCAGGCCTCTTTTGAAGAGGGTCAGAGACAAACTACCATCTGCTGGTAAAGGTAAATAAAAGGTTAAGAGAGATCTGTAACCAGATTATTAAAAAAACAAACAAACAAACAAAAAACTGAAAGACAGGCTGGTTGAATGAAAGAAAACCTAAGGGAGATGAAAGCATGGTAGAGATGTGTGACCTCCTCCTTTCAAGCTTCATCTCACTCACCCCCTAGGCCATTCTGGGCAATGGTAAGCACTCAGTAAAAACGTGTGAAATAAATGAATAAAAGCCATCAAAACACTGGCCTTTCTATTTCTTGAAGACATCAGATTCCTTCTCGCCTCTGGCTCCCTGCATAGAGTATTCTGTCTGAATATTCTTCCCCACCACTTTATCTGATCCTGTAACTTCCGTACCTGCAGTATCCCTATATAATTGTATCAAATAAATATAAATAGATAAGCCACGCCTATTACATACCACAGCTGCTTCTACTTTTCCTAAGTAGCACCTTCCATGGTTACATGTTTAGAGTATTTGACTAACTGCTACTGCCCACCCCCAACTAGATTAGTGGTTCCAAGAAACCAAGGCCATGTCTACTTTCTCAAAACTGTGTGCCTGAGTACCTAGAAAGGCCCTAGGATCCGACTGTCACTCAGTAAATATTGAGAAAAAGGAAGGAATGAAATAAGGGCTCCTTGGTAACATCAGTAGAAAGGCCTATACTGATAACACCACCATTTCAGAGAATCTGTTCCCACCCACAAAGCCTGATGAGTAGGCAACATGCCTTTCTATGAGCACAATCTCAGAGATCTATTTGACCAGAAATGAACACTTCACCATTATAAAACAAATCACTTTTCTCCCTAGTAATTTTGAGAGACTGAATCAGTTTACCATGCATGAACAGAAGCAGAAACTGGGAGCTACTGCCCAACACCCAACACATTAGCAAAAAGTACAAAGGCACATGGTGTACCATGTGTTGGGAACTGCATGGAGAAAACAAGAATCCTAATGTTTTCCTGGGGGAATCAGACCCTGGTACAGCCATTATGGAAAAAAAATGTCAAAAACTAGTGAAATTGAGCATGAAAATGTACTATGACCAAGCACCCTACCCCTAGGTACAAACTCTGAGCAAACTTTTGCCAATCCTTAAGAACACTTGCACAAAGATGTTTATTATAACCAGGTCTGTGGGAGTAGGAAGTTGGAGGTAGATTTGAGGTGTCTTACCAGGGAAATGAATCCATGAAATGCAATGGATACACACTTTGGAATATTCTGCAGTGTCAGAAAGAGTAAAATTCTAGATCTTTAGAAGACTATGATGATCATATTGACAAATGCAAATTAATATAATTGTTAGAACCCATTAGCAATAGTAAAGCACACTCGGGGGACAGAGTGTGTATCAAAGATAGTGTAGGGATCTTAACCATTATATGCTCATAGGGCATTATTTGGGTATATGATTTAATGTATCTCACACATGCTTGACTGGTTTTGAAGTGTACACAATTTTTTTATCTGTAAATAATAATAATAATAATACCAATACCTTAGAGCCATTCAAAGTAGCCAATCTAACCCGCACAAATAATGCCTGATATAACCTGAACCCTCAACAAAGGTTTTCTATGTATTAAAGTTAATAATACAAATATTGCTTAACTTGGGGACTAAAGAAAGACTATGTTGGACCATAATAACATCAGGGGAAGATAAGAAATATGACCAGCTCTGAAATACAGTGCCATAATTTACAGAAACAAGAGCAAAGTAAACAAGAGTAAGATGGGCAAAGTCAGATTGCTTGGGTTTGAATCGTGGCTCAGCTACTAACTTGCCTGCTCTGTGAGTTGTTTGGGAAAGTTACTTTCTCTGTGCCCACTTTTCTAATCTGTAAACCAGGTAAGGTAATAGTTCCTATCTCACAGTTTGTTGTGACAATCACTGGGGTTAATACATTTAAAGGACTTGGAAGAGAGCTTAGTGTGTGGGAAGCAGATGATAAGTGTTAGGCATTAATATTATGTAAATTAAAACACTGTGTATTTCTAAAGATTCATACATATAGAAGGACTATGCCAAACACATTAGAGCAGGAATCTACGAGGTGCAAGGGAAATTGGAATGAGGATGATGGACGAAGCAAGGGAAAAGAATGAAAGAAACATAAAAACAAAACAAGAGAGAAGTTCTGCAAGGATCAATAATGAAAATTTACCATCTTTGGAGTCCTATCATTTATTCAGTCTAAAGGATGTGATGCCCATAATGAGGAAAGGGCAGAGGTGTTCAAGGAGTCATGCACAGGCATTTCAACACAGTGAAAGTCTTAAAACTCTTGATTCTAACAAGCCTGGAGCTACTGTGGATCCCAGCTTCATGGCTTTCAATCTCTCTTGGATTCTCTAATATACAGCAAACCAACTTCACTTGGCTAGTGTGAGTTAGTCTCTGTCTCCTGTTACCTTATACTATTTAACTAAGTTTCTCTTGAGGGAAAAAAGATCAGACTTTCTCTGCTTTAATTCAGAAGGCAAAAGATTTAAGAAGGCAGAATCCAATAACAGAAATATGTTTCAAAAACTTGTTTTACCCAGAGGCGCCTAGGGGGCTCAGCCCGTTGAGTGTCCGACTTTGGCTCAGGTCATAATCTTAACAGTTTGAGAGTTAAAACCCTGCATCAGGCTTTATGCTGATAGCAGGGAGTCTGCTTCAGATTCTCTGTCTCCCTCTCTCTGCCCCTTCACTGCTCATGCTCCCTCTCTCTCTCAAAAATAAATAAACATTAAAAAAAAAAACTTGGTTTACCCAACAAATAAGCAGGCTCCAAGCATTAAGAGTCACATGACTTTGGGTGTGCAGGCAGAGTCTATACAACCATTTATCCAGGTTGCAAGTTCTGGATGTGAATCTGAACTAGTTAACTTCCAAGCTTCTTTAAGAATGCACGATTCTAAGACTCACTAAGATCTCTATGAACATAAAAAGCCTCAGGTGCACTGAGACATAGTGCAGAATGCATCTGTGATATAAGTAGGGAGGAGAGGACCAGTACTTGTCTTACAGTCTCAGTTGTCCCCTGCCTTTGGTACCACATGCCACACAAATTTCACCAGGTAGGACTTACCCAGAGTCTGCCAGTTGAGTCCTACTGAATGTCCTAAGCAAAATTGACATAAATCACCCTTCTGATTTGGCCACACACTTTGTACTATCTCATTGGTTGCAGCAAATGTTAGAGAAACTTGCCTTACTTCAAAATCAATTAACACTTATTGAGTATCTATCATGTATCAGCTTTGACATATGTCATCTCCAGTAAACTTCCTAAAACCCAGGGAGATGAGAACACTATGTCCATTATATAAATAGGGAAAAAGAAAGCTCAAAATGGGCTAGAGTTTGTCCAAGTCCCCAGAACTCCTAAAGGCAGAATCATAACCTGAAACCAAGGCATCTTCCAATAAATATGACACTTTTACAAACATATCACAAATATTTGTTATGAATTAAATCACATTTGAAGTATCAAGCCCTGGTCACTTCTTGACCATCCAAATACACCCAGTTATCCAGATTCCCCTTCTTTCTTGAGTATACAGCCTGCAAGCTCAACCTACTATACGGTCAATCATGTGAGCACTAAACCAGTTACTTTCATGTGTGGTCGGGGCTCTGGAATTCTCCTTACTGCCCAGGAACACAGCAGACAATCTGACGCACCAAATGAGAGTAAATGAGAGTAAATGGTAGAGAAAGCAGTGCTGACTCTAAATCAGGAAATATATGTTTCCTCCTGTACACAGTCATGCCCCTACGAAAGTCTAGGCAAGTCACTTTTGCTTTGGATCTTATTTTCTCCAGGTAAAATCAGGTGGTGAGATGAACTCAGTGGTCCTCAAACATGATTTCACAGAATTATATGGAAGCCTTCTGTAAAGCAGTGATGCACAGACTCACTGCGGACAATTAAATCCGAGTCTCTGAAGCAGGTGGCATCTGTATTGTATAAAAGCTCTGCTCCTGATTTTAAGGCATAACGAGGGTCGATAGCCCAGGTGATCCTTGAGCTTTTTGCTGAGACTCTCTAAGATTTTCTCCCACAAAGAATCAAAGAGTTAGGCCAATCAGACCATAACCTCCACTTCAGGCTTTCTGAACCTTCCACGCCTCCACGTTTCTAGAATCCTCTGTAATGCCAGCAACTGAAGAAGAGACACCATCTCTTCTTTCCGACAGTCGCATGGTCACCAGCATCTGTAGTTTAGGAAAGAACTATGAAAACAACAGTTCTATAGTAAACATGCCATTTCTGGAAAACTTAGAAATAAAAACCAGGGCTAAAAAAGACCTGAAGAAAAGGTAAAAATGGCACACTCCTATCCTAGACAACTCTACCTGGTTGCCATTTTGAAAACGTTAAGGAGCAAATGGTCTTTGAATAGGGGAGAAGGTGAACCAGGACTTGGAGGCTGACAAGGAGTGGGATGCACCAAAAAGAAGCTGACACAGTTTGAAATAAGCACAGTATTTTAATCAGTCAGTGGGGGATGCCTGGGTGGCTCAGTCAGTTAAGCATCCAACTTCAGCTCGGGTCATGATCTTGTAGTTCATGACTTTGAGCCCCACATCGGGCTCTGGGATGACAGCTCTGAGCCTGGAGCCTGCCTCAGATTCTGTGTCTCCCTCTCTCTCTCTCTGCCCCTTCCCTGCTCACACTCTGTCTCTCTCTCTCAAAAATAAACAAACACTGAAAAAATAGTAATCAGTCAGTGAGGGCAAGATTAAGGAAACTTGTGGAAACTGGGTCTGACAAGTAGAATGGATTTTGATTATTAAAGAATAAATGAAAATAACAATTAAAAATAAAAACAAAAGAAAAAACAACGCACAAAAGCTTCCTGATGACAGTGTCAAAACAATCGCTTTAGGAGTTGAAGCCAAGAAATTAAAGGTCATCCACAGTAACCAGCAGGTTACAAAGAAGCTTTTGCAAAGAAAGAGTCAAAATGATCGTGGTCCAGTTCATGAAGGGCTGACCCTGAGAGCTCACTGGCACAGAGCCTACAGAGTGGCAGAAAGAGAGAAATTCAAAAAAAAAACAAAAAAAAAAAAAAAAAAACGAAAAGCCAAACACCACCTGCTACTTTCACTGGTTCATAAAGGCCATGTGAGATTTGAGTGGCAAAAGGAAGCCAAACCTGCAGGCTGACTTTAAATGATGAGACAATTCCAGCGTGCTTACTAAAGAGAGGTGCTTCTAGTCATTTCAGTGGGGCCCCACAAGGCTTTTTAAGGTAAGGATTATGGACACGGCTCTCCTGAGATTATTAAGCACAAAACACACGTGCAAGGCCACTACCTGTGAGCAGACTATGAGGAAGTTGTTTTTACCAAAAAATACAAGAATTTGGAGCAACAATGGCAGACAGCTCCTACTCCCCGCCAGATGGGACGTGGAAGGTGTAAATGAAATAACCCATGAGAAGAAGAGAGGCTTTAAAGATGATGAAACTGACGGCAGATCATTATACCTATTCTATATTACGACCGACTGGGGAATTCCTTTTCCTCATATCCTGGTGTGGGTGTGGGTGTGGGTGTGCACACACGCGCGTGCGCGCATTTGTGTGCATGCGCCTGTGTGATTTTCACCGCTCTGTGCTCTTAGATATTTCTTTATGGCATATCCTCTTCCTTTTTACAAAGTAAACTCCTGGAAGTCAAGGACTTTGGTCACGGTTTACTCTCGGTCCTAAAACATTATCTGGCACAGGATAGGTTTTCTCAAACACTGTTTGGCTGAATGAATGAATGAATGAACAGATTAGCGTCTTTCTTCTTTTCTGGAAGGAATTTATGTTCCCATCCTTTCTTTCACAAAATCCTGAGAACAATCTAGCTCAGATATAACAGATGAGTTTTCCTGGTCAGTATGTAATCAAAGAAGCAGACACGGCCTTTTGGTTTCAAGTTTAGAATTTAGAGGTACTGCTAATGTGGTAAGACAATTTTGTCCATAATTCTGTTTTAATTTCTCAGAATTTACCTCTATATCTCTTATCTTTTCAAAATATGCATGCATAGATACAAATCCAAACACATGTAGACACACACAGATGATTTGTATCATCAGAAGAAAAATAAAGGTCAACAATATCAATGGGTGCAGGCCAAAAACACGTCTTCCTCGTCGCTGGAAGTGAAGTGTCTGAATTTCCAAAGATGAAATTTCCAGGTTGGAACATTTTAATGAAAGGAGGAAAAAGCACAGATTCGGAAGAGGTTTGAGGCAGACTTAATGGTGTATTTGAAATTATGCACCGTATTTGAAGAGTAAACAATCTCTACTTAAAGTACATTCTTTATACCCATGCTGACAAAATTAAAGGCACACCATCCTTTGCTGAGTGAGAGCTTATCAGATGTGCTAGTGTGAGCCATTTCCTTTTGTTCCCTGGAGAAAGGGTGAGGCCTGAAAAATACGTTGATAATGAATCATCCTAAGCTTGCAAATTTAAAAATTTAAGTCGGTAAGATTGATAAATTAAGGCTCTGATGGCAACAGGATTCTTTCCCATCATGCACATAGAAGAGCTATAACAGGAACACCTGTTTCCATCTTAAGGCTTGGGGAGGATTGATACAATGCTGAGATTCGCATTGCTAATTAGGAATGTCAGCAAAAGAAGTTCTGAAGCTCTCTGGTGCTGAATCAAAATAGCAAAGAAAGGTACTTAAGACTCATGCTACCAATTTCTCCTTAGCCAGGGGGTGAAATAATAACAGCCCTTCATATTTGTTCAGCACGTACAATTTACAATTCACTTTTGCACGCAATTACCATTTGAAGCAGAAGTGCAGGCCAATTCTGTTTATCCCCATTTGAAAAGGAGGGTAAGGGACGTCCCCCAGGTCATATGGCCTGCGAGTGATGAGGCCAGGCCCCAAGAGCCGTCCAGCACTTTATCCACATATAATGCCACATTAAAACTGCAGCTAATACAGGCAAGAAACTGTCTTCTATTTTGCTTTGCTTACATTATCTTCAGTAACAAACAGAGACCATTTTTGTTGTTAGAATAACAGTAAATAAGTGAACCATTAAATGGAGCCCAGGGATGGAAATGGCTTCTTGTACTTTTAGCAAGTGTTCTTGTTTTCCCTTGTGTGTACGCGTGTCAGTCACAAAAGCACAGGAAATGAAGTTCCAGTAGTGAAAATCAAGTTCTGAGAGGAGAGATCACAGACACGCCTTCAGTGACTTGTCCATCTGCCTCTACCCTGCCTCTGAAACAGAGGCAAAACTTGGATTCCTTAGAGTGTTGTCATCTCCAAAATAGTTTTACAAACAGACACATAAACCCCTTCAGTGTGTTCCTAAGCGAGGAGGCTCTGGGAGCCAAGAACTCTGTACAGCCAGCAGGCTTGCTCGGAACAGTACACCTCAGCCTGACATACAACAGCAAAAATCCCTAGGCATCTTGGCAGAGCAGTTTCCATAAAAAAGGGCTTATATAAAAAATGCATACATGGAGCTTGAATCTCAAGGTTAGAAAATTCCCCACAGTGAAAGTATGAACTGAAGCCATGGCCGCCTCACAGTCTGAGCAAAAATAGCAAAAGAAACCTACTTCGGGAAGCACCTCACTCTGCCTCATGCTACAGATTACAGAAAGTGTGTTGTTCCCCAGACCACCCATCTGTCACATTAATCTTTAACAATGACAGTTTGTGCAACAAACTAGTCACTGTTTCAGTATCAGATTTTGGCAAGAAAGACAGGGGGAGAAGAGTAAGGAAGAATGGGGGCATGGATAGATGAAAGAGGGGCTATCGAAACACAATCACCAGTGGAAAAGGACAAAGAGTAATGAGCACATTTCACTTTGCGTAGTCACGCTGCGGCCCAATATCAGTGCTCCCGGCTCCCACACTCCCTCCATCAGGACCCAGTGATTCATTCTCATGACCCATTCACTAACTATACTGTTCTTTCCCGACACAATTCCCATTCACGAAAAATCTCCTTTCCAAGTCCAGACGAAATACATCTCCAGGAAACCTTGCCTAATGTCCCTGATCAGAAATAATATCTTATCTCTGTCTCCTGTTCCTAACAGGCTTTGCCAAGAGCTCTGTTACAATTCATTTCACATATTTCAAATGCCCTCCATAAAATCATTAGTTTTTGAGCAGGGAAAACATGTCTTGTGTGTCTTTATAAACTCCAAGGCATCTCTGTCAGTGGCTGGAACAGAGGAGGTTTGTAGTAGTATTTCATTAAGCAGAATTCAAAGAACTTAAAAAGCTCCTTCTAGCATTGACATCCTGGACTTTTAAATCTGTGCACCTCACTTAATCATTTATTCATTTGTTCATTAAACAGCAATTCACTAAGCACCTATCACCCATCATGCATTGTGTTCTGACCCCTAGCATACTACGGTGCCCCCCTGGAGTTTATAGTTGAGTCTGAGAGAAAGTCAGTGATCAAATTAATTGCACACATGCACAGTTACAAAGTGTGCTCAGCACTGCAACGGATCAGTTTAGGAGGATTTGGGAGCATTCATTCAACTCTGATCCTGCACATTCCAGGACCAGTTATCAGACACAGACAAAGGTAATCACAGTAAAAAGATATACAAAGGCCCCCACATGATGACATATTTAGCTTTGCTGTAGGTTTATTTTTATTAAAAACTTAACATTACAAAAGAAGTGAATGTTCAACTTCAGTCTTATCTTCTGAGATACAGATATAGATACAGATGCAGATACACATACACATACAGATTGACCGTGGTAAAAGATCACTGCCTTAGAACTTTGAAACTCTAGGTTCGGTTCTTTCTGTAGAACATATTAGTTAACTCTGAACTTCCCCATCAGCAAAATGGAGACCATAGTCTCTGCTGTGACAACTAGACAGCGTTGATGTATAAGGATCCAATGACAACAGAGGATACACACATTTTGAAAAGGGCATACTGTTTGTACATAAAAATATGTCAACCCAAACATCTGATATATATATATATCATCTATAAACGTATATACATATATTCATCTATAAATGTATATACATATATTCATATATACACATATATCCACATATATATATATATATACATGCACATACACTTGGATTTCTCATTATGCCACAAATTTTTTTTCATCACAGCAATTTTCAGTCATTCTGGTGCCCTCCTTTAAGCAACATTTTCTCTGCTAGCAGAAGATAGGAGAGATCGGCAAGAGAATAGCGAAGTCTTGCTGCTTGATTCCTCTGCTCACAGCCAGAAAAAACAAAGGACAAAGGACTAAGGACTTGAGTCAAACCCCGAAGGTGAAGCTGCACCACTGGCTAAGGACACCAAGTAACACAACCTCCAGTCAGATCAGCATCAGCAAGAAGAATCTGGAAAAATTCTGAGGCTTAAATGATACCATGGATTGACGCTGAGGGGAAACGGTAGCATAAGTTTTACTTGCCGTTTTGTCAGCAATCATGCAAGAATGCAAGATGTATACAACTGAAGCAGCATAGCTTCCTATATAAAGAAGGCTGACGTGAAATCCTAGACTGCATGTCTCTCTCTATCCATCATAAAGAACTACAAGAAAATCCTAGAAGGAAATGCTCCCGCTTTATAAGCAGCAGTAAAATCATTTATTAATGATAACATTTAGTAAGTACTTACCAAGTGCCAGGCACTATTAAAAGAACTTTCAATTTAACACTTAACCTTCACAACAACCTAAGAAGTCGGGATTATTATTCCCTTTTTTACAGAAGAGAACACTGAGCCTTAGAGACATTCACTCACTTGTCTAAGGTCACACGGCCAGCATTTACTGAACATGCTGAACAGCTACCACTCATCTGGCACTCACTTTGCTAGAAGGCAAGGAGAGGTCAGGTGGGGAAAGGTCAAAGGGGAGGGATCCCTGATCCAGAAATGAGTCCCACATTGGTTCTATTCAAAGAATCTGGAGGGAAACTAAAACATGAACATAAATTGCTAATTTTCCAAGGTAGAAATTTTCAGTACTGCAAGAAATGCATAGTTAAGTTCCATCTCCATGTTTATGTGGGGTGAACGGGGCACAGATGACAAGTCTAGGCATTAGAAAATTACATAATTTACATGAATTAACTTCTTCATGACTTTGCACGTGCCAGTTGGACTTGATTCCTTTAGGACAAGTCTATGGGCTATATGTTCTCTGGGTTAGTTTTTCCAGGGGGTAATTCAGTAATTTGGTTCCCAGTAACTAGACTGAAATCTGCCTAAGGACAGGTACTGTGCACTGTATCCTCAGTGCATAGGATGGTGTCTAGTACGCAGTGCTCAAGAGACATGTAATCAGATACTGAGTGAATTAATGTGTTAATTAGTTAATTAAAAAGTGAGCAAATGAATGAATACAGAAACATAAAGCCATGTATACACCATTCAGAAGCGCAGATGACACTGGAGGTCATGAACTCCGTCCCGACTGCCAAAGCCCCATCCCCAGGTGTAACTTTGCAAACATGAGTGCCAGGGACTTTTGCTAGACAGCAGGTGGGACTTCGACCACACTAGTGACCTAAATGGTCAATGATTTCAAGAATACCAAGAAGCAAAACATCAACTTGTGCTTTATCCCCCATCATGGCAGGAAGCAGAGAGTGAACCACAAAAGCCGTATTATCTAGAACTTTCTTGAGAGGTATCAAGCAAGTCATTTGCAGAAGTCGTTGATTTTGTACATGGGGACTGTTTGGTAAAATTGAGGAAGCGAATGATGGTTGACTTCCTGGAGTGAGTCACGGCTGTAACCCCCTCTGACAGTATTAATAGAACAGGGGGAAAATTTCCAGGAAACATCAATTACCACAACGACCAAAATAGAAAAGGCGACTGGTGACTTAATCACTAAACTTTGGGGGAGACTACTCTCTTTCTTTATCAGAAAAAGACAACAATAAATCAAACTAATACATTTAGAAACTAGTTGAAAGCATCCTTCCCCATGCTGCAGAGTTATCTTTTAAATAAGATTTGGCTTTAGTGAAATGACCATACTTATTCTGGCTTGGTAATAGTTGAGCCAAGGTTCTAAGGTCAAAGTTAGACTGCCAAGAAATAGACATATGTATTAAGGGATCCATTCATCTCCACTCCTTCCTTCCTTCCTTCCTTCCTTCCAAGCTTGAATTAATAGGTATTTAATGAGCACCTACAATTATGTTCCAGATTCATACCCCCTAAGAAACAAAGAACTAAACAAAAGAAGAAACTAGAATATATATTTATAATAACACATATCAAAATAGAATATTTACATATTTACATATAAAATACTTGGAATAATATCTGGAACATAGTGAATACTACAGAAAATTTTATTCTTCTTCTCATTATTATTCTAGCCCCAAGTGGTCCAAGATTGGGGTTTTCCACTAGTCTTCAGAGGAATTGAATCAGTCTCCGGCAGTTGCATGGCCATGACTCTGATTGTGCATGTCAATGGATCTCTGCTTACTCACTTACCACCATTGCCGTGCTCTACCATCCAGACTGCAATGAAACTACATGATCCAGTCCCAAAGGATATCCTACCCAGGCAATGTACTGGACCACCTCTCCCTCATCCCTGTTCATTTGCCTCATGGCCTATCTCAATTAAATGGGTATGGCTCAGCAAACAGCCTGCCCATCTCATCCTCACCCACCTCACATCCATAAAAATCTTCTAGTCCATTGTAAATATCCTTCCTGGGCCCCAAGTACTTCACCACAGCTATTGTACTTACTGCAGGATGGGATTTAAGTAGGAGGATATTTTGGCAAGTATCAATTATCAGCCGATAATAAATGTGCTCCCAATTTCTTCGACATGCTATCTCCCCAAAAAGCCCTCACTATGTCCTCTAAGAGAAAAACATTGGAAGCAACACAGATGACTGGAAGTATGGCAACAGTTAAATTCTGGTATAGGGGCGCCTGGGTGGCTCATTTGGCTAAGTGTCTGACTCCTGATTTCAACTCAGGTCTTGACCCCAGGGTCATAGGATCAAGTCCCGCATGGGGCTCTGTGCTGAGCATGGAGCCTGCTTAAGATTCTCTTTCTCTCTCTCTTTCTTTCTCTCTCTCACTCCCCTCTCTCTCCCTCCCTCCCCCCAACCCAAAAATAAATAAATAAATTCTGGTATAGCTTCTCCAAGGACTATATGTCACTGCTGAATATGATGAGGGAAATTCTAATTCTATAACATTAAATAGAAAAATAAAAAATTACATCTCTCCTTAATTACACATTATAAAAATTATAGACGCATATTGCTAAAGAATAAGTCAATACGGAGAAAATGGAGTTGATGTGATAGGGAGACAGGATTTTGAGTATATTTTTCAAAATGAATTTGTTTCCTTGTTCTTATAAAATAGCTTGTGCACATTTTTAAATGTATGGAAAAATCTTCAAATTTACCTACATTTGCAAAGAAAAAATACCCAAGAAACATTTTTTTGATTGAAATATATTAGAAAACTTCAAGTGTGTAACAAATTATCCTAATAGCAGGAACTTTTCCTTCTGAAGGATACACAAGTACTCCCCAAATTATATCCAGGCATTACTTAGCGTGTCAGTCAAATGCAGGCACTTTGGAACGGAAGCTCTCATCTCCTCCCAGATCCATTTAGCCTGAAGCCTACAGAAGAAGTCATGTGCCTCAGCCTCATTCATCAGCAGCATCAAGTGCTATTTAGGAAAGTTGCTAACTTCAAAGAGCATCATCTTAATTTCTAATTATGACCATGTGAGCAGCTATATAAATGGCTGAATGCTAAAGCGTTTACAGCCTTACCTCACACTGTGGTTCCAGGCTCCAGGCAGAAAAGCTGGCAGAGTCTGCCTTCCCCTCCCTCTGATCACCCCTTCCTCACCTAGTTCTAGGAGACCGAGAACTCCCTGCTGGGCACCTCATCTCATACCCCCCTCCTGGTCACAAGTCTCTACTGCATCTGGCCACCTCTCCCCACCTACCCTACCCACATCGCTCCCCATCCCACACCCCCTACCTATCCAGCCTTTAGAACCCACCTTCTTTTGTCTATGTAGGCCTAAAACTACATGACCTTTTCCAAATCCCTACTGAACTGAAAGTCTTGACTATTTTCTAATCAGTTAATTCTTTTTTTTTTTTTTTTAATCTCACCAATAGCGGGGTGCCTGGGTGGCTCAGTCAGTTGAGCATCCAACTTCAGCTCAGGTCATGATCTTGCAGTTCATGGGTTCGGGCCCCACATCGGGCCCTGTGCTGACTGCTGCGCTGACAGCTGGGAGCCTAGAGCCTGGAGGCTGCTTCGGATTCTGTGTCTCCCTCTCTCTCTACCCCTCCCCTGCTTGTGCTCTGTCTCTCTCTCTCTAAAATAAATAAACATTAAAAAAAGATTTTAGAAAATCTCACCAATAGCACTTCTGAGTCTTTCATGTATAAGTCCCATATCTTAAGTTTCTGTTATTGTTATTTCCCAAGGCAATTAATAGTGCTAGACAAATACTGGGTTCTACATACATATAGGCTTAAAAGAACATTAATGATGCATAGCCAGTAACAACAATAAACAGTGAGTTATTTATGAAAGGCACGCATATTTCTCAAGTCACGATGGCTCTGTACATTGCCATGATCAGAACAGGGGGTGTGGCAGTGTTAAATCTGGGAAATAATGATGTTAACCACCTCTAAGACAGGGATCGAAAATCTGCTTCTGCGTACTAACCTCCAAAATACTAGTACCTCCATTTCTCTTGGCCTCAAAGTTCTTCCTCTACAGTGCAAAGCATCCAAACAGATCAGCTCAATTGAACATCAGCAGGTACCTTCCACCATCCAACTAAACTCCCTTGGTTCCTGATCCTTTAGCTTGGCACCAAGATTTTGTAAGTGAGTGACACCAAGTGACATCAACTCTGGATACTTCAGCTTAGTCATCTACAAAAGGAGAGTTGTAACCCCTGCTGTTTACCTATGAAAGGAGCTCTGGCAATCAAATTTTAAAAAAATGACTGTGAATCTATGCTACGAACATAAAATGCCATGGAATATTAAGAAAATGTATTTACTCCCATCATTGTTAAATCAGGTTGGGGAAAGTGGTATTGGGGGTATAGGATGGAGGAGAACTGCTCTAGAAGAGAAGCCTATGGAGAAAAAACAAGTCAATAGATGAACTTCAAGACAGAAGCACACTTTTCTATCTCCTCCTGCCAGTAGGGAAGCTTTGGAGAACTGGATGGCTGAACAAGATATGTGAGTGCATAGAACCTCCTCAAGGAAAGACACAAAATGGAAGCAAAATTACAAAGTCCTAGGGTCCATTCTGATTGTTACACTCATTTCCCTTAACTGACTTAATAACCAAAGCAGTCTAGTTCAGAAAATGACATCACCGAGAACATTACTTCCAGTATCCCCAATAATGCAGAGTATCTCTATGGTTTATAAACTATGAAAAGATCAGACGACACTACATAAAGATCTGTATGTGTGTGTATATATCTATATATAGACATATATATATATATATATATATATATATATATATATACAGAGAGAGAGATTGTTTCAAGCGTTATTTTTTCTAAACAGGTCACAGGTATTAATTTGTATTTCCTTATTTACTTTTTACCCCACCAAGGGAGAAAAACATTATAACAACACCTTGTATTTGTAGAAGCATGTGTCTCCTGGAAGCAGGGAATACTGTACACCTATTATTTAATCAGGCTTCACCTTATCACTGAGTAGTGAGCAATGGATCATTATTAAGGGGTCATTTTAGTTGGAAAGAAAAAAAAGTCCCATAAAATATAGACAATTTTGGGGTGACAAAAAATCAACTCTGGTGAGTTGAGTGAGGTCAAAAAACAACTCAGAGAAGGCCACTGAGACTCCCTTCTCCCATGACTCACAAAGTTTAGTCTGCCTGAAATGGTCTACCATCATCAACCTTTCCATGCATGAATCTTACCCTTCCCTCAGAGTCCAGCCCAAGAGCTTCCTCCCCCTATACTAGTGTAGCCTTCAGCCTTCATCTTTCCAGTCAAATTAAAGTACCCATTCTTCAGTTTATATATTTTAATTCTATCCTACCTGTAGTGTTTAACCAATTGTACCTTTTTGTGAACTTTGTTGTGTTTATGTCTTCAGTCCTATACCAAACTGATATATCTGTAGTGAGGAAACAGGATTCAATCTTTTGTGGACATTTCTGCCTACCACAGAGCCTTAAATGACATAGGAAAATCTGTCCACGTTCTTTCTCTAGGACTGGATCTTGAAAACAGAGATATTCAACTGGACAGTTTGTGGGACCCTTTCTAGCTATAAATTCCAAATGTTAGAAGGAATTTATGACATTGCCTAATTCAATTCCATCAAACAAGGGGTGAGGATAGGATGTGTCGCAGTGGAACCAAGTTTCTTAAGTCCAGTCCATTGCTTCTTGGCCACACTATAGGACCTTTCTAAACTGCTGACAGTCCAAGAAGAACTACCTCAGGTTTATTTCCTTAAATTTCAAGCCAGGATCTCAAGATACATCTATGTGACAGATGACAAGGAAATATTAGCTTAAATAACCATTACTCTGAACATCACAACACTGGCCAATGGCTCTTCAACATGGCTGAACTTGGTGTTTGGCATCATTTTAATAAAATTCAAACGGAAGGCAAATGTTGACCCTACACTAGTGCTTTTCAAACTGTATAATGCAGCTCATTAACAGGTTATAAAATTAACTTACTGGATATCCAAGAGCATTTTTAAAAACTGAAATAGAAAACATCAATGTGCATCATGTCAAGTAAGAACATAACACTGTTAAGTGAAATTTTCTTTCATATTTATATACATATATAGGTGTGTGTGCATGTGCATGTGTAATTATCGATGAAAATTTATTTCTTACCGTCATTTGTCTTTTTAAAAAGTCTGGAAGCTATTTCCTTGGACCACAGTCTATGGTGATAAATATTAACAGCTACAGAGCTGACTGCAACACAGGCAAACAAGAAGAGTGGGCAAAAGTAGGTCTTATAAAGCTAACAACATCTCGCAATTCTGCATTCCTATTTCTTGGGAAAGCCATCCAGATCTCCATTGAAAATCCTGGGCACAATAAAAAGCTACCACCTTCCTCCCCCACAACTACTCATGGTTTGGACTACCACGTCCTGTTCTAGGGGATGAGGTTTCTTCAGTCCCTGCCTACCCTTTGTCTCTTTCTCCCTCTTAATGAGAAAAGGTTTAAAAAAATTACAAAAAGAGAGAGGAAGGAAGGCAAAGAAAAGTTTCAGTTTTACAGGGATTTTGTTTACTTATTTCTTTTTCTTTCCTTTTTTTTTTTTAAGAGAGACCCAAGACCCAAAGCAGCCTATAGGAACTCCCACATAGGACTCACTTTGAACAGACTATCAGAATATTTTTTGCTTTCTACTTCCTTGGCTGGATGGTCAGGTTTGAGTAATTTTCTCTTTCTCTTGGGGTTGGTTGCTAAGAGACACTCTATTACTTCTCTTTCTCTTATGACCCGATTATAGTGATCAGCAAAGACAACATGCAGACAACACCCCAATATGGCTCATACAAGATCGCTGGGCCTGGTTACAAAATGATGGGCTCTCTTAACCATCTCACAGCCATCAGATCAAGGTCTCCAAAGTTCTTTTTTAGAAGGGTCTAAGGATTCTCCCATTTTCCTCTAAAATGGTGGTCGTGACAAATCAACTATCTCCTCCATTATAGAAGCCAATATTCATATTGAAATGCATTTCAACAAAGGTTCCATGCCATCTCATAGGTAAATAGGTAAATAAAGAGACCAAAAAAAAAAAAATGTTCTGGGTCAATCTAAGCCTGGATAAAGAAAGGACAAGGCTGCTAGAAAACCCTAATCAGTTTCTCAGCCAGAGTCTTCTGATCTCTCCTTCTTTTTTGGGAAAACACAGCCAAAGTAAAGTTCGCACCTTGTTTATCTCTAATTCAACACAGCTCTTTGCATAGATGTTTGTTGAATGAATAAATAATTGGTGTCCAGATTAAGCTCTTCTTCCCATCCCTTGAGGTCCACTCCCCCCCCCCACACACACATTTCAGCAAAATGAAAAAGAAATGGTTACATGTTCCTTTTTAAAGGTTTTGATGCCTTCAGAACAGACCAGGATTTTTTTAAATAAATGTAAGAAAGTAACAAAGATTCTGTACCTTTATCCAGTGTATCTTCCCTAGTTTGTATTCCCCTTATACAGATGTATAAGGAAGATGCAGGTAGCTGGCCAGACATTCATTCATGTATTTATTTTCTCTCCTCCCCACCACGAGGTTAATTTGGAAAAATTTTTAACACTTTTCTTACTGTAGGCCAAGTTCACATAACATATGTAGCATATACCCAAAGGCATCATGCTTCCCAGATCCCCCATGAGTTATACCTAAAATTTTATCATTAGAACTTCATGCCTTCAGCTTAAGGTCCTTATTTCTATTAAAAATGGGAGTCCTTTTAGCAAAGTCCCACTTTGACATACTATTAAGAATATCAATCTCGGGGCACCTGGGTGGCTTAGTCAGTTAAGCGTCTGACTTCAGCTCAGGTCATAATCTCATGGCTCGTGGGTTCAAGCCCCGCATCAGGCTCTGTGCCGACGTCTCAGAGCCTGGAGCCTATTTCGGACTCTCTGTCTCCCTCTCTCTCTGTCCCTTCCCACTTGCACTCTGTCTCTCTCTCAAAGAAAATAAACATTAAAAAATTTAAAAAAAAGAATATCAATCTCTCAGATAGATAATGAATATCGATGTAGACAGAGATGTACATATGTATGTATGTATGTATGTATCTCGATGTGTGCACAGTTAACAAATATTTCCTAGATAGATTTCGGGAGTCAGTGTACAAAATACAGTAGAAACACAAAGTGGCTGAGTGGCTCTGTCAGTTAAATGTCCAACTTCGGTTCAGGTCATGATCTCACGGTTCGTGAGTGTGAGCCCCACATCAGGCTCTGTGCTGGAAGCTCAGAGTCTGGAGCCTGCTTTAGATTCTGTGTCTCCCTCTCTCTCTCTGCTCCTCCCTCACTTACACTGTGTCTGTCAAAAATAAACATTAAAAAATTTAAAAATAATAATAGAAATACAAAGATTATAAAATTTGGATTTAGAGATAGCTGGATTCAAATCAAAGATTTGTTAAGTATTAGCCACTGGACTATAGGCAACCTACTTTCCCATTTCTCTGAGCCTCAATTTCATTATTTGAACACTGGAAATATTAGCACCAAATTTCGAGTAATGCTGTAAAAATGATATGTCAGATACCTAGCATATAGTAGGGACAAATAAAATGTTAGCTCCCTCATGAACTATATGTACTTAAGAACATCAATTTTTATTTTGCTCTGGTGTACAGAAAAGAACGTTCGAAGATACTAGCCTAGAATGGAAGAGCCAAGAGGGCACGGGAGCGGCAGAGGAGCACTTTGAAGGCATACAGAATGGAGAGCCAACGGCCCATTTCACAGCATAACGAAATTTACAATATTCGACGGAAACCATTTTAGTCCATGCCCTTCAGGAGTAACCAATTTTACACAATTTCTGTAGCTGAATCATACTTTCATATAATTTTAGGGCAGGAGGAAGTGAAGAGATAATATTGTTCAATCTCATTGTTTTACAATTGAGGAACCCAGCCCAGGGTGATTCAGTGATAGACGTAAGCCATAGTGTGCAACAGAAAGGTGTCCTTCCCATGGACATACTTCTATCCAGTTAGCTCTTGTCATGTGTGGCAGCTGCCTCCATGATTGGCGGCCACCTCCTTTCATTCAGTGTGGTCAAGGTAAAATTACCTTTATTTGGCAGGCCTTTTGGTTCTCCCATTTCAATGGAGTATCCATGTACAGTTCTGAACTGTATTCAGAACAAAGTCAAACTTTGCAATAGATCCTAGCTACTAACTAGGAATCACGGTTCTTTATACTCAGTCTGGGGAAAAAATAACAGTTGCTATGACAGTTGGATTTATTTCTGAAAATGGGATGTTTGAAGGGCATTTCAAGCATAGTGCCCAGCTTCTAACTATGAGCTTTTTGCCCTGAAATTCCCTCTATGGCTCTAGCTTTGCCCTTTCTCTACTTCTAGCAAAATGCCCAGGTAATGCACTGGTCTATTAGCAACAAG
The DNA here is from genome assembly GCA_028646485.1 of Cryptoprocta ferox. NCBI lineage: Eukaryota > Metazoa > Chordata > Mammalia > Carnivora > Eupleridae > Cryptoprocta > Cryptoprocta ferox. Next base: position 74,870,141 of record CM053573.1, read on the forward strand.
TGCCCTGGCAATTGTTCCAGACAAGAAAAATTCCGTGGCAGCCCCCAAAATGAGCACAGTTCCTAAGACATCTCCTTTCTCAACCTTGGATGGACACTGTTTTCCAGGATAAGAGGTAATTCCCAGTGACAATTTCAGTCTAGAACAAGCAATATTATTATACAGGTGAATTATCCGGGCTGTATCCAGTAGAGAACAAACTACATGAGCTAAATTGCTTGTGAATAGTACAGGCTTACCACTAGCAAAACACAATGCCTCAAGAAACAGTATCTTAAAAGGGAACTATCACTGAAGCTCTCTAAAATAATAAAATCACGTGGAATCCAAAATAAACTGAGAGGGGGGAAAACACCGTAATTACATATGACATGGTTCAATGCATTGAAAGAAAAATACCACAATAAATAAAGGATCTTCCCCCAGAATATCTAACCTGGGATGGCAGGGGGATGGGGGGCAGGGAGGGCAGGGAGAACTCAACGTGATCAGTGATGGCGTAAAAATGTTTTCAGTTTTATGGAACTGGGCCTCATCTACTGGGTGTTGAATTATGCTTATGCCTTCTCAGGTTGGCACAGAAGGATATTCAGAAGTTTAGGAGATGATCTTGCCAGCGTTTCCTCTCCAGATGTGTAGGAGTGTTCAATCACCTGCCTCTATCCCTCTGTGTTCTTTACATTAATCCTAAACAAACACATGGACTCACAAATCACAAAGGTGGGTAGAACTGTGGAACGACTGCTGCTACTTCATCACCTTACTTGTGTAGGTGAAGTTTGAGGAGTCTGGTTCATTTTTCCAATCAATCTATGCTTGAGGCACACTCCAACCAGGCAGTGGTAGCCTGTAACTGCAACACCCAAATAAATCATCCGCACAGGCAGAGGAAAAGTAACAGATTATCCTTCTTTCTTAAAAAAAATAAGAATAAAAATTGAGCTGTAAATCAACGAAAACCATGGACAAGATACACCATGGAGAGCCACTGCAAAGAACAATCATATAGGTAATTCTGATAATTTTCCTAATAACCTTAGTTTGGTTTTTAGCATTACTCATTCTGCACTCCAGCTTTTCCAGGTTGTTTCCTCAAAATTTTGACTTGCTTGGGTTCCAAAACCTCCAACTTATTTATTCAACTGTAATTCCTATTTGTTCTCATCAGACTGCTTAATCTAATCATAGGAATGATCTAAATTCATTTTTGCCCTTACTACCCTCCAAGACCCTCTATTCTTTTCCACTTACAGTAAAGGAAAAACAGTTGTTTATTTATTTTTTAAGTTTTTTTTTAATTTACTTGGGGAGGGAGGGTTGAGGGGAAGAGGGAGAGAGAGAGGATCCCAAGCAGGCTCTGCATTGATAGTGCAGGGCTCGATCCCACGAACGGTGAGATCACGCCCTGAGCCCAAATCAAGAGTTGGACACTTAACCCACTGAGCCACCCAGTAGCCCTGAAAAACAGTATTTTAAAAAATATATACACATGATTTTTTTAAAAGTCAACCATAAAAATATCACATAGCATTAGTACATATATATCATATATACATATATATTAGTAAATATACATACGCATTATCAGTATTTTATTTAAAAAGAACCATGCCATAAGTGAGCCCAACAAACTATGCTAACAATTGTAATGGCAATACTTTGTACTTGCATCGTTGTTTACGAAAAGGAATTCTCGTAAAGAAATTTGCCATTCTCCATCTGCATTTGATGGCATCGTGTTCAGTTTTGGGTCCTGACAGAAGAATCTTTCCAGGATAGGCTGGATAAAAATAATTCAAGATGGTAGAAGGTACAAACCTCCAGTTACAAGACACATCAAGTCCTGGGGATGTAACATACAGCATGGTGACTATAGTTAGTAATACTGTATTAAATTTTTGACACTTACTAAGAGATTAAATCTTAAGAGTTCTCGTCACAAGAAAAAAAATAGCGTAACTACACATGGTGATGGATGTTATCTGAACTGACTGTGGTCATAATCTTGCAATATAAACATATATCAAACTATTACGTTGTACACTTAAAACTAATACTGGCTATATCCCAATTATAACTCACAACTATGTATTTTTTTAAATTTTTTTAATGTTTATTTATTTTTCAGAGAAAGAAAGAGACAGAGAGTGAGCGAGGGAGGGGGAGAGAGAGAGGGAGACACAGAATCTGAATCAGGCTCTAGGCTCTGACCTTTCAGCACAGAGTCCAATGTGGGGCTCGAACCCACAAACTGTGAGATCATGACCTGAAACAAAGACAGATGCTCAACTGACTGAGCCACCCAGGCACCCCTATAACTCAACTTTTTAAAAAATGTTTTTAAAGTTTTGGAAACACTGCATTGGAAATGTGCAGCTTGAAGGAGGGGAGGGGAGGAGAGGGAGATGAGGGATAGATCACTATCTCGAAGGTGTGAAAGGGCTTATATGGGGAAAGGGACTGCAAGCTTTAAGGGCAGAGCTAGGACCAAAAGTAGGCTGGACGGGCAGCAGTTTCCACCTAAATATGGGAAATACCTGTTTAATCTGAAGGTAACGCAGGTGACACTCTAAATAAAATCTGTTCCACCTCCACCGAATATTCAGGCCAAAGCAAACTTGAGACACACTAAGAGGACATATTTGCACCAGGGGGACTGCTACTAAGTCTATGTCCCTCCGGGGAGCTTAAGAGTTGTTATTCTAGTTTTCCTGTTGTTGTTTGGATATAGAACCTTCCTGTCTCTTACTAAATTTGTGAGTGGGTATTTTAAGCCTTACTCCCTCTGCAAAAGGGAACTACTCCCACTACATTTTCTCAAGTATTATCACATTTAAAACTATCAGTTTTAGGGTATTTAATCTGAGCCAAGCCACCTTAATAAACTTTGTAACTATTATTTATTTGATAGATATTTCCTGGATGTTTCCTCTGTGCCTCAACCATGGTAGGCATGGTGAATTTAACGGTGACCAGCAGAGTCCCTGCTCCAACTTGACAACAGTCTAGTTGTCAAGGTAACTCTGACATTACTTCACCAGAGTAAGTACCTGTTTGGTTTGTCTGTTTGCTCTTCCCTGTTCCTGTCCCAGAGATCTGTAACTCAAAAATGGTAAAGGGAGAAGGCCCATTTAATGAGGTCTGGGTCACAAATCAGGGAGATGAGACCAGATTGTCCAGCCTGTTTTCTATTGTTGTTGTTTTTCTTGCAGAACAGGTGCCTACAGCTTTAAGCACTAACTAAACTCTGAAGAGATTATAAACTTAGAATACTTAAGAGATATGCCCACATTTTTTAAAGGCAGATTTCAGATCAAAATTAAGATAAGCTTTCCGTAAAATCAGAGCTGTCCAAATACAGAACAGGGAGTTTTAGTTTCCTGCATTAGAAATATCCAAGAAAACCTGAAGGGTCACCTTGGGAAAGATGATTTATTGGGTGATCAGTATCAGGTGAGAAACTGGCTCACCTCATTATTTCTTGAAACTGGGGAAGTATTCCCCAAAAATGATGCCAATTCTAGACCAATTATATTAGAATATCTCAGAATAAGACCCTAGTCTTGGTATTTTTTGGAGGTCCCAGGTGATGTTAAGTGTAGGGAGGGTAGAGAACCACAGAGAGACATTTGCTAAAACCCCTGCAATACAGCACTGGCTGTATTCTAGGAAGCTTTCAGACTTTAGGCCCTAGAGTAAACAGTATGAGACAGTGGCATACCTTTTTCCACATTGGCAAGGTCGTCAAGGAGAAAAGCAAACAAGCTCGTGTTCTAACTTGTAATAAACGAGTCCAAGTTCTAAGATGTGCTCACGAGGGAGAAAGGCCAGAACTATCAATAATATATTGGATACAGACAAAGAAAAGAAGATATGCCCATTTTGAAATTCCAGAAACCATTAAGGCTCTGCAAGGAATAGGTGTATTGAGTAAGATACGAATTTTAGGTTGTCAGGGAGTACTTCTTTTTCATTCATTCATTCATTCATTCATTTGTTCATTTTCTTTAACCAGAAAATTCCCAAGTTACATTCTTCCAAAGCTGTATTCAGGTGAATTAGATGTTTGCAAAATTCACTGGGATTTTGGGAAGACTGGCAGGAGAGAACACTAAGCAAAATTCTTTTATCAAGGGAAAAGCTGTGGCTTTCGATATTGAACAAAGTTCTACCAAAGGCATAAAAGCAAAAGACAGGCATAAAAATAAGCTCAGGGCCCCCATTGAATGTCTATGATTTCCAAGTACCATAATATGCTAACACTAGAAAACAGCCTATTTTTAGTACTTGAGGTTGTTTTTGAAAATCACCATGCTTTGAACCTTTTTTTTTTCCTTCTACTACAGCTTGTCTGTTCCTCCAAAATTACTAAGGATCATTGACCAAGATCCCCCATAGCAAAAAGGAACAGAGGTAATAAGGCTGGCAGAACCTGGGAAAGAAAAGTCCACCTCTACCCTTCAGTGACCTAGAGGAAGAGAAAGGTAGGTGCGTTGGTCAAGGCCAGCGTGAAAGCTGGCATTAGCCCCAAGAGAAAAATGCAGAAGTTCTGATTCTCAGCCCTTATTGCAAACCACCAGCCATTCTCACTTCCCCTGCCAACAGAGCTGACTTTTGTCAGTGAGGGAAGAACTAGTTTCACAAACAATTAGCACAATAAGAAATAAGGGTGGGGTACTAAGGGACCATAACCATGGTGACTGCCTTTTGACTCTAAGATCACTGTCTGGCTTTAAAAAGAAATTGACTTGTTCCTTTAACATTTTACTAGACCAGTTTATAATGAAATCAAGTTGGTGATTGTTGGTGGTACTGATATAGCTGAACCTTCTATTCAGGAGCACGAAAAGCTTCAGAGAATAAAGAGAGAGGCAAAGTTGACCTGAACAGTTAACTTTCAAAAAATAAAAGCTACCATAAGAGCCACCACAAATTAGCCAGGGCAGAAAAGCAAAAGGGGGTTTTCTACAGCCATTAATTGCCATATTACCATTATTATCATTATATAATACAGTCCCATATGGAGAGCATTAAATAGTGTACTTTCAAAAGAGACTCCGGCCAACTAGGTTAGGCAATGGTCTCCTTGAATCAAAACCTATTGCTCCTTGAGGCCCGCATAGCTGCCTTGATTAAACACAGCGGCAGGCTCCAGTTGAAGGGATGATTCTTCTTTTTTGAAGGGAGGTAGAATAGAGTAATTGCCAGATGTTTGCAATTTTAGCTATAAAAAGATGGCTGCTTTCCATTCCTGAGTATGTTGAATCTTTTTTTTTTTTTTCCCTTTCTACCCAAGCTATTGTGGTTCACTAAAATAGGCCACTGCACTGATGAATCATCATTCAAAACTGCAATAATGGAAGCAGAACAAATATGACATTTTAAATTCACATATAAGAGAAATAAGTAAAACGGTATGGGTAATAGTTCTACGCTAAGCAACAGAAAACATGTTGCAGTATAAAAAAACCTGATTTTGGTTCAGAAGAGTTATTCTTGAATCTCCTCTTGACTGCTCTCCACCTGTAAGACCAGGTCCAAGCAATCTCATCGTGGAGACTTGATCTCCTCAAAAACCAAATGGTGTCACTATCCCTGCCTGGCCTCCCTCTCAGAAGAAAGAACTTATGCCTTATCCGTCCCCACACCTCGCCTTGCATAGCCTCTGTCTAGAGAAGATCTGCAAATATATATGAAAGTATATCGAAACCATTTATCATGATATAATTGCACACACGGTGTACATTATTTTGTATACGCATTATATTTTCTGATAAATATTAGAATCACTCTCTGAATGCCACGACAGAATACTCAGTTCTCTATTCAAACAGTGCCTTCTAAATCTGGTGAGATGAAAATGAAAATCTGGCTTTTATTTAAGCAAAAGCAATATAACTGGATTGAGAGACTGGCGACCTCTTAGACAAGGGATGTTATCTTTCTTAATGAGTAAGTTAAGCATCTCTTTGAGGGTCTGATGACATATGGAGCCTTTCTGTGAAAAAGACACACACATGGACCAAGTTTAAACACAATTTCAGGGCACTGGCTAAATCCCAAGTACGAATCCCAGGGATGAACGGGACCCAAGATAAAATTCCTAATTAATTATTTTTTCTCTGATAATATAATTAATAACATCTCTAGAATCTCTCTGCCTCATGGGATAAGTTGGAAAATAAAAGATTTTAAAAATTAATAAAAATCACCAGTTTATATAGTTTGCTTTATATAATTTTCATTTACATTATCTGTAATGATAGTTCAATAATAAAAATGCTCCTTCTTAAAGACACTATAAATACGAATCTCTTTGTTTTCATGGCATAGTTCAAGTAAAGCCTCTGAGATACATGTTCTACAAATGCAAAATAGGACATATCAAGACATCATAATTCTAGCAGGACAAACTAAGACAACCCAATCCTAAAACATCACCATAGAACAAAAAAGGACAAAACTAAGGCTACATTCAAAAACAACCAGTGAGAGTTACACTTGGACAATAATGATTTAAAAATATATGGGTGAAAAAACTATGGATTATGATTCCCAGAGCTAATATCCACACTTTCAATAATAATAACAGTAACAATAACAATGGCGGCTTCCACTGATTTAGCCATCATTTTGTGCAATACTATGTCAATGTATTTACTCATTTTGAAAAAAAAAACTCTTTGGGATATATTTTTTAAGATATATATATATAAGTAAGAACAAATTGAGGGAGCTTAAGTAGCTACTTAACCTAATTAGCCCAAGTTCCTAGAGAATTAGGGGTAAAATCAAAACTTAAACCAAGATCTATCCGATGCTGAAGTCTCCGTGCTTAACCACTGCCTGCCATGAGTCTTCCCTCTTTTAGCCTTCCAGTCCTGCCCTGGCCCCAGGAAACTCTTTTTTCTGAGTCCTCTGAGAAAATAATCAAAGAGCCACTTCACAGAATTTAAAGCTTTATATTCCTAGTTAACTGGTCATTTTCATATGTCAGGTTTCTAATAAAAACATAAACTGCTTAAGGACTAGGATGTGTTTTTACTTGTTTCCTATCTCTTATGGGAGCCCTATTAAATTAAATTGTCATGAGACATATCTGAATTGTCCCTACTAGAGGAACTGATATAAACGCAAAGGATGAGGTATGAAAAAGTAAAATCCATCTACCAGGGACTACATTTAATGGGCATATATGACACTTCAAGGTCGCCTCAAATGGTGATATTTCTAGAAACATATCATGTATCTTGGCCATTTCTTTCCTAGTGGAAACTTTTACAAAGGAATCACCTGATAAAATCCAAATCATGCTTATATATATGAACAGATCAATAACATAAACAGCAAATTCACGTCATTTTAATTTCATTTTAATGCCAATAAAACTACCAATGATATCTAACACGTTTAAGCAAGATGGCATAATTTACCCAAACTAACAGAGATTTGAAATAGTTATTCAAGAGCTTTTTGCAATAATGTCTTCTGTGGCTGTTTTATACTTCTGTACATTATCCTGTACATGTCCATGCACATGTGATTCTAAGTAATTTTTGCATGTTATTTGGATGACTTCCATTCTCAAACAGCTCTGAATGGTAATGATTGTGGAAAATATCAGTGATAAGTTTTTCTTCTTTTAATATAAAATACTAATAGCACTAAAACAAGATGCAGTGTATGGACGCGTGGGTGGTTCAGTCGGTTAAACATCCAACTTCAGCTCAGGTCATGATCTTATGGTTTGAGTTCAAGCCCCGCGTTGGGCTCTATGCTGCCAGCTCAGAACTTGGAGCCTGCTTCGGTTTCTGTGTCTCCCTCTCTCTCTCTCTGCCCTTCCCCTGCTAACGCGCTCTCTCTCAAAAATGAATAAACATTAAAAAATTCAAAATAAACAAAAAACAAAAAAACAAGATGCAGTGTAGTGCTAAGGAAAAGTCTACACATGGAGTTAGGAGACAGCGATTTCAATCCCAGCTTTGCCCTGTGCTGGTTGTTTCACTTTATATTATTTTCTCTGCAGATTGAGGGTGATGATACCTATCTTTTACAGTGTAGCCAAAAGATTAATGGTAAAGAAGAGTGGATTTCAGCAAAGAAGAGTGAAATAGGCTAATAAATCTACTAAAAATGTTTTTCACATCCTTATGACAATGTTCTGCCAGAGAATTTGTTTTAGCGATAGTAATAATTACTGATTACATGATGGTTATTCTATATTACCAATATTTTAATTAAGGGAAAATATTAAAATTTGGTCAACTGTGGCTTCTACATTTATAAGCCTTCCTGTAGGTCCTCTGAAGCTTAGATTTTTCATTTGTCTTTAGGAACTATAATAATGTAGGAACCATAATAATGTTACAGGATATAATGACTAGACATTACGTGGGCAAGGAATTTGAAATCTACTCTCTCTCTCTCTCTCTCACACACACACACACACACACACACACACATCTTTAAAGCTGCAAGTTAAAATGAATATTTTGTAAAAAGAGCTTCTTTCATTGCTCCCTGTTTTCTCAGGATCATCCAAAGTGAAGATAAGTATGAAAGCAAAACATAACAACCACCACAAAATGATCTCAAGTTTCCTCACCTCACACATTTGTTGATTAGGTAAAAGGCTGGTTTGACCTAGTTTTGGGAGAATCGCTTTTTTACACATATTTTTTGTCTTAGCATCTGTCTATACAGAAATACTTCATTCTCAAGCATGATAGATGCATTGGAGGAAATGGGATCATCCTTCTGGCCAAGCACTACCGGGAAGATGCCCCTGGCCCAGAGTGTGATAAGGTCAGTATGCTCTTGATTCTTGGCACTTCCTCCTTGTAGCTACTATACTTCCTGGAGCTATTCCTAGAGATATGTTTTAGAGCATACTAGATGTTCGAGTCTACTCATAATGAAGTTACTTTTCTCTGGTTGCAAAGCTACTCCCCGAAGCCCAGATTCACCTCCTAAAGACATCAGCAAAGAGCTGCCAAAATTACAAGGTTGAGAATGGGCATCCTTCTTGGGTTCTGCATATGCTATTTACCGCCCTTTTCTGCCTGGCAAAAAACTAACCTATCTTCCAAGTCTCTGTTCAGATGTCCCCTCCTCTGTGAAACTTTCCCCAATTTCTCCCACAACACATCCTTCATATTCTTTTACAGCACTTAGTTTACAGAACCTTATGGAGATAAGGTGCCTATTATATGTCTACCCTGTGCAGGAGACCATCTGTTCTGTTTGAGATCAGCAACATACAGAGCAATGTAAAGAATGGATGGGAAGAGAGAAAACCTATGGTCAAAGTGGTAGGAAGCCTGAGGTGTCACATCTCAGGGACCTGTACTCTTCTGTCCCTAGTGCTGTGCTCAGCCTTCCAGACTCTGGTGATAGTAAATTTAAAACAAGATGATAAAAATATAATACCATTATATTTTTTTCTTTTACAGGTCTTAGGGTCAATCATTGTTCCAGGGTATGATTTCTTTATATGGTATATTTGCCCAACGGCTAAGGTGTCGGATTTATTTTTATAATATCCATAATGAATCCATTTATAGATGATTTACATAGGCCTGTCGTGACCCAAAATCAGATGAGATTTCAGGCATCCCTACCTGAAGTAACACAATAGCAAGTGCTCTATAATGCACAAGCTTGGGCACTGCTGAGGCATTCTTGAAGAATCTTTTTTTCTTTTAATCTTCTTTCCTCTGTTTTTGGATCCCAATTAAAATTCCTTGAGACAACATATGCAAAAAACTATATTATGATGATGAAAGCACAGAAGGAAAACCACAGCAAGGTGATGAATGATTTGAGTCCCTGAACCTCTACATTGTTCACATGATAAAAGATACTTAAAAGACTTCAAAGCCACTGCCATTAACTAGGGAGAGCTTGTATACCCACAAGACCTGCAGAAGACTCAAAAAGCATTAAAACACTGGTCCCTGGAGTTATCAAAATAAATGAATGGCTCCCAAACTTCAGTTGAGCCTCAATCAGAATTATCTAGGAAATCTGGGTTGGTTTAGTTTGGTTTGTTTTGGTTTCCATGCAGTTCCTAGGGCCCATGCCTTGAGACTCTAAATCTGTGGTACTGACATGAGCCCCAAGGCTTGTGTTTTTCTTTTTTTTAAAAAGTAATGTTCCCCAAATCTTTCTGATGACTGGCCAGCTTTGGCCATTGGTTTAAACCATACATTATATAACAGTAATCACGAAAGTGTGATACAGGCAATTCGATATGCATGCAAGATGGCACTTGAGAAGGAGAAGAAATCATTTTGAAGTATATGTGTGGGAGGTGGTGGGGGGGGTATTTATCTTATTATTAAACCTTTTATTTTGAAACACAGACTCATAGAAAGTTGTGAAAATTGTTTAGACTCCCATATACCTCTCATCCAGTTTCTTCCAATGGTAATATCTGATACGGTGTAGAATACAATATCAAAACTAGGAAACCGACATTGTTACATTACTGTTAGTCAGCCCTTACTCAGTTCCCACCATTTTTTGACCCACATTCATTTGTGCGTGTATATAGCTCTATTCCATTTCATCCCATGTATACATCCATGCAACTGCCTCCACAACCAAGATCCAGAACTGCCACCACAGAAAGATTCCCTGTTGCTTTTTCTTGGTATGAACACCCACTCCCTGCCCTACTCCATCCCTCATTCCTGTTCCCTAGCAACCACTAATCTGTTCTCCATCTCTAGAGCTTTGTCATCTCAAGAATGTCTTATAAATGGAATCATACAGTACAAGTAACCTTCTGAGACTGACTTTTTCTTTTTTCATTAAGCATCAAGCCCTTGAGGCCAATCCAGGTTGTAGCATATATCAATAGTACATTCCTTTTTATTGATGAACAGTAATATTGCAATGTTTTGGGGGTACCAGGGTTTGTTGAAACATTTACCCATACGAAGGACATTTGGGTTGTCTTTAGTATCTTGTCATTATGAAAAAAATTTGCTATGAACATTCATATACAGGGTTCTGTGTGAACATAACTTTTCATGTCTCTGAATTGAATTCCCAGGAGTGCAACTGCTAAATCGTATGCTTAGTACATGTTGGGGAAAAAAGCTGCCAAAGAGTTTTACAGAATCATTACACAATTTTATACATTCTTACCAGCAACATATGAGTGATCCAGTTTCTCCACATCCCTACCAGCATATGATTCTTTTTAATTTTACCCATTCTAATAGATGCGTGCTAATATTTTATTGTATTTCTATATTCACTTTCATTTTCAATAAAGAAATTAAGCTGTGTTGAGATTTATAATATGGAGTGACGATATTGCTGTATTTATATAATTTAAAAATAAACTAGGGGGCACCTGGGTGGCTCAGTCAGTTAAGCATCAGACTCTTGATTTCAGCTCAGGTCAGAATCTCATGGTCATGAGATTGAACCCTGACTTGGGCCCTGCTGTGAGAGCTTGGAGCCTGCTTGGGATTCTCTCTTTCCCTCTCTCTCTCTGTCCCTCCCCCACTGGTGCACCCATGCTCAGTCTTTCTCTCTCTCAAAATAAATAAAAATAAGTAAGATACAAGAGCACCTCACCACACAACACAGAATTATTCACCACTTATACGTCAGACAAAAAGGATGAGGAATCTACTACCTTATTAAGGAATTTACTTCCATAGTCTATGCTGACAGATTACAAAATAAAAGAGATTTTGTTAACAATACACGAATGGACTTCTCTTTGTTCTAACACATCTAATCCACTCTGTCCACATAAATTAATTCTATCACTGGAGCTCCTAAACAAGTCACCCAAAACACATCAGAGACATAGAACTGTGGTAACCATGGAAGGAATCCAGAGAATCAAACCTCAGCTTTACCACTTACTGTTCTGTTATATTGAACAAGCCACCAAACTTCTGAGCCTCGAATAACATCCAACAATTTTGTTTGTTATTTACAGCACTCCTAGGGCAAAGGCCCTACACCTCGTAGACATGTATTAGTGAAATAATGATCCTTATCTCGGAAATGAAAGGATTGCATTAGATAATTTTTTAGATTAATCCTGGCTCTAGAATTTCACAGTTTATATAATACTGAGGCATTGTAATTCCTATCATTGCTATTTGAAGTTATCCATCATTATCAGGATAGGGGTGCCTGGGTGGCTCAGTTGGTTAAGCCTCTGATGTTGGCTCAGGTCATGATCTCACAGTTCATGAGTTCGAGCTCCACATAGGGCTCTGTGCTGACAGCTCATAGCCTGAAGCCTGCTGCAGATTCTGTGTCTCCCTCTCTCTCTCTGCCTTTCCACCATGCATGCTGTCTCTGTCTCTCAAAAATAAATAAACATTAAAAATTTTTATTAAAAAAATAATCTTTATCAATATATATAACTTTATTACTAATAATTCTACTTATATTACTACACATGTACTAGTCATATTATAGTACTAGCACTATAATTTAGAATAATTGTCATAGTATGTATTAAGATTTTGAAATGCACTTATTAAATAACTATTATTTTTTCAATATTAGTTATTAGGAATAAAAACAATGTTATTTTTATTATAGCAAAAAGTGCATTCCATGAGGGCAGGGATTAATCTCTGCCTTGCTCATTGCCATTCCTTCAGCCGCCAGAGGAGAGCCTGGTACAAAATCTGTTTTAAGTAAATGATTGTTGAATAAGCACACCATGGCAATTCCTTAGAGTTGTAAGATATTTTACAGTTTATAGAACATTTTCATACTCTTTGTTATATTTGACGCTCAAAACAATTTTGTAAGCTAATATCACCAGCTACTTTTATATCTTAAGGAAATGTGGAATAGAAAAAAGTCTCACCAAGGTCAAGGAGTGAAACTGGGGCTTGAATGTAAACACCCTGGCCCCCAAGTCAGCATGAACGTTGGCTCTTTCGAGTGTCAGTGAGGCCTGTGAATATTTGGTAAAATCTAATGTCACCCAAAGAATTACAAATCCTTTTCTCTTCAGGAAGGTGCGAGGGAAGATCAAATTAACACAATTATTATCTGACCCCTTAATGAATGAATAGCTTGTCCTTCCCCCGATGCCCCACCCCTGCTGAGGCTTTGAAAATGAAAACTCATGTACAGCACTCCACAGTGATCGACGAGGCTCAACACGCTTACCCTGAACCAGAAAAGGGGCATGCCAGTCAAACCCGAGCCTCATTAGAGTTCCTGATGTTTCAGTGGCTTTGTAACTGTCCCCATGACACACCATGCATAATTATAACAAATATCTAAGAAACTGCAATTGCTCTTGTGTGATTACTGGTGACTTAACAGGACTGCCAGGACTACAGAAAGAAGATGTTTCCCATTTGTACCTGCAAAGTCACAGAAGAGATTCACCTCTTGTGGCAGGCGACAGAAACTATAGTACTCCAGAGACAAGATTGCACACTGTGAGTCTAAATATTTAGATATGGCTGTTCAGAATTTACAATCAGTTCTCCTACATTTTCTGCCACCTACTATTCTAAGTTTTTACAAACAAACCAACAAAAAAAGTTTACTGACTGTAAGAAGAGAAGCAGCACCAAATTGGCTTATAGGTTAAACACAAAAATGGTAGAGAACATCCATGCTACATGATTCCTTTAAATGTATTGTCATTGGTGGCCATCTGGTTCCCTCACATTTTAGCTCCTGTTGAGAAAACAAATATGTCCAGCCTAACCCATTTACATCACTCCACATCACTAATGGCTAGTTCTCTACCAAGTATCAATAATCCAGGACTTGACGATTCCTACGAACCAAGCCTGTCTTGACTCTTCCAATCTGAGACAATGGAGATACAGTGGAGTGAGCACAATTGGGAAACCTGGGCTCTGGTCCCAGTTCAGCCCAAAACTCCTGGATAACCTTGGGAAGCCAGTTCCCTTCCATCTTAGACTGAGTTTTCACATCTGACAAATGGAAGAACTGGATTACAAGAACTTCAACCTCTTTTCTATTCCTGCTGCTCAAGACTTGGTGATTAATGCATGAAGAAGGGCTCTGTCAAGAAAGCAGAAATGAAGGAACACTGGCTGCTGTCTCCATCATGGGGGATTCAGTTGTTGTGATGGCAATTTACTCCAGCTACTACCGTCTACTCCAGATTAGCAAATCACCTAAAACTCTTCCCTCTCCGTGAAATGAACTAATAACCTCAGGGGAGCAGAAAGCATAGAGAGACCTAGCAACAAATTTCCAGGTTTAGGACCCTCACTGAATAGAATTCATTTCACCCACTCTGATCAGACTTTTAAGTCTAGGTGAAGCAAGGTAGACAAAGCCTGAAAGCAGAGGTCTGATTTATATTATAGAGAAGTAAAACAGGTAATACATGTAGAAAGAGTTTGTGAAAAGAACAACCACTCTGAAATTAATTCCCAGAAGAATCATATAATAGTAAAATCATGGCGTTAGAGTGAATGAAGTTGTGTATCCCAATCTCCAATGAATAGAACCCTTTAACATCAGAAAGAGCCCTAGATATGAAAAGCAAAGGTTAGCTCTATTATTTTACTAGCTATATTATTATTAACTAAGTTATTTCACTTCTGGTAGTTTACCACTCAGCATCTGTTCTACCTAACTCAGAGAGCTACATCAGGAATCACCTTTGAAGAATTAAACGACAATGAATATGAAGCGTAGGGTAAACTGTAAAGGACTGTACAAATGCAAAGGGATTCTACTGAAAGTGATACCTTGAATTTGCACCCTAGGGATTTGATTTTTTCAAAAATCTTACATTAAAAAAAATTTTTTTTAAGGAACTTTATAGAGACTGGAGAAACTAGATTTCAGGCCATAAGACAAGCCCAAATTTACAAACTTGGAAACATTACCAATTATTCTGTATGATAAGCTATTGTAATTATCACATTTCATTCAGCCAAAGTATTAAAAGAGGAAAATAGATTGTATGTGTATATGTGTGTGTGTGTGTGTGTGTGTGTATTTCCAATTCCCAGAGTTGTAATAACAGGAAAATTTCAGAACCGTCTCAAGAAAATAACATACTAGTAAAGTAGGAAAGCTCACTTACTTTGGTATCTACCAAGAACAGAAAAAGAAAGACCGATACCCTGTTCTGCCATCGTAGTCTAAGGCTTTGAGTTTTTGGTTTTGTTTCTTTTTTTGCAAATTTGGAGCAAACAGGAGATCCAGATTATAGTATACAGATAATCACTGGCTACTATTTTCAAGACCAGGAAAAAAAATGCATTATCTTGCTCTCATCAGTCTAAAATAGAAGATGATGAGACAAAATCATACATACATAGCAACATTCGACAAAAAATGATGTGGGCATTTAGCAGCATAAACT
Organism: Cryptoprocta ferox; assembly: GCA_028646485.1. Classification (NCBI taxonomy): domain Eukaryota; kingdom Metazoa; phylum Chordata; class Mammalia; order Carnivora; family Eupleridae; genus Cryptoprocta; species Cryptoprocta ferox. Next base: position 74,885,502 of record CM053573.1, read on the forward strand.
TTGTAAGAAGGCAAAACTTAATAAAAAATATATGAAGGCTATTGTACTAAACATGAAAAGGCATTTGGAAATGCAGGGCCATTCAAAGAGGACAGAAGGAACACAAGTTGTTAAAAAAGATCAGTGGAAAGTTTGAGAACAATGAGCAAAATATGAGGATCTGAAGGCCTAAAGAGCTACTAACTGGGAAAAGCAACACTCCACTTCTAAGTGTGCCAAAGCCCTTTAGAGAAAGGCTATTAGCAGAATACATTATAAAAGAAAATTGTGACAGTTGGGGCCCCTGGCTGGCTCAGTCAATGGAGCACACAACTCTTGATCTTGGGGTCATGAGTCTGAACCCCATATTGGGTGCCTGGAGAACTTAAATATAAATACTTTTTTAAGCGAAAGGAAAGAAAGGCATGACAGATGGGATCACAGAAATATAAGCTCTTGTGAGTACTTGGTCACTCTTGGGCTGAATTTAAAAATGAGAAAGCAAACCCCAAAGATTGCAGACATAATACCAAGGTGGGAAATGGAACTGAAAGCTTCCAAGTGGCAGTGGTTCAACAACTCCTGGACTAAAAGGCTCAAGGAATGGGTATAGGAGGATAAAAGGAATTCAGACATGTGGGTGGGGCTGCAGAACCAGCATGCCTAATGGGTAGCTAGGAAGCCGGGATCTGTGCCTGAAGAAGCAGGTTTATATCGTTGTGGCCTAACCACCACCCCAAACATCACTGAGTACCTACTGTGCGGCAGGTATCCCACTGGGTGCCATTGGGAGCAAAGGCATGAGTCACGCAATCCCTGTCTCCAAAAGCTCCAAGTACACTAAAGGAGACAGGCTCATTTACAAGTCTGTTGGAAGGTTTGTGATAAGAACTGTGATAAGAATTCTAATTCTATGAGATGGATAAAGAGGTTATAGTAGAGTGAGAAAGAGTCCTCTCCAGAATATAGTAAGAGGTCCTGGATAACTCTAGATCCACACAGAGGGCACCTGAGCTCAGCCCTGAGCAGGCCACGCACCTCTGAGCAAACAACTTCTATCCCCTGTCCTGCATTTCCCACATTTACACCAGAAAAGGGGCGACTGTATGCTTTCTATTAATTCTAACTTTCTGTCTTCACAGGTCAGCTTCTTCGAAGTCAAGCTCTGAATTAAGCTATGAATAAAAAGCCTTTATGGGCTACAAATTGAGGGAGAGTATATACTAAAGGCAAAGAATAGGTGAGCTGAGGCATCTTCAATTCACCCTGTATATAAAAACTGTCTTACCTACTACTGGGAATTTCACTAGTGGTCCAGAGCATTCTAAATGAACAAAAAAAAAAGGGGGGGGGGAATGGATATAAACTTTAAAAATGTATAAAAAACTTAGACAAAAAAAATAACATAAATTAGAAAAATGTTTACAGTAACAGAGAATGTACTAACATTTCAATTAACTAGAAAGTAAAGCAAATCTCACACTTCCAACAAATACCATGTCATAATACAGAGCAGATGAAGAGATGTAGCTTCATTTAAAAACAAAGTCTGAATCTCCATGAACCTTTTCCCATATTTATCTTTAAAATGTATATATGCAAGGGAAATTTCTTCTTTCACGTATTCAAAAAAGGTTATATTAAAAAAAGAGAGAGAGATTGGCAGAATTGCAAGAAAGAATCAAGGCTTCAGAAATTAAATGAGACTGAGTTGCTTCAAATGAGGATGCCATATTCCAAACTGTTTATTGCAAGAGAAGAATTACTGAGCAGTGCACTCACCCATCCAGCCATCCGCCATCCATCCAAATATATACACACATAAGAACATACAGACATACATTTGACCATACACAATCATTCCTACTAAAAACACAGTAGCATAATAGGAGCCAAGAGGAACATAAGGACGAGTGAGAAACCGTGTCTTGTTGCTTAAATGGGGAAACAAAGCTTACATTCTTACAAGGAAGTATCACCATCACATGGCGCCCAAGGGCCACCTATGCCAAGAAGGGAAGGGCAAGCAAGTTCAGCACCTGGGGAGGGACAAAGGCTGCGCTTCCGAAACTGAATTCAGAGCCACAAAACCATAGTAAATGTCACCTCTTGTCTCTAAATTCCCATTTCCCGTTTTCCATGTGAGAAACACACCTCCCAGGGTAATACGAGAGAGACATAAAATGATGATGGAGAAGCACATAGCATCTCGCACAGATTACACGTTGAATAGTGGCAGAGCAGGAGCAGGAAGAATAACAGAACAAAATCAGAAATGTGAGGGTCACAGGACAAGATATACATGGAAATCCAGGGAACGGAGTGGTTTCCTCTGATGTAGGCCACGTCTGGTCATTTTGGAGAGGGTGACACAAGTAGGATTTTGACAGGTAACAAAAGAGGTGGGAGTGGCATGTTGAGAAAGAGCAAATGGTTGTGAGCTGCTGTGTTTTGGATAGGATGCCAGTGTCCCTGGAGATCTAAACAGAGAACGAACCTCACAGACTACAGCAAAGAGTGGGGGCATCTCAAGTGCACAGTCACCCAAGGGACCAACCCACCGCAACTCTTAGCATCAGGTGTGGAGGGATCTGAAGGTAGACCACTGCCTGCTTCCCTCCTCTCTCTCACATCATTTGCCTACTTAAGATCGGACATGCCCTCCTCCTCCAGCCCTCAGGTGTGTATCAGTTCTTATCCCTACCAAGGCTTCCTCACAACTTTGCCTCCTACTCCACAAGGAAGCCTATCTTGTTCCTTTCATGTGAGAGGGAAGTCTATTTCAGCTTGCCCCCAAAATCAGGGGACAAAATAATAATCCCCAAAAAGCAAACAGTGAAAAATGCTGAGAAAACAAATAAGGAAGCCAACATATGGCCCCTCCTGTCCTGATGAGGAGGGATTCTCTTCCAAATTCCAGCCCTGAGTCCTGCAACCACTAAAGCACCACCACTAAAGAACAAAAAAAAAAAAAAACCAGTTTCATTAAGTCTTGGATTCACTGCAGAGATGGAGCCTCCTTCAAAGCCTATAAAAGTCAGACACTGCCACAGAAATTAGTAGAACACCAAGATGTCAAATACTGATTTTTCAGTGTAGCACTCTGATGGTCTTATTGTTGCTTCTCCTGGAAAAAAGGTCCATGGCCATAGCTCGGGAGTGCATGCTGATGCCTGACCTTCCTACCACCTGCCCGAGCGTCCAGCCATCCCACACAAGGTGGATATCTGGACTAGGCTTCTGACTCCAGAAGTCACTCAACTCTAATTACAATACCAACAGACTAGTGAAGTGCTTTCTGGGGACAGGGAGAGGACTAGGAAGAAAAGAGAAAGACTGAACGATACAAGAGAAAGTGTAACAGTCTCACGAAAACTTACTGAAAGAAACACAATTCTGTCACCCAAGAAGTAATAAGAAACATCCTGGAGAGGGTAATGGAAGGTCGTTTTTTTAAGTGGCAGTGGGATGAGGGAGAAAACAGAGAAAGGGGTGCTGAATTTCCTTGCATGTCTCTTCTCTCTCAGCTCCCAGAAATTTAACGTTCTTTTGCTTGTCAGTTATAAGTCATTGTTTCATGGATCTGGATGAGCTGCTGACATTGACTGGTAAAACTATGGAAACTCTTCCACCAAAAAGTACGGCACTCTTCGCACTGTCTGTGAGGTTCACTGTGTGAATGTGCAGGTCCATATGCACCCGAGATGCTGAGCTCATGTGCATCATCAAACTCTACTTGATCAAAATTGAATGTACTGCTATTACAACCTCTAAGAACTAGGTTTCATTCACATTTGCCTATGCCTTCTACAAATGCAGATCTCCAGGAGCTCACTAGACAACTTTATCTTACAGAGGTCTAGGGGAGGAAAGAAAATCGGAGAAGCTTAAACAATTCCAGGTGCCTCATGAGGTTCACTTCATATGGGTTTCCAATCAGACCACTGCTTGGCAGCATTTGGGGACATTTGTCCAATGGCAAGAGGGAGGGGCAGCTGGGTAGCAGACACATCTCTACATGGGATGAAGTGGAAGATAACACGATAGAAAGCCACTGGGCTATGAATGAAGAGACCGAGGTTCTAGTTTTGGCTCTAGACCCAACTCACTGTATAACCACAGCTGTAATACCCCTAAGAGGCGTCACCCCCCTTGTCCCGTTGAAAGGCTGGGTTTGATAGTTTCTAGATGTTTTTTAACCTTTGACAGTCTATTAACTATAATAAGCACATCGAATTCTTGAGCTAACCTTTTTCCGACACAACATCGTGCAGATGAGTCACTCTTATTATATTGAACTCTCCCGCTTTGGGCACCCGACTCTAAAATCCCGCCACTTACCTTCACCTCCAGGTTTGTATGGGTTGTACTTGGGCTTTGGAGCAACTACTGGTGCAAACTTCTTGGGTGGTTGTTGTGTGGACACTGAAATGCTGGGAGTCCCAAAGGAATGGGTGGTCTCCATCCGTGCAGGCACATGGCCAAGGGGCTCCCCAGTGCTTCTGGGTGGCAGCCAAGATGGATGAGACATCGTTGGAATCTGAAACTATAAAGAAATACAGTTGGTTTCCAGAAGCACAAAAATGGAGGCAATATACCTCTCACTTCATCATAATTTCCTCTTAATCCACACTTGAAATCTTGACAAAGTTCTCTGAGAAGGAAGAAAGGAAAGGTGAATGGGGTGGGGGGAGAAGGAACAGGAGGAAGGAAAGGAGAAGGAAAAACTGACCATGGGAAGAAAAAATAGAACATTCCCCTCACCCATCTTGAATACTTCTTCTGACAGCAACCTCTTTAGCACTAACACTCTTCAGAAAATAGATATGATAAGCAATGTTCCCTAACCCAACAAAGAATCTGATACAGAACAAGGTTGGAAAAAGGCTTCAATTTTATCAATAACCTATGAAAATGATTACCAACCAATTAAATGGTGATAAGTTACCCAAATGAGGTGATATTACCTAGGTGAGATAAAAAGAAAGAAAAGTGTTCCTGGGATGCAGAAAACGGTGAGATTACTTCTTGCTGGGAGCAGAGCGAAGACGTCACTGAGGAGGTGCTCGTCAGACGAGGCCCTGAGTGCTAAGCAGAGGCCCGTCTGAACCATGTCGGCAAAGCGGTACAGGCAGAAAACTACACAGCACCTATGTTTGGTGTGACTGGAGGGGGAGTAAGGAAAAGTAGCTAGCAAACAACTAAAATGTGGAATGGAACCAAAGCCCAGACAGCATTGCGCCCTAGCCTGGGGAGCCTGAATTTATTCAGTCAGCATGAAGGAGGCACCCAAAGGTTATTCTTGAAACAAGGGCATAACCAGTGCATTTCCGGAGACTTTCAAGCGATCCCTCTTATAGGAACGGTCATGCTCCCCCACCAATGGGCACTTGCAAATTGAGGGGAGGGGGAGACCTGCTTTGCCACAATGCCTGGGACAATACCGGCACTTAGTAGCAAGACACAAGGAATATTCAACACCTGTAATGAATAGGTCAGCCCCACATGACAAAGCATCAGGTACTACGCAGGGCCAGTATCATAGGGAAGATTTATGAAAAACTTAGCTGGGGGGCGGGGGGGGGGGCAGCGTAGCCAATGTGCTGTTCTGATTGGATTACGATGCACTATGCGGGGAAAGAAAAAAGATGTCTTGCCTGTCAGGGTAAGCCAGTCACCCCTCCAGGCAGCCGGCAGGCTGGGGCTGAGCCTCCCAGACTGCTCGCTGAAGAGGAGGGCTCTCCAAGCCTGATTGCAACAGCTCTCCAGCCCGGGGAGGCCCGGAAGCCACCCTGCGCCAGCTCCCAGCCCCACATCCACCCAGTAATTTATTAATTGAACTGAATTAATTGAGAGGGCTCCATGATTACCTCCAGATGTCTGTAAAAACAAAGAACACTGGAAATGCAGGGAAAAAGAAAGGCCTCCATACATAGCATGGCACCGGAGATGGGGTGACAGGGATAGAGAGGGCACAGTGTGGCCAGGTAGTATCAGAAGGAATGGCATGACCCTGAACAGCAGCCCCCCACCCTGACCCTGCCTCAGGGACTCAGGTACCTCACCTCCTTCAAAGTTAAGATAAAGCCCTGTCCTCCCTAACTCGCAGAGTTTTAGAACAACCAATGAGATAACAACACTAAAGTGTCTTATGTACTATAAAGTGCTATGCCAAGTGAGAGAAAGAAACTGCTTGCAGTAGTTTTCTCCATAAAAGGGGATGATGGGAATCAATGAGGAAGGCTCAAACTAGGAATTGGGAGGCTTCTGTTGCTGAAGCCAGTGGTGACCCTGGCTTTTCACTCTGGTTGCAGGAAGCTTCTTTTCCTCTCCCTCCGTTGTTCCTTGTAAACAGGCTTTGTGCAGACACTTATTAAACTATGAGTTCCTTGAAAGGGCAACAGCCAGGGATGCCTGGGCCACTCAGTCGGCTGAGTGTCAGACTCTTGATTTCAGCTCAGGTCGTGATCCCAGGGTCGTGGGATCGAGCCCCGCATCTGACTCCACACTGAGCATGGAGAATCTGCTTAAGATTCTCTCTCTCACTCCCTCTACCCCAGTATCCCCACTTCTCTCTCTCTCTCTCTCTCTCTCTCTCTTTCTCTCTCTCTCTCTCTCTCTCTCACTCTCTCTCAAATAAAAATAAAAAAAATATAAAAAAAAGGAAAGGGCAACGACCATAGTTTACTCATCCCTAAAATCACCATTAAGGCCAAGCACAAAACCAATATGGAGAAACAACCATGAATCTGGTTTACTCATGGTTCTTAAACCTGGCAGCACATTAACAATCATCTGAGAAGATTTCTCTTAGGATTAAAGAACACTAATCTTAGTTTTGTGTATGTATTTTTTTTAATTGAGTCTCAGTCTCCTACTGAAAGGGGATCAAAGTGTCTGTTCTGCTTTCAACATGACTAAAGCAAGCATAGGTCAGGACCAAGTAGGAGAAAATAAAGCTTTAAACACTTTAATGCACTAGGCACATTTGTAGTATACATTTTATCTGTACGTTAATATTATCCCTGCAACTTTTCTATAAACCCAAAGTCATTCCAAAATAGAAACTTTAAAAAATGGGTTAATATAGGATGCAGTGATTTCTAAAGCAAAGAGGCACATTTCCAGATCAATCCCACATTGCCAAATGACTGTAGAATCCTGGCTTTTTCAGATATGCCATAGATATAAAAGAACAGGCAACTTCTGGGAAAGTATAAAAAATGAAAACTTCAGCATCAAGAGGGGAAAAGGGTGATGGACATGAAAAGGAGGGCACTTGTTGGGATGAGCAATGGGTGTTACATGGAAACCAATTTGACAATAAACTATAAAAGAAAAAAAAAGATGCAAGTAATTGACTCTGCCATCTTTACAGTCATCCCGAGTACCTCATGCTACCCAGCTATTGTCCTCCTCATGGAGACAGCTCCAGCTCCAACTTCTGAGAGTGCCAGGGTCTGGTCATCTATCTGTTTGCAGGTGACCTCTATGGCATCTCCTTATACCATTCTCCATATGTCAACAGGGGTCCATGATGCCATTCACAGGATTTGTAATGAATTTCCATGACCCCAAACTCTTGCTCATGCTTTGCCCACCATCTACACTGCCATTTCCCTCCCTTCATTTGCTACCAAGCCCTATTTTTTTAATCTTGACCCAACACAAATGTGTCTGATGCTGTGAACGTTTCCCAAACTCCACCTTCCCCACAAAATAGTAGCTTAATTTCAGATACGTGTATCATACTTACAACAATCCACAAGGACTGATCCAATAAGCTGGAAGCTTCTGAGTAGTCTCACTATATGACCACACTGCCTGGCTAGAAAGCCTTTAGAAAGCTATGTTACAGATAAGTGTGTGAAGGAATGAATGTTGATCTGTTTGGTTATTCATCTCTCTTTAGAATCTCTGTATCTTCCTTCTTAGCCTCCACTGATATAGTCATCTCTTTTCTCTCCCTTAATTTAGCAGTGGAATTAATCATGTTGATAGATTTCCAGATATTGAACCATGTCTGTGTTCCTGGAAAAAAAAGCCTACTCACAGTTGTACTATTTGATATAATGATGAATTAAATATGCTATTTTATATAGAATTTTTGTACTGATAATCATAAGTAAGATTATCCTATAGTGGTTTTTTTTTCCTCTACTTGTTTTACTTATCATCATTTGGTTTTAGCATGAGGGTTCTACATCCTTTTCTACTGTTTGGATTTGTTTCATACTGAGGAGATTAGAATTAACTGATCTTTAAAAGTTTTTAGAACTTAGTGTAAAGGCATTTGGATGTGATTCTTTAATAACAGATCTTAATCATATTTCCAGTAAATTCCATGATAGTTGCAGCAGTTTTATGCTTCTTTTGAGGTCATTTTCATATTCTGCTGGAAATTCATCCATTTCCTCTAGTTTTATCTCCCTCCCTTTCAATGTAGCTACCTCTCAATTAAAAATGATATCTTCTCTATTATGCACCATTTAGATCCTGAGCACCACTTCCTACTAATCCTTAAGGACATGATTCACATTTTCTATCAACCTGTTCAAGTTAACTATCACAGCACTTAGAATACTGTGCTCTTCACACATCTCTGTCTCCCTGCTTGCCTGTATCCCAAACTAAACTCTTGAATCCTTGAGAGCAGAAGTAATTATCATCCTTGAGTCCCAGGGCCTAATACATGATAGACACTCACTAAAAATGTCTGTTCATTTAATGAATGAATAACTGTATTTGTCTGGCACTAGAGCTCTAGATGAATCAGATTCTCATCCTGTACTCAAGAATCTTAAAGCCTACCTGCAAAAGAGACATTTATATATGCAAAAGAGACAAAGAGCAATACACAGTATACAAAAAGAACTGGGGTATGTGACAAGTGTTAGCATAGACAGGAGTGGCCCTTGACAGGGACTTTGAAAGCTGGGTGGTTCTGAAAGATAAATGGACCAACAAAGATAATGCCTGGGAATACTGTAAGCTCAAGGAAGAAGCAAGGTCTTTCCATGGGACAGGGAACAGACTGGTTTTACTAAAATGAGGGACTTGAGGAGAATATTTGGGGAAAAGGTTTGGAAGATATTAATTGTTTGCCTTTTAAAAGTTTTACACAGAGAAATAAGAAGCTAGAACTTTTATCTTTGACCAGTCATCTAACAAGAGTAATAAACACTCTATGTAAGAGTAAAACTCTATGTTCCAGATGGATCTGAGGAAGGTGATAAACACAATAACACAGACATGGAGTCCCCATGTCCCCAGTTCTAGTCTCAGCTTCGCCAGTGTGACCTTTAACGAGAGAGGATACTCAATTGCAAAATGAGTGTCTGTAAAGTCCCAATCAGCTCTAATATTCTGTAGTGCTTTTCTTCTCCAAAACCTGAATTACAGCCCTTTATTTTCATACATGGGTTTGAGGAAACCTCATAGGTTTAATGAACAGATGAACTAGAACATGTCAGTTGGGGTTTCTCAGCTTCTCCAAGAAAGACCAACCTAAACACAAAGATAAGCAGTAGTGAGAGCTGGTTTTGCTGGACCAAAACTCACTCTGCTCTTACTTCCTCTGGTTCTGGGTCAGTTTCACTGTAAGCTTACAATCATTGCGAAAGCAAGAAGTGAAAGGGAAGATCTCTACTGAGGCTGTGAAAATACACAAACACCATCACAAGAGAGGCAAACAAGAGAAATGGCCCTCATCTAAGCAAAATGCCTACTGGTGAAGGGAGGCAGAGAGCTGGGCTCCCTGGTCTTTCAGGAACTAGCATCACATGCAAAGCAATTAAGAACCTAAGAAGTTTCACTTAATTACCCTCTCCCTCTCCTTGGTCTTCTCCTCCTAGCTGCTCATTGGATACAAAAATGCCATGGACTGACAATTAAGAGCCAGTGTTTACTGCAGAATTCCTATAGCCTAAGAAATTTTCTAACAACCACATAATTGTCTTGACTATTATGTGAGGTAAGGTTATCATTCTCCACATTCAGATCAAGAAAGACTGTAAGAGTTGGATAACTTGCTCAAAGATATATACACTAACAGCAAAACTGAAGCTTAGACATAGGTCTTCAACCCCAAATCCATGGTCTCCATCATGATATCACCTTCCTGTTTGAAGGGAAGAAAAAAAAAAACCCCACAATCCAGAGGAAGTTATGCTTAGAAACCGTCAATTTTGCTCTTAACTCCATTCCTAGCTCCTGGACACTATTTGCCATAATGTCTTCTCTATTCTGTTCCATCAAACAATAACCATCATGAGCCACAGAATCATATACCGATGAAGCCAGTAGTCTGTCCATACCAGTCAAAGCACCACAGAACACAAACAGCCGCAAAAGACCATATGATGCCTCAGATCCTTCCTCTACACATGAGAAAATTCAGGACTACAGGTAAAGTGAGATTTAATACTTAAAAAAAAAAAGCTACTAAGTCTCTCTAAAGACACCATGTGAATGACAAGTCATCATCAGTCACAAAAATAGAACTAACTAGTGTTTGCTCAAGTTTTCATCTTTCCTGAAAGCAATGCTGTACACTTCTATCAACATTTACATAGTTCATCAAAATTTAAAACCAACCAATCACTCCACGGTATCATCTAACGCTAAGTTCTAGAAGCTTAATGTAATAGTTTTCAAAACAGTCTATACACTAGACTCATCCAGGGATATTTACATATATATTCTGATTAAAGGGTTGAAGATAATTGACGTAGCATTTGTGTTAATCTTTAAATCATGTTGCATTGGTCCCCAAATCTCCTTTGGCAATGAACCCAAAGCCTGGCTCGGGTCAATGTTTGCTAATAAATGAATGATACTGAGGGAAGAGACAAATATTAATATACGATTTTAGTGGTAGAAAACTTGAGAGACTAAAGTGCTAAGTGACTTAAATATCAGAAGTAGCTAAGGGCAGACTAAAGTACAGACTAAAGGGATTCATGTCCCTTCGCAACATTTTCTTTAAATGAGCAATAGAGATTTAAATAATACTTTTTCTTTAACTTAGGAGGGGTTTGGTCATCTTTCCCTTTTATCTAAAGATCAATACTTTCCTACATTTTCAAAACTTGCCTTCTTAATAATCTACTAAAATGATACAATGTGCTTCTCTCTCTGGGCTATGGCTAATCATCCTGTCTCCATCTCAGGATTCGGCTGGGGGATACCTGACCTTCCAAACTAGACCCAGCTTTCAGGCTGAGCTCTGCCAAGAACTCACAGAGCACCCTTCCCTCTGTGGGATGCCAGTGTCCCCCTCTGAAAACAAGGTGACTGGATGAGATGAAGACTAACGACAACCTTACTCACAGACTCTTGTGATTCCATGAAAGATCCTGACTGTAGAACAGGCCCCAGACAAGCAAAATCATGGAAATTCCAGATCATCTACAATTCTCCTCAGAGCTCATCCGTAAGAAAGCACAGCCCTCTATGTTTCTTCTTCTTCTCCTTCCCCTTCTTCTTTTTTGGTCACCGGTTTCCCAGACTCTTCAATACTCCCCATGGCGGGAGGGAACCATAGATTGATCTCAGAGACTACCAAGGTATCAATCAAGATTTATTATGCACAAGTAAATATGTAGTTTAGGCAAATCTTTTCCAAGCGATGTAGGTAAGTCCCTACCAGTGTAATTATGAAGCAGATCTACTGTGGCATGTGATGCAAGCGTGGGAAGAAAACGCTGAAGAATAAGGCAGGCTGAAAATTACACAAATTGTTAGTTGAACAGCAAATGTGATCACTGTTCTTCTGAAGCATCAGATCAGATGAGAGCCGGAAGGGCAAAGCAGGATCTGCCATGGGCTGAAAATGTCAATGTATTCACTCAACTTCTCTCTACAGGCGACTTTGGCCCAGCACTGGCGAAGCGCCCCATTCTCTGCATGGACAGCTGGCATTACTTGGAAGGGGTGACTACTGAACAACTCTGCAGAAATGCCAAGCCTTTATATAGGCTATCGGAGACACAATTGGAAATACTGGAAAAAGCTCTGGACTTAAATACAGAGGACTCGGATGTAATTTCTAGCTCAGCCACTAATCAACTCAATGGTGACTTTAGTCTTTTGACCTCCTTGAACCTCAGTGTGTCTCCCTATCTATACACAAAAGATTAGATGTCGCTGCCATTGCTTCCACCTCTCGTGTCCCATGATACCTCCTACAAGTCTGCAAATTGAATGAGCTCAGGTTTCTTACACCCCTATCTTAACTCCTGAGTTTCACTGACCAGGGAGTATAAAATGAAAGGAGGCAGCGTAGGAATACACAAAGAAAATACCAACCTGCCTTGCACAGGGTTAGTATGAATACAAATTAATACTAATGGCACAATCCTCATTAGCGGCAACACCACTGGTGATGGGAAGCACCCCACTGTATTGTAGATCCCATGTAAGCAGCAGGGAGAGAAGCTTCAGTCCAAACAAGTAAGCATTGGCTTCTGATAAAGAAGTGAGGCGGAACAGAGATAAACTGAGCTTTCATTTCAGATTCAGAATGTCACACAAAAAGGGAACCATCAACCATGACAGGGAAACAATAGCACTGGAAGACCAGGACCCTCAGGAGATGGTAAAACGCAGAATGGGACCAAACCACTAACTCCCATCAGTCATGGGAAAACAGACCTGGGTGACAACAGCCAGGACACTGGCCAAGAGGTCATAGAGTCCAGCTGTGAAAAACTGTAGGGACTCACTTGTTCCTTCTAATCTGAAAAGCCAAATCCCAATATTCAGAGAAACTGAAGTAACTCTTCCAAGGTAACACAGCAGGTAATCACCCTCAGGGATGGATTCAAACCCAGTTGTTCTGCTTGCAGTAGAAAAGTTTCACGAAGCAAGACTGTAAGTCTATTGATTATGGGATGATAACTGGAGAAGGGGGGCAAAGGCATGGAAATGGACACAGGGGTAAAGAATCTCTCTTCCAAGAGTCAGTACCCATGTTGTAGAACACCAGCACAGAGGTCATGTGACCCCCCAACCTTGTGCTCTAGGTCACATTCGATAGCAATGGTTCTACTGGGCTAAGTGGAAAATATTTACCCTCTCTGGACCACAATTTCTCCAGCTCTACAATAGTTAGCATTAAGAAGACGATCTCCAAAATCCCCTCTCGTGACATTTTGTTCTATGATGCTAGAGCAAGTCTGCAGAGTGTATCATGCTCACAAAAAAAAAAAAAAAAAAAAAAAAAAAAATGTGTTCCTAAGGAGATTTCTTCTAAGTCTCTGATTCTAACAACAGGTAGTTTTCTGTCCAAGGCTAAGAGAAAAGGAAAAACAATACCTAGAGCCTTTGAGCTCAGAAAATCTACTAAATGTGGAAATCTGAATTTACGATAATGAGATTTCTGAGTGCCTGGTTCATAAAGGTTTTAAAATCCTACTTTACATCTTGCCTCTCCACGAGGGTGAAACATGTGAGTGTGGAAACACGTGAGTGTGGAAAAGTCATCAATAAAATCTCCAATGAGGCCTAGATATCTCTCTGGTGGCACCTGAAACCTTCTCATTCCAAACCCACCATGATATGAATAGGTCCACAGGTTAATTACTGTTCACTTGTCTGTGTTCCCCTAACAGCCTGCTCCAACTTGTTTTAAAACATGCAAACACTATGTTTTGGTGTATATAAGTTTGTTATGCCCATTAGACTGGTCATAGAACTTTATTAGCACTTTGAGGGATGTTTTAACTGATATCAATTTTTTAATATTTTGTTTATACTTTCCTTTATTAAAAATTTACTCTGAGGGGTGCCTAGGTGGCTCAGTCAGTTAAGCATCAACTCTTGATTTCAGCTCATGTCATGATCTCATAGTTACTGAGATCGAGCCCTGTGTTAGGCTCTGAGCTGAGAACTCAGGGCCTGCTTGGGATTCTCTCTCTCCCTCTCTCTGTCCCTCCCCCACTCGCTTTCTCTCTAAATAAATAAATAAATAAATGCGCTTAAAAGACTCACATTGATACCCTGATAAAAACAAATAGAGTAACAGAAAAAATTCTGCTTTAGATAGAACTTGGCAAAGTTGAAGTAGTTAATTTTGTCTTCACTGAACAGGAATCCACCATTGACAAATCTCGGGTCATATTTTCATCTGACGATACTGTATGTGACTCTATGAAGCAATGTTTATTCAGGCCATAAAACCCACGAAGAGTAATCCCAGCAACAAGACACAGTGTTAACTGTTATACTTGCACCTTCCGAACATTAAATTGCTCAAAAATCTGTCACCTGTCAACTGTGCTCTTTGTACCCTAATTTCACAACTACTGGCTGGTCATAAACTCGCTTATAGCCTTTGCTCAGAGTGTAGACACTGTAATTTGAATTACTGTTATTGAGTTTGGGTAATATTATTATAAGGTTTCCAATGCAATCTTTGTTTCCCTATTACTTAATTTTCATCGTAAATTTGTCAAACCCCAAATCTATTTTACTCCAAGGTTAAAATATAAGGATATTGCAAAATTAAATAAAAATGCCTAGACATTGGACAAATAAAGGGGGCTAGAGAAGAAATACAGATTCTCAGCCTTCGAGCACCGTGACATATAGTTTTAGAAAACAAAGAGATTCAACTTCCAACTTCATGCATCATCATATGCTCTGAAATAATAATTTTTCTTTAACATCAGTCCAAGAACCTAGAGAAATTTCTCAGTATTTAAAATGATATGAAAAACAGACTGGCTTTCATTAGAATGTGTTATAAATTCAAATTAGGTAAGAGAGGCTAGTTTTGCAATTTCACATTTAATAGCAAAACAATTGAAACCATTTTCAACTGGTGACCTTTTTCTTAAGTCACGTTGGAAGTTGTTCCACTTTTATTTCAAGATTTTGAAACAGAGACAAAAGTCTGTGGAGGCATTGACCAATGGCAGCTGAGTAAAAATGAGCCAGGCTTTTTCAGATCAGTTTCAGAATGACATCGGTGAATGTTATTCCCTTTTAAATTTCCCTCGATGAGAGTACTGACGCTGGGCCTCCTGCGTTTTTATCAATTACAGACCGCCGTGCATAAAAGACAATGCAGTGCGTGAAGAAGGTACTAGGTTGGCTATTGCTCTGGGGAAATCACACACACACACACACACACACACACACACACACACACACAAAGGTAGTACGCAACAACATTCCCCAATACATAAATTTAATATTCAAGAACCATGAAATTGTTAATGAAGATATTTCTTCTAATATGAGCTGAAGCTGAAACGTAATCACCACCTGTGAGTTTGCTTATACATATCTAATGACCAGGAATTCATTCCTCACAAGGCAATCCCTTCCATGGCAGAAAAGTTGTAATTATACATTAAAAGTTATGTGTAGGGGAATCCCATGCTCCCCTAAAAAACATCTTGCAGTCCTACCCCTACACTCTGGAACCATAAGCCTTCTGATACATGGCAGTCCTCCAGATATTTAAAATAATTTGATGGAATGCCTGCGTGGCTCAGTTGGTTAAGCCTCTGACTTCGCCTCAGGTGGTGATCTCATGGTTCACGAGTTCAAGCCCCACATTGGGCTCTGTGCTGACAGCTCAGAGCCTAAAGCCTGCTTCACATTCTGTGTCTCCCTCTCTCTCTGCCCCTTCCCCTCTCCCACTCACACTCTGTCTCTCTCCAACTCAAAAATAAATATTTAATATTTTTAATTTGTTTACTTATTTTAAAATTTTTTTTAATTTTCTACTGATTTATTTTACTCAGTTTATTTTTGCTGTGTTCCAAGTTTAAAAGTCCAATTCCTCTCCCTTTTTTTCAAGTAGCCTTATGACATTAGAACAATAACATAAATTTTAAATTTCAAACCAGCAGTTTTCAAAGCTTCTACAACTAAATAAATAAATAAATAAATGCTTCTTCATGCCAAATCTGTAAGAAAATCCCAAGGAAAAGAGGTGGCTGGATGGCTCAGTCAGTTAATCATCTGACTTCAGCTCAAGTCATGATTTCACGGTTAGTGAGTTCGAGCCATGCAACAGGTTCTGCACTGACAGATCAGAGCCTGGAGTCTTATTCGGATTCTGTGTCTCCCTCTCCTTCTCTCTCTGCTCCTCCCCCACTTGTGCGCTCTTGCATGCTCACTCTCTCTCTCTCTCTCTCTCAAAAATAAACATTTAAAAAAAATAAAAATAAACACTTAAAAAAAGAAAATCCCAAGAATAAAGTAAACAGATTGATAGAACAGTTTCTTGAACCTTATTTAAATTCTCATCCTTTGGCAGAATTCATTTCAGTTTGAAGGGGGAATCCACAATGCATTACTTTCCTATGTGGGCCATGCTATGAGCAATGTTGAAAACCTGTTGCTATAATATTACAACAGTGACTGCAAGTAAATAAAGAACAAATATAGTATCTTCCTTTATTTTCCTAGTAGTTAATACAGAATCTGGTCCATCATCAGTGCTCAGCAAGGGAGTACTACATAAAAAAGAAGGTAAACTTAAAGGTTTGGGAATATAAAGAAATTAAGATCTGTTTTCACGTCAGTTCACATCTCAAACACCATTTTCCACAGCTCATTCTAATTAGGGTGACCAGACATCCAATGCTTGCTTGTTGTTTTGATGTAATTACTAACAGTGCCCCTCTTCACTCTTAAAGGTGTCCCACTTTATTATTTTTTTAAGTTTTTATTTATTTTTGAGAGAGAGACAAAGAGAGAGAGAGAGAGAGAGAGAGAGAGAGAGAGATTGACAGAGGGTGAGATAGGGGAGGGGCAGAGAGAGAGGGAGACACTGAATCCCAAGCAGGCTCCAGGCTCTGAGCTGTCAGAACAGAGTCCAATGCAGGGTCGAACTCATGAACCGCGAGATCATGACCTGAGCCCAAGTCAGAGCCTTAACCACGTAAGCCACCCAGGCGCCCCAAAGGTGTCCCACTCCAGATGATAACTTATATATAATCCTTTACTCATAGTACTGTGCTAATGAGGTTTTGGTCGCTGAGTTCAAGAGAATTCTGAATATGATAGTGTCTTCTCCCAAAGGCTCCGTATAGCCAAAGACTTCCCATACTTTGACTTTATTCCTGCCATTGCTAAGAGGGCCAAGCAATAAGCAGTGCTAAGTAGAGGAGGTGTTGGGACTTCCCTGCTCCAGAAGTGTGTGCTTCCTAAAAAGAAGGAAAGAATGTTCCAGAAAGATTCTACAGGAGTAGAAGAATGCAAGATACAGCAGAAATTAGTATCAACTATGCTACGCACTCAGCTTTTCTTCTGAAGCAAAGAATATTGCCCTAAGAAACGCGACTGTTTACTTCAATTACATCTTTACCACCTGCCCAGTCCTGTCTCCTACCTTCGCCTATATTACCAATGATTTTAAGTAGAAGGACCACAGGTTGGCCCGACTCTTAATTTGGAACAGGAAAAGGAAGGGTGCAGACAAGAAAATGAAATAAAACGTGTCCAAATGTATTCACTAGGGTACAAGACTAAAGGTGATGGAGATCACTTATAATTGTTTTACATTTCTAAACAGGGGTGACACACGAGTTAAGGGAGATGAAGTCCAAAGAATTCACTGCAGGACCACAGGCTGTAAGTCTATTTAATTTATTTTAAATAAACCATTTAATATTGATTTCCATTGCAAATTCTAAATGTATATTCTGCGGAGGTGGGGGAAAGGGGGAAGCATACAAGATGGAAAGTCGATAACCCTTGCCAAAGATGGAGCCCCACTCCCCCATGCCACCCCAGACATGGTAAGCACTGTTATATCATCATATTGTGTGTCTCCTCGTAGTACTTTCCAAGAGGTTTCAAACCAAAACAGTTTAGAAAACTCTCCCAGCTCAGGATCCTCCCTCCTTACGGCATTTTTTCTGATAAATAGGAATTTCCCTTAGGGACTCCCTAAAGTAAAGTGGTTGCATCACCTTCTGTTATATAATTAATTGCACTGACAAATAGAGGTCTTCTAGAACAGAATTATTAATCCATCCTCAGTGTGGTATCTACTACATGCAGAGGATCGTGGAAGACATGCCCCAAATGTAAAAAAACTGTAACCCTTCCTGTGTTGGATACGGTGGGTCAGCAAGCATATCTGCCATATTGCAAAGGTGGTCTTGCAGGAAATATATGCTCCCTTATTTTTCATCACAAAAGAGATTCTGCCAAGAAATCTGTACTGGCTTGAGATTTGGAAGACAAAAGTAAGACAAAGGCCATGTTCCTGTAGCTC
This sequence comes from Cryptoprocta ferox, assembly GCA_028646485.1. Classification (NCBI taxonomy): domain Eukaryota; kingdom Metazoa; phylum Chordata; class Mammalia; order Carnivora; family Eupleridae; genus Cryptoprocta; species Cryptoprocta ferox. Next base: position 74,903,722 of record CM053573.1, read on the forward strand.
TGGCTTGTTTTCTGCTGGAAGCATGGCCATGGAGATGGGATATTTCTGTGTCCACATTCCCATGTCCCACCTGTAGCCCTGTGATTGTCAGGAAGCAGCCATAGTGCAGGTGTGGCTGGACTCCATGTCTCAGGATCCAGTTGCTACTTTCCTGACCATGGCTTCTTTTTTTTTTTTTTTTGATATTATGAACAAAACATTGATTTATTAGTTATTCTTTTTTAACTAGTACTGATTTCATCTTGTCAAGTTTACCAATGCAAGTTACCCAAACAGCCAGAAGTCACAATTTAGTGAAAGAACATCATGAAACTCTGTATAATCATCAAAAACACACTGAGGTACCACTTCACACTGGTCAGAATGGCTAAAATTAACAACTCGAGCAACAATAAATGTTGGTGAGGATGCAGAGAAAGGGGAACCCTTTTTCACTGTTGGTGGGAACTCAAACTGGTACAGTCATTCTACTCTAGAGAACAGTATGGAGGTTCCTCAAAGTTAAAAATAGAACTACCCTACGACCCAGCAATTGCACTACTAGGAATCTATCCAAAGGATACAAAAATGCTGACGCAAAGCGGCATATGCACCCTAATGTTTATAGCAGCACTATCAACAACAGCCAAACTATGGAAAGAGGCTAAATGTCCATCTACTGACGAATGGATTAAGATGTGGCATATATACAATGGAATACTACTCAGTGATGAAAAATAATGAAATCTTGCCATTTGCAACAACATGGATGGAACTGGAGGGTATTATGCCAAGTGAAATAAGTCAGTCAGAGAAATACAGATACCATATGATCTCACTCGTATGCGGAATTTGAGAAACTGACCGTGGCTCCTTAATCACAAGTAGGGTGCTGCATTCCTTAAGCCAACAGTTCTGTGGTCGCTTCATGATTCTCTGCAGATCTGACTGTGGAAAATGCAACAGTGTTGGGTGGTTCTCGGTTTTCTTACTAGAAGCACAGGCTTAAGCCCTCTGTATATGATCCTTCCAATTATTTAGAAGCACCTAATATCATGTATTCAATCCTTCCTACCTAAAATACCTAGAGGGGTTTGTTTCCCATGGTAAATGCCAATTAAATCCCCCAGATTATCCTTAGAACTGTCTGCCAATAACAATAATGGCATAATATCAACAAAAAAGACAGGTTCAAATCATTCACTGCGTAAACACATCCTGAGTACCGATGCAAGAGTTCGGGTCTTCGCTAGGGACCAGAGCCATGCACAGAGCCCACACAGCACCGGCCCTCAGAGCCCCGTTTCTGGTTCGAAGAGGCAGTACTCGGTGATGCGGAGGAAAGCCATAAGAAGCCTCATCTAATCTCAGCAATCTAGCCTCAGATTGCTGTCACTAAATGGCCACATTTTCTAATTAAGGGGCCACATGGATGAAAGTCCCCTTAAACTGTAACATTCCACATCTCGATGAGTCTTTGTACTGACGAGGGAATTTACTTGGATTTGAGCCCTAACAAAACTTCCTAAATTTCCAGTTCTCTAAATCTGAAGGTCAGAACACAAAGGTCACATAACACAGAACTCATATAGTTAAAATAGGAACAGGAATCAGTGACTCCCAAATGCTATGCATGGTGGCAGCCTCCAGCTGGAAAGCCACAGGGAGAAAAAAAAAATCCAAAATCGTGGTTGTGGTGGTTGTTAAGAACACTAGAGAAGACGCGTGGTCTCCTCATGGACTCCGTCTTCTTTGCAAACGTCTGCCTCACTGTCCGAAGGAAAGGGGAATATTTACATGCACTTTCTTCGCTGAAGGTACTCAGGCCAGTCGGTCACAGACAGGGTGACAGAAATAATAGGCTTACATCTCTCAAGGAAAGTCATTAATTTCTTCACGTCCTGGACAAGAAAATCTCTGCAGCTCATAAAAGAGAAGCGGTTTGGGGGACAGGAAGAAAAATGTCAGGAGAAGCACGGTCATGCATCTAATGGTAGTTGGGGTACCAGCTCCAATTCATTGGTCCTTCATTGCCTCACCTGCCAAACGCAGACCACGTTCCCTGGTATGAGTACCTCACAGGTGCTTAAGAAGATCAGGTAAAACACCGAACACAAGAGCATTTCATAATGTATGTATGCAATATATAATATGTGATGTATATATGTATGCATAATATACGGTTGAGGTAGATAGATGGATAAAGGAATTTCAAACAAAAGCTACAAATGGGACCTTTCAAGCCCAAGCAGCAAAAGGAAATATAAATATAGCCATAATTTTGCAATTTTATAATGTAGGGGAAGAAATGGTGATCAGAATTGTAACAAACAATCATGTCCGAAAGAGAAGAGAAACCAGCTCCACTCTGTCATAACTGTCTCAGTTCCCGTAGCACATACAACAAGGGAAAGACTGCAGGGAGGGGCAGGGACAGCCTCTGTGCCTGCGGCGCACCAAGGCCATGGACACGCTGGACTGAGAAAATGACATTTCCACCTCGGGAATCTCACAGTGTACGTCCTCTAAGAATGTCTGTGCGGCTCTGTGCAAGGGACTTCATCATTTTCTCAGCCGTACCTCCAGGAAAATGGAAATAACTGTCATAACGCAGGAGCGAAACATACTGCTGATAGTTCTGTGAAACTGTGTGACGAGAGAGAGAAAGGCCCAAGCTCTAGGCTTGCTCAGCTGGATGCACAAGCATGCAAAGGCAGACGTTGCCCACGGGTGGATTTCAGGACCCCGGCGGCACCGGAAGGCAGGCTCAGGGAATATGCAGGCAATAACTAATTTTAAAGGGAGTAGAGACAGCACAGGCAAATTCTGAGCTCTGGGCTGAGAGGCAAAACAGTCCTCCAGCTTCAGCCTACGGGTAAGCAGCCAGCTTAGGACACAGAGGAGGTCTGGGCTGAAAACCAAGCCCCAGGCCCGAGGACACCAAGTCACAAGAAGAGTTGTACTTCACAAAGCAAAATGGCACCCTCTTGGTCTGCATTGGGCTAGAGTTACCAAACAGATCTCCAGGGCCCTGGGACACCAGGTGATAAAGGAGCTAAAATAAGCAAGATAAATCAACCCTACCTGTAATTCACCAAAGAGGAGACCTCATTGGCAAACATATATTGCAAAAATAGATAGATAAAAATAAAATATACACACATGTAGGCAACTTCAATAGTAAGGAAATGCAAATTAAGACAACAATGAGATACTACTTTTAACACCCAGTTTGGCAAAAAATCAAAAGGAGTCAGAAAAATTTACTTTGGGAACAGTTGTGTTGGGAAACTGACACTCAAAATATTATGTTTTATGTATAAATGCGTATTGTCTATTTCTTTGACGTATATTTGATGTCCATGGCTGCTATGGCAATACAATGGCAGAGTTGAGTGGTTGTGACAGAGACCATCTGGCCCTCAAAGCCTAAAATAGCCACTATCTGACCCTCCACAGAAACATTTGCAAACCCCAGTTCTAAATTTAAAAAAGTATTGTTTCCAATTACTAGACATGTAAGAAATCTGTTCTTTTTTATTTTTTTTTAACATTTTATTTATTTTTGAGATAGAGACAGGGCGAGCAGGGGAGGGTCAGAGAGAGAGGGAGATACAGAATCCGAAGCAGGCTCCAGGCTCTGAGCTAGCTGTCAGCACAGAGCCTCACGTGGGGCTCAAACCCACGAACCGCGAGCCAAAGTCGGACACCTAACCGACTGAGCCACCCAGGCACCCCTGTTCTCTTTTTTTAAAGCCTTTTCTAGGTGGTGTTGTTACGGTTTAACGTGACCTTTAATTCATATTAGGGTCTGTTTGGATATATATTCAGGATATAACGTGTTTTTATTAACGTGTAACTACCCCAATGACATTAGAATAGTCCTCCCTCTTCGGAAGGTTTCGAGATTCACTGTGTATTCAGTTCCACGTGCAGGTGCTCCGTCTCTGGTGGTCACGTTACTGCAACCAACCGTTCCAGCATCAACACCACCATTTCACTTACGGTTGCTTTATAATGTGCCTCAGCATCTGGCCAGGCTGGTCCCAGTTCCTCATCACTCCTGTTTTTCCAATTTCTCTTAGCTCTTTTGCCTATTTTTTTTTTTTTATCAAGACAGTTTTGGAATTTATTTTTGTTAGGATTCGAGAACAATAACCTCAAAAGCTGTTCTGAGATGACATGCAATGTAGAGGAAATTAACTCCTAAACAACCTGTGTATTTCCATTTAGGAAGGAGGTGGGTCTTTCAGTTTATTCAAGGGATCCTTCAGCGGACTCAGAAAGTTCTAGAATCTCTGCATACAAGCTGTGCACAGTTCTCATCAAAACACGTTCTCTTTGTTTTGCGGTGAATAGGTTTACAAAGGTCGCAAAGTATTCATTTTCTAATACCATATACAAAACATAACTGCAAATGAGACATGAGGAGACATGTTTAACCTTACAATAACCATAGAAATGCTAATACCAAAGAATCAACATACCTAATGTTGGCACAAGAGGCAAGATACTGACTCTCTCACACATTCCTACAGCAGCTATGGAAACATCTCTTTTAAAATACAAGTTGTCAGTGGATTTGAATAACCATAAAATGTTAACCTCTGACACTGATATCTCAACCCTCTGACATCACGTTTAAAATTTTTGATGGACTAAGCTATATTTATGCATAAAAATGATAATCACAGCAATATATACAAATGATGGAATAATTAAGTAAGATATGGTATAACCACTCAATGCAATATTAAACAGGGTTTAAAATTGTAATCATTCAAAAATATGCAGCGATACAAAAAATACTTAACGTATGATGCCAAGTGATACACAGCACTATGGTAATTTATGCTAATAGCTAAAGATTACAAGGGAATACACAAAAATGATAGATTATACCTGTATCTAGGTGGTGGAATTATAGGTGACATTTTTTTTTTCTACTCAATGTTCTGAGCCTTGCACAATGTTACAACATTATTTATACAATTAAAAAATAAAAAAGAGGGGGCCAGTTTTCAAGGGTCTTCCAGATCAACAGTTTGCAATTCTTTTGCTCTTAAAGGTGGAAATATGAGACTAAGGCAAGTGCACCAACTTTTCAAAGGCCCCCAGATCAAGTACAGGCAGAATTGGTACTAGAACCCAAATCTCAAGATTTTAGAGGTAGTATTCTTTCCGACACAGCATTTTGCGGTGTCATTTTTCTAGGGACCAACCAACTCTGGGGTCATTTCAATATTTTTACATATCATAAATAAGTAAATGAAAAGAGCAATGCTCTATTACCTAAGAAAACAATGGCTTTAAAAATCGTACAAAATGTTTTGATTGGCTGAAGTTTGAATTAAATTTCCTATCTAAATACAGCTATTCCAAAGAGGAGAAAGCAATTGACTCTTAACCAACTAAGAGGTCAGGGTCACTGATCCCCCAAGCGGAAAATCTGTGTATATCTTTCAAGGCCCCCAAAACTTACCTACTGAATAACCTACTGTTGACTGGGAACCTTAGCAATCATATAAACAGTCAAGTAACATATATTTTATACATTACAAATACATACATATACATATACATACATATACATTTGTATATTACAAATATGTATTATATACTGTATTCTTACACAAAAGTAGCTAGAGGAAAAAAAAAGTTATTAAGCAAATCATAAGGAGGAGCACCTGGGTGGCTCAGTTGGCTTGGCGTCAGGCTCTTGATTACAGCTCAGGTCATGATTTCACGGTTCACGAGATTGAGCCCCATGTTGGGCTCTGAGCTGACAGTGCAGAGCCTACTCGGTATTCTCCTTCTCTTCCTCTCTCTCTGCCCCTCCCCTGTTCACGTTCTCTATCTCTCAAAATAAATAAATAAACTTAACAAAAATAAGAAAAAAAGAAAATCATGAGGAAGACAAAATACATTTACTGTACTATGCTGTATTTATTTATTTTTATTTATTATTTTTTTAAGCAGGCTCTCCACCCAGAGTGGAGCCCAACATGGGGCTTGAACTCATAACCCTCAGATGAAGACCTGAGTTGGACACTTAACTGACTGATCCAGTGTATTTAATATTTTTTTATTTTTTTAATGTTTATTTATTTTTGAGAGAGACACAGAGCATGAGCAGGGGAGGAGCAGAGAGAGAGGGAGGGAGACACAGAATACAAAGCAGGCTCCAGGCTCTGAGCTGTCAGCACAGAGCCTGATGCAGGGCTGGAACCTGTGAACCTCAAGATCATGACCTGAGCCAAAGTCCCACGCTTAACCCACTGCGCCATCCAGGTGCCCCTGTAAATATTTTTTAAAAATCCACTATAATTGGACCCATGCAGTTCAAACCTGCGCTGTTCAAGGGCCATATGTATGTCTTTTCTACAAAAGCCTGCATACCACAAATCTTGCTTTTGTACACGTAGTACTTTCCTCATAAAGTCATAAAGCAATTTCAGTGCTAAATTAAGCATTAATTAAAGAAAAGGATAAACTTCAGCTTTGGACATTTACTTTGGAACCTAAGAGGTCTCAACTTGCAATGTTTTATCACTCCAGGAGGAAAAAAATCCCTTCAAAATTCAAAAGCTAATGAGAACTATTTCTTTGACTCTTCTCACAGCAACCTGACAATATATTTGGCAGAGAGGTGTTTATATACCTGTACACACAATGGATAACCATAATTAGTTTCTAATATCCTGTAATGTCTAAAGATAACATTTGGGGCCCACATGTATTCGAACACTCTGTGAATTCTGAGGGGTTCTAATTAGGTCCCAGTGGAGGTAATATTTAGAAAAGAACAAGGTAAAAGAAATCATCAAATAAAAGATAGCAAGAATAAATGGTTAATAAGGCAGAGAGACTCCTGTGGGGTATGTGTGTGTGTGTGTGTGTGTGTGTGTGTGTGTATACTAGGATTTAAGCATTATCTATTGAAGGCACATTTTCCAAGAGTCTGAGTAACCAACTCCAGCATCTGGTGAGACAGTTTCCTATTTCCTGATATGCTACAGACCTTTCTCCGTAATTCCGATGGTTTTCTGAACATTGAGATACATATAAATCATCCCTCAACCTGCTGTTTTCAGTCACCTTCTGAAAAAATGCATCTTTCATCCTACCTTGACACTATTAAAATCATGATAAAATAAAAATTGAAGGGCCAGAGGTTGGGGTGAGGCAAAAATTAGGTAACATTTCATAGAATAGTAAATATATTCATTTAAGTATAATTAAAATTAAAATATAATTTTATGTTTGAGGTGCCTGGTGGCTCAGTTGGTTGAGTGTCTGACTCTTGATTTCAGCTCAGGTCATGATCCCAGGGGTCATGATCCCAGGGGTCATGGGATCAAGCCCCATGTCCGGCTCTGCCCTGAGCGTGGAGCGTGTGTAAGATTCTCTCTCCCTCTCTCTTCCTCTGCCCCTCTCCCCTACTTGCGCTCTCCCTCACCTCTCTGGAAAAATTAAATGTACATATATATAAAATTTTATGTTATATATAAAGAACAATCACCTCAGCAGAGAGAAAGAATTTGGGAGTTAAATTTACAAAGAAAGATGAGTATGCAGGCGACTTCATGAGAGCCCTCACCCAAGTTTCATCTTTTCCTCTCACATACTCCTAATACACACTTTTGTGCCCTAATGTTAGACATGTCTTAGCCCTGTTAGTATTACTTCCTTCTTGTTAAAATGTCTGTCTCTTCCGCCAGACATAAAGCTCCTTGAGGGAAGAAATTATATTTTAATCATGTTTTCAAGGCATAAAGCATCTCACACACATCTTTACCAGTGCCTCGTACAGAAAATATACTTTATTAGGTAAAATGTATATCTATTTGTGGCAAACCAGGCTAAGAGGTGAGGAGAAAATAGAGAACATCGAGGATAACTGAGAATATGTACAAAAAATATCAGTTAAAATAGGATTACAGTGCCCATGCTGTCTACAGTCAACACGAATAAGCAAACATACTAAATTTTCCAGGAACACATTAGAAAATATCTTCTGTCTCTGAGTGTCATCCCTGATGATGTCCAGGAACAAATGCACCACAGGAGGGTGAGAAGGGAAGTACAATTTAAGGTAGAGTAGAAGGGAACTGGATTCAAAAACAGAATCCTCATAAAATTGAATATCTGACAGACAGTAATTTCACAGGAAAACCTTAAAACATAAAAATGAAAGTAAATAAAAGCAAGAAGCTAAACACCAGTACATTTCAGTGGATAGCACCCAGTGAGCACTATTGATAAACCAGCACCATACGGACTTGAACCCCGTGGGGGCGTTAGTTTTCTATCAAGGTTTTGGGCTCTGTGTTTCTACAGCGTTTTAAGTGTCAGCAGACAGACTGATGGCACCATTACTGGGGCAGAGTAAAAACACCAGGAGACACAACTTTATATGTTGGGAAAACAACACACATGCAAAGGGTAAGACACGAGAGAGGAACCAATAAAGTCAAGGAATATACTCTTTTTGCAGAAGGTAACGTCCCAATGACTTCTGGGGAAAAATCTTTAAAAAAATGCTACATTAATTTAAAAAAAGCAGCATAAGAAAAGAAATATGACCTAATTATTACCATGCAATGAACATCTAATACACATACTGTTTTGGGTACTGAGGAGGCTGTATAAGAAATATTGTGTGTGTAAATCTGAGAGAGCTCAGAGTTTAACTGCAGAGTGAAAACAAACATCATAACAACTATATGTAAAGGTGAAAAAAAGAGGATTTCTTTAAAGACTCCTTTTAAAGAGCTTTTGCATCCATTATGGGAGTTAAAAAGTGGACACCAACTCTGTGACACAGACAAGACAGACATTAATAACTCATTTTTATAGACTTGGAATTTGATGTTGAGAAAATCAATCAATCCATCAATCAGTCAATCGCACAAACAGCAAATGACAAAGCCTGGACTCAAAGGACTAGACTACACATTTCTAAATAAATCCTAGATCCACTGTATCATGCCACCTCCCTTCCAGCTGTACTGAATGTACAAATGACCTGGGTGAATACGGACATGTACAGAAGACCAGATACTGATGGATACTGCCTGGGTTAGTAACGATTAGGAAGGGCTACCTGGGCAAATGGGACTGTAGACAGGGCCCACGCTCTAGAAGGAAAGGAGACAGAGGGCTTGTTCCTCTGCAGGTTCCTCAAGCAATCTCATCTGCTGTTCTGCTTTCATCATATCCTGACTGTTCCAAACTCCAGTCCTGACTTTTCTTCTAAACTCCAGGCTTGAACGTTCAGTAATTCCTTTGCAGAAGTCTCAAATCTGAAAAGCTTCTTAAAACCTCCCATTCTCCCCTTTACCCACATAGATGTGAAGCTTCCTTCAGTATTGCCTATTTCAATGAATGGTGCCATCCAGTCTCCAAAATCAGAAATCAGGGGCCTACTCTGTACTAGGGTAAGGCACTGATGTCAGGCACTTTGCCTCCCCTCAACATGGTTTCATGTACGACAGCTCCCTCAAGGACCCTCTAGAGGCTACTGAGGAGTAGCATAATCCCCAGGGCCCCCAACCATAAAACCATTTTAGGAACATTCATATACCCACTTATTAATAATTCCATCTCAGCTTGTCGAAGGAAGAAAGGAAATAGAGGAGAGAAGGAGAAGGAAGAAGAAAGGGAGACAAGAAGGGAGGGAAGGACAGGAAGAAATTTGGGGGCAGAACCAAAGGTCAAAATGGAGCATTTTTAATTTAATTTACAAATAAGTGTTGAAGTCTCACAATTTGACTCTGGCTTCGTATCACCATCACATGTTGACAGCCATGTGTCTTTAATGACAGCACCATCACAGGCATGTGCCTGACTCTCTATTACCCAATTACTAAATGAGAATCAATCAACTCCAGAGTCTAAAATAGGTAGAAGAGAGTGACACAGATGATGGCTGGTTAAGAAAGCGTGAGAGCAAGGACCGTAGGCTCCAGTGTCAGACTGCAAGGCCTGAACCTGGCCTTTGTCACTTACTTGCTCTGTGACCTTGAGTAAGCTAACTTAACTCTGTACCGCTTAGTTTCCTAATCCATGAAGATGAGTTGTAAAGATTTAACGAAATAACTAAGGAACCAAAAATTATTAGGGTAAAAGAGAAATTCCTCTTTGAAGGGACACAAACCACCTGAGAATCCAATGGAGTGAGGAGAGGATGGGGGAGGAGAGTACATCCTCACACAAATATGGAGAATTACACAAACAATTTCAGGAGGCTCATGGACCACAAACCCTTAATTTCATACTCCTTAAATCACATAATCTCTAAAATCCTTCCTCTTGCAAGGGAAGCAGCACAGAAACAAGTACTTGCTGTAAGCAGCACAGAAACAAGTACTGAGGGATTTCTGTAGGCTTCAAGAGAAGCAAATATAGGCAAGCTATACTCAGATACCTTTGGTTTCCATGTAATTAGCAGAAGTCTGTCAAATGCTTATAAGGAACATATCCAAGGCCATGAGTCAAAGGGAAATCAAAACAAAGTGTAACACTGCTATTGACTGAATCATGCCCATAGCCCTCCACCAAATTTCTATGTAGAGGCCTTAATGCCCAATGTGATATTTGGACATGGGGCCTTTGGGAAAGAGTTAGGTTTTGATGAGGATGGGGCCCTAATGATGAAACTACTGCCCTTAGAAGATCCCAGAGAGTTTTCTCTGTCTACTCCCCCTCCCACCCTATGAGGACACAAGAGAGAAGGTAGCCTTCGAAGAGCCAGGATGAAGGACGCCTGGGTGGCTCAGTCAGTTAAGTGTCCGACTTCGGCTCAGGTCATGATCTCATGGTTTGTGGGTTCAAGCTGCGAGTCGGGTTCTGTGCTAACAGCTTAGAGCCTGGAGCCTGCTACGGATTCGGTGTCTGCCTCTCCCCTGCTCACACTCTGTCTCTCTCTGTCTCACTCTCAAAAATAAATAAAAATTTTTTTAAAAAAATTAAAAAATGAGTCAGGACGAGAGCTCTCACCAGACCTGAACATACTGGCACCACCGTGATCTCAAAGCTCTAGCCGCCAGACCCGTGAAAAATAAATAAATAAATAAATAAAGTTCTGTTGTTTAGGCTACTCGGGCTATGATGTTTTGTTATGGCAGCCTGCACAGACTAATACGGACTCCTTATCCAAAACCATGCCTATAGACACAATCTTGTTTCCTCATGATGTGATAAAATACACGTCATGGGCTTTACCTGAAAATGCTGCCTCATTCCAAGTGCCCAAGAAGCAATATTTTTAACTATAACCAATACAGGCTTATTTTTTTTACACGCTTCAAAGAGTTTAAAAAATAATTATAACAGAATCATCTCTACTTTTTCTACTTACTCCAGCTAACAAACATTAATAGTAAGAGGCAGTAGAATATGAGGGAAAAGTACCTGGGCTTTAGGTATAATTAATTTCACACCTGGCTCACCATAGCTAACCTGGGTGATCTTACTGTTTTAATCATCAATTCTTCATATTATATCCATCAGGTCACACCACTCCCCTTTCAAAAACATCTGCATCAGGAAAAAAAGTTCAAATATATTCCTAATCTTCAAAATCTGCTCTCAAATTATATTTCTAACTATATTTCTCATAATGTCCCCCACAGGCCCTACTTTGCAGATTCTAACCAATATTCTATTTTCACCCTTTCAAACATACTTAAGAAGGTCTTTCTCTTAGCTCAGTCTATTGCATCATTTTGGAGTCAACTCCCTTTCACTCTACAGCAATCAAAATCCTACTTATCAGGCCACAGCATGGATGAAACTGGAAAATATAGCACTCAGTGAAAGAAACCAGTTAGAGAAGATCACGTATTGTATGAATCCACTTACAGGAAATGTCCAGAATAGGCAACTCTACAGAGAAGAGAGCATATTAGCGGCAGTTCAGGACTAGGTGAAGGAGATTTAAAGAATAAGGAGTGATTGCCAGTGGGTGTGGATTTCTTTTTGAGGTGAGGAAAATGTTCCAAAATTGCTTTTGGTGATGGATGTACAAATTCTGTGAACATAATAACCAATAAATTGTATACTATAAAAGAGTTAATTGTATGATATATGATTTAGATCTCAACAAAGCTCTTATAAAGAAAGAAAGAAAAAGGAAGGAAGGAAGGAAGGAAGGAAGGAAGAAAGGAGGAAGGAAGAAGGAAGGAGGGAGGGAGGAAGGGAGGGACAGAGCAAGGGAGGGAGGAAGGACGGAGGGAGGGAGGGAGGAAGGAAAACATACCCATCCACGTAGCCTCTTCAAATGTTGTATAAATCTATTTTCCCCACTTTGTCAGAGTTCAAACTCCTTCAGTTGAGCTCCCTCCGAATGTTATTTGTACCTCCATTTAACATCTCTCATTCTAGCTGGCAGTATAATTATGTTTAGTTCTTCCAGTGTCTGCCTCCCCCACTAAACTATGAGTGCTTTCAGAGTAAAACAAAACCGCGAGACATTCCCATAGTCGGGCCTCTGCGAACCATTAGATTCTTTTGTGCACATTAGAAAAATGCACCTGGACTTGGGCTGGCAAATAAAGCAAGGGTGGGACTCGAGTCCCTCCTGCTCTGCTGTCATCAAGCACGACATAATCAGAGTGACAGTAACCAGCAGTCCTGCCTATACTCTTCTTCTCACCTCCAACAGTCCAGTAAAATCCTTAACCCAAGGGAGGCACTCCCAATAAATAAATTAATACCTGCAGAATGAAAATGATACATCTGAAACCATGTCTTACAACAAGACACTCCCAGATTCCAGCAGAAAGCTCAAGGCATTTGTATTTGGGTTTCTCTTTACCAGTTATTTATTTTCGTGTTTCTTAACAATGACATAAAAAAATGTTTTTCTTACTAATTGGATGCAAAGACCTTGGGCGTACATATGAAATGCAGCAAATTATTTTCACACATTTAAGTAGAAAGTAAAAACAGAAAATTTTTTTCATAAGTCAATTTACAATTACTAAAACAGGTCAAGTTATTATGAAAGCCTGACTTTTACAGAGGTGACAGCAAAAAATACATACTGAAAGGAGTTTTAGGATCAATCCAGGTTTTAAAATGTTCCTTCTCTCAATTTCTACACTTGAGCCGAGTCCTGACGATTTTGTACCTCATATGAGAGGTTTCTGTGTCGAAGCCCACTCTCCCGTGCCCATCTTTCCCCGGCTAACTCCATTTCTTTGGGGAAACATACCTTGCCCACAAACTAGGCCAGAAAATAAAAAGTGTTTAATATTCCCACAACTGCCTGTACCCCTTTGCTTTGTAGCATATATCACGACCATAACTACATAGTTATCTGTGAAATTATGAATGTGGTCATTGTCATTCCTGGAACGAAAGCCCAACAGTGAGAGGGCTTGTATCAGCCTGGTAGCCACAGTTCCGGCTAAAGGCCTGATGCTTGGTCATGGTCGGCGCTCAAGAACTAGTTGCTGATGAAATCAATGACCTCTCCTCATTCAAAGCATTAGGATCTTGAAAACAGGGATCGTGTCTAATTTATTTTGGTATCACCTATTGTGCCTGGTTCATCGTCCAATAGGTAGATAACATCACAGAATTCACAGGTGGATGAAAGAATAAATGAACTGCATAGCGAGTCACGATTCACCCATGATGTGTTAATGGTAAAATAGCACACTTGAGCGGGTAAGGAGCTGAAGGCAACTGTCCAAGGAAGCGGGACCCAACACGAGATCTTGGACCCAAGACGAGAAGGAAGGCAAAGGCAGAGATGGAAGATGTTCACAGGCTAAGACTGATGTCAGTTTCCTCGGGCTCTAAGAGTTAATTCTCTCCCAACTCCAATGGGTGTGACCATTTCCCAGATTCAACTAGTCTACAAATCTTGTGTTGTATCAAGCAGAGAACCCAAGAAAACCAGGCCATTAGAAAAATAAAATCACTCAAAACAAAACCAAAGCTGGAGCAGCCAAAAGACCAGCCAGAGTTAAGCAACTGTGAGAAGGTCAGGGTGCACATGCCACGCAGAAAACGAACAGGCTGGCATCTTGAAATACATCTCCCCTGTGAGGCCTTGTCCAGAGTCGTCCCCCAGAAGCCTCCTCAAGTGGCTTTTGATGCGAAAAGGTCATTCTGCCAAACACAGTTTAGGTAGATCCCAGTGGCAGACCTCCCTGAGGGGTTAGAAGAGTCCATAAGGCAGACAGGGAAACTGTGTGGATAAAAGGGGGACACTACGGTGTGCCAAACCTCGCGTCAGACACTGGCAATATGCGTTCCAGAGCTCAAGACCTACAATCAAGATGCTGGGAACCTAACTATGCAGTTCAATGACAAGCGCCACCGAAAACCCAAAGAGCAGAATGATAATCACAAGGCTGATTAGGTGAAGACTCGACAGCATGGCCCACTCAGCGTCACAGGACCGATCAAATCAATGGAGCTGCCACCATTCTGGGCCACCAGACCAGGGTATGCATCCAAGCTCCAACACTCATGGGCTGTGCAGCCTTGGGAAAGTTACGTGAACTTGGAGTGCATGTGAGCCCTCCTCTGTTAAATGAAGAGCAGGACAGCCCTCCATGAAAGGTGAGTTCTGATTAATAAGTAGTGATGGAGCCCGTTCAGGGACAAAACACTGCCTAGTAGAATCGTAAAAGCCAGAACAGGCAGGACCTTACATTCAACCGAAGTTCAGAGAGGAGAAGGGACGTGCCCACACCCACTCAGTAAATCACCTTACCTGATCCAGGTAAGCAGCCAGGCCCCGTGATCGCAATGCCTGGTGCTGTTGGCAAACATGTGGAGCCGCCAGCAGAACCATCTGCTAATAGATGTACCATGCTTCACAAGGTACCTGGCTCAAAGGCAGCAGTGTGTATGTGTTTGTTATTCCCATTGATAAAATAATGCCGCTACAAATAACGCATTTATAGGGCACTTCGTAGTGTGCAAAGCCTGTTCGTATCCATGATCTCATTTAATCCCCACGACTCCAGAGCGCAGATAACCGCTAGCACTGGAATAGAGGTTTCTGGTGGAGACTGTCCCACGAGCTCTATTCTCACAAGTCTTCCTACCTAAAGGAAGAAACTCAAAGGCATGAGAATTTCTTTTTGCTTTTGCCGGAGCTAGCTTCAACCTAGCAGAAGGAATATCTTCCTTGGAACCAAGCTTTCTTTCCCCTCTACGGAGCGAGATGGCCTTCCTGCTGAGACACAGGCGAGGGACAAAGAAGAGGCTAAAACTAGGAGGAAGGGGGAGAGAAAGGAGAGGAAAAACCACGCGACGACTTATCACTAAGCCATAGCCCTCAAGCACCTGGTGATGAGCTAGCTAACCCTTCTCCTTACCAGGAACACTCTAACCACCACTTCACTCTAGTGAATCTCACAGCCGGAGATAAGACAGAGAGATGATATGTGGGGCATGAGCCT
Source organism: Cryptoprocta ferox (assembly GCA_028646485.1). NCBI lineage: Eukaryota > Metazoa > Chordata > Mammalia > Carnivora > Eupleridae > Cryptoprocta > Cryptoprocta ferox. The sequence continues at coordinate 74,919,129 of CM053573.1, forward strand.
CTCTTTCACACATATCTCGTCACGGAAGTGGGTAAATTTCTCAACGGAACAGTAACATAGGGCCAGCCTGGCGTGGGTGAAGTCCTCCTAAAAATGAGACCACCAGAGAACTAGGAAGGTTCTTCTTGCCTTGAAGGTAAAAGAGTTTCTAATTATAGTCTCTTATCTTTCATCTATGTATGAATGCATCTGTCTATCGATCGATCGATCCATCTACCTACCTACTATCTAATCAAGAGAAGCAAATAACTCCTTTCTTTTTAAGCGTATACTATTTAAAACAGAAAAAAATAAAAGTACTGGACAGGTAAATGAGAGACCTTGATTTTAGTTCTGGTTTTGTCACTAACTAGACGAGTGAATTAAGGAAGGTTACCAAAGCCTTCCAGGATTCTATGTCCTCATCTGTCAAGTGCGGGCTTGGGCAGAGCAACAAGAACCTTTCAAGTTTAAAAAAGGAAAGGGGAGGAAAGGGGAAGAGAGGGGAGGGGAGGAGAGGGGAAGGGAAGGGAAGGGAGGGGTGGGGTCGGGAGGGGAGGGGAGGAGATGAGAGGGGAGGAGAGGAGATGAGAGGGGAAGACAGGAGATGAGAGGGGAAGACAGGAGCTGAGCAGAGAGGAGAGGAGAGGAGAAGGGAGGGAGGAGAGGAGAAGAGAGGAGAGGAGAAGAGAGGAGAGGAAGGGAGGGTAAGAGAGGGGAGAAAAGGGGAGGGGAAGGGAGGAAAGCTAATATTCCCAAATAAACAGAAGAAAATGCCACGATGGTCAAGCCAACTTTTCAGAAAAGTTAAAAAAAAAGAAAGTGTTTCCTCCGGAAGCCTTGGTTTTGAATGCAAGAAACATGCCACAGTTTAAAATCACCCATATTCATGCCTTTGATGGTGAAAAAAAAGCCCACCACCAAAGCCAACAAAGTTTTGCTTAAAAACAAGCTATTTTCAGGAACAACTCTCCAAGTTAAAGCCCTAATTCACAAAATTGAGTTTGGCTGGTATAACACTGTCTTCTTTCTACAATTATTAGGCTCTTGAAGGCTTTTTTTCCTCCCCTCCTAACAACATTTCATTTGCAAAGTGTTTGATCCTGAAATAAACCTATAATCCCTCCTATGGTGAAGGGAGGGCAGATGAGGATCTCCAGTGTAGCCCAAATGCCTTTATATTTCACTGGAGATCATTACAAGATGACAGATGTGAGCCTTAAGAATTTTGACAATAAAGTCAGGCTATTGGCCACAAAATTCCAAAGAATGTTCCACAAAACTCGAATCTGAGAAATTGCCCACAAAATGGCTCCATTATAAAATACATTTGACAAAACCTGAATTTAGAGAATGCTGTGGCCATTGTTTTTAACCTACAGGACCTCTCCGAGTTAATCTTGCTGAAGATGCATGGAAAATCTCCAAAGCGAGTGGCTGGCTCTGAAAACAGCTGATTCCCAAGCTGCTTTGGCCATTTGTGGAGCTAGTCTTCCACGGAGGGCATTTCAGGAAATGCTGCCATGAAGCGACCACAGATTATGACAAGGACATCACTTTATTCCTGACAGCAACTCTACCCCTGAAAGGCAAGGTCTGGATTCAACTAGAAACTCTATGTTGAACTCTACCTTTACCTACTCCCAATTTTATAACAGATGCAACAATAATCAACTAACAACATTGACAAAGTGATTTCTGTTTCATGAGACTTTCTTCTATCATAGGAAGATCCTCACCCAAGAGGTCTGGGTCTCCCCTGTGCTTCGGATATACTCTGTGATATTAGGCAATGCTAAGGGGAACTCCCACCCACCTTTGCTCTCTATCATACTCTCTTTTTCTTTCAAACTATTCACAAGAGTAATGCAGAATCCATTTTCTTTAAGGATCCACTTCCTCCTGGTCTCATTTCTGGGACAATGAGAAAATACCAGGCAGTGAGCTAACAAGGTAATTGAGAGCTGATGCTTTCTATGTGAAAGACTGCTGTGTACAACAGTATGTGTGTCAGGGGCTCGGTTTCTCACACTCAGAATGAGGTAGGTGGATTTCATGGTCTCACATCTCATGATTCTATGACTTTTTGGGGTGGCTCATCATTACCTGTGTAGGCAATGCCACGGGTGTTTTGAGCCACAGTAGCAATGTAGGGACAAGGGCTCCCTGTGCTGCAATGGCACCCCCACACAAAGCACTGCTTGGAGGGGCATCTGGGTAGCTCAGCCAGTAAAGCATCACACTCTTGATTTCAGCTTGGGTCACAATTTCATGGTTCATGGGTTCAAGCCCCACACTGGGCTCTGCACTGACAGTGTGGATCCTGCTTGGGATTCCCTCTTTCCCTCCCCTGCTCTCTCTCTCTCTCGCTCTCTCGCTCTCTCGCTCTCTCGCTCTCTCTCAAAAATAAATAAATAAAACATTTAAAAAAAAAAAAAAGAGCACTGCCTAGATAACTCTAACACTTGCTGTACCAGTAGATGCTAAAACTCCAGCCTTGTTATTCTGCGACCATGCCATGTAATGTCTGGCCAGTGACATGCACATTATGGTGCCTCATCAGGTCACTTGCTGAAAGTGACAGTAAATTTAAAACCACCTTGACATGGCAGAGAGCTGACGCAGAGCAGCCACGGTGTGGAAACATGTCCACCAACCACCACAGGGTTGCTGGTAGCCTCCCCACTTATAATGACCTTCTTCTACAGGAAAAGTACTAAACACCCACCTCTCTTGCCCGGTATATAATGTATTCCAGGAAATACTCTCCTGCGTAACCCACCCAGATGTATTTTTAAGGGCAGAGGGCAAGAGTAGTTCTAATACAGGCTCCTAAGGAAAAAGTAGAGACAAGGAGAAAAAAGTGCCACTTTGATATTTAAAAGGAAAAATAAAAAAGCACTTAATGTCACCCCTAAAAGTGATCAGCGAGAAAAAGATAAAGAGCACTCCAGAGCCTTCTTTATAATCCCTCTATACCCATCCAACATTTCCTGCCTCTGTGTCTCCTACTCTTCCTCTCCGTCACTCCCACCGAAAAGCAAACCCCCTTTCAAAGACACTTAGACTGCACCAGGGTGTAGGGTGGGTGCCGGGGCGGCTGGGTCCTCTCTCTCCTTTTCAGACAGGACCTGGAGACTCTGAGAGCCTCACGCATTCTCACTGGCTTTCCAGGCCATGTTGCCCCTGCAGCAACAGCTCCTCAAAGGGCCCAGATGGCAGGTAGAGGGCAGCACAGAGGAAACTCAGAAAATTCAAGTACAGTCCACACCCTTCACTTAGCTTCCTGGGGAGGCTTTCCCCCCTTTTCTACGAGGTCAAATTCCACCCAGTGTTCAGGTCCCACATCAAATACTTCCTCCTCCAGGGAGACTTCCTTCATTTTCCCACATCTGTCTCCAATCCCACCTAAACGAACATCTCTCTCCTTTAATGATCGCAAATCCCTTTATTAGAGATACAATCTAAATATCATAACTCATGGGGCACCTGGGTGGCTCAGTCGGTCAAGCACCCGACTCTTGATTTCAGCGCAGGTCATGATCTCACGGTTCGTGAGTTCAAGCCCTACATGGGGCTTTTCAATGACAGTGCAGAGCCTGCTTGGGATTCTCTCTCTCCCTCTCCCTACCACTCCCCCACTCACGCTATGTCCCTCTCTCTCAAAATAAATAAATAATCCCTTTGAAAATAAAATAAGTATCATAACTCTTATCAGGGAGATTGCTAATCCAGCCAGTTCTCTCTCCAATAAGGGTTACTTGCATTAACTTTCACCAGCCCCACTCCCTCCCCCAACAAGATCTCTTCAAAGGGCAGAGCCTGGGTCTAGCTTAGTTGAATTTATAAAATCTGTCTAAAGAAAGAATTAAGACAAGTATATAAATAATTATCAGACAGGAAAGACTCTATTAAAGACAAAGAAGGCAGGAAGAGATGGAAGATTCCAGGCTGAGAGCTAAGCAAGGCCATGTCAGATATGTATTAAAGACCTCCTTACACAGAACAATGCATTATCTTTAAAAAATGGAGGCAGCTAACAGTAATTGAGCATAAACTGTAAGTCAGGCAGAGCCATAAATATTTGCCAGGTATTCACTCTTGGAATCCTCAAAGTAACCTTGGAGGTAGGTAGCGTTTTCAACTCCATTAAATAAGGGGATGAGGCAAAGTGAGTGCAGAGCAGTCATGCAAGTCGACAGAGGAAAGAGAAGAACTGGCCTCAATATTCAGCAGAGAGACTCCAGCAGCGAATGTGCTTGACCATCACACTCCACTGCCAACATCCCACACAAAGGAAGTGGGAGGTGGTACTTTCTATAACTCAAGGGAGGGATATTTGCAAAAGGGACCAAGAAATGGCATCATGTGAGTAAAGGCAAATGTACATCTAAACATCACATTCTAGACGTCGGCACCTGTATTCACAGAAAGGTGACCCTCTTGGGAGTTGAGAGGGGAAATCTCAAGCCACTGGTCAGGCTGCAGCCTTTTCTCATGGAACGGACTTCCTCCAACTGGGACTTACTCCATTTTTGCCGTAAGCAGTGAGCCTGAACTTCTAGTAGCACTGTTATTTTGTGAGTGACAGAAATGAGGTGGTTACCTTGACTGTAAACATTAGAAATGCTTTGTGATAATCTGACCAGCATTTTTCTTCCAGAAAAGGTTAAAGGCCTTTTAGCGAAGAACTGGATGTGAAAAATCAAACTTAAATGGTGAAAGAGAGCATCTTGTGGCCAATCTTAATGATACTTAATTCTCAGATGAGGAATTCTGTAGTAAACAACCTCCTGATTCTGTGCAAAACATTTTTAATTTCATGCCCTGCTAATCACACAGCTGTTAAATTTCCCTTCCCATCAGTTGTAAAAAAATAAATAGATAATAATTGTAATAATAATTTAAGAAACAGTTGGGCCTCAAACAAAATTTGAACCCTAATGAATTTTCCCATCTGGAATTAATAATGTAGTGGATGGTGAAATTGCCTGGATTCAGTTGACGTAAAGTTATATTACATTATTAAAAGTATCAAAATGTAAGGCTCTGAACATCAAAGGCTTCTAATATGCCAACCACGAATGTAAAGTCTACCTTGCATTCTCAGACAAGCCGGGCACTTGAGGTTTCGTTCCAACAGATTTTAACAACCTGTTTCCGTTCACTGTGACCTTCTCTCCTCTTGGCCACAAAGGCACGATACACATATGAGTACTGACGTGACTTGGCATTATAGACTTGATGATCCAGAGCCCAGAGAAGAGAAGGTAGTGCCTTCTTGTTGCAAACACATCAATCTAATCAGTAGAGGGAAATTACAAAGCTATCATTAATGTGGCAGGTCAACACAAGAGCTAAGAAGTAAACGATGGGAGGGAAAGGTTTTAAACTATTTGGGGACAAGAGAAAGAGGTAGTCCAAAGAAGTAGGGTAGTAGGTAGTAAGCCAATTCTGCATGGAAATGACCAGGAAAGAAAACTCAAGCACAGAAGTGGCAAAAGGGAACATCCAGTAAAGAAGGAGGTGACACATGTACTAAAAGAAATAAAACAAGTATGCTCATATGGATCAGAATACCAGCAGGAGATCTGCAAAGAAGATATTCTCATGAATCTGTGCATTGACACTTTTCCCATAGCCTTGGCGATAAAACACAATAGGAAATGCCTAGAGCACTAACGTACTGTCTCTTCATCTGGCTTGTTCAGACCTAAAAGTTCACTCGCCAAATTCCTTTCAGCTCTTCGAGGTGTTCTCAAATGCCACTTCCTTCAGGAAGCTTCTCCCCCATTCCACACCCACCAGAACCCTCCTCCAGGCTCCCACAGCATGCTGCCTATACCTCTCTTTTGTCACCTACATCATTTAGCTTGGTAAAACTGGACCTCCCACTGGATTGTAAACTCCGTGAAGGAAGAAATTACACTTAATCAGATTTCTAGTCCTCGGTGCCAGGTCGAGGCTTGGCATAGCAGGCATTTAAGGGATGAATATGCTTTCTCAAGAAAATCAATGAGAGAACACTTCCTTTTTTAGGTATTCTCCTTAGAGAAAACAGAGATTTAAGGATTTATCAATCTATCCACAAGCGATCCCCCTATAAACCCCTAGAGATGACAACCACTATCAATATCTCATTGCTCTTCTCAAGTTTACATGAGAAGTTCGAAACATGAACACAATTTTTGTAACCATTATCACTGTCCATAGGAAGAAAAAAGTACAGTAAAAAAGTACATCACTTTTCTGTCCTGAGCACAGGCTCACAACTGTTGGTGTGAGAATCATTTCCAGGAACCTAAGGTGTTTTCTCAAAATCTCAGTGTCCCTTCAGCCCTTCAGTCCCTTCAGTGTCACTGAAAACAACAGCATTTCCTTCATGCCTCATCATTAATGATAAAGGGAATGAGTCAATTCTACCAAACAAAACAGTAACTATAATCTACAATGAACGTCACTGCATTTGGACAGCAATTTTTATGTTCACTATCTCATTTGATGTTTTCTATGAGCTTCTGCTGCAAGAGGAAATGGAATAATTATTTTAGAGATGAGGACACTTAACTCCACAAGATATGATTTGTCCCCAAACCACAAAGCTCATGGAGGCTACAGCAAGATGTGAACTCAGGATTCAAGACACCCCATCCAAAGTTGTGTTTGTGTATACAGAGTTGTCTCTCTTACCTAAAGTGTTGAACAAGGCACCAGAAGTCAGTAATGGAGCTCCTGAGACTTACATGAATGAAAAGTTACCTAATTCAGATAAAGTAGGAGACAGGTTTCACGAAAATATAAAAGAAGGAGAAAGAGAAAGAGACAGTGAAAAAAGAAACCAGTTTGGGTTAAGACAGTCAGTTAAATTTCCTGGAAAACAGGGGTCTTGAACTGTACTTAAAAGGCATACTAATGAAAATGAGCCCACAAACCGACAGTTTCAGAATCATCCAGAAGCTCGTCAGAAATACAAATTCTCCCACACTGCACTCTCAGACCTACTGGACCATCATCTCTGAGAGTGAGGCGCCCCAGGTGATTCCAGCACAGGCCATATTTGAAAAGTGTTGCTCGCAAGTTCCACAGGACCTCATAAATGAGAACGTAACAGGTAGGTTGCAGGAGTGGGGAAATGGCATTAGCAAGAAGGAGGCCCAGAATCTAGAAAACTCAAAATACGTCAGTAAAGCAGATCTAGAATAATAGGCTGGAGAGGCAGCAGCCCCTGAAAGACTGGGTCTATAACGTTTGCTTTTAGTCCCACTGTGGAGAACGCTGAATGCAGACAAGGAGGGCAATGTAAGCACATGGGCCCTACTATCACTCAGACCCAAGTACTGAACCTTGAGAGAAATGGCGCAGACATAAAGGACAGGATCATCATGCAAGTCAAGACAAGAGGCCACACGTGGTGCACTCTTCAGAGGAGAACCTCCTTCGCAACCTGGAGGAACACAAATTCACCAGGCAGACAAGGAGATAAAGGAACTTGGCAAAGGTTCAAGACATAAAACACGATCTACCTCAGCACAAGTGAGGCACCCTGGGATTCAGCATCCCTCCTGTAAAAGCAGAGATTAATAATCCTGACCTAGTCAGATAGTGGGGGCGGAGGGATTAAGTGAGGTAATTTTATGCAACCACTCCTAAGGAAAAGCTGGGGAGAGTGTAGACACTCAATACAGCCTTCCTTTCCCTGTTGGGCTAAGGCCTGGGTGGAAGAAGGAAATAGGCACAAAGCTCTCTCTGGGGCTAGTTGGTGAGCTGCTGACACGACCACTGTTTTGTCAAAAAATGTTCACAAGGCAGCCTGCTAGGGGAGTTCCTGTGGTTGGTAACCAACACGCTTCTGCACATTCCATTTGAAGACCTCAGGCTCCCTCACTTCCTGCTTCTCACTCTTACTTTTCAGAGGGGCTGCATGCTCTCAGGTTTATCTTGAGCACAGCTTTCTTTCTAAATGACACGTAATTTCTACAGGCAAGAGTGCTCTAACTTCTTCTTTCAGATGGGACTTTCGGCTGCCCTGAGAATGGATCTAGGTCTGGTCTTAGATGATCTTATGGAGAATGGACACGAATCAGTCCAGGTGGTTGGCTGGAGGTCTCCTGCAGTATGTCTTCCAGGGGATGTTAACTAGGGTGGCTCAAAGGAAAACACAAAGTTCCAGAGTCAAAGGAGAGCGAGCTGCATTTGTTCCAGAGGGCTCCCTAAAAGTGGCTAACATACATCGTCAATACCTAAGAGGGCGCCAGAGTATGTGGCATTCTGCAGGTTTATGTGACCATTCTTTTTAAGGTGATATCAACTTGGGCTAGTATTTATGGACCATGCATAAGAAAATGATGACTCAAAGCATGATTTGGGTAAGGCAGGGATCATTCACCTGTCTACAGCCAACTCCCACAAAGAATGTGAAGCTGCTCTACTATTTTTTTGCTATGCTTTATCATCTTCCCATTCAATTCCCTACTCACTGCTTCTTGCGCTCCCTCCGTGCACAGGATCTGCTAACCTAATCAACATTTGGTGAAGGAACACCTTCTTTACACCACATGTGCGCTGGTTACCTCGATTCTATCATTCATTCCACTTGCTTAGAAAGCATCTCCCTTTACCAAAATCCCACTCATTCAAGGCTGACCCAAATGTCACTTCCCCCACGAAGCCTTCCTTAGTCCCTTGCCCTCCACCCAAGTTGGGAGTAAAGGTTTTTCTTTCCTTCTCCGAACTTTCTCGCCAAGGTTCTGCTTTTTAAATTATAGCTATCTGTGCACTGTCCCCTTCACTGGGTGGCTCACCCCTTCCCTAATATTTGCACCTAGCATCTTCCATCAGCCTCACAACATACTAGGAGACAGAAAAGGTAGGTATAAATATATTCATTGCATGGAGATAATATGGCTTAGTGGTTAAGAGACTACCTTCTGAATCAGACTACTTGAGTTCAAGTCCTGCCTTTGCCTCTTATCAACATGTGACCTGGAAGCAAGTTGTGTTAAGTCTCTGATTCTCGATTTTGCCTCTGTGAAATGGGGAGAAGTAACAGTAACTTCCTTAGAGAGTGGTTGTGAGGATTGAGTGAGTGAATAATGCAGAGTGCTCAGAATAATACCTAACTCAATAAGCATTAAGTAAAAGTCCCAGGGAGTTTAGAAGTGGCCAAGTCAGAATTGTCCAGATTTCTCTCATGTTTCTTCGCTCCACAGTGCTCCCTTTCAGTACTGCTCATCCATTGAGCAAATATTTATTGAGTTCATAGATGAACCAGGCATGACTCTAGGCAACTGGGAAACAAAGACAGACAAGTCTCTGAACTCAAGCTCCTTAAACTCCCCAAAGAGAAAAAAAGGAGGGGGGGGGCAGAAAGGAGGCAATGCAAAAGTAAGATAACTATACGAACAAGACAGGTGAGTATTTTTGTTCTGGTTCACCCTCATGTCATCTCCCTCGATCCTAACAACCCGGTACAGTATTCCACACTGACGAAACTATGCAGAGAATGCTTCCGGCTGGATTTGAAACTGTACTTCTAGAGCTCAGCGTTGGTTCAGAACCTTTTGTCTCATCTCACCAGTTTTTTCAGGGAATGAGCCAGGAATCACTCCGGGGTTTTTCCTCATTATCTTATACATGTATTTTGGGTCATCCCTCCCCTCGCATCCAAATAAACCCAGGTGCATCCCCGGTGGCTGATATGGGACTCAGTACAAGAACATTCTGTCTTGGCACTCAGCTGCTGCTTCTGGACTCACACTGTTTTCATGAGATTTATCACCAGAGGGGCATTTTACTACAAGAAATCATCATGCACAGAACTGTCAACTTGACTACTATCTCCCTTCAGGATTCTAGCCATGAAAAGGGTTAAATCAAACTAATCCCATAATTTGATCACTGAGGAACTTTGAACACAATGTTTCTGCATCTTGCAAAATAGACATTCATCCTCTCTGCCATCTTTAGGACATGTTTTTTTGTTTCTTTGTTTTTGTTCGTTTTTGTATTTTATCTAGGAGAAATATTTTCTCCAATTTAATTTTATTAGGCTCATACTTCAAGGCTTTTCTACAGTGTTACAAAGTCAGTGCCTTAATCATTTGTCATTCTTACAGTCTCTGCCTTGCTTCGCTAATTCACAACTTGGTATCTCCCTGCCACTCCATTCTGGGGGATCAACCCAGGAGCTTGCCTTGTCCAGTGGAGCCGGGGGGTGGTTGTTGCATATGAGTGGAAGGGAGAGGGAGGTAATGAATAAATTAAAAATTCAAGTCGTGGGTCCACACCTTCCTCCCCACACTAGCTAAAATCCTCTAGCTTAAAGAGTAACATTCATGAGGCACCTGGGTGGCTCAGTCGGTTAAGCATCCGACCTCAGATCAGGTCATGATCTTGTGGTTTGCGAGTTCAAGCCTCACCTCAGGCTCTGTGCTGACAGCTCAGAGCCTGGAGCTTGCTTTGGATTCTGTGTCTCCCTCTCTCTCTGCTCCTCCTCTGCTCACACTCTATCCCTCTGTGTCTCTCTCAAAAATAAATTTAAAAAAATTTTTTAAAAGAGTAATATTCATATCCTTGACCAGAAGCAGATGAAATACTTGCAAAAATTCTATACCTTCCTCCACCTATACTGGTTGTAAATCATGGTCTTTCCTGATCTGAAAATCTGCTGACTTGGAAGGTCAGTCTATTAAAACTAGAAAGATGTAAGAATTAAATGCAGACACCAATGTGACCTCAGTTAGTGGTCTCGAATCTCAGTATGGAGAACACTGTGCCATTGAAAGGACTTCCATGCAGGCCTCCTGAATGCACGGGGGAACCTGACATCAGAGTGGCCAAGATCTGTTGATGTGTTTACACACTGAAACCTCTTGGGAAATGAGCCACAGAGCCCAAGAATGCTGACTCTGGATCCATCTAGTAGAGCAGATGCCAACAGGTAGGCAAACTGGTTATTTAAGCAATGGAAACGTCTACTTAAATGAAATAGTATATAAAACTAAATTAAAACAAATCTTAAGAGTGCAGCTACTCTAAGTAGAAAGGCCCAGGGCCCTTCTTGCTCACCCTGGACCCCAGTCTCTGAGGCCAAATATCCACTCAGGACCCTGGGGGCTCCTTGAAGCATAGGCTAAAAATTCACTGATATACTGGGGCGCCTGGGGGGCTCAGTCGGTTGAGTATCCAACTTCGGCTCAGGTCATGATCTCACAGTTCGTGGGTTCAAGCCCAGTGTCGGGCTCTGTGCTGACAGCTGGAGCCTGGAGTCTGCTTCGGATTCTGTGTCTCCCTCTCTCTCTCTGCTCCTCCCCTGCTCATACCTTGTCTCTCTCTAAAAAATAAATTAAAATTTAAAAAGAATTCACTGATACAATCTAATTTCAACCTTAACAATTCTTCAGGGAAACTGAGGGCCAAAGATAAAGCGTGGCCCATGGACACAGAGCTATCAGTATCACAGCTATCAATTCTCCTGAGAGAAATCACAGTCTTTTCCAAAACATAAAACATTTATTTTTTAAATGTTTATTTGTTTATTTTTGAGAGACAGACAGAGAGAGTGTGAGCAGGGGAGGGGCAGAGAGAAAGAGAGAGAGAGAATCCCAAGCAGGATCCATAATGTCAGCACAGAGCCCAATGCAGAGCTCGAAACCACGAGCCGTGAGATCGTGACCTGAGCTGAAATCAAGACGCAGAAGCTTAACCAACTGAGCCACCCAGGCATCCCCCCACCAAAACATAAAACATTAATGATCTATGATTCTACCCTCTCAACAGGATGTAGAAGTTGGTATAATCATTGCGCCAAGCAAAATTTAAAAATGCATCCAAGGTGAAAGAGTGGGCAATAGCAAATAAGGACACCTAAATTATACCTTGGGGCTCCCAACTTCTGGAAACACAAAACATCCATTCTCCAAGTTTCAAGTAATGGTTCTGCAGTGAAAACAACAAAATGACAGTAGCAGAATTTTTTTTTTTTAGCCACTACACATAAATGTGTCAGGCACAAAATCAAACCACTCAAAAATAATGTGAAATCCAGTCAGTTTCAAGTACAGAAAAACACAGCATTTGTGAGGTGTGGGAGACATGTAACCTAAATGTGCTCCTCGGGTTAGTAACTTGAACTAGGAATTCACTAAAAGAAGTGTGAGAAGCCTACAAGAGCGAACACTGAGCAAAAACATTGTGAGACACATTTGATATAATAGTCACATGACTAACAAACTGTCACATCAAACTTTCCTGCAATGTGGGAACACTTTGACACTTCATATTTTTAAAAACTGACATTTTGATTCATTACTGTAAATAGCACGTTGGGTTAAATATTGTGACAAGGAACAGATCATATATATATGTACATATACATGCACTCTATATATTACATGTGTATATTTTTCCTAGTTCTGTTACATTTTGAAATATATGAAACCTTTTCTTACAGTAACAGTTTGGGCCAGTCTGTAAACAGGCTACTGCACTCCTAAACCACCCCTTTTTCTTGTTAAGTAGGCAGATGGACAATGTTTCTTCATTCCACACAAAGCGAATGAAGCAGAGGGATTTCAAGAGTAATAGGATGACTTCTAAAGAGACTCCAAATAAGCCTATCAATCCCAAGCAAAGGATGTTATCAAAGTTGTTTTAATTACCTGCACCTGAATTCACAAAATCATTGTTGCAAACATTTCTCTTGTTTTCAGGGTGCTCCTAATCTACTTGGAGACAGAGACACAGACATATGCAGTTCTAAACCAAGGTCAACTGCTTCAAACATAAAAGAAAGACTCAGAGTCCTGATTTTCTTTTTCTTTTTTTTCCTATTATTTATTTAGAGTGTATTATTTATAGTAAATCACATGTTCTCTTAGCCATTGTTCAGAGTAAACTGATTCAACTGAATTAAAGTATAGGCATCCATGGGGCCCAAAACTTTTTAGAAAGATTGCAAGAATACTCAGATACCCGGGACAAACTTTCTTCTCAAAGAAAACATAGTGTTTGAGTTCCATCTAATATCAAACAATATAATTTTCTAACTTCTTACCTTTACCTACAACTCAATTCTACAACAAAAGGGAAAATATCCATCTCCCTGAACATCCAAGTCTAAATTTCAATTTCTCCCTTGGTACTTCCAAAGTTATTATGTACTTTCAAAGTACAGACAACTTTATAAGAAGAACATAAGCTAATCTTATACACACACACATACACACTACAGAAATAGACTCACAAACAAATTTGTCTTGGATATTCAACTTTCTCTCTGGACATTATACTATTATTATTTAACTCATCCTCTTCCTTAAACACCTAGAAAGTTAGATACAAAACAAAGCTATATATATATATATATATATATTTCCACATTTTCCATATATATCAGATATTATACTCATGACAAATAAGCTTTGCCTCTGTTCTGAAATTTAAATTAGGCAACGTTGTTCGTACTGATCACATACATGAAAAAGAAGACTGCCCCACATTTATGGTATTTCAGAAAGGAATCAGAAGGTTATCAGTCCATCTCACCCAAATCCTACAGAAGTAGGAAAGCATAATGACTATCATGTAATGACAAATGATGAGAGGAACCTAGGAAACAATATCAACCAAAATCCAGGCTCCTGTTGCAGCATTCAAAAATACCACATCCTTCATTTATAACCAAAAACAGTGGTCTAATTTTGTTCTTAGCTAAATTAGTCAATTCACTTAGGGCAGAAGGCCTTTTACCCCTTATCCTGTACATATCCAAATTTATTAAAAGCTTAAAAACTCTTACACACTATTCTAAAGATTATCTCAATCTAAACAAATTAAAGAATATAGAAGTGCACTGTTTTTCCTTGGCTTACTGAAAAAAATAAAACTTCAGCTAAGATGTTGTCCAAAGCATTATAACAAATTACTGTTTGAACCTGAGGTCTTATAGTTATTTTCCCAAACTCGTAAGGGGGTTAGGTTACAACCTTAAAAGTTTGGAGACTCCCCAGTAGAAAGCTGAACCACTGTCTATGAAACAACAACCCTTCCATAAGTAGTGGGGAAGAGCAGAAGGAGCGTTACATTATTTGAAGACAGAAGACCTAGATTTAAATCAAATCTCTACCATTTATTACATGAAGTGAATTTGAGCAGGTCCCCCTGACTCCTTTCTTCACTGTAGAATGAGGATAATACTGCACAGCATACTGGGTTTTAGGGAAATTAAGAACATACAAGAAATCATACAGAATCCAAATTGGTGAGAACACTGTTCCCCCAAATCATCATTTGCCAACTTTCACCGTCACCTGAGAATAATTTTAAGAGGTCAATCTGAATTCAACCAAGTTCAACTCAAGAAAAATTTACTGTATGCTCATCATATGTGATCTGGGTCTATGCCCGGTGCCATGTTTGAAAGACAAGGGGGAGGGATGGAGGGAGAGGAAGAGGAAGGAAAAAAGAAAGGGAGAAAAATCCCTTCTATCCCCTAGGCCCCTGCAATCTTGAGGAGAAGACAGCATTTCACATATGAACTACCTGAAGAATATTTAACACTATATAATAAAGTACCCACCAAGAAAGGATGGTGTTGACAATGTATCTCATGGTAGTCTCATGTGAGGTTCCATGAGAAGTCAGGAAAGGGTTCAGAGCAATAGAGGACACAATATGATTTTCCCTTGCCCCTTTAAGCATCTACTTATCATGACCTCATCTGTGGCATCTGATAGGAAAGTGTCTCTGCCGACGGGCACTGGTGAGTGGCACCTTGGACATTCACTCTGGGCATCTATCACCCCCACGCTTTCCATAACTCCCCATCATTTCCTCATTCCTTCTTCTGCGTGACGTTCCTCTCCCTGTTTACCTCCCCTGCTCATCCCTGGAGATAGCGATGTCCCCAGGCCTTGCTTATCTCCATCCACAGCCCTCTGGCAGGGAACGTGTGGCACAGTTGGAACAGGAGAGAAATCAGGAGACCCGCATTCCCATCCCGTCCCTACCGCATTCTGTGACCTCGAGCAAGTCACTGCCACTCAAGGGGCCTTGGTATCCTCACCCAGCAAATGAGTGCAGGATATTGAAAAGCCCTGCCTACTCCCAAGCGCCCAATGTCTGTGTCCTGACCTACGGCTTCCAATAGTTTCCAAGTGACAACTGGGGCTCACCAGTCACACAGCATCTGAAGAGGCACTGACATGACCACATCGACGGTTTCTATTGTGGGGAAGGTCAGGGGCTCCTTCAGAAAATAGCTGATCTAAACAGAGCGCAAGGACTGTCATGGCAACACCACTCACGAGCTGCCAAAGGTAGGGAGGAAAAGCAGCCGATGTGCGTGTGCAGCTGCCTCATTTCAGAACAGCACTCAAACCTCGTTAATATCATCTTGCTTAATACCGAGTCCCATAGATCATAAGCTATTTTTACTATGTATTTAACAGATCTGTGTCTCATCTTCCCTGCCAGCACGTTCACAGCCCGGTACAGAGGACTCTGCCATCAGAGAGCCTACGGAACCTCAGGCCGCCCAGGGTTAACTCAGGAGAAGGAGAGATGGGGAAAAGGAAAATAAGCAGCGGGTAGAAATACAGAGTCGGGGGACTGCAGGTTTGGGGAAAGGAGGGAGGAAGATGCAATAAGAGCACGTGAGAGAAAAGGAAAATGAACAGGGTGGGGAGAAATGTATAGTCAGTGTGCTGGAGGCTTGGGAAGAAGAGGGAGAAAGATGTAATAAGAACAAGTACAAGCCTATAAGACAAACATTCATGTGTGAGACACTTGAGTCTGGTTCTCCCAAGAAGTCTGCTATATACTTAGGAGAACACAGGCCCTCCCACCTCCGTCTTGCTCAGTCTTGATCACAAGTGCCTATCCACCACAGGGTGCTCATCAGAGCTTCTAAGGAAGGGCTTTTGCTAAATATCCTGTGTATAACCTGTCTCCCTCGGGCGGAGTGTAAATTCTAGCTTATGATGACTGACCAAGCTAAATGAGGTGAAAGCACCTGTCACTAAGCCTGCCATGTAACAGACACTCAGTAAATGTCCACTTATTTCTCCCCATTCCACACACCAATAGCGCTGAGGGTACCATCTTTATTCCTAATGGTCTTCAGAGAAAGGAGGAACCCAGCCAAGGCCTGAGTGGTGAGCAGAAACTCGGGCCACAACTTCCCTCTCCTGCTTGGACAGATGGGGACGCCCTTCTCAGACCTGCTGCTGATGGGGCAAAGTATGGTCAGTCATTTCTTCCCTGGGGGAGGGCTCTAGACAGTTGTTGAGTCCCTTTCCAGTTCTGAAATTCTGTAAGCCTCAAAGTGTCATATCCATCTTAAATACAAGCAACACAGAATGGGAAGAACTGTGGAAGAATATAGTTATGTGCTTCTTTATTGAGCATGATGTGAAAGGCACTATCAGGACTTAAAGGGAATTTGGAGAAGCAGAAAGTAGTCCTGAGATTCAGAACCCTTATAATATGTGTGCGGGAGGGGCAGGGGACGGGTGTGAGGAAACATGGAAAGATGGCAATAGAAAAGAGGGTTTCATTATAAAACAAAGTCCAAGGCTAAGACTGTGTATTTCAGAGGTAGAGAGGTAGAGAAAGAAGGTTTCCATAAGAGGAAAGATATGAGCTGGTCCTTTAGGCAGGAGAGCAGGCACAGGCAAAATAGAGCGAGGTGGCATTTTATAGGAGCTGGTCCTAGGCAGCAGAAGGGTCAGCAGTATCTTAGACGGTTATGTCTTATTTGTTTTATGTCTCAGATCATTGCAGAGTCTACATTTGATGCATTAAAGGCCAGAATAGGGGCGCCCAGGTAGCTCAGTTGGTTAAGTGTCCCACTTCGGCTCAGATCATGATCTCACGGTTCACAACCCTGAGCCCCACGTTGGGCTCTGTGCACAACTCAGAGCCTGGAGCTCTGAGTCAAATTCTGTGTCTCCCTCTATCTCTTTCCCTCCCCCACTCATACTCTGTCTCTCTCTCTCCCACTCTCTCTCTCAAAAATAAATAAACATTAAAAAAGTTTTCAAGGCGAGAATAATAATGGTCACCCCCACCCATCCCTCATCATGATGCTACATGGGGCAGTAAGCAGCGAACAGGACACATGGGCCCTCCCCCTCCACTTCCTGTAACATCCCATCCAAGTCCATTTAGCCATCTTTTAAAGCTGACTCCAATCCAGTTTCTACAAGAAACCCCCAGGTAGAAAGACTCCATCAAAATCTCTCACTCGCAAAGTATAATTACTTAGCTCACGCATCACACTGAGTCTTGGTTGGCCCTGACTCAAACTCACCTCCACATCCCTGCCACCTCCCTCCTTCAATTTCTTAACAACCCTCCCTGCTTGGTAGGTGCTATGTAAATGCTTATTAAGTCAGGCCGGTCTGCAACCTCGGTTTTCTGACACTCGGCCAAGAGCCTTCTCAAACAGATCATGTGGCGTCTGATCATTCCAAGTCTAGAAGAATGCAATCCCCAGAGCAGCGAAAATAGTTTCAACCTCTTCCAAATCCATCAAGCTATTTACCAGACTGACTACCCATGTAGCAAGAGAGAGGAGACATAGAGGAAAAGAGAGAAGGGGCAAAGGGCATGGACTACAATTGGATAAACAGCCATGCCTGTGAGCTCAGGAGCCTGGGTATCACCAATCCAACATCACAAGGAAGAGCCCTGCAGTGTAGAAATTCAATGGCTGACCCAGGGCTCCTCCAGAGTCCCCAGGGGAGGGGCAAGGAGATTCCCCTCTACAGTCTAACAGGGTACTGGTTTCACCACTGCAGAAAACCATCGGATGGACAGTCTCAACATGCAGCCATCAGCTGAGCCGACCCCTTGAGTCTACAGCAGAGGACGGGAGACATCTGGGGAAGAAGAGCATGAAAGCCACCTTCAGCAGAGGGTTCGTACCAGGTGACACTCAACTAGCAAGGTCAGAGTGAAATCACGGCAGAAAGATTAGGAGGCAGAGCTGTGTAACTCCAGAGGCAACCCAAGGCACACATCAGATGGAAATTTTTAAAAATCTCGTTAAACACACGAGGACTCGGATGCCAGCACACACAGTGATGGCCCCAGCCAGACAGCAAAGGCATACTGGCACTGCTGTAATTTGTCCATTCACCAATATGCTTCCCGAAAAGCACCCATATGCTTTCTTTTAGCTTCCATATGCTTTTTTAGCAAGGAAACTAAAATATTTCATTAGTTTTGAGTAATTAATAATTACTTATTTCACAATACTCACCCTCATTAAAAAACGAAAATAACTGATTAAGCTGCAGGATCCTGGCTTTCAACTCAAGCTTTTTTTTTTTTTTTTTTTTTAAATTCTTCCCCTCTAGGAATTGAGTAATAGAGTAAAACAGCCAGTGTGGAAACATTCGCACTATGGGGGAATGCAGAGTTCTCATCCGCATGGCCCAGCGTTCCTCCGAACTGAGACATCATGGTTTAATGAAAAGAACATGGACTTTGTGAGCAGAAAGATCTGCGATCCAATCCCAGTTTGACCCCTGTGTGTCATACTGCTAAGGAAATGAAGGGCGTTGAAAAGATAAAGGCTGCTGGATTCCTTCAACCCAGTTTTCCATTATTCCCAGGGAGCAACTTCACAGGCTTCCCTCCCGCCATCACAAGGCATGGGTAAGGCATGCCCTGGGAAGGCTTGGCAGTGTGCCAGTCACTGGCACCAGGCCATGGCCAATAGCCTTGACATTGATCTCAGGCACAAAACAATGCTTCCCAAACTCTAATGAGCAAATGAACTATCTGGGGATCTTGTTAAAATGCAGATTCAGTCTTCTGAATGCAGGAAGTCTGGAGTGTGGCCTGGGGTCTGCATTTCTGACAAGCTCCCAGGTGATGTTGAGGTTCCTGGTCTTCAGACCAAACTCTGAGAAGCAAAGACCTAAAAAGTACCGTGACGAAACCAGGAAATTGAATCTGTAGAAACAGGACAACCATGCCTGTCTCTTCAGGCTATGATGAGGATTATCAATGACATTAATGCTGTACTGAACTTGTCCTCACAACAGTCCTGTCAGTTGGGCATGACTTCCATTTTGCAGACAACAAAACCAAGACCCAAAGAAAACAGGTAATGTATCCAAGGTCACACAGCAAATTATGCTAGATTCCCAATCCTGGTATCCCAAGCCTATCTGTTGTGTTCTGTTGTGTGAGTGTTAGCAATGGAAGACAGAAAATCTAGAAAGATCCCTTGCAGAGGCTGGTAGTAAGTCTGGTTGTTATTCTGCCTCCGTTTCCCCATGGGCGAGGTGACGGCACTGCCCCTCATAATCTCGGAGGCCTCTTCCACCTCTGACACCAGCTTTCGCTCTCGTGGCTCCCACGTACATTCGTGGTGGCTCACCGAGCACAATACATTAGCTTCACACATGTGGCAGATATTACATCTTGGCACGATCCAGGATCTGGCTGCTCACATCTGCATTTGTGCTGATCTGTGCCTGGTCAGAAGTCTATCTCGGTTTTAAAATCCCACGCTCCGTATAACAGGGAGAAAACAACCAACGGATTCCCCAAAGCATTGACATTCCAATTCTGTTGATGATCAACTCACAGTTATCAGGGCGCTATGACTCTAATCTTTCTTGGTCTTCTCCTCATGTCACTTACAAACATGAAGAAACTGAGACCACTAGCCTGACATAAGTTTGAAGAAAAAGGGGGGGGGGGAACCAAGTGATTTAGAATGTATTTTATACAACTATCCAACATTTCTTAGCCTGAAGCTGTCAGATAAGTACTTAATTAATAAATTATCATGTAATGACTCAGGATATGTGATTCTATCCCTCTCTGAACTCCCACAGCACACATTTTCTGTGCTCCTTTGGGGCCCATTCACCATTTTCTACCAGGGATTGCTAACAGTTTATACAATTTTCATTGTCCCTATTCATATTCAGTATGGTATCTGGAGGTAATCACATATTTGGGACCAGCCCTGGATTGAAATCCAGACTTTGCTATTTATTAGCTGTATGATTAGGCAAATTATCAACCACGCTGAGCTCAGTTTCTGTACATGAAAAATGGGGAAAAAATATTTTTCTGTTTTGGGAGATTAAATGAAATCATATATTAAAATAGCTCTCATGTACTGATTCTGGGTTAAAAGTAATTTGCGTGAGTGAGTGAGAGAGTGAGTGAAGCTAGCAGAACAGCAGTTTCAATATTAAAATATCACTCAACAGTTTGGCATACTTAAATGTCCAGGGTCACACTCACAAATAAGGCGGACACTCAGAGTAGGATTATAGGTGAACTACAGAAAAATCCAACAGCAACAAGAAATGTATGTTAGTTAAATATCGAAGAACATCTTTCACTTAACCTAGAACCTCCATTGGCCGGCCTTCAGAAGGTCCACAAACCTCCTAAAAGTATAGACAGCATTCTCTGAAGATGTGCATTTTCTAACTATTTCAAAGATTCGCCTAAGTTTTTAAATATTCCATAACCCTCCTTCCTACACTCCCACCCCCTCCCACACACAGGCACCACACACAAATTAAAAACTACTGCCTTAGGCAAGTCCCTTGACAAAATAAAAGAGACCTGTCAGCTAAGGGGGGGAAGAGATGTATACAATTTTTAAAAGGCTGAGGGAAGGGATGCCTGGTTGGTTCAGTCGGTTGAGCATCCGATTTCGGCTCAGGTCATGATCTCGCTGTTGATGAGTTCGAGCCCCGCGTCGGACTCTGCGCGGACAGTTCAGAGCTTGAAGCCTGCTTCAGATTCTGTGTCTCCCTCTCTCTCTGCCCATTCCCTACTCATACTCTGTCTCTCTCTGTCTCAAAAATAAAATAAACATAAAAAAAAAAGGCTGAGGGATACGAGGGTACTGTTTAGAACTTCCACGAGCAGTAGAAGTTATGATAACGGGCACTCCAAACCAGACAGAGGCGGTTCTGAATTCAAGGCCTGGCTCAGCTACAAACTTGCTATGGGACCTTAGACTAATCAGAGACTCATGAAAATCAGGAACGAGAGAAGCTTCGACATCATCTATTCCACCCTCCTTCTCCTCCCATAGCACAGATAGAGAAACTGAGGTTCAGGGGAAGGTCATGGCTTTACCGGAGCCAATGAAAATTAATTAGAGCCAGAATGAACTTCAGACTCAGTAAAAATGATTTCCACACTCTCTATTTCAGTATCAGGAGGTCCAAGATAAGTGTTTAGATCCAGTGGCTTCTAAATTATCTTCTAAATGATGGATAATTACTACTCTCTTCTCTGGACCTGGAAATCTAATGAAAACATGAGTTTGGTTTTGGCAAAAAACATTCCAGCTGCTTCTCAGTCCCAGCCCAGTCCCCTAAGAACAAAGCAGAGAGAAAGTCTGAAAGAATGAGAGATGCTGCTATTAATCTTGTGTAGCACTACACCTGGGAATTACAGGCCTTGAACTAGATTTCCCTGTGTTGGCTATTACTCTCCTGTCCTCTTGCTTATCAATCCTTCATCCATCTTCTCTTTATTAATGTTCCCAACTATGCACAGTAAACAGCCAGCTAGGAGCTCATCCCCAGCTTCCTATAATTCACTGGATCAAAAAACGGCAGGAGGCGGCTGGAGGAAACA
The DNA here is from genome assembly GCA_028646485.1 of Cryptoprocta ferox. NCBI lineage: Eukaryota > Metazoa > Chordata > Mammalia > Carnivora > Eupleridae > Cryptoprocta > Cryptoprocta ferox. The sequence continues at coordinate 74,940,741 of CM053573.1, forward strand.
GTGGTGATGTCAGGGTCAAGTAATCTTTTACAGGAAGGATTGCAGGGGAATCCATAGTCTCCTAATAAAAAACAGACAGCAGAAGCCAGCCAGAATTCTCTACTCCATTGCCCCAAGGAATTAACAAAGATGCCTGGAATCCATTTTTGCATTAAAAGCATCTTGCATCCCTGCATTGACACTGAGATGGGTTTTGCCCGAAAGAGACTGGCCCTTTAAATATTGGGAACAGAAAGGACAGTTTATAAAAAGAGATAGCTCTTCTCAAACAGAGATACAACTATGGAGTCAGAAGAAAAGTTCTGGACCAAGATCTGCCACTGATTGGACTCCCTCCCTGACCACAAACCTCAGTCTCTGAAAGGAGGGAATCTGGCTAGATTGGTTCTTGAAGTCCCCTCTAGCTTTGACATTCTGACCTCTCCTTATAGGTCACAGACTCAACCTGGAAAAATCAAACAGCAGAAGAGGAACACATCAACATAACCAGGGCATACGTTTCCTAGACCCTCTAGAAATGAGACCCAGATTATGGAGTAGAAAAACATGGAGGAAGATGGATTTTTGTTTCTCTTTTCTAACCAGAAACTGAACATTGCTGGAGGTAAGAGATGATCCGTGCATAAACACTCTATCATGGTGTACATAGAATTCAAATCATAAGCTGCTCTTCGGTATGTAAAGAACCAAAGCTAACAGAGAAATAGACTTCCCAGCACTGGCTCCAGAGCAGAGTCATAAGACTTTCCTATGACTTTGGAAAAATGACAGCAGGAGGAGAAAAAGACTGGCTAAGAAATAAAATCACAGACAATAGGACATTTGACTACAAGTAATGCCATGATCAACTGGTCCAATTCCATCTGTTGTTAGATGCTGAAATGGACCCCTAGAGAGGGAAAGTGACTTGCCAAGGTGACACAGCCAGAGCTGGGACTGGAATTAGATTCTCATGACTTCTGGTTCACACAACATAAAACACATGGCTTCACTCCCCCAAAACAATGCTATTCTGTCCAGGTAACTAAGAAAATAATTCCATGTATTTTAATTCTACTGCCTCTACCTCCACCTCAAAAAAGCAGTAACTGATTAATTTGATTTAACGTAGAGTAGGGCTGTTTCCATCAAATTACAATCAACAATTCACTCTAGCAATATAGGCAAGTCCATGATAATTAATTCAGTATTATTCATCCTTGCTAATGAATCACCCTGTGGAAAACAAGGATAATCAACGGCCTATAGGAGGCCAGAAGCCTATTCTTGTTCAAGTACAGATCTTGCCTATTAAAGAACACTGGGTATCAGCTCTAAATAGTAAACAGGGTATACGGTTTCAGATTCCATGAAGCGCAGCTTTAAATAGACTTGGTTTGGAAGTGGAACAAGGAACACACCACAGTCAGTGGATCAACGTTGAAAGCGGAGAAAAACAATGATTACACTCATTAAGTGGGTACCTGTTGACACATCTACTGTCAAGTCTAATTATTTATTTAAACTGTTATTCTTTCTTCATTACTGCCACCGATACCAATTATTACCACCAGATTATTTTGAATTTCTGCAGCATGCCCCCAGAATATTTACTTCTCTACTCTCCAAAGGTTATTTGAGAAGTTTTTATCTTTCCCTGTTCACACCCATCCCCAGATCCAAAATACAGAGGATGGATGGATGGACAAACAGACATAGGTGAAATCCCTCTTTCTCAAGAGGAATTATTTCTTAACCTTTCAAGGCTTGCTTCAACTCCTATTTGTAGTTTCAGGATGGGTTTCAGTGCAGAAGGGGGCCACACAGCCACTTTTCAAAGCTTATTCTATTAATATTTAACAACAGTCATTTGAAGAAAAGTTAATAAACTGCAGCTTCTAAATGAACAACTTAGATCTTCCTAACAGAGCTATCAAAACTATGATATTACATGTCTAAAGGACATTCTTTTCTAATATATTTATCCACAAAAATGCATGAAATATATTAGAAAGGAGTTTTTGCAGGAGTATTTTATGGACTAGAGAGGGACCAAAAGATGGGCAGGAGCCATTCATGTATTTTTGACCACTATTGTTGTTGTTGTTGTTTTATTTTAATGTTTGCTTATTTTTGAGAGAGACAAAGAGATAGAGAACGAGCAGGGGAGGGACAGAGAGAGATACACACAGAGAATCTGAAGCAGGCTCCAGGCTCTGAGCTGTCAGCACAGAGCCCAATGCGGGGCTTGAAACCATGGACCGTGAGATGGTGACTGGAGCCGAAGTTGGATGCTTAACTGACTGAGCTACCCAGGCACCTCCACTACTGTTTTTTTTTTATAACCCTCTCTTTTGTAGGAATGAGAATAAAATCTAAACAATAAGTGGCTTCTATGTCTGATCTAATTATAGAGGAGTTTCATGGGCCATACATTACCCACCTTGTTTACATATGACATGTTCTTATTTGATGTGTGTGATGAATATTAGGTTTAAAAACCATATTAATGAAAAAAATGTTAATGTAATACCATGATTTCCACTCCATTCTAAACTGTTAACTCCTAGAAATATGGGGCACACCAACAAACTTCAATGTTTTTAAAGATCTCTGTAACTAAAGTCATGTTTAAGTTCAACATCATAGAAATAACATACCAATACAATTACTGAAATATTCAGCAAAACAAATGTTTACAGTACTTTAACTGCTGGTATAAAATCTTCCACAAAGTTGCTACAGTACAGGGTCTGCAGTTAGGACCACCATATTGACTACTTCACCTCTTTTTTTGCGCAAGACTTCCCAAAGATGACATAGAATACAGCAGACCTAACTGGGAAGTGCAAATATGGGCTGGTTAGCTGCAAAAGAAAACTCACATCTTACAAATTTTGCAAGCAGCATGCTTCCTTTAAATTTTTTTTCTGGCCTCTGTTTTCTTGACAAATTCAACACAAATAAGATTCTTTTGCCAAAGGCCTAGCTCCATCACACAGGTCCCCCAGAACAGTGGCATGTAGATACTATGGGTCCTGAGTTTCAAAAACCTCTAAGTCATTTGCTGTATTTTTGTTGCCATCATTGTAGCCTTGGATTATGTCTTTTTGAGATCTTTTTTGGGCAGCTAAGAGACAGCGATGTACCCGCCAAGTACAGTTTGATCCCTTCAGAGCCAGGTAGCACTGCAGCATCATGTAGTGAAAAATTCACTACAATCAAGGGCTCAGAAACTGGGGATAAGCCTTCCCGCCACATGCTAGCTGGGGGATACCAAAAGACAGCAGATAAGAACATAGCACATCATGGACAGTTAAATACTTGTTAAGTCTGAATCTTCTGTGTTGCCCAGATCTTTGTGCTAGGAATTGAAAGGGAAAATTAAATTGAAAAGAAATAAAAGGATGGCAGTTCATTGCTTTGGCCATTTTTCAGGTTTGGGGGCTCATGAAATACTTTTGTATTTCTTCTGCTGGGAGTAAAATTAACTGTAAACATTCTTGGCTAAGATGCCCCTTAGCATGTGTTAAATATGAAGATGCCAATCCTCTCTTACCTCAGATAACTAGCTCTTCAAATGGTCAGTGGATGCAAGGTTCAGCAAACTGCAATGCTAGTGTCTGTAAATGAAATAAGTAAACGTTACCCTTAAGTACTAAGCTATATTTATCAGTAATAATTATAAACTCTTCTATCTATATAGCAGTTTCTTGTTTTGCAAAACATTTTCACATTCACTATCTCCTTTTACTCTGTAACAACCCAGTGAAGAAGCAGGAAGAGATTCATCTACTCACTTCATAGGTGGGGAAACAGAAGCTCTGGAAGGAACAGAGAGAAGGAGAAGGGAACTAACATATTTCTCATGATTAACTTCACAAATATACAGTGAATGAATATCATTGTCTTCATTTTACGGATATGGGAACTTAAGTTAGGGAAAGGAAGGTAACTTGCCCAAGACCACATAGTATAGCACCCAGCAGGGTGTAGTACCCAGCAGGGTATAAGTTTGGACTTTCTGGGCTCCATCTGTTGGTCCAGTGATCTTTCCTTTATATCTTAGTCTGTTCCGGGCTATTAGGTTGGGAAAACACAAACAACTTATTGACTTCATCCACTCGGTTGGGTGGAGGAGGGAAGAATAAAATGAAACCAGCTATTTGATTGACATGAGAAAGCAGCAAAAACATATGGGATTTAGAGCCAGTCAGACTTGTCTTCCTCTTAACAATGTCCTTGGGCAAGTTACTTAAACTCTCTGTCAATTTCTTTAAGTGTAAATGGGGCTTTTAATATCTACTTCATAGCCAAACCTCAGTTCGACTTTTCTGGGAAGATTTTCCTCCATTATTACCTATCTGTAAATAATGGAAAGTGATGGTATACAAAACATTAATATATCTTCCTATGAGCCCATGTTTATCTGATCAAAGGATGATGTTATAAGCACACAATTCTAGAGAATATCTCTGGGATAGGAATTTCTTTGATCCATATGCCTAGTTCTAAAACACCGCAATATTTATCTGTGTCTATCTCACATGGTTTCACTCCAACAACAACAAAGAATATGTGTTTCCAAAGACAACACATCAAAATTGAAAAATGAAGTGTCCTCTCAACCCCAAAAAGCAAGAGATACAGCTTTCTGTGAAAAGACCTGCGGGTCCATCTCAAATAATTTTAAAGCTCATGCCTTTGTGCCTAAAGTTGGCCCCTTAGGTTCAGAGAGATGGGGCTTCCAACAGAAGAACAAACAGAAGAACAAGGGAGCTGAATACAATGGATAGATTTATTGAGAAGTAGAAGACTTCTGGGAAGTTTTATTCATATATCCCATTTTCATATTAGGACTCAAATAAGATTAAGAATAGGACATGGCTGATAGGATATCCTGCAAGAAATTCTTGCCATAAGCTACCAAAATCAAAACATTAATCATCCTTATTACCAATTTCATCAACAAGGAAATCAAGCATTAAAGATCATATGGTTAATACAGAGCGGGTAAAAATGTAACCTCGAATCTTGACACCCAAACCTATAATGACCCTTCTATTACATGACACAGCCTCCCATTTGAGAACATACACCATATAAAAGTCGATTGTCAAAGCACCAAAACACATTTAGTATTGAGTCCTGCTTCCTTGGCAAGTGAAAGGAGACAGAGAAGACTTCACATCTGTGGTCTAACCAGAAGATGACACATTACTAAGCTGGGGCAAAAGGAGTGTTCAATGCAGGGTTACCATGAAGACTTTCTCAGCTCTCCCCAGTGCAGTTTCAGAGATGCAACCTTCTTGGCAAACTGTCAAAACACAAGCCACAGAAACAACAGAAGCCAGTGCCCCTGAATTCTCTCTCGTCAATAAGTCTCATGTTAGGCAGTAGAAAAGCTGAAGCCTCCTAGCTAAGAAGTTCACCGGCCCTCTTCACATGGTTGAATGTCATGTGTCCTCAGTAAACTCATGGGTATTACCTAATGCAATGGAGTTCTCCACTAGACCCATAAAGACATTTTGGATAACTGACAAACCCCACTCTAGCATCTTGCTAATAAAGCCAGTTATCCTTAGTCGCCTCTTTATTTATGACCGCTGACCGAGACCCTGGCAGTCTGCATCCTTGGTCAAACCACCCATCCTCTCTCAAGAAAAATGTTCTCATTTTCAGAAGCAATTTCAACCCAAAATAAAGAAACCTGTATACTCACCATTTAATTTACAAAACCCAAGCTATTAATTAAATATATGCAAAAGCAAGACTCACCAGGCTCATTTGGAGCTGGTATAGAATCACAGATAATTTACACTCTATTTCAAGAAAAACAGGGGAGGGCAAATGAAGCCAATGAAGAAGAAAGAGAGGAGAGAAACATGGTGGGGAATAAGGAAAAAAGGCAGGAAGGAATGGAAGGTTGTGAGAAATGAAGAGAGCAGAGACAACGGTTCCAACAGTCTTTTCACAAACCAAGGTACCTTCTAAACCGAAGCCTGCACCCCAGAACAATTTGTAAGCAACAAAATCTAGAAAGATGAGCCTAACATTATGAACACAAATTCCAACCAACTGATATCACAATCACTGTGGCCCATGAAAAGATATCTCTTAATACTTGGTATTTTACAAGTGCTATAGGACCAATGAGCATAACATGGCAGAGCCTTGTAAAAACCCAAACTAAGAAAATTAATGCAATTAACAGGTAGCTTGTTAGCACTGTGGTTCCAAATGTCCTTTCTGGATACGTGGGTGTTATCCTGAAAAGAAGAGCTGAATGAGGATTGAGAGCCTGGGTCCTGCTCTTAGCACCCTAATTCCCAAATCTTTTGTATTAGAAGTTGTATAAAATGGCATTTATTTATTTTATTTATTTATTTATTTTGCTTCTCTCTTCATAGGACTTGACCACAGTTATCCCTAAACCACTTGTGAAAAGGGCAAAAATTATTTTGTCTGGACTTTGTGCATTTGCCAAAGTTTTAGGTAGTGGTAGAGGTGGGGTGAAAGGATTAGTAAGATCTGGTTAAATTAAATTACTTCCTTGTTTAAACTAAATCGTATAATAGATTTGCTTAAATTAAACAATGTCATAATCTTTAACATGACCATTAGGAATTCTGTCTCTGAAAACAACTGAAATGTTAGACCAGGCCAAAGGCATTAGGTAACAAACACTGAAAGGCCTCTGCTCCTGTCATCAGATCATGTACAAAGAGCATTTTTAAATGCACTCCAGCACATTTTTAAATGCACTCTCTCACCCGCCACCCTAAGATACTTATCAAGAATACAACATATTCCATGGCTTATGAATGATTTGGTTGTCTCATTAAAGTAATGTTTGCCAGTATTTAATTGCTTCCCTCCCTGATTTTAATTTCCTCACCTGTCAGCATCTATCAGAGGCACTGAGATCTTCTGACATCCTGGCTGATTGTGTTGAAATTAATCAGATTTTTAAAAAGTAAATTGCTCTGGCCTAAAGGTAATGCTCAGCTTCTTAATGTGATATTTATAAGGGTTCTATCAATGGGACTTATAATCTAGAAATTAAATGAGAGGCTTCAGGAATCCTAAGCAAAAATATAAGTAGCTTACAAATTTCTAGCACTGGACTTTAGAAGGTCAGTACTTTTTAAAACATTCAATCAACAAATACTTACTGAACATATATCCCTTGCCTGCAGTCACTTTGGGCTAAATAGGAGAGAGTAAGACATGAAGCTACCTTAGAAAGCTTGGAGAAACAGGTAAAAATTAAGTTGAACTCATCTCGAGTGAAGTAGCTGACAATCTGGTCGATCAAAAGGTGCATTTTGTATGTACAGTTGTGACCAGCTATATACATTATGCTCTCACACAGATGAATGATTTGAGTCTTAAGTATTATTGTTAGTAATAGTAGCAATATTCCCATTTGGCCAGTAACAAAGCTGAGGCACAGAGTGGTAAAGGGACACATTCCTAGATGCCTCATTATGGACAGACCTGGTCATGTGATCTAAATAAAATCAGAAAATACAGCAGATCCTCTTGGAATAAAAAGAGAAAAATGCTTTGCAAACCCTCCCCACATAACTATTCGGTGCTAATTCTTGCGCTCTTATCTATCAGTAGCAGTGCTTAAGACACTTAGGAAACCCACAAGCACTAAGCTGTTCTATAAGAAGTTAATGAAATGATGGATTGAGAAATACTTTGTAATGTATCATATTATCATGAGATTATTTCTATGTATTTATGTTATTATTGCTATTGTAGAATGCAGAAATAGGCATTCTTGCAGTAATTAGGTCCCAAAAGCAAACCTATAAGATCATCACATCTATCTTTCAGTTATTCTGTTGGTTGTAAGACCTCGAAAATAAACAGAAGTATGAAAAATGTTGCATGCATATAACTGGAGGGAAGAGGAGAGTCGAGGGTAATACATGGAACTTAGCGGATAGGTTTCACAAAATTGGCTTAATAACCAAACACAATCTAAACCCTTGTAGAGGCCTTATCTTTCCAGGGGACTTTAAGACCCTTACTCAAACTTTAAGTATGTCACTTGCTGTGAAGCTTTTCCCATCCTAGAAAGGTTTGGTAAAGCTGCCCATCTCATAATGTCTGGTTCCATATCTAAATCACTAAAATTGATACACTGTCTTATCACTTTTATTTGTTTGTGTGCCTTGAGGAAACACACCCTTGTCTAACTCAGCTTCTGGAACCTCAAATCCAGAATCAGATCTTGAGGACTCAAGAATATGTTCAATGAAAAAATGCATCAATAAATTAAAACAGTTTTGTGTCATTCCTAGAGCACCTAGCTCAATGCATATCATGTAAGAAGTGCACGGTAAATGTTGTTTGAATTGACATTAATTGAACATTTAACTTAAAAAATATATAATTCAACTAAGTAACTCTAAAAGCTACTGAGTGAGGGGTTCAATGAGGAGTTAAGGAACGTGCAATTCCCAGTCATCATTGACCCATTAAAGGGGTGAACAAATGTTTTCCACAGGAGGAATAACAGAAGCTGAATATACAAGTAAAGATGTAGTCAGGAGTTGAGAAAATTCATGTAGATACAAACAGTATTTGTCAAAAAAACATGTTAAGTTCTAGACAAACTTAGAAAATAAAAGGGGACATGAATCAAGAAGTAATAGGATATTTTTATTATTTAGGATCGCAGGTATGAATAAAATCTAAAAAGGAAAGACTGGAGAAAGATAAGAAAAGGGAGAGGGGGAAATTCTTTTTTAAATTTTTTTATGTTTTTTAATTTATTTTTGAGAGACAAAGAGAGACAGCGTGAACAGGGGAGGGTCAGAGAAAGAGAGGGAGACACAGAATCCAAAATAGGCTCCAGGCTCTGAGCTGTCAGCACAGAACCCAATGCAGGTCTCGAACCCATGAACCATGAGATCATGACCTGAGCCGAAGCCGGACGCTTAACTGACTGAGCCACCCAGGCACCCCGCGAGAGGGAGAAATTCTTAAAATAATGAATTCTAAAAATCACATCATATATATAAAGGGAAAAAGAAATCACTGGAAACAATCAAAAAATAAAAATAAAAGACAACCTACTGAATGGGAGAAGATATTTCCAAATGACATAGCCAATATAGGGTTGGAATCTAAAATATATGAAGAACTTGTATCAACACCAAATAAACCCAAACAACCCAATGAAACAATGGGCAGAAAACATGAACAGACATTTCACCAAAGAAGACATACAGATGGCCAACACACACATGAAAAGATGCTCAGCATCACACAATGTCAGGGAAATGCAAATCAAAACTATAATAAGATATTATGTCACACCAGTCAGGATGGCTGAAATCAAAAACACAAGAAACAACAAGTGTTGGTGAGGGTGTGGAGAAAAAGGAACCCTTTTGCACCGGTGGTGGGAATGCAACCTGGTGCAGTCACTGTGGAAAACAATACGAAGGTTCCTCAAAAAATTAAAAATAGAATTATCATATGATCCAATAGCTCCACTAATGGTTATTTACCCAAAGAATATCAAAGCACTAATTTGAAAAGATATATGCACCCCTATGTTTATTGCAACATTACTTACAATAGCCAAATTATGGAAGTAGCCCAAGTGTCTACAGATATATGAATGGATAAAGAAGAGGTGGTATATACATACATACATATATACACCCAATAGAATATCATTCAGTCTTAAAAAAGAACAAAATCTTGCCATCTGCAACAACATGGATGGATGTAGAGAGTATAATGCTGAGTGAAATAAGTGACAGAGAGAAAGACAAATACCATTATAATTTCATGCATATGTGAAATGTAAGAAGTAAAACAAATGAACAAAGAGAAAAAGAGACACACCAGGAACAAGAAACAGACTCTTAACTATAGAGAACAAATAGATGGTTACCAGAGGGAGGTGGGTTGGGGGATGGGTGAAATAGGTGAAGGGGATTAAGAGTGCACTTATCATGATGAGTGCTAAGTAATGTATAGAATTGCTGACTCACTATCTGGTACACTTGAAACTAAGATAACACTGTATGTTAACTATACAGAATAAAAATTTTTTAAATCATTGGAAAGATCAAAGACAAAAAGTTAATCAAGGTAAAAGTAGTATTTGTTAAACACACTATATATCTGTAACTGAGCTAAGCATTTTTCATACTTTAATCCTTAAAAATATTCTTGGAAGTCATCTCAGAAGTCATTACTATATCCATTTTGGATCTGAATAAACCAAAGCTCAGAACAATTAAGTAATCTGGTTGAGTTCAACCACCCAGTGAGTTATGGTACTAGAATTCAAATCCTAGCTATTTTTCTTTAATTACTGCAGTACAGCTGATACACAGTGTTACATTAGTTCCAAGTACACTACATAGTGATCGGACAACTCTATAAATCATGCTAACACGTAGCTACGACTTGTCACCATACTATGCTATTACAACACCATTGACTATATTCCCTATGTACATTCTAGCTTTCAGACCCACAAACGCACACTGTTCCCAGTATCTAACAAAGAAGTGCACTTGAAAGAGAACTTTAGAGGTGAATGGCATGACAGAAATCTAGAAAGTGACGTGGACATAGGGAAAGGATAAAGAATATAGGCATCCAAACCTGTGTAAGTTCTACGACAGAGGTAGCAAGAAAGGAAGGAGTTGGAGGAATTATAGCCAACCTCGAGACTCTGGGGACTGGTCATGTAGAAGCCATGTTACACTTGTGCCAAATATGCAACGCTAGAACTCTTAGGGCTGAAACAGTGAAAACTCCAGTTTCCGAGCAATGGAGAGGAGAACTTTAAACATGATGCTGCCCAGCAGTAGAACCAACTGCTTCACAAAGAATTGGAAGTGCCCAAATAGAGGCTCAATGGCCATCTGTCAGGGAAGGCATGCGTAACATCCTGGCAGTGGGAGGGAGTCAGCATTAGAAGATGGGCCACTGCAGCTCTGTGTTTCAGAGATTTAGCTGCCCAGTGCTGAGACACAAACAACAGCTCCGAGCTCCAGATACAAATTTGAAGGCTGGCCTTTGAAGAAGAGACCCCTGGGTAAAAATAACATCTGTGCAGCACATCCATGGGGCGGTGAGGATACACCAAGCACGAGACAGTCTCCATGCTCAAGAGGTTCAGACAAGGCAGAAAACACATTCTGAAGAGTTAAAAAAGAATGGCTGGGAGGCAGTTTGGGAGCCACATAAATTGCTAGACAAAGCCATAACCAGAAGTCTCAGAAAGAAAGAGAAAAAGCTAAATGGTTCAGAGGAAACCAAGTTTTCTTAGGCTTAAGTTTAGGGAAGAGGTGATTCGCAGAAGTGAGCAAAGGTCAAATCAGACCTCACTTTTGAGTAATCAAAACAGACATGGGGGAAGAAGCAGAAGAATGTCAGAAAACAAAGTTAAGAAAAAATGCTCACAAGTGGGAGATAGCAATGAAATGTTGGGTGAGAAATAGGGGGAAAAGATGAGATCGTTCAAAAGAACATTCAACATATTTGAAAATGGAAGAACAATCCATTTGAGAGTGTGCAAGCCTACTTTCACAGTCTGCCAGATTCACTCATTTTCAAACACTGCAACCTGTCTAAACCCCACCCTCCAAAAGCTACTCAAAACAGGAGAGTGAAGAGAAAACATGATATCTGGGTCCAGTTCAGTGGCCTTTCTCGGCATCTGTCATTACAATCTCAGGCTGAGCAGTTTTTATTGAAGAAAACAGATCACATAAAATATTAACACAAGCAAAAGCAAAGGTAAAGGGTAATTTGTAGACAACCTCCCTTCCACAGGAAAGAAAAAAATCAGGAAGAGAATTTTGACAGTGAAGTGGGGAGGCAGGGGCTCGTCCAGTGAGATGACTTCACTGTGACAGTAGAGATCATGGGTATGTACGCAGTTGCCTGTGGGTATGAGACTGCGAGCTAATCCAGGTGAAGAAGGAAGGGGCTGCTTCAGCCCAAACTGCCGGAGTCTTGGTTTTCCCCACAACGTTGGAATTCTAAACTGGAAAACGAACATGCACTCAACTGCTTCTTCAACTTCTCTCAGGTCTTGGCAAAGACAAAACCTGTTTTGTTTAGAAAGGTAAGCAGTGGTCACTATTGAAAAGCAGGAGAGCAAGCCGTGGCGCAGTGGTGAGCACGGAGTGTAGAAAACAGGCAAAGGGTTTAATAAACAAACAAAAATATATGGAAATCTTCCCAAATAAATACAATAATTATATATATTTGGCATCACATATTCACAAAAGAAATTCAGAAACATCTACCTTGAGATTCCGGAAACTGGTACAGGAACTCAAAAGAAAAAGAGGAATACACCGATATCTGGATTCTTGCCCCAGCTCAGCCACTAACCAGTGCAGCAGTCCCAGGTAGGTCGCTTTCAGCTCTGCTCGCCTAAAAAAGCCAAAGGACAGGATTAGATCAGTGGCTCTCAATGCACATGATGCATCTTTTTCACAATGTTGACATCTGCATCAATGGTGGGAACGCAATCAAGAGTGGGTAAAAATGGCCAGTGTCTTCACAGGAATTAAGCAGTGGCCCCACAATGTACTGACAGCCATTATACTTTTCACTACCAGGTACCCACAGTAAAGGGAACACAGAGCTCGCTTCACTTAAAACTGTCCTCCAAGTGCTAAAAACTAACCTTAGTAAACTCAATCCTTGAGCGCACATCTTTTTAATATTCCGTGTGACAAAACAGAAAGTAGGCACGAAGATCTTCTGCTGAATCCCAAATGACAATGGTTGTAAGAAAGTCAACTGTGCAATTGCTGGAATCGAGAGCTGAGCTAACAGTTCGTTGCACAGAATGTCATTTTTATTTGAAAGAATGACTGACAACATGTGGTCATTCAGACTTGGTGATGTCAGACACAAACCAAGAGAGCCTATCATTTCAAGGAAAACAATTAATGGCATTTGTTGCCAATAGAAAAATCACTTTTCAAGTGAAAATCAGAACTTCAAAAACCTTGCATCTACAATTGGATACTTGACATATTCCTAATAATTAAAGTACGTTTTTGATGAAAGCAGTGGTGATATTAATGAATGTGATGTTTCTGTTGTTACGGAATGAAACTTATCAATATTTGAAAGATATGCATAACTCAGTGAACCCATGTTTTCCAAATGAGCAACCTATGGTGTTACACAGAGATGGAGAGCAATTCAAACAGAGTATAAGACCAATGAATTTTAATACAACAGAGTATGAAGAAATGTATTGATACAATTTCACATTAGAAAACTACCACTTATCAAGTTTTAGTGTAGTATCAAAAAAATAAAATTCACAATTGTATTCTTTTTACTTCCTTTTCCAATCCTTTTTATAAATTATTTCTGGATTTTCTTCCTAAACTTTAATCAAACCGTACGTTGTGACAAACTGTCATTTTTCTCACTATTTTTTGTGTCTTTTGGAAAATGTACTTATTTTCATACACTTTTCTTTAAAATCGTTTTTTTATTTCTGTTTTAATTTCTTTTTTAAAATGTATATTTCTTAGGGGAGAGAGAGAGAGAGAGACAGAGAGAGAGATAACATGAGTGGAGAAGAGGGATAGAGAGAAAGAGAGAGAATCCTAAGCAGGTTCCATGCTTAGTGTGAAGTCTGATGTGGGGCATAATCCCACAACAGTGAGATCATGACCTGAGCTGAAATCAAGAGTCAGAGGCTCAACTGACTGAGCCACCCAGGCACCCCACTTTTAATTTATAAGATGAATATCATTAGCTATCACTCACATAAACAAAAACTCACACTAAGGAGTGTAGAGAGGTCCTGAGACCAAACCACTGCACTTAGATGGGACTTACGTATGCTCCCTTCCTGCGCAGTACCCATCTTCTTTGGTTCTAAACCATTAGGAAAGACACAGAGTGGCTCAGCTCTACTTTCAGACCCTGCTACCTGTTTACCTTTATGTAGAGCCCACTTCAGTGAACATGTGGACACACTGAAACATCTGTGTGACTTCACCATGGAGTAGGCCATTTGTTAGTAACAAATATCCATTGTGAGCTTTCCGTGGGGCAGGCACTGGTTAATAGAGCACTTAGATCAAAATCCAGACTCAACTACTATTTGAGGTACGTACACTCTTTTTATTTTATTTTATTTTTATTTTATTTTGAGAGAGAAAGAGAGAGCACAAGCAGGGGAGGAGGCAGACAGAGAGAGAGAATCCTAAGCAGCACACAGCCCGATGCAGGGCTCGATCCCATGACCCTAGGATCAGGACCTGAGCTGAAATCAAAAGTCGGATGCTCAACCGACTGAGCCACCCAGGTGCCCCTTGGTATGCTCTTGGTTAAAATACAGAATCTCTCTAAACCTGTTTGTTTGTTTTTTAATGCGAAATAAGAATGGCAATAGACCTATATCTGAAGATTATTGTGTAGTTCCACTGAAATGATACATTGAAAACCTTACTATACACAATGCCTAGCATACAGTAAAAACTCAGGAAATCTTACCTTGTTATTATAACTAATATGTCTCTTACCATTGTTTGTCATGTACATGAAAGAAATAAAAACAATTTAACCATACAGGGGCTCAAAATCTATCTCACTTGCTGATACAGTCAGCTCCATGAAAACTCAGAGGCCAAAGTGTCCAGGAGTCCTTGTTTCTCATCCCAAAAGTAAAAAAAAAAAAAAAAAAAAGAAAGAAAAGAAAAGAAAAAAGGAAGAAAGAAAGGAAGAAAAAAAAAGAAAAATATATCTGTCTGTGGCCAGGAATGAAAGCAGGTTTATAATAAGGACCAGGCACTGCATAAGTTTCCAAATGTTCTATGGTCAAGAGAGCAAGCAGTTCCCAACATCATTCTCAGCACTACCGTGATAGGTCAAAGGACAGGAAGTGAGAATCCAAACATAGTCCCTGATCAGACAAGAGATGAGATTTTTACTTTTCCTTTGTTTGGCAAAAAGTCATATTCATGTCATCTATTTACCCCCATGTAAAATCCAGCAGGAAAAAGGGTAGGGAAAAATAAGGATGCTTGTCAATCTAAGGTCAAACCAAAAGAAAAAGAGATGCACTTGTGCTGCTAAGAATAGATTGCATGTAGGAGAGAGGAGGTACTTAATAAATTTCTTTCAATTAAAAATATAATCTGGAGGAATAGACCTACAATTTCTTTAAAAAGCTATAAAGGAATTAACCATTAAACTAGTTACACTGGTGAGGCTCAATTTCATTTTTAAAGGAAAAAACAGCATGCCACCTTTATTCTACTTTTTTCCATCAACTCTGCATACAACCACTCAAGTGTCAGTATCTTACTAGCCTGATAAGACTTTTAACTGCTGATTTAATAGAATGATGTAAGTTATGTTTCCAGAATAATGTATAGAAACGATTATGCCCCCTTAACAGCACTTGGATCTTCAATCAGGAAATTCAATTTTAGCTGCAAAACTATGTTTTGGCAAAAGTGCAATTGAACTCAGTGTACTTGTCACATTTCTAAATATACTCCGGTCACCATGACAACAAGGGAGACTGATGGATCGCTTAAAAGAGTACGGTATATTTAATTGTCAGCATTTTAAACTGACTCAGAAAAATGCTGTGTGATAGGGTCTACTCACCATGGTTACTGCCGGCTGAGTCCATAATAATAAAAGGCTCACATACGCACATCAACAGTGTGTGCGCAAGGAACGTAAAAGTCATTAGGCCCTGTATTTCCAACCACGCTATGCACCAAACTTAAGGCTTTCGCAAGGACTTGTTCTCATTAAGGTGCCACTTAAGAACCCTATTCCCAGACTGTCAGGATCTGCGTCTGTACCCAAGGCCGATACAGCAAATCCCAACACAGATTCCAAAGCCTGCTCCCTCTCTTAAACTAAAGATAAAGATGAACTTAAGGCTATTTTCTCCTGGAATAGGGGATGAGAGACTCTTCCTCTTTCCTCCAAGTGGACTTGTTCCCCATTGATAATCTTCTGGGATCCATACATATCCTAAATAACCATTTCCAGAGCACCACTCTTATGCCCGTGCCCGTCAATCTTCTATAGGCTAGGAACAGAATGGCAACAAATAGATACTGTTCCGCCACTTTGGGAGCGGACACCCTAAGAAAAGAGGAAGACAAAGATATAAATAATCCATTAAAGAGAAAGAAATAATCCAAAAGAACTGATCCATTAGAGTGCACTACGCACAGTGCCTAGCGTGGAGTGAGCACTCAGCAACTCGTCATCATTATTATAACTAAGATATCTCTCACCAAAAGAGTTTGCGATATACAAAAAGTAAACAAAGGCATGGTAACCATGCTTTCAGAGAACATGAGTGTTGTACAGAACTTAAAACAAGGTAATAGGAAAAAGCAATGGGGAGGGGACAGGTGTGCTACTTTAGCTGTAGGTTAAGGAAGATCTCTTCAGGAAGATGACATTTGTACTGAGCCTAGAATGAAGACTCCAAGTCAGCCATATGCAGAATCAGAAGAAGGTCAAGTGGGAACCAACTTGGCTTATACAAGGGATAAAAGGAAGGTAAGCATGTTTTTAGCTTCATGAGTAAAGTGATTACAGAGTGAGAGATGAGGGAAGCCCAACTCACATTGCTGTGCAGGCTACTAAAAGGTCTTCTGAATGCTTCTAGATACCATGGAAGCCACTGTATGGCAGGGGGTGAATATGATCCAATTAACAATTTCATTAGATCTCTTCACATGGTGTGGAGAAAGGAAAGGAAAATCATAAAAGTATCATCACCATTTCAGAGACTCTATCGTCATAGTCAAGGTAATGGACGGTGACTTGAATTGAGTCACTATTCTCCTACTCCAGTGCTTTTCTTCAGCCCCATGCTTACCCTCTCGACCATCTCTTAAAAAAGAGGTACTAGGAGCGATCAGAAACAGGAAATATTCCAGAGGCAGAACACACACACACGTTGGCTAAGCATATACTTTGAGCAAATGAGTTGGACGAAGGCCCTACAGCATGATGGCAAACACGCGCCGTCATTCAGCAGGTCTGGGGGGGTGGGGCTTGCAATGCCATATTTCCAAAAAGCTGCAAGGCTTGGTGGCGGTGCTGCAGGCCCAGGAACCACACTCTAGAACCAGGGTTCTAAGGGAGTCTGGAGGCAGGAACACCAGGATAGTAGGAGGCCATGAGACCTTGGCTTAGGGTAACTAACAGGTGGAATAGAGAAGATGGGAAAAACCCAAGAGAAGTAGCAAAAAGATACAATCCAAGACTTGAGGAAAAAAAATAACCCACGGAAAATAAAAAAGAAGATGGTGGAACTGATTTTGAGCTTTCTTTAATTGTACTGTTAACTGTGCAGATAGTTTCCATCTCTCTAGTGAAACCGCTTTCACAATGAATACCTCCTGTGGCCACAAGTCTATCCCTGTAAGATAGGGCCAAGGAAATGATTGTGGTGACAGATAATAATAAGGACAATAACAACAACAATCCCCATCCTTAACTGAGAGCTTATTCTGTGCCAGGCACACTACAGCACACATGATCTCCAGTTCTGACAACAACCCTATTCCTCCTTCACAGATGACAGACCTAATACTTGGAGACATTATGCAGCTCACCCCGAGTCACCCCTGCTTCAGCCGGATTCAAACACAAGAACAGACTATAAGATCCGTCTCCTTCACCTCCATTTTGCCTAAGAAGTTGAATCAAGGGGAGAATCAGGTGCCCACTTGGGGCATCCATCCTCAAAGTCAGGGTTCCCTTAGGCTCTAAGTTTCAAGACTGCAAGTGGCAAAACTTGAATCATGGACTCTAGAATCATAAGAATAAAGTACACAAGGTCAAGTGGCTGGTCTGTAGCAGAACAGTGACTCATTTCATAGCCTCGTAACACAAACGTGGCATGAGTATTTTTATGTTCCTTCTCAGACTCACTGTTCCATACCCCCTACTCTAGTGCTTCTTCCATGGCCCCGTTCTTGCCTTCTCAGCTTTATTCTGCTTTTTCTTTACAACTTTGTCTACACAGAGAGTAACTGGCTCTCTACACAGCGATGGTTTGGAGTGAGAAAGAGGCCCTTGTTTGTGAAGATGCATGGTGAACGGTAGTGGATATTGACAAGACATCAGTAGATAAGAAAGACGAGCTGAGACATTTCCCCAGCCCAGGAAGTGGGTAAGAAATGAGCCACAAGATCTTCCTTCTAATCACCCACACTGTGCTTTCCCAGGATGATTCACAGGTATGGCTCCACAGACCTGACAAAGGGGACCATCGTCAGGAAGATGAAAGGATGTTTTTATGCCTGCTCTCGCTTTTTTTTATTTGTTCCTTCTTGAGTAATAACTATTAATTGTGCTATGCGGGCAGTGCAGAGATGAGTCTACCGGGAAGCCAGCACAAATCCATCAAGTGCTTTTAGTCCGAGCTTTTTAGAAGCAATTGCTTACCACATTTTCCCTGCTCTTTTTCTCAGAGCTAGAATTAAAGTGGAATTTGCCACACAGTTACCCAATGCCCTCCTCTCCACCTCCAAAATGAAGGCAGAAGATGGCTATTGGTCTATCACCAACAAAATCACAAGGTGTAGGTGAAAAAAACAACTCATTTAGTGTTTACAAAGCTGAAATATTGGTCCCTAAAATAAGTACTCCTCTTACATTAAAGTATGACAACCCTGTGTTAGCAGATACTGTCCAATTTGGACAGACGAAGAAATTAATGCTCAGAGATGATATGTTATTTGTCTAGAATCCAACAACTAGAAAACAGAAGAACCAGAAAGTAAACACTGGTCTTCTGACTCTAAGGCCAATCCTTTTTCCACCCATATCAGCTGCCTTATACACACTTCCAAGAGAAAGAGCTTCTGTGATGCTCTGCAGAAGAATCAAAGCTTATTTCTTAGAAATAAGACTGTATATTGGGACACTGGGGTGGCTCAGTCGGTTAAGTGTCCGACTTAGGCTCAGGGCATGATCTCTCAGTTCATGAGTTCTAGCCCCACATCGGGCTCTGTGCTGACAGCTCAGAGCCTGGAGCCTGCTTCGGATTCTGTGTCTCCCTCTCTCAATCTTCCCCTCCCCTTCTCCCTCTCTCTCTCTCTCTCTCTCTCTAGCTCTCTCTCTCTAGCTCTCTCTCTCAAAAATAAATTAACATTAAAAAGATAAAATAAAATAAGAAGGATGACTGTATATAACCAAAAGGGCTCTTTCAAGAGGTCTTTTCTAGGAATAGTAAGCAACAACGTCATTGTAGATTCTTTAAGGCTTGCCTCTAACCAAGACAACAGTTTTTGACCAAAGCTGGATTCAGGGATCAGTTAGGATCTGCGCCATGCCTAACATGGAATCATGGGAGCTCTTGAATTTCCCAGCACAGGATTGTGCCCAAATAACATCTGACAAAGTCTGCCGCTCACCAGGGGGACAACAGAAGAAAGAATTGGGGAACGAGACATAATGGAAGACTGAGAGCTGGTAAGTCATAGGTTCACACAGGCTCTGGCCCATTATGAAATAGAAGAAAATTTAAAAATAACAAATGAAAAGTTAATATAGTTCAAGCTAAAACTCATCTCTCATTATTATTCCCACATCCTCTATAGTATAGATAGATGTTAGAAAGGATCAAACAAGGGAAAAATCAGAATAATCCAGTCTTTAGGGCCTTAGATATACTGTCTGAACAAGGTGAGGATTAATATGTGTAAGCGGCATCATTTTCTGTCTCCCCTTACCCCAAGGGGTGGTGAGGTTAAGCATTTTGAAAAGATTCTTTATCATAAGCAGAGCTGACAGGGACACCTGATGAGAATGGTAACCAAGTCAAGAAGTAAATAAACACTCGGATCCATGTTCTTTAATTTTGGTGGCTGACTTAAGAAAAAGGGTTGCCTTATAAAGGTACATATTTCTCTCTTCCAACCATAAGTGCAGGTTAGCTTCATAATGTTTTCTCCTTTTTAAAAGTTATTTTGTTTCTCAACAAATGCCAGTTAACCACCTTCTATGTGCTAGTTAATGTGTGGCTTGGGGGAAAAGGATGGCAGAAAGAGAAAAGGACACAATACCTATTTTCAAAGAGCTCAGAGTCTGATACCTAAGGCCAAGCACACAATGTTGTGATTTTTTTTTTAAGTCAGCAAGTTATGTTCTCAATTATGAAAATACCAAATGTCAGATTCTTCTCCAGTCCAAGCAATAATGTAAAATGAGCCAATTCTTCTGCATCAGATTTTTTTTAATGAAAATTATGACTGTTGAAGCTTTTCCCTTTAATGCCAACATTATTAGAACTCAGGGAAGAACACAAGGTCTATTTACTGTGTTCCATATTCTTCCCAGGCTCAAACCACCGACCAATAGAAATATAATGTGACACGCCTGCAATTCTAAAGGTTCCTAGTAGTTATGTTTTAAAAGAATAGAAAATAAAATAAAATAAGTAGAAAAAGATTTATTTTACAAATATATACGAAATATACAAATATATACAAAATATACAGAATATTTGTATTTGTATAGCC
Organism: Cryptoprocta ferox; assembly: GCA_028646485.1. NCBI lineage: Eukaryota > Metazoa > Chordata > Mammalia > Carnivora > Eupleridae > Cryptoprocta > Cryptoprocta ferox. The sequence goes on from CM053573.1 coordinate 74,961,263, forward strand.
ACATTTCAAGTGCTCAGGGGTCACAATGGCTACTGGCTATATCGCTGGACAACACATCTCCAGCCTCTCCTCAACCTTCATCTCCCAGTAAGTGAACAAAGCAAGACATCTGCTGGAGACAGAGAGACAAGTTTGACAATAGGCATCAAGATACACAGACTCATCCCAACCCATCTAATATTGCAAATTATTTTTCTCCATCTTGAATCTCATGATCAAGACATTCCAGGACGCTGCAGGCAAATGGCCCACCCTGTATGTGAGGATGAAGAGAACGAAACAAGACCAAGGATTACTACCAACAAAATGGCCACATAGCCATGCTACCCACTGGGAGGCTGATATCATCACATACAAGGACCTGAGATTCTACCCTCAAACTCTTGCAGTTTGAATCAAGGTCCATTTTCCAACTCTAACCATAAATATTTTCCTTCCCAGCCTCACTGTACATCATCTGAGAATAAATAGCGTATGTAAAAATACAGTAAATGTACAATGCCTTAATAGGTAAAGCCACCAAAACAGAGAGGTGAGGACCCCCTTCTTCACCTTTTCATACCTTCTGGTTTGGGTCTATGGATATGGAAGATTCTGTTCCCTTGTCAAATGATAAAAGAGCTCTCCCTCCATCACTCTACACACTTCTTCCTCCATGACAGGAGGAGGGGTGATTTTATCTGACTGGTAAATGGCATTTGTAGTTTAATTAATTGTATTGTGCCAATGATAATCTCGTAGCTTTGATAGATTTATTTGGTTATGTAAGATATTACTATTAGAGGAAGATGGGTAAAGGCTATACAGAGACTCTGTTACCAGTTACTATTACTTGTTACTATTTTTGTAACTCACCAACAGCATTCCCGTAAACATGACTAGGGATGAATGCCCTCAGGCTGCTTGCACCAAACCAAAACTCTATCAGGAAAAGTGCTGACAACATTGAACAACAAGAAAAGACATTATGTAAAATGACTTCTCGCTTTTTATTGTTCTTGCAAAAAATTAAAAAATATTTCAAATGCATTTGATTAGTTAAAAGGTTCACTGGAAGCTAGGAATTAGCTGAATTAAAGTTTTTTTTTTAATTATAGATAAATAAATAGAATGAGAAAGGCCAACGTTGCCAAAAAAGAAATTGTAATTGAAAAATTCACATTTTTGCTAATTTTTGAAAATTTTTCTTTTATATTTGGACAAGCGATAGATGGAGAATCCTTCTCCCAAATTATGGTTGAAGGTTTCAAATATTATATTGGCTCTATTTTACTAGGGGGAAAAATGTCTTCTCCATCTGGTCTAAGAAAGAAAAAAAGCTTAGCCAACACATTCACAGGGTTTTCAGAGATTCAGCATCCAGACCTTTTAGCTCCCATCCCAAGTGTCAGTGAAACTATATAACTTAGCCTGGGAAAAATTCTTTTCAAAGAATCATGATACCTTTTTCTTCTCCCCAAAGTTTGCTTTCAAAGGTCAGTGTTTCTTCAACTCGGTTTACCTGATTTAGGAAACCAATCAAAGATCAAAGAATAAGAAAAATAAAATTCTACCATAGGCATGTGGGTGGGTGGGTGGATGGATGGATGGACAGTCGGATGGACAGACAAATCGATCGATTTATCGATCGACAGATAGACAAGAATAAAAGCCAGAGTTATTTAAGCTCTGTTTACAAGCTAAAGTTGCCTGCTCAAGGAGAAGGGCTTTTGGAAACATTCTACTCCTTCCTGAACCCTTAACCACTATAACAAAAATATCAACATATTCACCAAGTATGTTTTCTCACTCTCCTTTTAGATAAATGTTTGCCTTTCATCAAAGGTTGTGAGTGTTATAGAAAGCAAGTCATGAAGATCAACATTTTTGGGATGAGGAAACGGGGAACCAGAAAGAGAAACAGAATTACCCAACTCCGCTCTTTCCTATCAGAACCCCTCTTCAACATTCCTTCAGAGAGTCTGACCTTAAATTAAAAAGCAAGGTCAAAAATAATTTAAAAAAAAAAAAAGCACATACTGTGAACAAAGTACAATGCTAAATAACAGAAGGCAGAGACAAAGAATGCTTCCTGGCCCTAAGAGGCTCTGGAACTATCTCCAGCCTCCTCGGAGGGCATCTGGCCGGCTTTCCTGGACATGGCTCTCTTCTGAGGATGTGGGTCTCCCTGTATCCTCTATCTGCATCCTCCTGGCCCCCTACACTGCAGATACACAGGGTCCAAAGCCAGTGCCAGCATTTTTCAGAAGCCTCTTGTCACCTCTAGACCATTGCTCCGCTGACACACAACCAGGCTCTAGCCTTCAACTCTCCCCCTTCCAATTTTTACTTATACTTCTCCATTGAGACTCCCAGTTCCTGGGATCCTCTCTTTTCCCCTAGGTGCCATTCCCTCCTGGCAGCTCTGTTACCTGGTTCAAGGTAAAGCCCATATACAATAACGCTTCAGGCATTATTTTATCCCTTTGTCTGAACTACCTTCCGAGCTCTCACAATGACTGATTATAGTACATTCAACAAAACCTTAAGAAGCTAAGATACATTGCAAAAAATCTTCAGTAACAACCCTCTCAGTTTATAGAGTTATTGAAGCATTTCCTTACTCATTACCTCATTTGACTCCCATAACTCTAGTAAATTAGGCACAGCAGAAATGGATGCCCATTTAACAGAAGGGGAAGCAAAGGGGCAAAGAAGAGAAGTAATCTCTACAGGAAATTTGGGGGCACTGCTGAAATTTGAACCCAAATCTCCTCATATCTGGGGCCCGGGATGCTTTTAATCATCCCATGCACCCGAAGCTCCAGGATCCCCTGTACCAAAAAATGACACTCCAGTAATGGTGAGGACAAACCATTAACCTACAGCAGAATTAAACTAGTATTTTTACTTGACGTAGAAAGGGGGGAGTTTAAAAAAAAAAACTAAAAAAAGTTCTCTAACGGATTCTGGTAGAGACGATTAGCAGAAATATCTTGCAAAGAACGTGGGTGTCCTGGAAGACTCATCGTCGTCGTCATCATTATAATTTCTAATCATGTTGTGTGGGCAGGTGTCCGTGTAGCAAAAACACCATCGGAACCCAGATTAGCAGTTTCATCGGGAGACTAGAAACTAAGTCTGCAATTCTTAGACCTCAAAGTCTGAATCACAGCTTTCCCCTTGGGGATCAGCAAATATGTGGTCTGTGTGCCATAGCAAGGACTGTTGGGCCTGCTTCGGGAGGTAATCAAATCCCAGGTCCACCCAAAAACACAGAGTGGAGCAAGGTACCGGAAGCTTCCTGTGTGCCTGGAAATCCCACTAGATTCAGAAACAGAAGGCCAGAGTTGTAGTCCCACGTTATGGCTCTAATTCACCAAGTAACTTTGAATGAATCACTTGCCTTCTTTGCATTTTTGTTTTCGTTCTCATCTGAACATTGAGAGTTTTTGAACTATTGGTTTTCAAATGAGACATGGGATAAGATCAGGAGGGGAGGCAGCCAGCAGCAGGGTTTTGGGCATCCCCTGGCTCTGCATCCTCCCCCACAACTCCAGCACATCTGTTTTTATCATTTTACTTCAGGCCTCTCTGCAAGATTTAGCTTCAACACAGGAGCCAAACCCACAAAAAGCATGGGTATGATGTCTGTTAACCCATCAGCTCTAACATTCTGATTCTACTCAAACATGTTTTCTCCTGGGCTAATCTTTTACAAAGATCTTTTCACCCAGTTTTACTTGACTGGGGAAAACTGTATTGGTAGGCTTTAAAAATAAATACATTAAGAACATACTCTGAAAAAGTCATGTGAAGTATGTCGATGATTTCTTATTCCTCACATGAGCAGATACCTAGAGAAAATGGCCAAAGATAGGGGAAAAGAATGAGAGCAACAGGAGGGAACCCACCACAACTCCCACGATTGCTTCACAGGGATATATTAAGTCATACAAAAATATCGCTTAAGCACCTGCAATACGATAGGCATTATGACAGTCTCGAAGTGAACAGACAGACAAGATTCCTGTCCTCAAGAGGCTTATTCTAATTGGATCTCGCATTTTTTAAAATTTATATTAATAAAAAAAAAGCAGAAACGAAAATAGGCGAATTAAGAGTCAAACTCAGACAACTGGAAAAACAACAAAAGAAACTTACGCAAAGCAGAAGAAACACATTATCGACAATTTTAAAGAGAAAATAAAGAATAGTAGAGCCAGCAAATAAGTGTAAAAGCTGTTTATAAATAATAAATAAAACGTGGCTGAGCTCATAAAAAAAGGGGGATAGAGAAATAAAGCGCAAACACCACAGAACTTTAAATAATGACCTGGAAATAAGCACAAACACAAAGGAAATGAAAATAATTACATGAAATTATTTAACTCCATGCAAATCTATTTGAAATAGGTGACTTTCCTCAAATACAATTAACATAAGTTACCACAGAAAAGATACAAAAGCAAATGAGTCCAATTAGTAAAGGACCAAAAAGTTGTCAAAGAGCCAACAACCTCCACCCCTCCAAAAAAAGGCACCAAGTCAAGGCAGTTTCACAGGGGAATTCTATCACATATTTAAGGATCAGATCCTCTAAGTGGTACTAAAACTATTTCAAAAGGAAATAAAGAAAAAGAAAGGCCTTCGAATTATTTTATGGTGATTTAAGCATAACATCTATACTAGAATCTGACAGTGGCAAATATACACATATATGCACCCACACAATTTTCAAATAATCTCACTTAGGAAAACTGATGCAAAACTTGTTAATACATTATTACCCTCTAGATGCCAACAACACTAAAAATATAATGCACAAACTATGACTAACTGGATATTATTCCAGGAACACTAGCATGATTTCATGCTTGAAAAATGTATTTATATATTTCACCAAACTACAGAACAAAAGATAAAATCTAAGATATTTTCTCAGCAAAGAGAAAAGGAGACGATGCATGATGATTTCCATAGTTTCCAAAGTATTAAACATTTAACAACCAGTCTCTATTTTAAAAATAAAAAGCACTCTCAGAATAGGAATGGATTTTTTTTAAACACAAGATATTTCTCAAACCAAAGCCAACATTACAATTAATAGCAAACATTGTAAGTATAATCATCCTCATTAAAGTCAGGAAAAAGAGAAAGACATTCACTCTAACACTGCTATTTAATATTTATTCCTCTTCAGGTAACAGATAATACAATTCAAAAAATCTGCAAGATTTATGAAAACTAGAAAGAAAAAGGTAAATTATAGCTATTGCCAGATTATATGATTACTGAACCAAAAACTCAAAGAAATCCATCTAAAAGTTATTCAAATAAGAGCTCCTGGATGGCTCTGTCAGTTGAGTGTCTGATTCTTGGTTTCAGCTCAGGTCATGATCTCAGAGTTCATGAGATTGAGCCCCACATTGGGCTCTGCTCTGAGAGCATGAAGCCTTCTTGAGATTCTCTCTCTCCCTCTCTCTGATTCTCTATCTCTCTCTACATATAAATAAATACATAAACTTTAGAAAAATAAATAAAATTTGAAAAACTTATTCAAATAATGAAAGAATTCAGTAAAGTGGCTGGATAGAAACTCAATATACTGATAACAAGAGGCTATATAAACACACGTACAATCAGATGCTATAATATTTTTAAAAATTCCATTAACTAGAGAAAACAAGAAATACCTAGGAAAATAAACATAGAACAAATATGTACAGTCTACATGAGGCAAAATTTAATGCTCCAGGTGACATGAAACAAGACTTCAACAAATGGAAAGGCATTGTGTTCTAGGAAAAAGAAATAACATCTTTACAATGCATAATGTAAATGAATAGGTTTGGAGCAATCCCATAAAAATATCAGTAAGACATTGCTTTCAGAATTGGACAAATTTGTTATAAAGTACATGGGAAAATAAAGTGCTAAAAGACACAAAAATTTAGAAAAAGAGGAAACAATGAGATTGGAGTAGCCCCATCAGATAACAAAACATTATATAGGTGCAATAATTGAAAGCATGAAAATGGTGCATGAAGTGACAGATGAATGGAACAGAAGGTTCCAAAAATGATACAAATTCCTAAGTGATAAATAAGTAATTAAACATTAAGAAACTTAATATTTAATAAAAGTGCTTTTTCAAATCAGTGTGGAAAAGAATGGACTATTCAATAAATAGTGTTTGGACAGGTGGATCTAGAAAATATCGTTGTGGATCCCTATCTCACATCTTTTACCAAAATATAATTTCAGTGAATCAGTGATGAGAGACAGAAGGAGACAGACAGAGTGAAAAAGTAGAAAGAACCAAATGAACAAACAAGAAAATTACAAGATTTTTTACATAACCAAAGTGGAAAAGGCATTTCTGAGTGTTACACAAAGCCCCAAAACTTTTTAAAACGAAAATACTGAATCGACTCTATAATTTGTTTTGTTAATTTTTGCATGCAAGTTAGAAAGATAAATGCAAAATGGTGAGGTGTTACAACTCTTATCACAGACTAAGGGTTAACTTTTTTAACTGTAAAAAATAAGTAACAATCCAATAGAAAAGGAGGCAAAGGAGAGTTCCTATTTAAAATGGCTATATCCTATTTAAAATGATGTTAAAAGCCACTGACAGCAACAGAAATGCTAATTCAAACTATAAGATACCAGACACAAGATACTGATACAGAAATGATCATCTAGTACATGATTACATGAAAAAAGCAAGATGCAAAATAATGTGTGCAGTATGCTCCCTGTTGTGTAAATATTCTCTAGACACTGAAATACAAAGGCATATAAACACATGTCTGTCTATATTTATATATAGACAGTTTATTTCTAGAAAGGGATACAAGGAACTGATAACAGTGCCGACCTCTGGGTAGGAAAAGTAGATAGATGAGAGCCTGATAGGAGAAAAATTTACTGTTTCATCACACTTCTTTTTTGTGACTTTTTAATTTTGCACTATATTTTTGTGCAAATTTTTTTTAGTCTTTCTTGAAAGAAAGACTTTAACTTTTTTTTAGTCTTTCTTTCAAGAAAGACTGGACAACAGTGACCAATGAGGACACTGAATGCAAGGAAATGCCAGCTAGATAGTCTGCAACCTTCCATCTCTGCAATATGGCCTATCAGAAGGAGGATGACAAAGGTGTTGGGCTTTGAAGCCTAATGCAGCTACTTAACAGCCTTGACTTTGGGGAAGTTCTTTATTCTTACAGTGTCTGAGTTTCCACAGCTGTAAAACAGAAAGCTAAAATTTACATCTCAACAAGTTGCTGTCAAAATTAAGTATGATAACACATATAAAGCACCTAATTCAAGGCCTGGCAAGGAAGACATATTCTAAATAATGATGATGATCATGATGATAGTAACAACAACTCTAGTGCTGTGTTGCTCAGCCACATATATTCAACCCAACACGCAGCTCACCCACTGGCCTCAGCTTCCCATCTCATTACCAGAACACTCCAAGTCCCCAGGAGCCAAGAGTTGAATAATTACGAATTCCAAACACCAGTCAGAAAGACAAATGGAAACACCTATTTCAACTCCCACATGTGGCTGAGGAAGGAGTGGAGGACAGCTGTAGTTAGAAGACGGGGGGAAGAGGTAGAAACTCCAGTCTACTGACTCCCATTATACAGACTTCCCACCACAAACCTTCACATGTTGGCCAGGAATGGGCCTCTTTTCCTCAACTCCAATGGCCCCTCATTTTTCAAAGTTACCTTGTTTCACCTTCAAGAGCTCCATTTTCACTGTGGAGCGCCTACAGCACATCCCTCCATCAGGCGCCCTGGTCTCACTCCCTTGTGAACACAGAGTCCCAGTACCCACAAGGTCTCCTCTTCAGATTCTCACACACATTAGAGGGCAAAACTACCCTTCCTGCTGTGTTACAAAAGGCCAACTTTGTCAGTCTTCCAAAAGAGGGAGGAGAAAAAAGAAAGGATTAAAAAAAAAACTTCACTGAAGACTCTACCCTGACAGAAATGTGGTCCCCTCTCTCTAGAACCTGACTTCACAATGGATAAAGACAGTGCATCCTTAGAGCACTGGGTTTTCTTTGTGGTGATGGTGGCAGTGAGGTTTTTGTGTGTTTGTGTTGTTTTATTTTTCCTTCTTTCTGTGTTTGGTCTTTGAGAAAGATTCTCTTATGGTGGCTATCAATTCTCATTTAAAGAAATAAGGACAATGGTATTAATAATGAAACAAAAGTACTTTTTACTCTCTGTGGTCTGCAAGGAGTTTCACATTTCACTCAGAAAGAACTCCATGTTTTACTAATGTGAAAGTGTGTGGTTTTGGCGACAGCCAAGTTCTTCTAATATTCAACCTTCTGTTGTTTCTTACTTGCAATTTACAGTAAAACGAATCCCGACTTTTCCCCTTTGTCAAAATCAGCCCATTTTTAAGACACCCAGGCCACCTCAAACACTGTACTTGTCATGAATATCCCACTGGCATGAGCCTATTTAGATCCAGGTTTGTGCATTCATCTCCACCATGAAACAGAATGCCCAGATTTGGTCTTTGGACTCCACAGGACACCACTGTTCTGAAAAGGCACCGAAGAAAGGCCAGTACTATCTTTGCTTGTCTTCCCTTTCCCCTAAAGTCCTTTCAACCTTCATTTTTGGCTAAAGTTGAAGAGAGATATCAGGGCTGTGTGATTCTGCAATGGGAGAAAAGCTACCACTGTCACAATTTCCTTAGTCATCACCCTTACTTGGGGTACAGTACTCCATCTTGAGAAGTTCTTTTACAAGTGCTTAACCATCCTATCAAGCCTGGAAAATAGGGGATGCCACAGTTACTCTCCTCCACCATGTCTAGAAGAAACTTAGGCTCAAGGAAGGCAAGTGAATTGCCCAAGAGGCCTCCTGCAGTAAGTGGCAAGATCAGATCCTCAATCCCAGTTTTACTAGTCTAGAGCAAGGGCTTTTCCTGCTCTCGGCACTGCCTGAGGAGAAATACCTGGAGTTCCCCTCAACCCTGAGAACATCATTGCTTCCTCATGACACACTGTGACTCCACTGGCAAGGCCACCCATTAGCCTGTACTTGATGGCACAACTGTTTATGCAGGGATTGGTTTTGATTGTTCAATGTTTGGCCCATACCAGTGCTGAGGTATTTTCACTACCACTAGCGTCCATCAATTGTCAGATGTGTCACAGACAACCTGTTAATAGTCACTGTTAAAGTCCTAAAGTTCCAAATGAATTGTTTTTATTTAGAAACCGGCACTCTTTCCAAGTTATCCGTAGGATATTGTCACCCACACTTTCATTTATTTCCTTAAGTGGAAGAAGAGACAAGAGTTATGGCTAGATCTCCAGTTATTCCACTTAATCCCTGCCTGCCTTTCCTTGGTCACAGCCCACGGTGTGCTGTTATATGAACACAATCCACTGTAAGAGTCTTTGATGAGTAAAGGCTGAGGACTACTGCTGTAGATAAGGAGAGCAGAGGGCCCCACAAGAAGTTGGCTTTCCTAGAAAGAGAAGATAATATCTAAATTCCCTAATGACTGGGTAAACCTCCACCATCAGTCCTGAATTTGTTCTACAGCCTGATGTTTGGATAACAGAACTCCGAATGCCCCTCTTGTAATCCCCAGCTTGTAATCCCCAGCTGCCTCACTAAAAAATTTTGTCCAAAGAGAGCCACATGAATGTGTTATCTATTACTCAATGTGCACACACGCCCCCCACACACACACACCTCAGAGCACAGAACAGATCCAGTCCAGTACTGCAGATGATTAAAAATGCAGAACGGATCAGGAGAATTTACCTATCAGTGCCTAAAAGATAAACAGTCTTACAAGTTTTAATGAAGTTGGCTTGACCATCACTGTTATCAACTTATCTCTTGGGACTAAGTATATATTGTTTGTCTTCTCCACTAGACTGTAAGCTCTCTGCAGTGAAGGACCAATTCTTCATTCAAATAAACATTTAATAAACATCTGTTATGTGCCAGGCAGTAATCTAGATGGCAGAGATACAGCAAAGAATGAGAAAAGACTAAATGTCTGCACTCCTGGAGCCCTACTACGGCAGAAAATTCACAGACAGGGAAGTGAACACATAGTTTTGGGAGAGCAATAAATTCTTTTAAGAAATGTAAAATAGGGTATAGGAGATAGGGAGTGCTTCATGTGGGGAGAGGTGCTGTTATCTACATGACTTCTAGTTCTAACCATGAATATGGAGCTTTTAAAAGAATCCCCATGCCTATCTCATGCCTAGACATTCTGATCTAATTAGTTTGGGGATGGGCTTGTGCATCAATGCTTTTGAGGGCATTCCAGTGATTCTAACATACCATCAGGGTGAACAACCACTGGTTTGCTTGGTTTTGAAGGCAAACAGGCCTGGGCTTCCAGGTACCTATTACGTACCATCTGTGTGCCTGTGTGCTTTATCTCTGAGCCTCAGTGTCCTTATCTGTAAAAATAGGATAACAATAGTAATGCACACCCTTTTCGGTTACTGTAAGCATTAAATGATACATGTAACATGCCCAGCACGTGGAAAGGACTTAGGAAGTGTTGGCCAGCATGTACCATTATCTTTATCAATTAAAAATATGCATAGGAGATGCAAACAGGGAGACTGCAGGTCCAATATGGCCCTTTTATAAGTTTGGTTCACCATGTACTGTGTGGACTTTTAAAGTGCTTTGCTGTTGCTGTTAAGAGCCAAGGTTGATGAGCAAAACTTGCACTTTTCGCCTTCCATGAGGAAGTATCTCTCACAGTGTTTTTTTTTAAGAATTTGAATGAGATGCCAACATAAGACCCAAAGATCTCACGTAAAAATCTGACAATGCATTCCCATTGGCAAGAATTGATTAGCACCAGGCAGCCACCATCTTTTTCAGAGAGAGTCCTCATTGAGCTATCCACGTCCCCCATCACACCCTGTAGCTCCTTTCCAAAAGTGCACAATGACTGTGCCCGAGGACCAGTCACATTTCATCAGCACATTTGTATTGTTACCTTCTCTCCAGTAAAGAGGAGAACAAAGTATTCCCTATACCCAAGACGCCTACGTAGGAAAAGGAAAACTAGCTAAAAGGGCTTTGTATTTCATGAAGACACTAGAAGTATTCGTTTGTGGAAGCAAAGGCTATTTTTGTATATTACCTATGCAAATGCAGTGTGTCTGCGTCAAAAGCATAAAACTTGCATGTCACCTGTTCACTCTTCTACATAACTTACCTGGCCCCGTAGGCATATGACCTATCGTGGCCTGGGCACTGAAATAGGAACTCAGCAAATATTAGCTCCGTAATCTCACAACTTTGAGAGGTACTTTCCATTATCACCATTTTCAAAGATGAAGAAACTGAGCCTAGGAAAGGATAGGCAATGGTCTTGGGTCATATAAATAATAAATGGCAAAGTTAGCTGTGGAACCAGAACTGTCTGACGTCAAAGTCGAAACTTCTTCCACTTCGGGAACCATTTAATGTAATTTAACTATTGAGGAGAACAACAACTAGATGGGAAAATTCTTGGAAAGAACGCCAACAGTTTAGAACAGTATATCTCTCTCTCTGGCCAATGTACTTGGAGTTCATGCCACTAATGGTGAAGACCACCCCAATAATTTCTGGCAAATGTGTCAGACATTAGGAAACCTGCAGATTATACAGTGAAACCTGTTCTCTTTCTTTTGTCCCATGTAAAGATAGTTCCACTTTTATTTTTTTCAAGTTCATTTATTTATTTTGAGAGAGAGAGAGAGAGACTGGGGAGGGGGGGGTCATGTACACGGGGGAGGGGCAGAAAGAGAGGGAGACAGAGAATCCCAATGTAGCGCTCAATCCCATGAACCTGTGAGATCATGACCTGAGACAAAATCACGAATTGGACGCTTAACCAACTGAGCCACCCAAGGGCCCCTGGATAGTTCCACTTTTAAATCTACAGTCAAACAGATCACAAAAGGAAAAATGTATTTGCATGTGTACGCATGTCTGTGTTCACGTGTGTGTGTGTGTGTGTGTGTGTGTGTGTTGTGTTGACAAAGACCAAAACCAATGACTGAAATGGATGGGTGAAGACACATTCAGGCTCAGCTCAAACACTATCTCTTTGCTGAAGCCTCCCTTGATTCATCCAGTCAGAATTAACCTGCTACCAAATTCTAAAACAGGTTATGTGTACATATCTTAGATCTGTACATCACATCATATCTACATGTTATGTGTCAACATCCCCACCAAATTAGAATTCTCTGAAAAAAAAATGTTATTCACTTTTATATTATCCACCCCAATCCAGCCCTATCACCAATGTTAAGCACAAAACCCAGCACAGTCAGATGCAAAATAAGTGAATAAGTGAAGATAAGGTTGGCCATTTTCTACACATGTTTCTATAAGTAAATGTCTACTTGTATTAGCACCTATGGACCTAGGTTTTGTGGGAATGCAGAGATTAATTTTTCTAAACTTCAATTCAAGATGTGCATCAAATATACTGGAAGAGAAAAATGAAAAATGTACATACATAACCATAAAGCAGAAAAAATTAAAATTAAACCTTCTAAGAGATACACACAAAAAAAGTTCTGGCAGTTGAAAGAAATGTGCAAGATATGAGATTCCTCAGAATTTTGCTATAATCTTTATTTTAAGTGGTCAATTAAAATATATCTACCCAAATAAAGATGCAATTTCTTTCTCTGATAATTTACTGACATTTCTTTTTTCAAGTTGCTGACATTTAAGTATCAAAAGAGCTGTTAAGAAAGGTCTCAACCATAATGGGGAATTCAACTTTTTTTTTTTCATTTAAAGGAAGCTTAAGAGAAAGTAGCTTTGTATTTCAGCAATTCTAGAAGAGTTTGACTTTTCTGACAATATAAGTGGAAAGAAACTTGAGTCAAAACACACAAGAAAGAAAAAGATGCTCAAGATATTTCAAGTCTACAATTATTTGCTGAACACATGCTAAGTGCCAGGAAATATGTTAAGCTCTCCAAGGAAACAGAGCTCAGTCTTTATTTGGGGTAACTGTGGGGTACTGGTCCAGCAAAAAAACATTAGGATATAACTTTATGATAAGCAGTATAGAAGAGATGTGGGCAAAAGGCTAGGAGATTCAAGGGGGAGAGAAATTATGTAAATTAGGAATTCTACTGATAAATGTGGCATAGCACTATGAAAAGAAAACTAAATTGAGTAACTTGGCATTTGCATTATAATCCTGGTTTTGCCAATAATTTGGTGACAGAACTTGAGCAAGTCACTGCCTACATTTTAGACTTCAGTTTCTCCCATGATTTAAAAGGAGACAGGGGTGCCTGGATGGCTTAGTCAGTCAAGTGTCCAACTCTTGATTTTGGCTCAGGTCATGATCTCCCATTTCCTAAGATGGAGCCCCGCATAGGGCTCTGCACTGACAGCACAGAGCCTGCTTGGGATTCTCTCTCTCCCTCTCTCTCTGCCCCTCCAGCTCCACCCTCGTCTTTCTCTCAAAATAAATAAATAAACATTTTAAAAAATAATAATAAAAAGGAGACATATGGCCCTCCCAGTAGTCACATTCTACAAAGCTGAGTATTAAATTAAATAACCTTCTGAACTAGAATTATGGTAAGAGAAAGTAAGTTTCCTACTATGTTGTTTGAATCCATTTGCCCTCTTCAATGTGTGTCAACCAACAGATTCAAAAGCAATAAATCTAGCAGCTACACAGAATTTGATATTTTCATTATAATTTACATGAGCGACTAAATTTTATGTCATTTCATCTTAAAGGCTAGAGTAGTCCTACAAGGTCAAGGGGGGAAATATGGAGGCAGGCAGAGAAGTAGGGTGGATTTCCATGAGGGCTCCCCCTCCATTTCCAGGCACAGAAGGGACAGGGTAATTCTAGGTCCAGCTGCCATCAGTCAGTGCTGATTCAGTTGGTAGGAAAAGTAAGAACTTTACTGCGCATCAGAAATGACTCCATTATATCTTTCCAATGTCATCTCTCACCATTACTTCCTCTGAAATCTTTATTTTATAAACAAACATTGCCAAACTTGCCTTGCCAAATCAGAATCTCAAGGGAGGGTGCTAGAAATCTGTATTATTAATAGCAAGTGATTACAATGATCGGAAAAGTCATGGAAATCCTATTCCAGAACATTCAAACTACTCTTATTCATCACAAATGCCCTGTTGCTTGTTCCTTTTGTGTTTCTTCTGCCTGTGGTGTGTTTCTCCCATCTCTGCCTGGTGACATACACTTACCTATCCTTCAGGTCCCAGTTAAAGTGCCACCTGATTCTACCACCTGAGTATTCTCACACATATATTTCTTATTTCCTCTGTTGGATTATGAGCTCTTAGAGATGGGTGAAGGGATGAGATTCATTCATTCATTCAATCAACAGATATTTATAAAGCATCTGCCATATGCCAGGCACTGCTCTGGGCACTAGTGACAAAGCAATGAACAAGACCAAGTTCACTATTTTCATGGACCTTCTAGCACAGGTGTTGGCAAACTGTGGTCCACAGACCAAATCTGGGTCAATGCGTGTTTTTGTAAAATTGTATTGAAACATAGTCACACTCAATTATTTCCATATTGTTTATGACAGAGTTGAGTATTTCACTTTTTATATTGTAATATTTATATTTACTTTATATTGTCAGCAGAATGAGTAGCTATAACAGAGACCATATGGCCCACAGAGGCTAAAATATTTACCATCTGTCCCTTTACAGAAAAGTTTGCTGACCCCTGTTCTAGTATATCCTTCCCACACAGCACCATGCCTGGTTGACAGTAGGCAACTAATAAAGGCTTAGAGCATAAAATAAAGGTAGAAATTGAGAATAAGATCATAGAAGGCAGGTCCTACAGCTGAATCTCACCCAGTCCCCATTTTCCTCCTTAATTATGCAACACTAATTTCCATCCAGGATAGAATGATATTAGCAATGCTATAGTTTGGCATGATTACAAAGAGAGGGGGCAAGCTTTCAAACCTAGAAAAGTTAAGAATGAAATAAATTTGCTATATCTTCAAAAGTCGTTACTATTTCAGTCTCATTTGTGGTTGTAACAGCTGGCCTGGCATAAAATACATCACAATAGCTGCCCTTCTGCCTTTCTAGAGCTTACAAAAGTTGGGGGAGAAGTTGGTACTATATTTCATTGGTTTGTTTGCTTCCATGAGACGCAGCTTGGGGAGGGAACCTTTGCACCTTTTGGATCAAGCTAATGAAACTCCAGTTAAATGGAAACATACACACACAGCTGCACATGAGGAAAACCTCATTCTGTCAAATACTAAAGTAAAGCTTATAGATTCAATCTTATATCCAGATCCTCAGAATGGTCTTCTTTATCATGCCCCATGCAAACCTTCTCACCTTTCACGAAACGAACTGAAAGCTGTGCTATTTGTGGGCTGCTTTTCAGAGGCTGAGTTACTATAAAACTGGAAGTGGAGAGCCGATACACAGCTAAGGTTTTACAAGCACTGTGCGGTGTGGTTTACTGCAAAGAGTAACAGCTTTAGAATCAAACAAGTCTTGATTTCACCAAAGCTTCGCTACTTGTCAACCATGTAAATTTGGGCAAATCATTTAGCTTCTGTGAGTCTTTGCCTTACATTATGGGAATAACACAAGTTACATCACAGGGCTGCTGTGAGAATTCAGTAAGATAGGTAAGTCCTAAGGTAGGTAAATGCAAGCAGCTTTCTCAGAATCAGAAGAAAATAGGTTTTCAGTAACAGTTGGTTCCTTTCCTTCCATTTTATCCAATAACAAGTGCAAAACAAATCCCCACACCTCAAAAATACCTGTGTATATAATACACCTAAACTCCCTGAAAGTGTTATATTTTTTACTCAATAAATTTGGAAAGACAGCATCTCTACATCTATGACTCTTTCTTAGTCCAAACTCAAGAAAATTCTTTCCCTTTTGAATTCACTATTCAGAAGTGATATAATAGCTCTTGTGTAAGGGCATCTGGGTGGCTCAGTCAGTTGAGCATCTGACTTCAGCTCAGGTCACAATCTCATGGTTCGCGAGTTCGAGACCCGCATCTGGCTCTCTGCTGTCGGCACATAGCATGCTGTCCTCCTCTCTCTCTGCCCGTCCCCCACTCATTCATATCTCTCTCTCTCTCTCTCTCTCTCTCTCAATAAATTTTTAAAATAGCCCTTATTCTATCTCCTGGTGACTGATTTCTAGCAAAATATTAGTTGAAAAAACATTCCCCAAAATGCATTACATTAAGAGCACCCTGATAAGCATCACAGAATGGTTTATCAGGTCAGTTCTGAACACCCCTCCAGATTTTGAAGTGATACAAAAATGGTCAAGTCCCAGTCATTTTCACTTTCTGGTCCTGGTGTCCTTGGACCAGATACCCTGTGATACCCTTTGTAAAATGCAACAAAGAAATTCATATGCTTCCATCAAAATAGTCACCATTCATTTTACAGATAGACATAGACGGGTGAGGAGATGGATGTGGGTGACAGATGAAGACGGAGAGAGATAAATGAGAAGGTGGGGAATGGCCACAGGATGGCTGATTACATGGATGACTGGATGGACAGGTGGGAGGATGGGTGGGTGGGCACATGGACAAATGGGGGGATGGAACTCATGCAAATGTACAAGGCAAGATGCTAGGCAGACATACAGAAATGCAGAAGAGAGAGAGAGACAGAGACAGAGACAGAGACAAAGACGTAAGTCCATGACAAAAAGATCAATCTCAGGACCGAAATACCAGCAAAATTCCCTCTCCTAGCCTACTGCTCCTTAAATCTCCATTTTAAAATATCCAAAGGGCTCTCTTCATCATTATGTCATCGCATCCAAAAATGTGGTAACTATAGGATTATATATGTGCCCAGCAACAGAAAATGAATCCTTTGGGCAAAACAAATTTACCACATCCTCCTAATAAGAGAATATAAAACTATTCCAGAAGGCATAAAGCAACCTATCTGATGTAATGCATTATGCGACTAACCATGCTATTTTTCAATGTTTCTCTAATTAATGTTATGTTAATTAAGAGAACTTGGCCTAATAGATTTTGCTGCAGTCAGAATTTTCTCTAAATTAACAATTCTACAGGTCTACCTTTACCTTGACTGAGCTCTTAACTAAAAGTACTGCTCAACTCCAGTCCAATACATATTAATTTAGGATGAAATAAAATATGCCAAATTCCTCTACTGCCAAAACACTTGTCAACTGCCTATCCCTTGTTTTATAGCAAGTTCCCTTCTCAGTAAACAGGAAGCACTGTTCACTGTGCTATGGAAAATGGAAACAATGGTCAAGTATCTCACAATTCATGCAAACACATTACTCACATAATACAACACTATGTAATGATTAAAATGTATACTTCTGCCGGATGTTTAACCACACTAGAAAGTGTTTACAATGTAATAGCATGTAAAGAAAGCATGTAATAATAAGTATGTGTAACATGACCCCCCTTTAAAAAAAGAATAGAGTGGTAAACGTGTAAAATAGTTATCCTGGATAGTAAGTAGGGGTGTTTTCATTTTCTTCCCCATACTCGTTGGCATTTTAATTTTCGAAAGTTAGTATACTTAACTTTTATAATTGAAAATGAAAGGTTATTTTGTTTTAGGAAAGAGACCAGCACCCATGCTAAAAAAGATAAAATAAGAATAGTTTGTGTGTTTGTTTCCATTTACAGAGTATTTACACAAGCATTCACTCATGTGATCCACTCAACAACTCAGAGAGATGGAGTTGAGAATCCCCACCAACAGCCAGTCAGTCAAGCTCATAGAGCAAACTGGGACAGCACACCGACTCAAGGTTTCCTGATGTTCTATAGTCTTCTTTACAATGACCATTAACTTATCTAGGAAAAGAGTTGGTCTTGAGGTTTTTGGGGTTTTTTCTTTTAATAATGGGGGTTCCAAAACTGCCCAAAGTACCAACATCACACCCTATTTAAAAAAAAACAAAAACAGGGACACCTAGGTGGCTCAGTCAGTTAAGCGTCTGATTGCGGCTTAGGTCATGATCTCATAGTTCGTGAGTTCGAGCCCCATGTCAGGCTCTGTGCTGACAGCTCAGAGCCTGGAGCCTGCTCCAGATTCTGTGTCTCCCTCTCTCTCTGCCCCTCCCCAATTCACGTTCTGTCTCTCTCTCTCCATCTCTCTCTCTCTTTCTCAAAAATAAATAAACATTAAAAAAAAACACATACAAGCACACCTAAGCCCCTTAGTCCCTTGCCCCCAAAATGGGAGGGAAAGACCTTGTGCAAGAACAACACATTTACTGCTGTTACTATTTTCATAAACAGGTAAAGCCAATTATCCTAATGGGACCAGTCCAATCTATAAAGGAGATGTCCGGGCACAATTTTTAAAAAGACAAAGTCTGACCTAGATAAGCAAATCTGAGACAAAGATTCGAAAGCTGCTTAAGGCGACAGAATGCTGAAGGAGGTTCAGAGTCAGCATCGAAGAAACACCACAGTTCAAACCTAGCTGGTCTTGGGATGACTCACCAGTATTGCTGTGACACCTTCCTGCCCCATTCATCAGACAGGTTTTTCCATTAGAATTTACTGACGATGTCATCGCTCCCCGGTGAGGTGGTAAGATCAATTCTGCAGTTTTAAATTGGGGAACATATGACTGAAAAGTCGTAACACTGATTCCACTTAGCACATTCAAAAAAGCCCAAGGACAGCGCAGTCTCAGTTGAAGGAACATTTGCCTCCGTTTTACCTCCACCCGTGAGCAAACTCACCAAAGACTGCCTGTTCTGGAGTTTTGGACTAAAGAGCTAACGGATTCTGACAAAATATGGCGCATTGCTAAAGGTATAAGGCAGATTGATTATGTAGGGAATATACAGAGACGAAGGCTAGACCTGCTTAGGGCCAGGGGCAAAAAAGGAAGTTGGATTTTTTGTGAAAAAGTTGCAACTTATAGAATAAAATGGAGCCTCATGATTGGCTTCACCTTCAGTGGGGACGGCCCTCAGTTCCCCTCCTGTGGAAACTTCTAGAACAGAACCCATAATCACATACGTGTAGGAGCAAGAGTGTTGCTGGGCAGAATAAATACTCATTATGGGAATGAGCCTGGAGAATAAAAGAAGCAAGATGGTCAGGACACGGAGCCTTTGTTCCCTCATGGTATCATCCAGCTTCCTCTCCAGCTAAGGCCACAGCCTTTTAGAGACCTTCTTACTCTCTTTCATGCCCTGAGTGGGTCTTCCTCACTCTGGAACCAAGGGATTAAGTGTCTTTTAAAAAGCTTTAATTCCAAGCACTGCATGCCACAAAGGAACTGATAACAGTACTTTTTAATAAACAGGGGTGCCCTTCGGAATGACCCAGAAAAGGTTTTAAAAACGCTAACGCCCAGGTCCACAACCCAAAATGTAGGGATGCAGTCTGAAAATCTGAATTCCAGTAGGATTTCCCTAACTGAGGCTGATCCACAAACTCAAGTTGAGAAACAACTACTGTCTGGAGCAATCGCCAGCTTGGGTACTCTTGGCCACCGAGGGTATCTGGGAAAGTGTCCCAGGAGCATCAAGTGGCCAGTAGCTAACCTGTGTTCATGGTGGACAAAAGAAGGAGGGGAGAACCAAAGAGCGGCTGGGGTAACAGTGAGGTTTCCCAAGGCGCCAGAAAGTTACCTCCAAGAGAAGGGCCAGTATAATCTGTCAAACATCTCCAGAAGAATGGATCCACTTGAGAGCCCAGGAATAAGGTAAACAGGGATACTGGGGCAGGATTTGGGTTTTGCAGGGGTAGGTTTGCAAAAAGGCATTCACCTTAGGAAGGCTAGTTAATCAATCTACACAATATATACAGTTTGGGATCTTAAAAAAATAGGACAGGAGGTAAAAGTGGTGAGCATATCCAATAGGCTCTGGATAAATCCTGAATTGGAAGGAATTTGCCACAGGTCCCCAAATCAAAAATGTATAATCTATCATGGCTACTAAATAGCTCTGACAAATCTCTTCAGCTAAACAAGGTAGAAAGCTTAACTAATTACATCTCCCCGATTCCTTTGGAAGTCGAAACCAAGTGTAATTCAGTCGGCTTGTGAATCCCTATAAACAAATCCTACTGTTTCACTTGACTATGAAATCCCCAATACAAACCAAAGGAATACAAGTGGCTAATGAATCTGAGTTCGAGTGTCCTTAGATAATGTTCCTTACATCTGTCTACTGTTTTCTTCATTTGTAAAATGAAATAACAAACTCTTCTCGGCAGTATATATGTGTGGGTGTATATATAAATAAATATAAATACATATATATATATATATAAAATATCCTAGAGAGTTCTCAAATAATGAAATACCTAGCTCTAATTGCTAAATTACCTAGTGACTTATATTTATAAAACCTAATACACATCCCTTTGTTTTCTAGAAGCAACATATAGCTCCTAATTGATACCATTAATCTGTTCAATTCCTGACTTGCCAGAATCCCTTCTGCTTTATCCCAAAGTCCAAAAATGGAATTTATCTATTTGATAAGATTCTCCCCCACCTCTATTATCATTATGGAATTTATGCCTTCACTCCATGGATTTCATTATCCCGCGACATTCTCTAAAAAGAAGGCTGAGAGGGAAGCAAAGAGCCTGGTATTCCCGTGTGGTTGCTTTCTCTGAAATGGGGGCTCATTCTTGCACTACAGACCTTGACAACATGACGAAAGACCTGCTGGTCCAGTCGGAGTTCTGGAAGTGTGTCCTGCCATCGGTGTTTCCCAAGCAGATTAAGTAGCTTGTATTACAGACTGAATTACAGCATTCTCTGCTCAGAAAACTGTCCTTCGTTCCCACGCTGTGGCCCTGCCCTACCCTTCCAGCTTCCTGTCCCACCCCCACCCCACCTCCAGCCCCGGAAGGAACCATCTGGCAATGTGAGAAAGAGTTGGGGGCGAAGAGCCTGCTAATAGCAGAACACCTTTCTACCTTGCTTTTTGTTCTTTTTCAAGCGGGCCTCCCCTCCACCAGCCTTGTCTGCAGGGGAGGAATGGGTGAGTTACCCAGCTATTGAGTTTAGAGCAGGAACTAGATACTCAGCTGCTTCTTTGCAGGCTTGGGATTTACCTGACTGCTGGAAGCACACACTCCCTGCTACTCAAGGTTAGGGATTTTATAGGCAAAGTCGCCTACTGGGGAGCTGTCATGCGCAGGGATTATCTGAGAGAAGGAGGGAAACTGATTCAGAGATGTGGAATCAGAAAGCCCACTGAGCTGACGACATAAAGCCCATTCTACAACCTAGTCTTTGTCTCCAGCTGCCTGACTGCTGCAGTACTTACGACTGGGTCCTAAATGGGTACAAAAGAATAGGAGGCAGACAGAGCAGCAAAGGAAGCTGGGACTGAGGCTTGGGGGCCAAGGCAGAGGCTAATAACTTCAGTCTCCATTAGGCTCCTTAGGCCCAGACATATCCCCTATACTAACCTCACTGACGGCCCCCTACAGTGCACCTGGGCACATCAGAACCTCCTGCTCTCCTGTCATCCCCAGGGCCCCTTCCAAAACCTTTGTCTTGCCCTGTCCTGACCCCCAGGCCACGATCCAGACCCAGCCTTCTCAGATGTAGCCATCCTCAGGGATCTCTTCATTCTCTGCTCCTTGTCTCTTCCAAACTTTGGAATGACATTTCTTTGACACTCTCTAAGTGTCATTTTTTTAAGTATAAAGTATAAAGCCATTTTTTAAGTATAGGACACATCTCTAGAAGGGTCTAAGTTCCTTCAACGTCAGGAGTTGAGCCCCCCTCATCTCCATGGAGTCCTCCTTTGGTGCAAGTTAATTAACGTTTATTGAAAACTTATTATTCACCAGGCATAAAACCAAGAGCATTACACATTATCCCGTTTAATGAATAGATACAGGAAGTAGATACAATTATTCTCTAGAAGGAACAGGATCTATGCTCAAAAAGGCTCACCGTTCTAAGCACATCTTGCTGTCTCTGGTATAAATATGGGGATGCTTGTGGACAAGACGCAGAACAACAGACAGGGACGGGAAGTGAGGACCAGAGGGCAAGTTTAGTTCAAAACTAAGGGTTCTGCCTTCACTGCCTTGACGTTCACCTACAGGGCCTCTGGGGTCTAAGGGGAAAAGGAATTCTCACTTTACAAAAAAAATGGAAATGGAGAAAAATAAAAATACATATGGTCATGGCTCCATAAAGGGTCTCATTGGCCAATGTGAGCAGGCCTCCCCATCCCCAATCCTTGCTCTGAAAACAGAGGCCTGGATGTCTGCGGCGGTGTCACCAGATTTATAACAAGCCCGGGAATTGCTAGAATCACAAGGCCCAGACCAGACCCGTTCAAATAGAGCTGGAAGCTTTCTAGTAACTCCAACCGTGCATGGGGGGTGAGCTGCTCAGAGAAGTGAGTCACTTACTGGAAGCTGTGCTTGCCTGCATTACTCAGCTGATATTAATACACCCACTTGTTCATTAAAGTTTAATTGGAGTTCATGTGAATTGGTTTCACCGGATACTTAATCAAAGAGAAGTGTTTGCGTATGAACTGTTCCCATGAAGCTAGAAAGCGCCACTTTCCTCCAACCTCTGTGCATACCCACTGGCTGCTCTTCTAACTATGCTGACACAAGTAAGTTAGTCCCAGAGGGTGGAACAATGGTCTTGGAGGAGGGGGGGAAACGGTCCAGACAAACACAAAACTAGAGTAAACGAAAAATGCTTTCTGAAGCATAGCCGCAGTTCCCTAACTCATCAGCGACAGCCTGAAATCAGCCAGGACTCAAATCCCCACTTTTTTTGGTTTTTTTTTATGTGTATTTATTTTTGAGAGAGAGAAAGAGACAAACAGGGGAAGGGGCAGAGAGAGAAGGAGACACAGAAGCCGAAGCAGGCTCCAGGCTCCGAGCTGTTAGCACAGAGCCTGATGCGGGGCTTAGACTCACAAACCAGGAGATCATGACCTGAGCCAAAGTCGGACGCTTAACTGACTGAGCTCCCCAGGTGCCCTTCAAATCCTAACTTCTAATTAGGATCCTGTTCCTATGCTGGGTCTGTTACCAAAGCTACGGGGATCCTTCTTTCCCTGGGCACCTGTCTTTCATGCGTACATCTCTATTTTAAAAATAGGTGGATAAGGAAATTAACCATCATTCAACATAATCACACATTTCTCTTGTACTGACAAGCAAACCATGAACACAATCCCAAACGCCTATTTATACAATCAGGGCTGTCAGTACCCTGTTATTTCTTATCGGATATCTCACTAATCAACATTTCTGGAAGTATAAAATTTGAAAGCTCCTGAAAAGATTGCCCATGAAGTTGGGGAGAAATAGATTTCTAGATTGGTTGGTGTGGACGTTGTCACTTTTTCCTTAGGCGTGGTCACGATTTTTAAGTGCGTGTGACTTCTTGGTCCCAAACAAACCAAGATGAGTTAAAAACTCAACACTCACTATTTGAATCACAGAAGCAACCCTCATAGATTGCGCATTGAAAGGCAATGTACTTAATTTTTTCAAGTGTTTGTTTATTTTTGAGAGAGAGAGTGCGAGCGGGGGAGGGGCAGAGATAGAGGGAGACACAGAATCGGAAGCAGGCTCCAGGCTCCCAGCTGTCACCACAGAACCCAATGCGGGGATGGAACCCACGAACCTCGAAATCATGACCTGAGCTGAAGTCGGACGCTTAACAGACTGAGCCACCCAGGCACCCTGCAATGTACTTACTTTTTAACAGCTTTATTGAGATATAATTCACAAGCTATACAATTCATCCATGTAAAGTCCATTTAAAGTTCAGTTTTCAGTATACATACTCACAAAGTTATGCAACCATTACCACAATCTAATGGTTGAATATTTTTCTTGCCCCAAAAAGAAGCCCATACCCATTAGAAGCCTCTCCCTATGCCCCGCCCCACCCCTGCCAACAACCATTCATCTCTGTCTCAAAAAACTCTATGGACCTGCCTGTTACGGACAAATCATATCATATAATATGTGGTCTTTGGTCTTCTTTTACTTATTGTAATGTTTTCAACATTCATTCCTCCGGTAATTTATATCAGGACTTTATTCCTTTTTTATTGCTGAATAATATCACAACAGAAATACCACATTTTGCTTATCCACTCAGCAATCTACCTTCTAAAAATAAAATAGACCCCCATTTACATCAGCATAGCGAATTACTTCACACTCAGCTCGACAGATCATTTGCTTATTCCCTCCATGATCCATTCATGAGTATCCTTTCATACATGTAAGGAAAATGACCCCATGGGAGGGACCTCCTGAGTGTGGGAGGAGGTGGCAGAGTCTTATAGCATAGGCCATTCTGAACTTAAAGTTAATCAAGATGAACCATCGAGGGCACCTGGGTGGCTCAGTCGGTTAAGTGTCTGACTATTGAATTCAGCTCAGATCATGATGTCGCAGTTTGTGGGTTTGAGCCTCACATCGGGCTCTGTGCTGACGGTGCGGAGCCTCCTTGGGATTCTCTCTCTCCCTCTCTCTCTTAAAATAAATAAATTAATTTTAAAAATGTTTAAAAAAGATGACCCATCTATGCATTGTTTCACAGTTTACGAAGTGTTCTCACTGACATGATGTAGCTAGACTGTGGCTCCCTACCAAAGGAGCCATGCTCTCTGTATTCCTGACTTCTCCCCGGTGCCACGCAGAGCTTGGAATGCACCAAAAGAGCAACACTCACAACTGTCTCTGTCTGAAGCAAAACTGCCCTTTTCAGCTTCTTAAGATATGACGCAATTACTTAGTAATAAGCACCTACTAGGTGCTAGGCATCCTCATGGTGATTAATAAGACATGACACCTGCTTTCCAGGACTTCAGAATCTAGCAGAAAAGACCAAACCAATGCACAAAGACAAATTAATGTCAGACTAAACAGAATTAAAGGTGGTGAGACAAACTCAGAGAAAGGACCCTTCAGCTTGGTATGTCTCCCTTGTCATGCTAGTAATCTCATTTTTAACCTTGTTGGAGCTAATTATTATATGACAAGCATGGATGGTAGATTTTCATGAATACTGAGAATTCATAACTATGTGTGTGCTGAAAATATACAAGCTGGGACATAAAATAGAGCCAATTTTAGCATCCACATCAGTAACATTACCAAGTAATACAGACTTAGGAGACCACCAAAGATGTGAAGTAAAGACGGGCGCCTGGGTGGCTCAGTCAGTTAAGCGTCCAACTTTGGCTCAGGTCATGATCTTGCAGTTTTTGGGTTCGAGCCCCGCGTCGGGCTCTGTGCTGACAGCTCAGAGCCTGGAGCCTGCTTCAGATTCTGTGTCTCCCTCTCTCTGCCCCTCCCCTGCTCGCTTGCATGCTCTCTCTCTCTCTCTCTCTCTCTCTCCCAAAAATAAATAAACATTAAAAAAAATTAACTAAAAACATTTTTAAAAGACAGGAAATAGAGTCATCTGTCCAAACTGAAACTCTCTTCCTCCTTCTTAAGCGGCCAAGACACTGTGAGAAAGCTAGCAATTCACTCAGAAGTTGTCACTAAGAAACCATCTAGTGCGAAGGAAAGTAGTAGGTTGCCAAAATACATGTAATCTAACCCACATTCTAATACATGAAGCTAATAATACAGTACTGGGCTTATTTGATGCCATGTGTCTAAGGGGCTTGAAGACTTTTGCCAAAGAAATCTCAGTCCTTCCCACCTTCCAAAGTAAGGGCAGCACTGACTCTAAGTCTTTATGAAACTCAAGAGCGTCTTTCATTACTCTGTTCTGTATTTGGTGAACACATTCAAGCTTCCAGATAAAAAGGCACCTTGCGGGGTGCCTGGGTGGCTCAGTCAGTTGAGAGTCTGACTCCTCTTGATCTTGGCTCAGGTCATGATCTCAGCACTCATGAGATGGAGCCCTGCACTGGGCTTTGCACTGACAGCACAAAGCCTACTTGGGATTCTCTCTCTCTCTCTCTCTCTCTCTCTCTCTCTCTCTCTGTCTCTCTCCCTCTCCCCTTCTCATGTTCTCTCTCTCTGGCTCTCTCTCAAAATAAATGCTTTTTAAAAAGGCCACCTTGTAATCAAAACTAAAATTCAAACTCGTGTTTCTGGGGGTTTTTTTCTGTTTGTTTTTGTTTGTTTTTTCAGTATAGACAAGTTTACCCCTTTTGGATCCAGCTCATGGAACAGATTAGGTTTTCATAGAAACCAGAAACAACTGATCACTTAATGAAAGCTTCTTTCACTTAAAACCTCTACCAGCATGAAACCCTCCAGAACATACTCATTGAGTTTGCACATCAGTACAAGTATTCCTCTTTAAATTCCCACACCAAGTTCTCACATCCTGTTTCCTAATTAACTCATGAAAAAAACAGACTTTTACCTTCACCTCTCTTTTTCATTAAAGCAAGTTTCAGGAAATATAGTGACATTTGACTTCTGAAAAGCACATGCTGGTTTACAAGAAATCCTAGAGATTCATCGCTATTTATAGTTGGGGAGAAACAAGTCATATCAAGTCAGAGTTAACTTTTTAACCAAATGAAAAAAGAACAAAAAAAAGGCAACCATTTCTTTTTTAGATTTATTACATCTCTATCTAACTTGGGTAGCGCTTGGTAAGAATGACTTCATTACACTCAAATCAGGGTGGTGAAGCAGAACGCCCCTGAGTTAGAGGTTCTGCATTTGCATCCACCACTGCTTTAAGAAAACTCACTTCATCCCTCCAAATCTGTTTCATCATCTGTAAAAGGGACATCATAAGCTCCACCTTGCCTAACTCATAGGGATGCCATCGGAGGCACTTAAGAAAATGTGTTTTTAATGGCTTTGAGAACTATAGAGTTCCATATACAATGTAAGGTATTATCCTAACTTCTTTTCCTATAAAAACATTTTTAAATGACACTAACAAATACTTTTGCCCTTCTGTTTCTATTTTGAATAAGCCAGAGAAACATCCCCACTCTTAACCCTACCAATTCCTGGAAGCTTCACTCTCACACACACACACACACACACACACACACACATACTTTGTCAGGAAAACTGCTGGTTAGGATAACCAACCCAAGAAAACACAAGATCCTGAAGAACCTTTTGCCTTGGAGATATCCTCAGCAGCATAACTTTCACATTGTCTTTCAGTATATTCTTATTTTTTGAAGGTGGGCGAAATATATTAAGAATATATCACCTTTCAAAAAGTGGTATACAAAACTCCCACACACCTCCTTCTGGTGCAGGAAAAATGGTCTCAGGAAGAGCAGCCCCAGTGTATCAGTGTTTTCTACGGGGAAGGAAAATGGGGGGTCAGCTCTGAGGACATGACCCAGGCACATGCAGACTGCGGGAAGCCAGAACCCGCCTGCATGACACGGGGGAAATACCACCCTACCAGCCATCTCTGACCAACAAACTGACCCTTGGTAGCCACACAGCAACTCTCCATGAAGCAGCTTTTCAAGGACATGGATGCAGTTCACTCCAACGCATACTCTACCATCTGAAGTTTACGCTCTCAACTACCATCTGCAAATAAGCAAAGGTCAAGGATGGAGAAGCAAAGAACTTCTTCAACACCATTAGTGGCTGGACAAATGCAACTCCTATGTCCCAGGCTAAACTGGCCCCCTGTCCTTAAGTGACTAGGACAGGCTCCTTTTAAAATAGTCCTGAACTCTGCACCTGCCTTCACCATTGCAGTGCAATGAGATCCTAAGAGTTAATACTAACATATATAATTATATATAGTTAAAAGTAAGTTAACACTTACAGAGGGCTTGCTATGCCGGGCACCGTTCTACATGCTTTACATTCATTCTTTAATGGATTGTTTAACTTATTTAGCCCTTACCAGGATCCTATGAGGTAAGTCCATATTATAGTTGGGAAATTGGAGCATAAAGAAAGGAAGCTGTTTGCCCAAGGTCACACAATATGATGGGGTGGAACAACGGATTTAAAACCAAGCAATCTCGCCTGGGTGGCACCTCCTACTCAGTACATAACACTGCCTGTTCCTAGGCACTCCCAACATTGGCTGAACACCCACCAGGACCCAGGCACCCCTGGAGACTCTCTTCTAATTTATTCTCACAATGACATTGGGAGACAGATTTTATGATCCCTAATTCAAAGGAAGACACTGAGATTCTAAGAGGTAATTGAAGTGAGGTTTTTTAGAAATACTAAGAAGCATACTAGAATCTGAACTGTCCAATTTCAAGAGGAGGGCTCTTTATAGACATCCAGGTTTTGTACCAGCCCTGACATCAAGTAACTACACAGCCTTCTAATCATCATTGGCACTACTTACCCATTCATACGTTTCCTGCCAAGTGCTGCAGTAGAAAAAACCTGTATTTAGAAGACAGGAAAACCAGAGGGGTTCCACCAGTTGCTGGTGACTTGGACAAATTACTTAGCCCCTCTGTGCCTAGGTTTCCTCATCTAACCAATGAAAATAGTACCTGCCACGGTCTCATAAAATTGTTATAAAAATTAAATGACATGTTCCCCTTAAAACACGATGACAATGATGCATACATAATAAGTGCTCAACGAAAATTAATCCAATGGATAACTGAATGAAAAATTAAGATTAAATGGTATAATCTAAGAAAAATTCCTAATATGGTTCCTCTCACGAAATAGCTGCTCAAAAACAAAAACACTATTCATTTATTGTTAATATCCTGATAACGTAAACATGTCCTGAGTCTCCCAGCTCTGTCTGATGTAACCTATAAATACCAGAGTTTTATAAACACCAGCATCTTACACATTACAGACGTTCAGAGTCAATGATTATATGTTCTTTCTCTGAACTCACTAAGGAAAGAAAATCTAAGATGCTAAGACAGCTTCTCTGAAAGCTTGGGGGCTTCAGTTGTCCATTTTCACCCCAAATTATATCTTCTGTTTGAAAATTATTACCCATAATTGAAGCCTAAAACACACCAAGAAGCAGCAATGCAATGTTCCTATTCATTTCTGAGGCACTCCACAAGAAATAAAGAAAAATGATTTCCCAATCTCCACACTGTTAAAACTCATCTCTGTTGTCTCTACAAAGACCACCACATTACTTGTAAAATCATTTCTTTTGTACCAGGCCCTTCACAGATAGTAATCGCAAGTGCTTTCCTGAGTCAGTCACTAGTGAGAGAAAGAGAGAATGAGAGAGAGAGATTGTAAATGCAAGTAATGGAAGACATTTGTTATCAAGAGAAAATTCACATGGCAGAATTGCTTCAACCAGGACATCAAAGGAAAAACAGCCACAAGAGTACATCATTAAATCTGGGGGAAATTTGCCTGTATGTGTGTATATATGTGTGTACACAGGTGTGTATATGTACAGGTGTGTGTATGTATAGATTTGTGTGTGCAGTTGTGTGTGTATATGTATAGATGTGTGTGTGCGCAGATGTGTGCATGTGCAGATACATGTATAGATGTTTGCAGGTATATTCATGTATAGGTCTGTGTGTGTGCACAGGTGTGTGCATGTATAGACGTGTGCATGTGTGCAGATGTGTAGATGTATGTGTGCAGGTGTGTATACATATGGATGTAGACAAGTATATCCATGTATAGGTGTGTGTGTATACAGGTCTGTGTATGTATAGGTGTGTGTGCATGTATAAATGTGTGATGTGTGCAGGTGTGTATATGTATAGATGTGTACATGTATACAGGTGTGTGTATGTATAGATATGTGAGTGTACAAGTGTGTGTATGTATAGATGTGTGTGTGTGTACAGATTGTGTGTGTGTATGTATAGACGTGTGTGCAGGTATATGTATGAATGATGTGTGCGCAGGTGAGTGTATAGATGTGTGTGTAGGTGTGTATGTCTGTACAACGTGCAGGTGTGTGTACGTATAGATGTGTGTGTACATGTACAGATGTGTGCGTGTACAGGTGTGCACATGCACACACACAGACGCACACACAGAAAAGAGCCAGCACGACAACCACCCAGGGCAGGAGAAAGGGCGCCCACACCAGGATGTTTGGACAACAGTGTGAAGGGTCGCGAAGCTGAGCCAGGCCTGGGGATGGAAAGACAGGGTCTCACAGCTGGACTCTGCCCTTCGACCGCTTCACCTGGAACGTGGCCTTTCAACTCCTATTCTCAGAACGGAGCCCTCCCAGGACTGGTGTGAGATGTGAGCAACAAAAGAGCCGTGAGAGCATTTCAGACACCCAGGCAGACACAAACGGGCATCACCACCCCTCTATTCCAATGCCAAACATGGTGACTTTTTGAGCCAGCGAGCCTCACAAGTGGAGTCTATTCCTATCACGGGCCGCTTTCAGCAAAGCAAGAAGGGATGCGGCCAATGTTCCAAAGAGGCAATGCTTTTTAATTCCATATTATTTCCAAAACAAAAAAGCAAAATCTTTCCCCCCCCTTTTGTTTTTCCAAATAAAAATAAATTATAGCCCTAACTTGATAATAAATGCAGGCTGGAGCTGTCCTTAAGTAAAAGCTTTTGATAACAAATTGCCTGCACTAACTGCTATTTTATTGCTGAATTTTTTATTGTTGCTTAAGCACAGCAATTATGCTAATAAGCCTGGGAGGATGGTACATCGAGTATTGAATCTGACAGATAAAATACTCAATAAAATGCTAATCTCACCTGAAAATTGGAATCAGACAGCCTTATTAGTATTTATGGATATAGCATCTTAAACATGTTTTTTTAAAGATGAATATATATGAAATCAATATTGTCTCCTAATACAGCCTGCCATTTCTAGGCCTTTATGTGCTTTAAATTCAAGGTGACGATTACTCATTGCCTAAGCTTTGCTTCTTGACAGAGAAAAAGAGAACTTATTGGTCATCTCAGCCACATAAAGGACCAGGCAATAAAACCTTTTTCTGCCTTCATCCGCCTCCCTTCCTCTCTGCCCACCCCACCAATTCCCTCCCCACCACAAAAAAAGGGAAGGTAAGAACTGTGTCGGAGCAAAAAGAGAAGGCAGATTTGACAGCAACAAGAACCATTTGTCAAGCCATCTGGCTCCTCTCTCCACCTGACAGGAGGGAAGAATGACGTGTCAGAAAGAACAGGGAATTGAGGGTCCAGAGAATCAGCTTCTAGTCCTGATTTTTGCTATTTCCTCAATGTGTGGCCTTACCAGGCCTCAGTTTCCCAAACAGGGACCTTCTGGAGCCCAACAATCAAGTCTCTATACCTTTTTTTAACATAAAAAAGAGGGAACCAAAGCCCCAGTGTCTAGGAAGAACTGAACCAAGGTGGATATAAGGCAAGTGGTAACCTCAAATCCTCGACCTTGTGCTTTCATTGACATTGTCCCCTCTTACCAAGAATCCCCAATATATATTTGAAATGGTCCAGGTTTAAGTTCAGAGACCTCAGACACCAAATCACAAAAAGACTGAACTGTTTACCAACTGTCCTCAGAAATTAAACCAGTTTTCTTTTTTGGTTTCAATACATTTACTCTGGGAGGGAGCAAAGAAGAGAAGTCCGCCGCCGGTCTTAAGTGGCAGACACTAATGATATATAAACAGTATAATTTACAAAAAAAAAAAAAAAAAGGCTTCTGTCTTTTGGTTTCCATATGAACGCTATGAATCAGTAAGAAAGTCCTCTTCTCCAGAAGTTACCATGGATAAGGCAACTGAGGATCAGAGAGGACTTTCTGACCCACGCAGAGGACATGGGCTCTGGGGTCAGGACGAGCAGTTTTGCCTTCTGACTAACTGCAGCACCCCCACAGGTCCTCTGGATCCTGTTGACTCGCCCAAAACCCAAATACCCACGTAACTAATCACTGCTGCACAAGAAGGGAAGCAAAGGGGAGCCTCAACACACCCAGCAGGAGCCATGCCAGAGACTTCTCCCACCCCTGTCAAGGCTTCACAGCCTTCCAGAAGCTTCTGTCTCCCTCTCAGTAGGTCTGAGGAACAGACAAGTCAGGCTCGTGCTGCACGGTGGAATTTGGCATGCTGTGAACCAAGTGGGCAGAGGCCCCAGGCCTTGCAAAGTCACTTTCTGCGATCAGCCTTCATTTCTGCCTCTGTACCAGTTCATCCTTTCAAGACCATAGAGGCCACTTGGTCACAGCCACAGAAGGGAGACAAGAGAGAAAATGGGCTCCAAAAATACAAAGGATTCAACAGAACTTACAAAGGCTCTTCATGTCCCTTTCACCAGCAAATCCCCATCAGGGACGTGAAGCCAAGCTGGCTCTTTCTTCCTTTTGCAGATGAACGAAAAATAGCCTTGACATTCCGAAATTCTCCCAAGATAACACAGGAGCTAGAAGACCCTCAGTGCACAGCTGGGGCTCGGTAGGTGGCGGGCACGGTGGCTAGCCCAGGCAGGGGAGAACCAAGCAGCCAGTAGATTCTACACTCGTTAGTTGACCACAATGTTCCAAGACCCACCCCTTGGGCCCCAACGAAAGAAAAGGCCGGCATTCCCTACCATCAGAGCCATGCCCCACCCATACTGGCCCATTCCCCACCTCCCACTACTGGGTCATACACATAGACATGGAACCCAAGGCCAAGTATCCCTTCATCTTTACTCTACCATGAGCAACACTGAAATTTGCAAAGCATCATCACAACAAATTTATCAAGTAGAAATTGTTATCCCCCGATTTACAGGAGGGAAAAGCCAAGGCACTCAGAGGTATTTCTACCCACCCTGTTCTCAGAGGTCTCTAAAAGCAGGGCTGGCACTCAGGTCCAGGCCCCTAGAGCCCAATGCCCTATTCTTTCCACCTGGTCCTGCTGCCCGTGAATCGCTCTAGTAAACAACCAGAACAGAAAGTCTGCTCTGAACTGAGGCATCTCCCAACAGAGTAACGATTCGAGTCATACTTCGAGGAATAACTTCTGGGAAAGCAGAGGAGGTGATGCTATCAAACAGTGAAACTTAAAACTCCTACTCACGACCTGCCTGGGGGGGAAACAGGAAATGGGGCCAAGGTTCTTTCCCTGCAGACTCCCCCTGCCCATTTCAATCACTCTCAGTCATTACTAAAGTCAGCACTTTAAGCAAATGAATGATGTTTCCCAGCTGTATGACCTTGGGTAAGTCCCTGACCTCTGGTCCTATTACTAATACACAATCACACACACATGGGCACACATGCACACACACGCGAGCGCGCGTGCGCGCGCACACACACACACCTGAGACCATCCCTTCGTTTACCTAGAGGGATAGTGATAACAGAAAGCCCCTGTCTTATCCTGCAAAGTGGTGCAGGTACACCCTAGCGGTTCCGGTAGTGCCTCCAGCCTCTGCAGCCAGTGCTCTGACCAGAAACCCCCACCTTTCCCTCGGGCCTCCGAGTGCCCATTCCCCTTCTTCTACTCTGCCCCTCCCTCCAGCCCCACTTGTCCATCCTCACCTGCCTGTCTTGGGCTAGGCCTGGCCTCCTGCATCCTGCACCCTGGACAAGCGTGGACTCTTCTCTCCATCACCAATTGCAATCTTCCCCCCGCCCCAAATCCACCTTGCTCTAGAGTCTTCAACAGCGCGTCATATGAAATCTATTCAAACACCCTCACCACACAGGCTGCACCTCTCCATACACGCTATGGTTTCTATCCTTCTAAAATCGGCATCTCCGTAACAAGGTCTGCTCTACGGGTCTGGTTTCTAGACAGAGAGATAGGAAATATGGTCACAGGGGGGCCATTTAGTCAACACCGCTGAGGCATGTCACCACAGAGCGCATCGTCATTCCGGAGAGGCTGGGGCAGTGGTGAGTGTCAAACCCTGGGCCAGGTGAGGAGACATATGATAGACCTTCTAACAAACATGCTCTAATCTTTACTAGTGAGCAGGCAAGGGCTCTTTAATCCCAGACAAAACCCATTTAAACTGGGACTCAAACAGGTTTAGTAACTCAGTCTCATTAAAGTTCTATAAATCCTCCTCATTCAAACGGCTGTTGCAGCCCCAGCTCATAACCATGTCTGTATATGGTTTCACTGAGCTACGCTATTGTTGAAATGTACCAAGGGTTCTGCCAGATGCTTCCACTAAATAATCTCAGTTAATTTTTGTTATAACAACCCTCCCTAATAATTATTAGTGTCCCATTTTACAGATGTGGAAGTACACGGCATGTCTCCGGCAGATCAGGACCAGAACGAGGCATCCTAGGTGCGCGCTTTCCCTTTCCTCTGTGCCACGCACTTTCTTGCCACCTAATTTCCTATCCACGGCGTGGTAAATGTGGAATGTTCCCGTGCACAAGACACGGGAAGCAACATTCAGCAGTACATGCAGGATCTGAACTGCGAGTCGTAGAAACCTGCTTCACAAGTGGCAGATCCCACAGTGATGTGGGAAGGGGATCTGTCAAGCACACCATGTGAGCACAGCCTGTTCCTGGACTGTTCCCCAAGGTCAGAGTCACAAGACGAGGCTGGATCGCCACTCGGTTTCACAAATGCGGCACGTGGGCATGTCTGCGTTCCCTGGAACGGGGGCGACTGCAAAGTCTTCTTCAAGGAAGTTCAGAATCAAAGTCAGAAATTTGGAGGTTCTCATGAAATCCACTCCCTCCTCTTCAAAAGGGGAGCTCTTCCAATAGAAGCAAGGTGATATTCTAGAACTTGAGGGCTGGGAGAAGAGATTCTGATTTCATCTCTCTGGGAATGTCACCAGCATCTTAACCAAGCATCACCTTTCCCTCCGCCTCTACAGACACAGTATTAAGAAGGTGCCTGAAGGAAAGCTGAGAGCTGACCATAAAAGCAACATGCTCCTATGAGGTGCCTGAGTGGCTCAGTGGGTCAAGCGTCTGACTCTTGATTTCAGCTAAGGTCATGATCTCAGGGCCCTGAGATCGAGTCCCACGTCAGGGTCTGCACTGGGCACGGAGCCTGCTTGCGATTCTCTCTCACCCTCTCTCTCTGCCCCCCCCATGCTCGCTCACTCTCTCTCTCTCTCTCTCTCTCAAAGAATAATAATAATGAAATTAAAAAGCAACATGCTCCTACACCAGTTCCCATGGGCCCTTCTAGTTCCTGGGGTTAACTGTAGTTAACTTTCCAGCCCCTCAGACCTCTTTATTACTCTAATCATATTTATGGAGTGCCTAAAAATGCCAGCCACCGAGCTGGGCTCCAAAGGCTGAGATGCTTGCCCTCTGGAGATGAAAGTTTGCAAGCAGATACCACCCAGTAAAATTCAAGGTGATCTGTGAAAATGTTTCTGAAAGTAAAAACCATGGGAAAGAGAATATAGGAGCAGGGAGACCGATCCCACATGGGAAAGCTGATGTTTGTGACAAGGTGGAATTTGAGGTGGGTATAGAGGGGGTGCCTAGCAGAGCCAGGAATGCAAGATGGCCCTCCCCGGGGGGTGAAGGTGGACAGAGAGGAGTCAGGGAGCAGGCGGAAAGGTAGTCTGAAGCTAGATTGGGTGGGACTCTGTGTAGAGATGTCACTTACATTAAAGACAAGGGGAGGCCAGAACGACACAGGGTAAGTCTCATGACAGAAACTCGGAGCTATCTGCACTCAGGGACACACCACCAAAATAAAACCTACTCCTCCATCAGCCCAAGGAACATGCATGTGTGTGCAACCCAACCTCCTATCACCCTGCGTACGGGACAGGAAACTGTACAAGACGTGTGTTGCTCTTGCCCCAACATGGCCTCCTAAGGCTGCAAGAGGGTATCACAACCTGCAGTGTATAAGACAAGGAGACAAAGCGAAGAAAGCATGTGGGTGGGGACCTGACAATTCAGAGATGCCACTCAGTAGCTGGAGCCTGACTCTCCAAAGGCCCTGCTGCATCGTGTAAATCGTGGTCACTGAGACCCAATTTAAGCTACAGACAAGGGATTCTTTAAAATAATAAAGAAAAGAAGAAAAATAGGGAGGTAGACAGCAAAGGAGGGAAGGAAGGAAGGAAGGAAGGAAAGAAAGAGAACAGATGGGAAGGGAAGAGAGGGGCAGGTACAGGACTGAATGAAGAAGGGAAGGGGAGGGGAGGGAAGAAAAGAGAGGAAGGGAGGGGAGGGAAGGGAAGGAAAAGGAAGGGGAATGAAGGGAAGGGAAGGGAAAGGAAGGGGAGGGAAGGGAAGGGAAGAGAAGGGAAGGGGAGGGGAAAGGAGGGAAGGGAAGAGAAGGGGAGGGGAGGGAAGGAAGGGGAGGAGAGGGGCAGGGAGGGGAGGGGAGTGGAGAGGAGGGAAGGGAGGGAAGTGAAAGGAAGGGGAGAGGAGGGGAGGGAAGGGAAGGGAAAGGAAGGGGAGAGGAGAGGAGGGAAGGGAAGAAAGAGGAAGGGAGGGAAGAGAAAGGAAGGGGAGAGGAGGGGAGGGAAGGGAAGGAAGGAAGGAATGAAGGAAGGAAGGAAGGGAGGAGGGAGGAAGGAAGGAAGAAAGAAAAGTCTCCAAAGGGCCACAGTGAGAAGGGAAAATAGTACAGGTACCACTCTGCCTATAAATAAAAAGATGACTTTTTTTAATGTTTATTTATATTTGAGAGAGACAGAGCATGAGCAGGCGAGGGGCAGAGAGAGAGGGAGACACAGAATCCCAAGCAGGCTCCAGGCTCCGAGCTCTCAGCACAGAGCCCAATGTGGGGCTTGAACTCACAAACTGCGAGATCATGATCTCAGCTGAAGTCGGACACTTAACAGACTGAGACACCCAGGCGCCCCAGGATGATTAAATAGAAGTCGAACACGGGTTTGCAGCTCCAAGGGACTATTTTTCTTTTGAAAATTCAGGTATGTTATGAAAGAACAAAGAATGTAAACTTTGTAAAAATAATTTTTGAGGGTTTTTTTAACCAAAAAATAAATACATATTTACAGAAGTGGAAATCTATAGGGGAAAACTAGACACATAGCCATTTTTTTTTAATTCTTTTAGGAAGGGAGGGCAGAGAGAGAGAGAGAGAGAGAGAGAGAGAGAATCCCAAGCAGGCTCCGTGCTCAGCACTAATGTGGAGCTCAATCCCACGTCCCTGGGATCATGACCTGAGCCACAATCAAGAGTCAGACTCCCAACTGACTGAGCCACCCAGGCACTCCAACATGTAGCAATTTTTTTTTTCTATTTTGTTTTAAGAGAGAGTAAGCGTGGGGTGGAGGGGGAGGGGTGGGGAGGGAGGGAAAGGGAGAGAGAATCAGAAGCCAACATGTAGCAATTTTAATGATGGTTACTTCTTAAAAGAAAAAAGGATGGAAGAGTAGAACAGGGGTTGGTAAATTGGGGGGAAAAAACAGTCACAAACTTCCCCTCTCCACATCCTCACCCTTGCAATATAATTTTGAAGCTTGCTGCATCAAAAAATTGGCCCTTTCCCTACCCATGTTACTAACACGTATGCATTCATTCACGGACCCACAAATTCATCCACTCCCTAATTCATAATCCAGCTTATATGTCTCCATTTTATCTATACTAAATTCAAATGTCTTCCTACTATGAGTAACAATACAACTGTTATTGACTGCTTAAGATACGCAACGTGTCATAAGCACTTCCCATGCAGTATTTCCTTCAGCCTTCACAATGTCCTTCCTCAGTCCCATGATCAGCTCCATTTTGTAAAAGAGGCAGCTGAGTCACAGAAATTAAGCAATCTTCCTAAGGTCAAGTGGCTACTAAGCAGAGGACCCTGGATTTAAACCCAGACAATCTAACTCCAAACATTGCACTGTCCACACAGCATCTGGGATGTCACTTTAATCCACCACTGGCTTAACGCAGACACATAGGGAAATAGCTAAATGACCATGTTCTGGCTCCTGGTGAACACAGCTTCCTTTCAAAGATGCACAAATCACCTGTCTAATAAGCCAGTCTAAAATGGTACCCAGAATCACAATAGAGTCAGCAGATTCTAGACTCTCGGATACCTGTGTGTGTGTGTGTGTGTGTGTGTGTATTTTTTATTTTTTTAAAAAACTGGTATCTATTTCCTCATCTCTCACTTCTGGCATTTCTGCTGATGTCCAGGTTTCCTCAAAATTCCTGGCAGCCGTTCCACAGTCACCATCAGAAACCGTCCTCTGTATCCTGAGATGCAGTGTGTGTGTGGTCCACATCTTTGCAATCATTTAGCCGAGCAGATTGCCCACGCCCAACCTCCACCACTATTGTGGACATCAGTTTCTTCTGAACGATGTTGATTCCACCTTCCCTAGTTGAAAGATCACCCCCCTTCCCTTGATAGAGATGATTATCAGCCATGTAGCTCCATTCTCCCTCTGTCATCTGGGCCATTACATCACCCTCCCCAGGTTACAGAATTCCCGGCATCCCCCCATTAAAAAAAAAAAAAAAAAAAACTCCCAATCCTGGAGCCCATTATAATCCCATCCCCCCATCCCTGCCCAGAAGGTAACTGAAATGGAAAGGTCCTGATTGGCTGTCCATTACATCATTGCTCTACAGGCCTGATTAAACTCTTAATTAATTGAATGCCACTTTACTTCTACCCCTGCCTCCACAGACAAATAAATAAGCACAAAGCGAACAGCATAGGGTGAAGGCAGCAATAAACCATAGTTTCTGGCCCAGGTATGAAAGAGGAACCATTTGCTGGGGTTACCTGTCATTAAGAACGATTTGGTCACCAGGTGGGGACATACAGTTCTCTATATTAAATTAGAGGAATGATTCAAAGGGGACCAGTTTCAGCTGACAAGAGCAAAAAGAAAATCAATTTCAGGTTGCCAGGACAACTAGACTTTTCCTGCAAGAATAAATTTGATACAGCCCTAAAATCTGACAACTAAATGTTTCCTCGCATTACATCACATCCCTAAAACGCATGTTGAACCAGTGAGATAATCAAGCCTGCTAATTACTTTCTACAACACCCAGAAGATACAGGATTGATGGTCTTGGCTCCAGTCTGACTTTCCTCAGGCAGCCCCACTCACCCTCTCGGTTTTAGAGGGAATGATGATTGTGTGCTTCTCAAAAGGAGTCTGAAGGCATGTGAGTCCTTGCATCCCGGAAAAGGGAAGGTGAGCAAC
Source organism: Cryptoprocta ferox (assembly GCA_028646485.1). Taxonomy (NCBI): domain Eukaryota; kingdom Metazoa; phylum Chordata; class Mammalia; order Carnivora; family Eupleridae; genus Cryptoprocta; species Cryptoprocta ferox. Next base: position 75,000,302 of record CM053573.1, read on the forward strand.
TTTTTAATCCATATCCCCAATGTTCCCTGCAATATGGTTCATCAGCTACCCCTTCCAGAAAAGGAGTCTAAAGTCACAGAATGGTATCTAACACAATGTTGGACCTAAAGGAACTGGGGGAATAACCCCTCTTTTACCGAGTGCGATTCCAAAACAGAAGTAGGGAAAGTGGCTGCTCAAGGTCAATGCAGCTGGCCAACAGCAGTTAGGACTGGAATCCAGCTCTTGTGATAATGACTTCTGTGCAATTTCCTTAAATAGCTGCCATCATTCCACTTCTGCCTTAGAGACTCTGGGAGCTGAAGTTAAGTCCACTTGATCTCCTATTAATCCTCATGAGGCAGTGACCCCGAATGGCCTTATCCCAGGAGTTCAGAGTCCTGACCCCAGATCCAATAATATCTGATGAGATGAGCCTTCTCTCTGCATTTATGTTCTCAGAAGGCTGAATATCAACTTACCTCCAGGGGCTATTAAAAACAAGAACAGCTAATAAATCATTGGAAAGCACTTTGCAAATGTAAAGTAATACAAAAATGCTAAGCACCAATAATATGCGTGGCCCAAGCTGAGGCAGTTCCTTGAAGAGCATGATGACTTCAACCAGCTAGGCTGGTCCCACCGTCATCCAGGAGAAGATGTGAAGGCCACGCCTCTCTCTAAACTTCACTCCCCTTTCACTGACTTCTCCCAAATTCGCAAGCATGCCTCTAGACACTGTTGTAACACATCGTGTTATCACAGATGTACAGAAACATACTCTCTTGTCAATTCATGTGGTCAGAGAGTCTTCGCAAAGTGCAGAGAAACTACTAGAGGAGGTCTGAATCCAGCAGGCAGGAAAGCAAATGTCAAGCTGTCCCTAGCTGGTAATAAACCAAGTAAACCATGAAAAACAATGAAGCCACTAGAAAGTGCTTATCAGCAAAGTCAGCCTTGAGAGCCAATTTAGAATCTGGTGAGAGGTCAGACGAGCACAGCACACACTCGAGGGCTCTGGCTGCTGGTGCCAGTGGGAAAAAGAGGTGAGGGCAGAGCAGTCCTCCCAGCCACCTGCGTCGTCCTTGGCTCTCACGTGTGAACCACGCAAGGTGAGCAGAGAAGGGCAGGAGAGGAAACGGGCGTGAGTAAAGTAATTAAGAAATCAAAAGCTGTATATGAGAGACTTGGCCTCTAACTCTGACCCTGCCATCACATGTTATGTGACCTTGGACAAGTTACTTAAACCTCACTAACCCTCAGTTCCCTCCTCCATCCGATATGGATGATGCTAGGACTGACCATGCAGTCGATATTTGGGAATTAAACGAAATGAGGTATGGAAAGCAATGTACTCAGTGCCTGACATGTAGTACATGTGTAATAACCATGAGTTATTATGCTAACTGTGCCTGATCTAGGGCTACAGTCCAGCACAGAAACAAAAGGCCAGACATACGGCATAAAGTCAGAGGTCGAGATCACTGGGGACGGAAAAAAAAAGATCTATCCCATAGGATACCACTTCATATCTACTCAGGAGTTATCACTGGCGCCATTGCCGAATACCTAGTTTAGGATGACAATAGCCCAGGGATGGTCAGGCACCTGCAAACCTCAGAACTGAGTAGAAATCCAAGGGCCCTGGAAATCCATATACTTGATCATTACAGAGATCAGCTCTCTGCATGTGAGCTAAATTCTAAAATTCTAGGAATGTGGCTGCAAGATCCTCATCGCAAAACAAGGAATTAGTTTTCATGGGAAGAAAAATGGTCCCTCCACCCCCAGTTCATTTAGCACACTTTAATACACATGGACATAGTATATGCTCTTACAGAGGTAAGCAATGGGCACAGCAATCAAGAAACCAAAGACCAACGAGCACCTGACTTCAGCTCAGGTCATGATCTCACGGTTCATGAATTCGAGACTCACATCAGGCTCTGTGCTAACAGCTGGGAGCCTGGAGCCTGCTTCAGATTCTGTGTTTCCTTCTCTCTTTGCCCCTCCCCTACTCACGCTCTGTCTGTCTGTCTCTCTCTTTCTCAAAAATAAATAAACTTTAAAAAAAATTAAAGAAAAAAAAAGAAACCAAAGGCCAAGCCCCATTAGGTGTAGGCCAGTTAAAGAGGCATGGGACTTCAGAGAAGGGAAAGACACTAAAATGTACTGAGCTCCTATTTGGAATTATATTATATATTTTGTTATAAAAATTGAGAGAGAGGAGAGAATAAGGAAGACTTCCAGAGATAAACTCCTTTGAGCTGACAACGTGCCGGGGCAGGCTCTGGGGCCACATCCATTTCTTCAGCAGGGTCCTGACAATGCAGTGCCCAGAAGCCCCAGGGCCAATGTCCACACTCGCCTCCAGGTCCTGGTTCCCAACTCGGTCTCTACCCACCTTACTGTGTCTGGGGGTGAAGGTAGGGAAGGAATATGAAGCTGGGATTAAGGCAGCAGGAAGCTTCATCTGCTTCATCTCCATATGCAAAGACAAAGAAGAGACAAAGAAGGGATTGAGAAGAAAATATGGATGTCCTGGTAAGGCAGGGTAAAAGAATAAAGGGTGTTGACTCAGGTGATGAAGAGGGAGAAAATGGAAGATGAGAGAAAAAGTAGGAGGAAAGACACTGCTGTGTTATTTGCTTGCTGTGTTTATTTCTGTAAGCCCACTTCTGTCGGGTCATTTTATGAAAACCATACTTCTGTTAAGTCCTTCAAATGTTAGTTCAAGAAGACTTTGTTTTGATCACTGACCAGCACCAAGAAGAATTCCTGGAATATAGTAGGTGTGCCCAATAAATATTTACTGATTGAATGAATAATGCCCAGCTAGAGTGGGTCGCTGCTACGGAGAAGAAAGAGGCTTTTACAGTCACCAGGAAAAAGAGCAAGACTGTTTATATTTCAGTTCACTCACTTAAATAAGGTGGAATAACACAGGTGAAAACACAGTTCATGGCTCCCGGGGCAGTCACCATATAGTCACCAAATATAAATCAGACTGACGCACGCTCTAGGACAAAGGAAAGGCAGGCCATTCCCTGGATGCAATCCCAAGAGGAAAAGGAGGTTCTCTCCATGAAAACAGAAACAGTATCTGGGGAAATGCAGTCTACAGAGGCAAATGATGTTGACTCTGAAACTGACGGTCCAACCCGGGAAGGGCCCTGGCCATTCTACCGACTCCACTGGCGAAAGGTACCAATTTCAACCTCTGGAGAATAACGGTGACTACAGACTCTTTAAAAGAAGTAACAGTTGAGGAAAAGACAGGATACAGAAAGGACTGGATTAAAATCTTGACTGGAAGGTTTCCCTACCAATTTTCACGGTGTTCCTTCTGTCCCTCTCCTAAAGATAACTGGAAGGATTGATTTGTAGATAGTTCAGAAAGTAAACTTTGCCCATAATGAGGAATATACAGTGACTTGGAGATAAAAGTGCTAATTACAGAAGTCTGAAAGGGTCAATATCCACCATTTCACTCTCCCATTGTAAGGTCTATCAGATGTTTCTACAGCCTGCAAGGTCAGCACTTCTTTCTGTGGCCATGCCTCATCTTGAGAGACCATTATTATTTATTACACATGAAGCACTTTCCATCTGCAGAGTGCTTTGAAATCACTTTTTATTAGTTACTCAGCATTCCTAAATCTAAACACAGCTAAAACCCTAGTGGAGAGCAGAAAACACCATGATTTACTTGTCCATCACACTCAGTGGTTCCACACACCTTCTCCCAAAGACTGGACAAGTCGAATAAGAGGCAAAGAAAGCACCAAGAATGATACATCCCATTCAATCGAACACTCGTGTATGGAGGCCACCTGGCACTGGGCTAGGTGTCTGATGTTCAGCGAGAGGAGGCACAGAAATAAATCTGACACAGCTCTTGACCTCAAGGAATTGATAGTCCAGGGCTATTTGAGAGGACCTTTATGGTGCCTTCCCACTTGAAGATTTTGTGGTTCTAAGAAACTATAAATGGGTTTCAAATATCATGTGCAGGAACATGTTCCTACGTGGCTCAAAATCTGAACAATCATTTACGTATAACTCTAGTCCCAAAAATGGAATCAAAAAGAAAGAATACAGTATGGGCTTATTTTCCCAATTTTCAATTTCCAGAATCAAGATAGGCAGCCATAAATCACATAAGAAAAAATTCTAGGACAAAATAGTTAGTAATCTTTTTCAAGACCATGCAGCCAACCCAAGAAACTTACTCTAAGAAGAAAACATACATTTAAGAGAAGCGTTTAGTTTTCAGAAAGCCACGTGGTAGATGCATTAATTACCATCAATGGAAGTCACAAGTAGCTTGTGTATATCTCTAAACATTAAAGATTATAGCCTTTGGAGCAACTACTCTCGACTATAAAATATCACAACAAATCGTCAGGTATAATTGGACTTATCACCCGACAAGAATATCAGAGGAAGGACTGAAAGATGAGAGGGAAGATGGGGGTACACTACATAAATTTTAAAGTCTTTTCCAACCCTTGCTTTTTGATTCACCTCTACAGATCAGCATCTAGCACAAAGCATGACACAGATTAAATGTTCAAGAACTATTAGTTCTTTGTTGTCTTAAATAAATGAAAGTATGTACACAGGCAAGGATGAACAATCAGAAACCGGAAATCCTCAATGCTGTTAACCATCATGGTGCCCTAGTTCATAATTAAGCTGTGAACATGAACGGACTGACACATCACCCCACTAATCACCAAATATTATGGCTCGCACAATTCACTCCTAATTAAATACCATCCCTCCACCATCCTCTGATGAAGGAGGTGAGGACACACGTTTTACTTGCCAGGCTGAAGCTTCAAACAAACAGGAAATGCGGTGGCGGCATAAGAGCATGAGACAAGTCTTTGCCATGTCATCTCCTTAGCATGTGATGCCGGGCAGGCCCTTCTTTGTATTCGAGCACTGCTTTGCTCTTAAGTGGAATGAGGGTGACATTCCTTAGCCTGCCACCATCATGGACCAGTTGTGAGGATCTAATGAGTTAATGGGTGTTGAAAGGGGTTAGTCCACCGTGAAGCCCTGTGTGAACCTATGTGACATACCGTACTCCCCAAAGGATTAGTCACGGTCAATAAATTATTACTGCTTTTATGATTGGTCTTCCCTGTGGTTTCCTCATAATAGCACTAAGCATCTATAACCAGTAAAACTATGCTTTTTACCAAGCACTGTGCTTAGGTTTCCCAAGATCTCCCCCAAATTACTGGTGGACTTTATCACAGAACCCCAAACCCTGATGCGTTCCTTCCAACCCAGTGATGCTGCCTCAGCATGGTGTTCAGTTTGCTCTTTTCATTCCCACACCCACCTCTGTGGCACCAAAGGGCCCACAGCTAGCTCAGTCATGACGAATGCCACCCATGGAAGGAAAGGCTGTTGAAGCCCCCGTTCCCAGAAACTAAGACCACCCGTTGGAAGATGACTGTGAAGGGAGTTGAATGCTGTATTAAAACGTTTGGTTGTGATATTATAATGAGCAGGAGTCCACAAATGAGGCATCTTATTTTTCCTCTCTTCAAGTTAAGGACACTATGGTACAGTCAGAACTTGGTCCAAGTTGATGTGCTCAGTATCACTGAGGTTACCACATAAGAGAAATATGAGACATGAAGGTCCAATGTGGAAATATATTAAACTCATGCTTTAGAGCTATAAAAAGCCTTCCAGACCCAAAGCACTTCACTTTTCAGATGGAGAAATCAAGGCCCCGAGACTTGAAACATCTTGACCAACTCGCAGGGCACAGCTGCCATTACAACACCCACCTCTTAGCTTCTACCATCTCTGGAGCACATGCGCCCTCTGTTATCAGCTCCCATCCACCTCTTTCTCCTACTCCCAGGACTTGAGGGCCATGCCGTGGCCAGCTCCAGCCACGAGGCCACTGCGGTGAGGCAGGGCAGAGCGGTGTCTAGTTCTTCAGCCCCAGAGCGGGGGAAGGCCCCTCCACCACGGCTTCCTCAGAGCAAGCAGTACCTCCCCACTACCATTCAGTGTGCTGGTGAGGTGAGGCACGGGATACATCAAGACATCCAAGCCCAAGGGCTACCATATTTTGTCAAGAAAACTCCATTTATCTTAGCAGAGAAAACAATGTCTTGCTTTCAGGAAGGAAATGGGAGAGATCAACTTTGGCTAGAACGCGTTCCAAAAGGAGTGGAAAATTACAAACTCTTGACCGTAGTCTGTAGCACCCATAAAGACAAAGAACATTAGAAATCATGCCTGTCTCATAAAGCAAAGACGACGAGAGTCCACTCTCAGGCCAGAATTTTGCATTTCTGTTTTTTCCTAACCTTCTTAACATCTGTGACAGGCAAGTGACTCATCCAATTACCGGCTGGAAAGCCAACACCTCTGCTTCACATCCCTAGTTCCGTTTCCAAAGGTGTGAGGAAGCTGTGAGGGCTGCCTCCTCCTGGTCCTGCTCCTCTCATAGAGAAGGCGGAATTCATAAGAGAAGCAGACAACTAACAAGACCACTCAATGGCAGTGTTCTAAGGGCACACCTGTCCCCACAACTCAGGGCTGCACATACCTCCCAATTCTTCTACAACAGCAAGAGGGACAAGCAGAAGGGGACGATCATGAAGACGCAGTCAACACACTCATCTCCGCCTTCAGCACAAAGTTATCTGCCAAGTAAAGTCTAATAATGTGTCCAAGGCATATTTAAGGAAATCACAAAGAAAAATTCAAGACCGGGGTTTTATTTTGTCTTTTTAAGTTCAAGCCACAGTAAGTATTTGGAAGGATCAGAAACTACTTTCCGCAGGGAATTCCACAGAAACTGGAAAATCTCGGGCAAAATTAGAACCAAAGAAAACAGAAATAGCAGAGATCTTGGCGATCACCAAATCCGGCCCTGCCACTTTGACTGAAGAAAACAGGCCAGAGGGAGAGCTTCACAGCTGGATGGCAGTCGAATGGGCTGAGAACCCACATCTGCTGACTCCAAGAATAATTTCGTGGTCCTCATTCCAAGCTAGCATTGACTCGAACGCTGACTCCAAATTAAACCTACATGTGACTGAAAAGAAAAGGGAAAATAAACTGTTCTCTGTGGCAGATGCTTGGAACACTGGCTTCTTTCTCAAAACTTCACAGTTCACGTTCTGCAGAAGATGGAAACCAGTGGGGTCCTATTTTGTCAGTTGTGAATGCACATTTCTTAGGAATGCATTGTATGTCTGGTATTCTCTCCCAGCTCCCTCTCCCTGTGCCTCTTTTTCCCATATATGGCACTGAGCTCTGCCGCCTGGGTCACAGAACTCAGGCCTTGGGTATGAATGCAATCCGGTTTCTGAGCTGTTTGTCTTTACTGGAAATCTGAAGAATCCGTCTAGGAAACATTTACTAAAATGCAAAAGGCAAGGAGAATTGATTCACACCCTGAACTTGGCACAGAGAAAAAGATTTTTTCTTTTGCTCACCCAAAGGTTTGCTAGGCAGACTCTGCGGAGAAAGTGACAAGTATAACAAAGGAAGAAAGGTTTCTTTCTCACGAGTTGTGTGTGTGCGCCTGTGTGCATGCACACGTTCACACGGGTGCTGGGGGAAGGGGAGAAGAGCTGTTCTAACACAAGAGTTAGAAAGACAAACTGACACTAAGAAAGCAAGACACAACCAGCTAGCCCATCAGAACATGTCCTCGGCATTCATCTTTCTTGATATGAGTTAGATAATCTCTTCATGTGGCGTCTGACTTTCAAATGCTTGCAAACTACGACTTTCAGAGGCAGAAAACCTCTTTGAAATCAGGGATAATCTGCAATTACCATTCCAATTTAAAACAAAAACAGCATTAAGTATCTGTAATTCCAAAGGATACTTTTGAAAGGAATTATGCAAAGAGAATTCAATAAACACATCCCCTAGAAATATAAAACTTAAAAGAAGAGCATGATCAGAGCAGAAAAGGATAGCCTTGAGAGGGGGCAAAACCGAGGCCTCAAGAATAGAATTGACTTGTCCAGTATCACATAGTCAGTAGGATGGGGGACACATCGTGTCAATGTGGACTACATAAAATCTACAAAGAAAGTAGGAAGGACTGTGTAAGGGCGTTCTGCCCTCCAAGAGCAAAGAGAGAAACCAACCACCTGTTAACCCTTAACAGTGCACAACCATCGCTGTAGTACGTGGCCACCCACAAACTAGCTTTGTGACTTTCAGGAGTGCAGTTCTCATCTCCTCAAGGAGGACTAAGGATGGACAGACAGGGACCACATCCTATATTGGCAGGCAGACAGTCCTGGTTAGAATCCGAGGTCCCTCAATTCTCTGAAGCGGAACTTGAGCAAGTCATTTATCCTGTCAATACCTCTTGCGGTTCACCTGTAAACTGGGCATAACCATTTCTACGTGATGGGGTACTTGAAGAGACCAAATGGGCTTTTTACAAAGTGTCGACCTGGCTGTGTTTGACATATAAGTAAGCACTTAATAAACAGTACGTGTAAATAGTATATTCGTTCACAATTCCCACTATGAGAACAATGAGTGGTTTGCTGCAATGGTAAGATTCTCAAACAGCCTCCAGTTCAAATCCCCACATTTCGCCTCATCCTGTGATCTGTGAGCCCTAACCCTGGCGTCTCCCCTTTGCCCCGACGTGGTTGAGATCTTAGCTGGGAAAAGCTCTTTCGAAACTGTCTTGTGATGTGAAAATGGAAAGTACAGTCATAAAGGTCAGTACCTTCTTTGGGGGACAACAGAGTGTCCTATGAATGAAGGTGCTACATAAATATCAGCGGTAGAATGAGAAACAGCCCCTGCTTTACTTTCCTCACAAAAAGCAAACTCAGCCCTTAAAAAAAAAAGTTACCTTAAACATAGCTTGACTGCCATGCTACTCTTTCATAGAATGTTCCTGAGATAAAGGCTGTAGGCTCAGAGTCCCACAAGGCACGCAAGGATTCCTGTAGACTACCACTGAGCCCAGATGAATGAATAATAATGAAGTGCTAGCCAGGGGGTGCCCTGACTCACAAGCCAGGCATGGCCTAGGGGAAGAGGCCTGGGGAAGAGTCACCTGAAGCTGAAGCAGCCAAGCTAAAAGGCCTTCATCATGTAGAATTTCATAGCCAGTGTGAGGAAACAACAAGGCTCCTGTCTCCCACTGGGCCCCGCTTCCTCATCTACAAAGGTGCCACTTTCTCCACCTCGAGAGATGTCCGGGGAGGCACAAAGCATGAAGAAGGCTGTACTCTGGTCACAGGGGCTGCCAGTGGTCTTGAAGTACCTCCAGGACAGTGGTTTCCAAAGTGGGTTCCACAGAGGCACAGAGTTCTGGAAAGATGACTTGGCCCGGAGGGGAAGCCTATTGGATCCTCCACATGTGAGATCAGCACCACCATATAACTACACTTTGGTTACTTTATATATTGGGATTTCACATCACATTTCCGGAGGGGTTTGCAAAGGGATTCCACAAAGGCAAAAGGTCTGAAAACACGGAGGCCCAGAGAGCCTACTGTCAAGAGTCACAGAGCCAGTAAACCCCTGAACAACAGGAGGTTTCCTGGAGGAAGGCCTGGGAGTCAAAGGCTAATGGGAAGCAATCAGAGATGCTTAAGAAAGCTCCAGAGAGCATGCACTGCTGTTAGAGAGGTCAGCCTGCACCCCCAAAAGATGGAAATTTCTAGAAGGGTTTGAGAAGCAAGAAGTGAAGGGTCACAGTGGCTAATCAGAACTTCTTTACTTCTGTCCTCTGTGCTCATCTCTGGGACTTCACACCCAGGTGAAGGGCCCTGGGAGAAAGGCCTTTCCACTTGGTGGTGGGTCTCCCGAAGGAGAAGGGCAAAGCTGGACAGAGGACGGCACCCTTATTCTTTCTCTGACTCTGCACGTGGGGCTCTGGCACCTCGGCGGGGGGGGAAAGGGCCTGCTGAGACGACAATGGACTTGAGCTTTTCACTTCTCCATCTTTGCACAGGCCAAATAGGGATAAGGGATCCACATCAACCCAAGAGCTGTCTGGCAAAAGCACAGGGAGGGCCCTCCAATCTGCTTAGTAACAGCAATAGAAAGTGCTAAATAAGTGAGTCAAGAAATATTTCTGGAAGAGCTATTCAACTGGAATGCTTGGAGAGCCACCCGCATGGCAATAACTCGATCTGTCCTCATCTTTTAGAACGCGCGGCGAGCCCGGCTTGAGAAAGGGACTTCACCGCTCCAGCAGCAGCCGGATAAATAAATAAACACGTAGAAATCTCTCGGTGGCTCACTTGAAGGTACCAGGGAGAAAGTTATGTTCGCAAGAGGGATGTGATTTCATTCTTCCCTCGCTCTCTCCGCTCACATCGTCTCCCCAACCACTTTGGGTAGTGAGCAGTTTGTCACGCATCCAAGGGAAGCGACTCAGCCTCCTGTGTGGCCGATCCATCTAAAAAACATATCATCTGTCTGTGCGGCAGAGAGCCCAGTTGGAATAAGCAAGTTCTGTGCGTTCAACTAGAAAACACTTCTTGTTCTCACTGTCAAAATAATTCTGTATTCAACTTCTGGGCTATGTGACTAATGTGCCTGGAACCTTTTGGAGCGACTGGTTTATTTATTTTAGGGAGGGGAGTGCGGCTGCTGGCGGCGGGGGTGGTGACAGAGAAAGAGGAGGAGGAGGAAGAGAAGAGGAGGGGAGGGAGGGGAAACAAGAACAGACAGAGGGGCTGCCTGGGGGAGAGCTCGCAGCAGCCCCTGAGAGCCGGCACAGCCACACTTCACCCTGCAGAAGCCCGCAGAAGCCAGAGAAGAAGGGCCCAGCAGGGAGGAGAGAGGAGATCGATAAAGACTGGCGGTAGACACTTCCCAGAGTCAAGGTTGCCCAACAGTTCCTCAAAAGACTCTGGAAATGAAAAAGTAAAAGCAAAACAAAACACACATACTTACTCTCTCACTCTCACTCTCTCTCTCTCTCTCTCTCTCTCTCTCACCAGAGTTATTCTATCACATCTCCTTCCAAAACCCATAACAGCTCCTGCTTGCAGGAAAAAGCCCCAAACACAATAACAGGGCATGTCAAACGTGCATGATTTCACAGAGATGCCTCACCTCTGTACACCTTCCAGACTCAGCCTGCCAGCCCCCATTCCTCTACGTAGTCTCATGCCTCTGTCCGCTCTGTCTCGAACACTCATCCCTCCCTCGTTATTTATCGCAGCCTAGCTCTCTTGCAAGGCCTACAATATTGCCACCCACAGTGAGCCTTCCCCAGTGGCAGCCAATAGACACCTTAGCCTCAGCCGGCTCCTAACTCCAGCGCTGGTCCCAGGATAGCTTGCTCCATGCTTGTTGGCACACCTGACTGCCTACTTCCTGGTCCCCAGAAACCAGTTTCTGTGAAGCACCCACAGTACACGGGCACCCATAACACTGAGCACTCTACCATCAGGGGTCCTGTGTCTCGGGACGCCCCGGACTGAGTCCCAAATAGGCTAAGTACTAAGTGGACATGCACCCATCATCAATCCTCTGTGCCTTCTACAGCAAAGCATCTTTAGCAATAAAGTCAAAAGACCAAAAAAAAAAAATCAGCTGGAAAAATCTTCAGAATAAAAAGGCCAGGAATTTGCTTCTGTCTTGCTTTGAGTCAGAAAGTGGATGGAAGGGTGAGACACTAAGTGAGGAGGGGGTGAAAGGAGGGGCTGCTTCTAGGAGAAGCAGATGAGGGGATATGTAAACAGATCTAAAATCCATCAAATAGGTTGACATCATCAGCTTACTTTCTGTTTTGTGGTGATTTTTCCCCCATTTTCTTACTTTTAATAGTTATAAGTTAAGAAGAGAAGGAAGGGAGGGAGGGAGGAAAAGAGGAAGAGAGGGAGGGAGGGAGGGAGGAAGGAAGGAAGGAAGGGAAGGAGGAAGGAAGGGGGAAGAAGGAAAGAAGGGAAGGAGGAAGGAGGAAGGAAGGGGAAGTAACGGGGAAGGAAGGAAGGAAGGAAGGAAGGGAGTGAGGAAGGAAGGAAGGGAGGGAGGGAAGGAGGAAGGAAGGGGGAAGCAAGGAAGAAAGAAAGGAAGGAAGGAGGAAGGAAGGGAAGGAAGGAAGGAAGGAAGAAGGAAAGGAGGGAGGAAGGGAGGGAAGGAGGAAGGAAGGAAGGAAGGGAAGGAGGAAGGAAGGAAGGAAGGAAGGGAAGGAGGATGGAAGGAAGGAAGGGAAGGAAGAAGGAAGGCAGGCAGGCAGGCGGTGTTTGGAAATGGAGAATAAGGACGGGACAGCGACAGGGACAATGATGAAAGAAATAAGTTGGCTGCATGCTGCCGGTCAGCTCTGGCAGGCCTACCTCCTGAACTTTCTCTCCCCCGTTACTTGGCAAAGGGAGCTTCAGAAAACAGTTTTCACTTTCCTTCTCCAAACACTACCTCCCTCCTCCACTTCGTTTTAAAAATGAGTTCCAACCTCCTAAAGAAGGAAAGGAAAAATGAGACCCAATTCACTTCACATTTTCTACCACTTAAGGAAAACCGTTTCTTAGAGTGAATGCTTTATGATTCAGAGAATAACCTCCCCTCTCATCCTGCTTCTCTCTACTTTTGCACCCTCCTCTCACCCCTGTCTTCATGCCTTTCTTCAACTTGGAAGTAGTCCTGTGCCTTCAGACCAGCCTCAGCCCTCCTCCCATTCAAAATCTCCCTGTCTCTGTCAATCTCTGTCTCTCTCTCTCTCTCTCTCTCTTTCACACACACACACACACACACACACACACACACACACACAAATTAAGTTTTGTTTCTATTTTCTTACTTTTACTAGAAAACAATAAATACCACAAAGGGAAATTCATTCATTTATTCATTGTGAATAAAGCCTGATAAGCACCCTATGCAGAAAGAGCTAATATTCTAACAGGATCCATCAGAAACTATAAAGAGACAATGGTCACGTTGTAGGACAGGCCTACAGGGCAGACCTCCCCTGGCCGGAGGAACTGTGGAAGCCTTCTTAGATAAGACATCTGCAACATAGTAAACCCTCTATAGAAACCTGTCAAAGGAATAAGTGAATATGTTAAATGAATGAAGAAATAAATGGATGAAGATATATTTGAGTTCAGCTGGAAAAGGATTAGTAAGATTCGGGTGGGCAGAAAGGAGAGAGCTGACAGACTACAGGTGAGGGGCACAGCGGCACAGAGGCAAGGAAATGAGGAGCCCATGTCAGGAATGACCAGAAGTCTAGTGCAGAAGGGAATTGCCATCAGTAGAGGCCCTGGAAAGGCTTTCACTTTAACAAACTAATACCGTGGAGCACTTTCTGTGTGATGGATGATCTAATCACCGGGGAGCCCCTACAAACACTAACTCATTTAATCCCCATTACAGCCCTACTTCCACTTCACCTAGGAGGAAACTGAGGCCCAGGGAGGTTCAATAACCTCCCCAGATAAGAGTGCTAGTGGGTAGGGGGCGCCTGGGTGGCTCAGTCGGTTGAGCGTCCGACTTGGGCTCAGGTCATGATCTCGCCGTTCGTGGGTTCGAGCCCCGCATTGGGTTCTGTGCTGACCGCTCAGAGCCTGCAGCCTGTCTCAGACTCTGTATCTCCCTCTCTCTCGGCCCCTCCCCCACTCGTGCTCGGTCTCTCTGTCTCAAAAATAAATAAACTATATCAAGGTGTAGGGAGCTAGAATACTAGGGCCACATTTAGGGAGAACACCTTGCATTTGTGTAACAAGATTTACCGGAGATCATGAACGGACTAGACACTGAGAGGAATCAACCCCAACATCCGCCCTTCCCCTCCCCCCCACCAGACACACACTCCTAAATCACTGTTTCATTGTCATGTACGTAGTCCAACAGGATATACAGTAATTTTTCTCTGTGTATGCAGAGACCCTGAAATTCGATTTTTATACTGGAACAGTCTGTTCCCATCTGGTTTTGGGGCCAAGGATTCCAGGGAGCCTGACATGGAGGGACAGCATGGCTGCAGTCGGCAGCAAATGGCCTCTTAGTCCGGCAGAATGCTCCAAGAGGCAGCACTGTCCGTGTACTGAAGAGTCACAAAAATAGCCCGGCTAAAGGACACAGGAAAAAAAACTGCACTTTAGAGCTGACGTGTTTTTCCTTTCCTCTGTCTACCACTGCTTCTATGACCTAGTAGGGAGGCATCACTGTAGAGAAAGCATTGGACCAGAATTCAGGAGACCTGGGTTTGAGGGTTGATTGCCATTTTTCTTCAAAACATGATGTCAGACCCATTCTAGGCCTCAACTTTTCTATCTGTAAAATAAGAGGTTGATTCTCAACTACAGTGATTGTTCCCCTATGTTTGAATGTGTGTGTGCATGTGCATGTACGGTGGGGGAGGGGGGGTGTCAAAACAGACACAGGTGCATTTTGGTTGAGATAAGATTTGTTTTTTAATCTTAAGTCCTTCCAAAATCCTATATAAAGTAGAGCTGAGAACGAGGGTGTGGAGGGTGAGTTTGCTACATGGGGTCACAGAGCAAAACCGACTTCCACAAATAAAATGTCATAGTGGTTACCAGTAAAGGGTGAGATTAGAGGTAATTTTCCTTTTTTGATACTTTTCCTGGACACCGTGAATTTGTTAACTTGAGGTGTTTTCCAAAACTTTAACAATGACGATCACTGAAGAATGGATTTGGCAAGACTTTTACTGTGTTCCTTCTACCCTTCTGCATCGTTCAAATTCTCTTCAGTGCTTGGCAAGTATTTCTTTTTAAATAATAAAACTATGGTATGTAAAAATAAAAGAGAACATGATAAAACCTAAAAATGAAAAAAATAAACAAAAATAAAAACTCACCCACCAGCCCTGCGCACCTGCCGAAACACATTTTCTCAACACTAATCTTCCTGCTCTCACAGCCATAGCTGGTAAACCCATGATGCACTGTGGGAGAAGTCCCTCTTTCTTACTTTTTTTTTTTTAATGTTTATTTATTTTTGAGAGAGAGACAGAGAGAAAGAGCATGAGTGGGGAAGGGGCAGAGAAAGAGAGAGTCACAGAATTCAAAGTAGGCTTCAGGCTCTGAGCTGTCAGCACAGAGCCTGACACAGGACTCGAACCCATGAGATCATGACTTGAGCTGAAGTCAGATGCTCAACCGACTGAGCCACCCAGGCATCCCAAGGGACCCTCATTCTTTAAACTCACCGCTTCCCCTTTTTTCCCTATTAGCTGAAATCCATTACTATGTGGTGACAAGTGCTGTGAGGCCAGTGGCTTCCCTCACACAGCTGTTGTGGAGGCACAGCTGCTAAAAAAGACTGCAAGCGCTTTGTCAACAGAAGGTGCGTAATCACAGAGCAGCCCCTGAGGTCCTCCTGGGAGCTATGATGATGCGGACACTGTTTATAAGTTTCAGTGTTGATGATGATGGTAACAACAACAATAATCATGATAAGCAGTTTACCCACCGGACACACTGGCCTCGCCACCAGTTATTAAAAATACAAAGAAGCACAAAGAAGCAGATGCCTCTCTCCAAGCACAGGACCCCCGACATCATCACATCCTGTGAAAATGGGGCAGGTTTTATTAATAATAGCTGGAGGTATCAGAGGTGATTTTTATTTTCTTTTCCTCTTTAGCCCTCATCTCCATTGTCTCCATCTTCTGTATGAGAATGCATTGCTTTTATACTTTAAAAAACAATAAACAAGATCATTTTTAAAGACTTGTAAACAACCACTACCATAAATAAGCCGGGCTCTCCTTTCACAGAGTTTAAACATGAGCCTTCCTCACCAGCCAGCCTGCAGGGGATATTCTGTAACTAGGTCACCGGATTTCACTCCATCCCAGTGTACCTCTCCAAATGTTCACCAAAGCCACCAATATCTCCTGAGGTCAATTTTGGACAACAGCTAAGCTGAACTAAAAGGGACACGTTTAGTCCAAAAGCATTTAGGGAATGCCTCTAATATTCTTGGCACAGCGGGAGACACCCAACTGAAGAGGCTGCCCCGCCCTCCAGGAACCTACAGAAGGGTAGGAATTAATACACACCCATAAATAAGCGCTCAAGGTACAATATGATAAGTTCTAAAAGCGTTCTGGCTAAAAGCAGTGGGGGGAGGGGGTTGGTTCTAGGAGAAGCAAGGTTATTTCTAGCTGCAGGGATGAGGGACGGCTTGGGGACGGAGTTAATGTCTCAGCAGGATGAGAAACAGCAACAAAGGCAGGGACAGGGCAGATCCTGGTCCAGGGTACGGATCAGCTGGCTGGAGCCCAGGGACAGTAAAGAGCGCCCTGCATTCTGCAAAGAAAGAGGGTGTCTGCTGGTAGCGAGAACACAGGCCCCCAGGCTGGGGAGTTGGGGTGTACTTCCACTGGGGACAAGGTGCACCATCTCCACTGCATCCAGGGTGCCAAGGTACCGCTTCCCTGAAAGCCATTCTCTTCCATGGCAGTAGTAAAGTAAATCAGTACACAAAAAGTCAAGAGACGACAAATACCTAAGCTAGTATAAATAAGCCACATTATGTTCTGGAGTAAAAGCACTGGCAGGAGTTGTGAATATCCCACAAACTCGGCAACACACCTCTCAATGCCAAAAATCTGGTGGGTGTGGGGGGAACGAATTAGGAGGGAAGATGGCAAAAGTCAAGGCTCTGTCCTTTGGACGTTTCCAGTGAGCCAGTACAGAGGGACTCGGTCCCCTTCCCTGGAGCCACTAATTCGGCATCTGTGTCCATGCCTGTAACACCCTCTCCACAGCCGGAGCCACCTCAAAAAGGCACAAATGTTTTTGGTGAGTAAATTCTCCCTCTCAAGGGCGCCTAGGTGGCTCAGTCAGTCGAGCATCAGAATCTTGATTTGGCTCAGGTCATGATCCCAAGGTCGTGGGATCGAGCCCCATGATGGGCTCTGTGCTGAGCGTGGCTCCTGCTTGAAATTCTCTCTCTCCTTCTGCCTCTCCCTTGCTCACTCTCTCTAAAAAACATTAATAATAATAATAATAATAATAATAATAAAATGAAATCATAAATTTAAAAAATTCTCCTTTTCAATGGAATAATAACATCATAAGATTGAGGGTTCACTAGGGTCAGGAAAAAAGCATACCATGTCAACGTAAGAGTGAAGAGAGCTTTTCTGCCCCTAAAGCATTGGTTCTCCTCCCTGGTTGAACATGATTATCTCTTGGTGTCCTTATTTTTTTTTTAATGCAGATACTCCCCCACCGTAGCCTATTCCGATCAGAATGTCTAGAGGGAGGACCTAGGCACACTTATTATCACACAGGTTCCCATGTGAGGGGTGAGAGTCACTGCTGGCTGCTTGGGTACAAAATGCTCAGGAGAAAGTGAAAAGTCAAATAAATGAGAAGGACTGACTGACTGTTCAGTTCAAGCTCAGAGTAACCCCTCATCACACACTGGTTCCTTTTCAAGGCCCCTTTCCCCCTGGTTGGGGCACCCACGGTAAGCTCTTCATAGGAGGGTATCAGGTTGCCCTAAGCATGTCAGCAGAGGCCACGGGAGGGTCACCAGCATCATGTAATCAATGACAATGGGTGCACATATCAAAACACAAGTCAAGGGCACTGGGGCTGTAAGAGCCAGCACTCGCCCAAGCCAGGTTCTGTTCACCACTGGCACAGGATGGGGGAAATGAGGAGCCTGTAGATCTCAATGCCCAGCCTTCAATACCTTGGCAGTGTCAGGGTGCAAGAAGGCTTTGCAATCAGACAAATGCTGGATCTGGCACTTTCTAAGTGGACTTAAGCAAGCCCTTGAATCTGTCTGAGCCGAAATTTCCTTATTTGCAAAGTAGGAATTAGAATATATGCCTTTCATATTGTTTTCTTTCAGGACTAGGAATGACCGTATACACAGTCTGGCACAGACGAGGGTGCTCAATCAGTAAGTGTGGCTGAATACATTACTATTATTGTTATTGTAATTACTAAGCAAATAAACCAACTTGAAATTGTCTCCAAAACTGCATTCCATCACCAAACCATGAATTGAAGACGAAAATAAGAAATACATATGGTAGACAACCAATTCCGTATCTCACAGACCAGGAAGGAGTATTATTTATACCTTCCTATATCAACTTCCTATTTATACCTATATCAACTCACAGATCAGGAAGGAGTATTATTTATACCTTCCTATATCAACCTTCCTATTTATACCTATATCAACTAAAGCCCAGCCTGTTTAGCCGTAGATATCAATTTATTGCCCTCCGTCACGCCTCTCAGCAATTACAACCCAGCTAAGACTTCAGTAGTCACTAGGTCTGGCCTTTCCTCTATCCAACTCTTATCACGCAGCAGAACAGCTAGGCTGAAGGGTCTCTGGAGATGACACGACCATCATGCTCACTGTGTGGGTAAGAGAGGAAACCAAGGAGAGCTGGACCCACAGGGCACATCAGGAGCACGTTGATCCTCAAGAAGTTGATCAATTTCAATGAAACTTGGAAGTCAGTGGTCAGAATAAAGGTACAAACACTAATTAATGAGTTTACTGAGACTTTTCATTAGACAGGCGGTAAAGAAATCACGCGCCTCACTCTAAAGGTGCCAGGATCAGCCCCAGAACCAGGACTAAGAGCCAGGTCTGGGGCCTTCCACGCACCAGGATGGGGGAGTGATCAGACGCTCAGGCTCCGCCACAACCGGGTACCCTTGGACACTAGTGCCCTTCCCTTCTCTAAGCCAAGGTTCTCTTTCTTTAATGAGATGAGACTCCTTGACTTCCTTAAGGATTACTGGAGAATTAGTGGGTGGTGACCATGGAAACCATTTGTAAACAAATTAATGGTAGATAAATGTGAAGGATTTGTTCTAGTCTGACCTTGAGACACCCTACATGTTGCCCTCCGGTACAAAAGCTTCAAAATCCACTGACAGAAGATTTGTACCTATTACCCCCATTTGGGTCAAATGCCAAAGAATTGGGTGTTAAAGTTAATATTCAGCCAAAGTTGAGGCTGAAATCTATTAGCATCATTGTCTGAATGTTGTTGATACAAGAATAAATAGGAAATTTCTCAGTGTTGAAGATAACTGGTAGTTGATGTTGTTGTACATCATTTTGACGGTTTTTTTGATCATGAGATATTGAGGACACAAATTTGGCATTCTACTTTCAAGATGTCTTCAAAAATATGTGAAAAATTCTTAAACAGGCTTTTTCGGTGGCTTTAAGTAAAATCAAACAATTGAAACTAAAACGAGTTCTTAATGGGCATTCTTTGCAATGTTATAAATACAACTAACTATCATGTGTTCACAGAGATCTGGTCATGGGCATGTGTGTGGTGGGGAGCAGGTGTTAGAAAAGGCTTCAGAGACTAGAACATGTGAGCCCCAAATGCAGGTTGCATGCCCCGAATCTATGCACAAGACCAGAGAATGGCATGCCAGGTGGCAGTGTGGACAGGAAAAGCCACAAATTTCATGGCTTTTCAGACCCGGATTTGAGTCTCAGTACTGGCACTACCACCTCTGTGACCTGGGAGAGTAACCCCAGGTTACTGAACCTCAGTATCCTCGTCTGTAAAACAGGGTAGTGTCTATGTTTTGAGTGCATGTTGGAAAGGTTGTCCAAGGTGTCCCGTGAAAGTGCCCAGCACACGTCCCAGCTGTAGACAATGGCGTTCCATATCTCCTCTGCTCCTCTCCAGTTATGAACCCACACACTCAGCAGATGAGCTCAGCCTACGAGAAAAGCACCCTGCCCTAGAAGATAGCTCATAACCCTGTTGCTGAAGCAACCAAGATACTTTCCACACCTCCATCAAGGCAAAGCGTAGTTTCCCAAGAAACCATGATAGGAATAATACTTAAGTAAGCCACTCAAACGTTTTATAACTTCCCTGGCATGAGGTAGGACTGAGTCGGGATATGAGGGTTTATCCATGTTTATCCAGCACGACACAGAGGAGAGGGACACTGGGCTGTGACTGGCGAGTATGGCTGAGAAAGACAAGCCTCCAGGGGGCTAAACAGTTAGGTATCCATTTATGCTACAAGTCCTGTGGGGAGGCCACACTGCAGGAAGGCGAAGAACCTTCCCGTACGCTTGCTCAGGGGATTTCTGACCATTCAGCTACACAAGCCTCATCTCTTACCTGAGGAAAGGCGTTGAAGGAATTCCACCCACTGTCTGGGGAGCTTGTTGGCACCCCAAAGAAGAAGCTTGTGGAGCAGGGAATATTCTCCTCAACATCCCTCAAACCCTTTGCTCTGATTCTTCCTGAATGCAATGGCCCTGACAACCGATCCCACTTCCACAGTATCCAAAGTGAGCACAGACCCGGGCAAGCCAGTGAGTACAAAGCTCTTGCTCCCAGGCATGTATGAAAATGGCGCTGAGTTGACCCTGGGCTGCCTTATGCATCTGACTAATGCAAGCCAATTCCCTCCCCATCCCGCCGTGGAAACCTTGATTTGTCATTTTAAAGGGGGGAAGGGCGGGGGGGGAGTTCCAGGCCTAAACTGATGAAGAACAGATACAAACTGTACAAACTCCGCTGCTCACAGAGTAAAGCGAGGCCCCCCCCATCTCATGACTGGCAGAGACTTCCAAAGCACCAGGGGCATACCTCGTGAACCAGGAGAGTCTCACAGAACTCCTACAGCTTCATCTGCCTTCGCTGTCACCTTCTTTTGTAGTTTTGGAATATATCATCTGTAGAGTTGAACTTCTTAAAAACAGGTGGGCAGATCCAATTCCAGTTTATGGGGTGCCTGGGTGGTTCAATCCGTTAAGCATCTGACTTCGGTTCAGGTCACAATCTCATGGTTTGTGGGTTCAAGCCCCGCGTTGGGCTCTGTGCTGACAGCTCTGAGCCTGGAGCTAGCTTTGGATTCTGTGTCTGCCCTCTCTGCCCCTCCCCCTCTCGCACTTGCTCTTTCTCTCTCTCTCTCTCTCTCTCAAAAATAAATAAAACACTAAAAAATAATTTAAAAAAAAACAATTCCTTGGGGTGCCTGGGTGGCTCAGTTGGTTGAGTGTCTGACTTCGGCTCAGGTCATGATCTCACAGTTCGTGGGTTCGAGCCCCGCGTCGGGCTCTGTGCTGACAGCTCAGAGCCTGGAGCCTGTTTCCGATTCTGTGTGTCCCTCTCTCTCTGCCCCTCCCCTGCACATGATCTGTCTCTCTCTGTCTCTCAAAAATAAAATAAAAAAAAATTAAAAAGACAATTCCAGTTTACTGTCTAGTCACTTATGTTCATCAGGCATTGAGCAAAACACACGTGCACAGATGGCCCTGAGCAAGACCGTGGAAGTACTAAGGTGAATTAAGAGACAATTACTGACTCGTGTCGCACAATCATTTGCCTTATGGGCACCAAGTGAAGGTTAACTATTGAGTGTTGCAATACATAAACATTATAAATATTAATTGTGATGTTAAAAGTGCAGGACATAATTAACAATGGAGAAGTGGTTTAAAAAGCAAGCCCTGAAACAGCGGGCTGCAGTGTACATACACACACACACACATACACACACACAAAACACAACACACTTCACTATAATGTACTTCGGGACAATAGGATTACAGGTAATCCAGATTTTGTTCCTAATACTTTCTTTGTTTTCCCAATTTTCTACAGTGAAAACTAGTTACTTGTGTATTCAAAAAGAGCACCAATAAAATGTTAGAAATAACTAAAGTACACTAACGGTCTTGGAATTCTGAGTTCCCAAAGAGTTCCTGTATTAAATCTAGATATTTGACACCTTAGTCTCTCACTCGAAAGATCCACGTGTGTGTCTCTGTGTGTGTACACATGTGCCTTAAACACACGTGTATGGTTGATTCTAACGAAGCTCAACTGTGGGATCCTCCATAGGAGGAGGAGGGACAAGTTGGGTGGAGGAAGACCAGACAAGCTCTGGGAGATGGTGGTCATCTTTCAAAGAAGCTGAAACTGGAGTACACCAGAGACGCTGCTGATCAGAAGAGTTATTCCAACACAGAAGATGCATGGGACACAGAAAACCAAGAGCCATTTGGTCGGACTCCTAAACGGGAAAAGCAGGAGGGCAGATCTCCCAACCATAGGCATTGGCTTGTGAACCAGCTGCCTCTCTGAGGGGCAATCCTATGTGCCAATTCCTGGGGACAAGCAGCAATAGCGAAATCATCTATTTAATAATGATCCATGACTAAGCCTTATACCGCTACAAGGGCCAGAAACATTACACACATAATTCTTTGCAAATAGGTTCGTCTGATTTGTTTAGAAACTGCTGTTAAAAGCATACATTTGGAAGGGGAAACCAGACCAGAAACACTGCAACCAGCTAAGGGAGAGCTGACACCTTCAAGTTCAGAAATATTTAATGAGCACCTACTATACGCCAGGAACCGTAGTCGGTGTTTGTACTGCAATAAGGAATAACACAGGAGCAGACCCTGCCTTCACACAGCTTAACTCTGGAAGAATTGAGGAGGGAACAATAAAAACAAAAAGTAGATGTAGAATCCTGGCACTTACAGGACACAATATTGCAGTCACAGTCCCAATACACTTGACTGTGCAGGTCACGCTACCCAAGCTGCTAATGGGTGTAGGGGTGGGGGAAGACTTTGGTTCATGATCAAATATATTTGACAAATTCACACTAAGAGCTCGGAGAAAGTCTACAGCAAAGAAACATGTCTAAATTTGCATAAGCTGACATTTCTCAAACGTGTCCGACCCACAAGCATTCCCCTTCTCATGGAATACCTATCAAAAGATCACAGAAAACTAACATTTAGCAAAACTCAGCTTGCAAAATGCACAATAATGGCTGTGCCAACAATATTAAATCATCAAGTGAGTTCTTTTAAAAAAGAGAGGAAGGTTCATTATGCTTTCTATAAAAATCCACAAACTTTTAAGTTTTGTCTCTTGAAGGTATGGAAATATATTTGGAATTGTTCATTCCCCAAAATCTAGGAGAAAGAGACTTTGGTATATGTCCCAACTTGGCAGAGAATGGTGGACTTGTAAATCCAGCCTCCTCCCAAACCCCAAAACCCCCAGAGTCCACTGCCTGCCCCATGTGGCTCTGAGCTACAAGCAGAGGCACCACGGAAACAGGCAGGTGGCAGAAGAGGGCACAGTGAGTAATCAGCATGTGACCAGGTGCTAGAGACAGAAGACACAGAGTCACAGGTGCTCACAAAAAAGTATGCAGCCAAGTTCTCAGAGTCTATTTCAGGGAAGGGGAGTGGTTATAGATACTGCTGACAGGAGGGAAAGCACAGACCATCCCTTAACCCCTCCCTTTTGTTTCAAATACCTTTCCTGTCAAATATGTTAATCCACGTATCAATAAAGGAAATGGATGGGAGAGGCTGACTTGTAAAAGAGAAAGAGTTCTGAGTTGAAAGTCAACAGATTTAGGTTCAACACAGTCATTATTGAGCCAAGATCCCATTTTCCTCTGGTGACCTTCTCACGCTGTTCACTCCCCTGGGTTAAAGAGTAACCACCAGTCTCAAATCACAGAGACCAAAAATTTTCTCACTAAATGGTGTTGGGACACTTGGATAGCCATTTGGATAAGGACAAAATTAGATCCATTCATCACATCATACACGAGAATAAACTGCAAATGAATCAGAGATCTAAATGTGAAAAATGAAATTATACAGGCACTGGAAACCAACACGAGTGAACATGGCTGTTGAGAAATGCTTTCTAACCATGATCAAAAAACAGAGCAATGAAAGAGAAAGTTGATAAATGTGCCTACATAAATATACAAACTTTCACATGACTAAAAAAACACTGTAAGAAAAGTTAAAAGACAACAAGTTGGGAGAAAATATTTATAATTCATAGATTAAGGGCTAATTTACAAAGACATTTAAAAATTTTTTTAACGTTTATTTATTTTCGACAGAGACGGGGGCGGGGGGCAGAGAGAGAGTAAGGTACAGAATCCAAGGCAGGCTCCAAGCTCTGAGCTCTCTGCACAGAGATCAATGCAGGGCTCGAACTCAGAACTGTGAGATCATAACCTGAGCCAAACTCAAAAGCTCAACCAACTGAGTCACCCAGGCACCCTTTACAAAGACATTTTGAGGGAGGAAAAAAAGACCATAATCCAACTGAGAAAAATGGGCAAAACGTTTGAACAATTCACAAAAATAAAATTTATAAAATTAATATGATCTTTAAACACATAAAAAATGTTCAACTTCGTTCATAAGATACATGCAAATTAAAACTACATCGAAATAGCATTTCTCACCCACCGCACTGGCAACAATTCAAAAGCCTGATGATACGCTGTGCTTGAGGATTCTAATGAGACACTCCCACAGAGAGGAATCTGGCACTGCCTATCTAACACAAAATTTGCCTTTGACCCGCCATGCCCACTTCCAAGAATATAGCTTGAAGATATACCTCCACTACTATGAAAATAAATATGAATAATATTACCCATTGCAGGAAACCACTCAACTGTCCAAGTATAGAAAGAAAGAAAGAAAGAAAGAAAGAAAGAAAGAAGAGAGAGAGAGAAGGAAAGAGAAAGGAAGGAAGGAAGGAAGGAAGGAAAGAAGGGAGGAAGGAAAAAAAGAAAGAGAAAAAGGCAGGGAGGGAAGGAAGGAAGGAAGGGAGGGAGGGAGGAAGGAAAGGAAAGATGGAAGGAAGGAGACAGAAAGAAATAAGAAAATAATTTTTATTATTTTTTTAAAATTCATTTTATTTTAGAGAGAGAGCATGCAAGAGCAGGGAAGGGGCAGAGGGAGGGAGAGAGAATCCCAAGAATCCACACTGAGTGTGGAGCCTAAAGCAGGGCTCAATCCCACCATCATTACCTAAGCCAAAATCAAGAGTTGAATGCTCAACCTACTGAGCCACCTAAGTGCCCCTAATTTTTTTCAGTTTATTTATTTATTTTGAGAGAGAGAGAGCGTGAGCGGGGACAGGGGGCAGAGAGAGAGAGAATCCCAAGCAGGCTCTGCATTGTTAGCACAGAGCCCTATACAGGGCTCGATCTCAGGAACTATGAGATCATGACCCGAGCTGAAATCAAGAGTCAGATGCTTAACTGACTGAGCCACCCAGGGACCCCAAGAAAATAATTTTTAAATTTTTTAATGTTTATTAATTTTTGAGAGAGCAAGAAAGAGAGAGAGCACCAGCGGGAGAGGGGCAGAGAGAGAGGGAGACAGGGAATCCAAAGGAGGCTCCAGGCTCTGAGCCGTCAACACAGAGCCCAAAGTGGGGCTCGAACTCACAAACAGTGAGATCGAGACCTAAGCCAAAGTCAGACACTTAACCCACTGAGCCACCCAGGCGTCCCAAACCCAAATATATCTTAAATGAACAACATAATGACACCAGGGGATTGGCCAGAAGGTCCATAAATGAAAAAAAAAACAAAAACAAAAACAATTCCTAAACTTAGTATTTGACAATAAATGCTCAGTCTTAGGCAGGGTTAAAGTTGGAGGAGGGGTATCAGAAGCAAATCCTCAACTGTTTTTAGTAGGCTTGTTTTGTGTCGTAGTACAAGCTAAAAATCATTATTATTATTATTATTATTATTATTATTTGTGTATTCATATACATATGTATGAATATATATATCCATATAGCTGCAAGCATGTGTATATGCAGGTGATATAAATATATACAGATGCACGTATATGCCTGTGTACTTCTATTTGTATACTTTCCTAGTACTCGCCATCAAAAGGACCTATGACCAAAAGCACCACAGTAGCCATGAGCACAGCTAGTATTCAAATATTGGTCCCTAATCCCTAATTCTCCACTAAAACAAACCAGAAAATATTGAAGAAATGGTTTATTTCAGAGCACAGGCAGAGCTGATGCCACAGGAAATGAATAACTTTTTATTCCAGCATGTAAATAAGTGCTAACAATAAAAACGAAGATGCGAACCTGCCAGAAGGACACAGGAGCTAGAGTGAAGAGGCTCTCATGGGACAAATCTGGGGCAATCTAAGCATCAAAATACTTACATAGCGCTAATAAATTATACAGGATTGAAACAGAAGTCGGGAAGTCCGTTCCTATATTAGAAACAGAGAGAGAGAGAAGGGCGGGACTCTTGCTAAGAGTAAAACACAGAATGCTGATGATGGTAGTGAAGGCTGTACTGAAGACAGGACAGCACGATTTTGCAACCATCCCAGAAAACACTGGTTTAGGCAAGAATTTAGGGGAAATGGTTGATGAGGAGCAAAAATAAAGTTTCTCACGGATTGCTTAATAATTGCAAGGGAAGGGCGCCTGGGTGGTGGCTCAGTAGGTTGAGCATCTGACTCTTGATTTCGGTTTAGGTCATGATCTCATGGGTCATGGGATCAAGCCCCACATGGGGCTCTGCACTGACAGTGTGGAGCCTGCCTCGGATTCTCTCTCTCTCTCTCTCTCTCTCTCTCTCTCTCTCTCTCTTTCTCTCTCTCTCTCTCATTCTGGCCCTCCCCAAGTTGCTCCCTCTTTCTCTTTCTCTCTCTCTCTCAAAATAAATATATAAACGTTAAGAAAAATCATTGCCAGGGAAAAAGAATAACTATGAAGTGGAAGAGTTGGACAACACATTGACCAGGTGACCATAATCATGATGAGCCTCCCTGTATAATTAATTAGTCCCGGAGGAGGACATAACATCATTCACGCAAGATTGTAGCAGGGAAGACACAACTGGATCTAAACACGAAGAAACAATTATCTAATCCGAACGAGGAATACTGTGTTTCTTAAAAGGAGGGGCACTGTATTCTTCAAAAATGTCAATGCAATGAAAGACAGAGAAAGGCTGTGTAAATGTTCAGAGTAAAAGAGACGAAAGAGTCATGACAACAAAATGCACTGCCTGATCCCAGACTGGACTCTGTCCCGGAGGGGAAAAAAATGCTGTCAAGAACATAACTGTTGTATAGACAGATTAAGGTACCAATCGGTGTGAGAGTCCTGAAGAAGATACTACTGTGTGAATATGAAGATACCCTTATTATAAGGAAATACACACTGTACTTAGAGGTGGAGGACCACGATGTATCATGATGAATGCAGTGTCTCTCAAATACTGTAGAAAATAATTACATATTTACATATATATTACATATATAATATATGAAATATATAAGATATAATAAAGAGAGAGAAGGAAAAGGGAGACTGCAAATAAAATAAAAAGTTAACAGATGAATCTGATGAAAGCACATGGGTATTATTTGGACTATTCCTATTCTTGCAACTTTTTCAGGTTTGAAATCATTTACAATAAAAATTTAAAGAAAAACTAAACACTGAGAAAGAGAAGGAAAAAATGTAGCAATTAAAAATTAGCTCGGGGCACCTGGGTGGCTCATTCAGTTAAGTGACCAACTTCGGCTCAGGTCATGGTCTCGCAGTTTGTGAGTTCGAGCCCCACGTCAGGCTCTGTGCTGACAGCTCAAAGCCTGGAGCGTGCTTCACATTCTGTGTCCCCTCCCCTCCCCCCGTCCCTCCCATCCTCATGCTCTGTCTCTGTCTCTCAATAATAAAATAAATGCTAAAAATTTTTTTAAATTAAAATTAGCTCTACTTTCCGGCAAGATTTGAAAAGAATAAATAAATTAATCCCAAAGTACATCATTCCATATAATACTTACATGTACACGTATTTCATAGCTACTCAAAGAATTTTGTAGATTTTACTTTCTTAACACAGGAGAGGATTCTAGAGTTTCTTTTTCTGAAACTCCTGGAGATGAACAACTCCTAACATACCTAAGGCCACAGTGGCTATGTAGCCAGGGCTACAATTACAAGATTTGTAGGTCAATGCGGGCCTCTGAAATTCCAGTTCCCCACATTTGCAATCCGAGTACTATTTCCCTTCTAGAAAGAGCAAGTTTATAGTTAGAAGATGAACTGCAGCTAACAAGCTAAGAGCTAGCATCAATTTTTAAAAATCTATCAGCCATGGCCTTTGAGGTTAAGTATCGCCAAAAGGATAAAGCGAGGAGAAGCAGGGAGCACTCTTTTTGTCATAATAGCGATCAGGTCACATGTGCTGCCTTCCACTACACCTCTGAACTTCCCAGCAGAAGGAAAAATCAGTTTATCGGGCCTTGAAGTTTCCTCCCTGGATAAGTTTCGAGAGGAAAAATAAAACGATACGAAGATTAGACATTATGAGGTCAAGAACCATCAACCAAATGGAACGTGATGTTTAAACAGAAATAGGTAAAATATCCGGGAACAGGAAGCAAAACTCTCAACCCTCTGATTCCAAAACAGGCTCGGCTGACTGAAATGCGCGCGCGCGCACGCACGCACGCGCACGCACACGCACGCGCACGCTGCAGCTGAATACGAGGTATTGTTCCCCTCCAAAACGCATTAAAATATAAAGGTCAGTTAGCTTCGATGGTATTTTATTGCACATACTTTAAAAAAGACCTTGGACAATTAAATCGGCGAAATATATTTCTTGCTCTCATTTCTCAATGTTCCTAGAAGCATAAAAAGAAGGCATGTCTCCATGTAAAATATGTTAACTCCTTCTCTTCTGTACGTGTTTATCTCAGGACCTCCCAGAACTTATGAGCCTTTTCAGTAGTCTTCAGTGCCTCTGTCATCCAACAGCTGTCACTTGGGTGCAGGGGGAGTAAGGGCCCAGCAGTGCCGCCCACGGAGTAAGATATTAATCAAAACGCCAGCAAAGGCACAGATCAAAGATCAAGACCAGATCAGCGGTTCTCCCAGGAACTTATTTAAAGTAAGACTGAAGGGGCGCCTGGGTGGCTCAGGCAGTTAAGCGTCCGACTTTGGCTCAGGTCATGATCTCACGGTTGGTGGGTTCAAGCCCCGCGTTGGGCTCTGTGCTGACAGCTCAGAGCCTGGAGCCTGTCTTCGGATTCTGTGTCTCCCTCTCTCTCTGACCCTCCCCTGCTCACGCTGTCTCTCTCTCTCTCTCTCTCTCTCAAAGTAAATAAAACATTAAAAAAAAATTTAAAGTAAGACTGAAGCTCCAGGCCCCACCAGCAGACACTGTGTCATCAGGTGAGAGGCAGAGGGATGGAGTTTTTGTTAAGTTCCCCTAGAGATGTTAGTAGGTGGCAGGCTCGCAAACCACTGACCTAGAAGATTCTAAATTCCTCTGCAGTTCCTGAGCTCTAGGAAAAGCTTCAGCCATCTGCGGCTCTACCGTGTCCTTACACTGATGCTGACAGCATCATTTTGTTTCTCACCCTGGTTCAGTGTCCTCAAAGACAAAATGGCACAAAGAAGAAACCAATTTCGCTAGGCTATAACAAAAAGTTAATACATGTTAAAGTGCTTGGCATATGTGAATGTCAATTTTTATCACCTTCCTTACATAATACATAAAACTATTCCTTAAGTTTTCAAAAGTACTGCACTCTTAACAAATAGTCTATAAACACTTTT
Source organism: Cryptoprocta ferox (assembly GCA_028646485.1). Taxonomy (NCBI): domain Eukaryota; kingdom Metazoa; phylum Chordata; class Mammalia; order Carnivora; family Eupleridae; genus Cryptoprocta; species Cryptoprocta ferox. Next base: position 75,029,682 of record CM053573.1, read on the forward strand.
AAGGCTCTAAAAAACAGCCTTAAGTACTTGGCAGTTAGCATGTTGGGTGTGGGTTGTATCTGCTCACGGAATCACAGATCCCAGGGTAGGAAAAGTTCTCCAGAGGTCAGCTGGACCGCCCTCTGATTTCAAGCAGCAAAGAGATCATCACCCCATTTCACAGATGGGTCAAGTGAAGCACACTGCGGGCTCCACGCTCCACGCTGACATGCCTCTCTGATTTCTGAAGGCCAGAGACTTTCCGGTCGTGCTTTTACAGCTGAATATAGTGCTTGTTCTGGTTCATCTGGGTGACCTGAACCAATCAGAGCTCCCTCTCCGGCCTTGGTTCACTACCCTCTAGCAAAGCAGGCTGGGGCTCCGTAACCTCTCACGTGAGGACGTGAAATGAAAGAAAAGCCCTCAATGTCGGTAAGCTGTTAACTCACTAAACGGATTACTGACTTTGAACAAGACATTCTGTTCAAGAGGGCAAGAATCCCCTATCATTAGATATCAGAACCGGAGCGTGGCATCTGACAAGGGGCAGAGGATATTCATCTCAAAGGAGGGCACTGAATTATGGGGTGTCTGCTTCTTAAAGGGCTTCCGAAAGTTACTGAAGCTGATGGTTAAAGGTGCCTAAAGGGTCACCCTTCCCACTTAAAGGGCAGAAAAATAAATAAACTCCTAGAAATAGATGTCTGCTCCCAAAGCTCTCAAGTACCATGGATTTAATGTTAATGGGGAAAAACAAGTTCTGGAAATCGCCTTTTTCAATAATCTCATTTTAGAGATAAAGAAATAATGAGGAATAAAGAAACTGACTCAAGCTAACAAAACAATTAAGAAGCTGATAGAATACTCAAGGATATTCTCAGTCATGTCTCCATTCGAAAAATCCTCACATCACATCACACTATTTTATGGTATCAGTCAAGAAATAAAAAGGAAAACTTTGACTATATAGTTCAACAATTACAGTCAAGGGGCGCCTGGGTGGCTCAGTCGGTTGAGCGGCCGGCTTCGGCTCAGGTCATGATCTCGCGGTTTGTGGGTTTGAGCCCCACGTCAGTCTCTGTGCTGACAGCTAGCTCAGAGCCTGGAGCCTGTCTTCAGATTCTGTATCTCCCTCTCTCTCTGACCCTGCCCTGCTCACGCTGTCTCACTCTCTCTCTCTCTCTCTCTCTCTCTCTCTCTCAAAAGTAAGTAAAACATTAAAAAAATTTTTAAAGAAAAAATAAATAAATAAAAACAATTACAGTCAAGAAACATAAGCCTTTTTGTCCTCCCAATATATTAAGAATATTTCATAAACAAAGGGGAACGGTAAAGGTAGCAGATTATATTTGCCATTATTTTATTTTTTTAAGCAGGGCACACTCAAAAGTAAAGTTATTTTGATCCACCAAAAATGTGGGGAAGGAAACATGGCTTGTTATTTGATTACTAAGTTTATCCTGCAGGCTCCATTGAATGACTGGTATTATCATATAAGCTGACTTCTAGGAGGAGGTGAAAGGCAGTAGAAAAGCAAAGTCAGTGGGATGAAATTCAAGTCTGCAAACATTTACTGAGCATCTTCTCTGTGGATGGCTCTGTGCCAGAAACCGTGAGGAACACAATTATGAGAAAACACCAGCCCTGCCCGCAAACTGTTGAAAATCAAACGAGGCAGATTTATGCAAACAATTGACCTTAATTCAAGCCTTGAAGGATGAACACAAAGAAGAAGAAAAAAAAAAATAAACTGACATCAGACCAAGGAGGAGACCAATCGTCTCTAATACAGCCCAGGGGACCCGGTGTGACAATGAGGACATTAGGAGGGGCAATCACCCACCTCAGCCCCCATGGTGCTCCATCAGAGACCCACAAATGCTCTACAACCTCTGTCAGCCCCTCACCAAGCTAAACGATTTATGTCTAAATGTGTCTTCCCTGCTCGGGACCCATCTCCACCTCTCTCTCTCTTCCTGCAATTCAACAAACAGCGCTTGATTACATACTGCATTCGAAGCCCTGGGCTGGGCATCCTGTAGGAGAAAAGAGACTCATTAGGCACAGTCCGTGTCCTCAAGAAACTGACAACCTGGGGAGGAAACACAGGATCATCATCCATCACTCATTCATTTAACGGACATTTATTGAAAATTTACTATATACAAGGTACCGAGGTACACGCTGAGGCTTCAAAAACGCGTAAGACATGGCTGATTTCACAGTCCAGGGGGGAAGACAAACACATAATACTGACTAAGCACCACGCAGTGAGGTCAGGCTTAAGAAGAGGTGTGTGCACCTGGAGCTGTAAGACAGGCGGTTACTAGGAGGAGAAGGGTAGGTTATCAGGAAGGCACAGCAAACAGCACCTCTACAACTAATAAGTATACTTCTGACTTGGATACAAGGTAGAAGGAAATAGGCATCCGACAAAGACACAGACGGCACAGAGTGAAAGGGTCCCCGGGGTTCTTCTGAGCAAAGCCTGAACTGGAGGGCAGGGTAGAATGTCTTCTCATTGCTTTGATGACTCACGGACCAACCAGCGAATCCAATCTGGAGAAACTTCCAGAAGGTCACCGATGGGTAGCAGCAGGAGTAGGACTGGTACCCAGAACTCCACACACCTTGACGGTGCTTCTCCCCAGGCCCACCCTGGTCCTCTGGGTCTGGCAGTGAGCCAGCCACCCCCAGCTCTGCCACCTGTCATCCGAGGCAGTGGACTGGGGAACCACCTCGGCAAGAGGTTCGGAGAATGGATAAGAGGGCCCTACCTCAGCAAAGTGGACTTTCTCTTAGTGTTGACTTGAGGAGGCATGTTTGTCCTTATTTCTTTTAATTTTTATTTATTTTTGAGCGAGAGAGAGACAGCGTGAGCAGTGGAGGGTCAGAGAGAGAGGGAGACACAGAATCTGAAGACAGGCTCCAGGCTCTGAGCTGTCAGTACAGAGCCCGACTCAGGGCCTGAACCCACGAACATGAGATCATGACCTGAGCCGAAGCCGGCCGCTCAACCGACTGAGCAACCCAGGCGCCCTGGCATGTTTGTCTTTAAACACTCCCGAATGAGGGGCACCTGGGTGGCTCAGTCAGTTCAGCATCTGACTCTTGGTTTCAGATCAGGTCATGATCTCGCGGTTCCCAAGTTCAAGCCCCGCGTCGGGCTCTGCACTGGGTGCACTGGGCGTGTAGAGCCTGCTTGGGATTCTCTCTCTCTCCTTCGCCATCTGTGCCCCTCCCCCCCATTGTGCACTCTCTCTCACTCTCTCTCTCTTTCTCTCAAAATAAATAAACTTAAAAAAATAAAAGAAATAAACACTCCCAATGAAAAGCCATCCCCAGCCTTCATGATAAGATGTGGACCTGAATTCAGAGGAGGGTCAGAATGAACATTCTAGAAACCTCCTTCTTCCACAGTGGGGAAACAGGCTCACTCACCTGGTCACCAGGTCAGACAGCACCCAGATGAAAGGTCCAGCACATTTTACGGAACGCCCCCCGCTTGGTGGCCCATGACCTCATTCTCACAGCCCACGTTTTCTGTCACCTCAAGAGTGATAGGCAATATAGAAGGGCAAGCCTATCAAAAGGATACATTAATTAACTGGGTACTACACAGACAGAGCCTAAGAAATGAAGAAATAAAGAAAGACAGAGAAAGAAACCCTTTCAAAGTCTTCTCTCAAGCTTCTCAAAGGTCCTTCCCAGCCCCCACCCTCTGCAATGTCACCCACGTCCTTTGACAAGGTTTGCTCTCTCATTCAACTGCCCGGGCTCCCACCACTCTCCTGTCAGCACCCAACAGCAAAGGTGGGAGAGGACTGCCAAATTCTTGTGAATCCTGAAGATTTCCTTTCTGAGTCACGGAAAACCGAAATAACTCGGCGGGGGGTGGGGAGGGACTTGATAACAAAACACAGTTTTAAATCCGTTCCCACTAATTTGTTCCTCTGTGGGGTAGAACTCCCGAGCATGGGAAAAATGAAGTTTCCAGAGCTGACACAAACACAGGAGTTTTTTGTTAGGTTGTGTCAACTGTCACCGTGGCATTTCTCATTAGGATTTTTCTTACTGTCATTTTTTTGTTAAATTAATTATAGTTTGATCAGTGTGGGAGCTATTTTGAATCCATGGGACTTTCCTAACCAGATTGTTTTGGCATTTTAAAGTCACTCACATTCAGGGCCTAAACAATATGGCAAGTATCTTTTTCTCTTTGCTTTATGCTCAAATTCTAAACAAAAGAACCATCTGTTCTCGCTCTAAAAACATCAGCTCTTGTTTTCATTTTCCCGTTAATAATAATGCCTCAAACCTATACCATGTCTTTCTGCAACTTGCTTATTAAAGCACTTTGTAGATACTGTCTCATTCAACTTCAACATCACCCCCTATCAACTGGGGAGGAAGGGGAAATGTTTGTCGATTTTTTCATCAGGTAAGTGATTTTCGGATACTTGATGAATCTTGCACAGATTACGGAACTGTTAGCCTCAGAAGGCACCTTGGGGCCATCATCTAAGCCAGTGCTGGCTCTTCAATATGTGAAAGGGAGACCCAGAAAGGAGAAGTCACTTCATGTTCTATTTGTGTACTTAGCTCTCTACCCCTGACTGAAAGCCGTGAAGGTATGAACCGCGTCTTACACGTTTTTGTATCTCTGGCACCTGATGCGTAAAAAGTGCTCATTTAAATATTTGTTGAGTAAATGGAAATGTTTGTGAATAGTTACACAGGTGGTTGTGGCAGAGCTGGGGTCAGAGTTCAATAATCCCATCCTCTTAGTGTGTTGCTCTTAATAGTACCCTATAGAGCGGAATGTAAGTAGAATCGAATAAATAGAGACACCACCCAACTCGGGGCAGGGGGGTGGGGATAAGAAACAGGCCTGTGTCTATAAGTAAGAAATCTGTTGAACAAATCCAGTAGGAATCACCAAGTTTGGCCACTGGCCACACTAAAATTTAACCCATGTCGAGGCTGACTTTCTACCAATTCTGCACTCTGTACGTGCTCCACATACTTGGGGATTTGGTGGAGCTCTTCCTTAAACCTTAAACCGACTGGAAGAACTGATGTGTCTTCATGCCAAAGTACAGCGTGTCTTCATACACCCATGAGCCCAATAAGAGCATCTTCTACCCTGCGATTTGCCCTCAATCACTCGCTGTAACTCGAGAGTGCCTAGACTCTCGGGATCATGAAATCCACCAGCCCAGAGTTTTCCAATGAGCAGAGAGGTCACTGAAACAAAAGCCTTTTTTCCATGTGCCTCACTGGGAATCAACAACTCATTTGGCATGTTTTTCTTATTTTCTGAATGGCCTATTCCCCACTGCTACTCCTCGAAGCTAAAGTAGAAATAAATTATTTCTGGAAAGACAAGTTAAATGTGGGATTCTGTCATTGGAATTGCTTCTATGGTAGTAGCTCTAACAAAGTCAATAACTCCCTAAAGATTCTTCAAAAACAGTTTGTCCGTGCAGACAAGAAAGCTGAAGGTCCAAGGAGAGAAGGATAACACACTTTTTAAGTAAAAGAAAAAAGATATCAGAGCCGAAGAGAATTCAAGTATATTATAATGTGGTCTCACTAAAGGGAATTAGTTTCAGATAGGAACAAGAAACAAATTACTTACAAAATATAAAGAAATCAACATAAACAAACCTTCAAATAATTCTGATAATTTTTTAAAGGGGGAGGTGGGGAGGGGATGGTAGGGGAGAAGAGAAAAACACAGGGGAAAAGACACAAACCCTAACACGCTGTGTCTGACACGGTCGTGTCCAGGATTCTCCAGCACATGGTGGGAAACAAACGGACAGCATGTACTTCAGGGCAAACAGCTGCGGTGAGGTCCCCTGCACAGGCAGCGGCCACAGCAGGTTGAATCCTGCTATGTCAATAATCCTTTCCTCGCTCACCACCCTCTGTTCCTAGGGCCTTCAATGTCAAGGCCGTCCCCTGGGCCATTTATCATTCTTGTAGCCGCTACACAGAATGAGAACCGTTTCTCCGTATGTTCCTGACAAAAGTTTGCCCTTTTCTTTTTTTAAGTTTTTCTTAATTTTTTTTTTATTTTTGAGAGAGAGAGAGAGCACTCACGCATGAGCAAGTTGGGGAAGGGTAGGGAGAGGGGGACAAAGGATCCGAAGCAGGCTCTGCACTCACAGCGGGGAGTCCGAAGTGGGGTGCAAACCCATAAACCTCGAGATCATGACCTGAGCCGCAGTCAGACACTCAACCCACTGAGCTACCCAGGTGCCCCCAACGTTTGCCCTATTCATACCTACGGACCTTCCTGCTCTTGGGCCCACCACCGAAAATATCACCTTGGACCTTGCAAATATATCGCATAAATCCAGCATCCTAATGTTTTACATTTTAAAATGTAGGGTCCTACATTTAAGAATATATAAAAGAGCCACAAGATGTTACTTAACTGATCTTGATCTCCAACCTTAACTTTGTCAGAGGATTATTTGTAAGCTTCCCATTGGGACGGTCAGTTAACTAAATGTCCATCTGATGTCCGATTAGGTATCTGTGAGGTCTGCAGGACCTGCACGTGGAGGCTTGCAGCCCTTGACATTCTCCTCCTGCCAAAACCGTATCTGAGAAAAGAACCCTGAACCACGCAGGCACTCCATCTCACGGGAGCTAATGAGTAAATACAATTTGATAGTGATGACTGGTATTTCTCCAAATAAGCACTTCTCCAAATAAAAGTTTCTATCAAAAGACGTTGCTGCTTTGATATTCTAAGTAGTCAATTAAAGTTGGATGATTTGGGGCAAGGCTCTCAACCACTCTGGACATCAGTTTCCTTTTCTACAAAATAAAGCAGTCAAACTCAGTGGGCATTAGCCTTCCTTCTGGCTCAGAAATTCTGTGCCTACTGTCAAGTGGTCTCTCCCTCCTAGTATGCCAGTCTGCACCCCAGCGTCTCACGCACAAACACAAGTATACACACGTACTCACTCTTAGCCAGTCTACAGCCTCGTCAGGCAAGCTATAAGCAGTTCCCACCCACATAACCCACCGCTGCTTCTCTGTGTAACACTTGATACAAGAAGGATTTTTAAGGTAGGTCATAAGAGAGAAAAGAGACACGTACACACCGTTTACACACAGACCTCACCTTGAGATGACGTCTTCTGTGGGTCCCAGCAGGGTCTTCATCACCCCAGTCCCCAGAGGTAGCCATCTGCCAGAGTGTCAGCTCCCCAAGTCCAATGTCTACCTCTTACTCTCCGAGGCCTTGGACAAGTCATTTTACCTCTCCAGGCCTCAGTTTCCCTGGGTGTGCCAAAATATCCAAGAATTCGGACATCCTACTCTAGAGATCTGAAATTTCATTAGGAATCAAGCAAACAGGCACCAAAGCCCTCTTTCTGGTATTGCCGTTGACCTACAGGCTCTCCGATAAATAGAAGTGACTTTTTGCATGATCTTGTGCAACAATAATAATAGTGCATCGATAGGGGCATATACTTCTAAAATGTACTTGTTTATTTGTTTATTTCCAGGCTAACGAAGTTACAGGCACCACCTGCCAATGGCCTTTGGCGATTCCACGATGCCCTTTTTTGTTAACAATGGTCCAGAAGTTCGAAGACTAAAAAGGCGAAACTGGAAACGACGCAGTAAAAATGTGGAGCCTGAAATACTGAGAAAATGATTTAGGAAAAATAATACCGCTGCTTTCTTTAAAACATTTTTTTATTTAACAATAATGACCGCAATAATGATAGTATATAAAGTAATCATATAATTGAGCACAGAAAACACTGATTTGCCTAGGATCCCTTTCAGCCGTGTAATCAGCATGAACAGCAAGACCATAATACTCATGTTTCTATTTGTTGCCCTCAACTGACATGGTTGGTCGTTTGTTTTGTTTTAAATAAAATGAGGAAGCAACAAATATATTAAATCCATCTGCAAAAAACCCATATTTGCATGTGGAAAACAAATAAGTGGGTGCCTGAATGGGTGATTAGGCATGCAATTGCCCATCTGCCCCAGCCTCTCTGCAGGTGCGCCTGTCGCGGGAGCAGAGAATCAAAAAGGAGAGTCCTCGGGCCAGGACAGCGACAGATAGGAGGGAAACCAATACCCTTCGCACCTGGACTTGTTCTGAGCTATGCGCTGCTCTGGTCCCAGCGCCCACCTACTGCCCCTGTATCTTAAAGCCGAAAAGCAGAAATACCTTTGGTCAACCTTTCGTTATTCTTCTATGGATTCTCTAAATCACAAAGGCAATTCTCTAAGTACTTCAATAGGTGCAAGTATATTTGTTGTTGCAGAGATTTTTGTGAGCCTGGGTGACCTCCTCTGCTATATTCTTCCCCTCGGTCACTCCACCCCAGCCACCCTGGTCTCCTCACTTTTCCAGAATGTACCAAACAGCCTTTAGCCCCAGGGCCTTTGCAATGACTTTCTCTCAGCCTAAAACATTCTTCCTCCTCTTAGCTCCAGCTTCAGGTCCTTGTTCATGTTGACCCTTATCAGGAAGAACTTCTCCCCAAATCCTGTGCCCTTAACCGGTCTTATTTTTCTTCTGAATATAGATTACAACAAAAATATTACATATTTACTCATTAATTTGTAGATGGTCTGTCTCCATCAAATAGGTTTGTCTGATTTTGTTCACAAAACCTGGAATAGTGTCTAATACACAGCAGGTGCTCAATAAATAGTTGGTAATTAATGATCCATCATTATTACTTGCAAACCACTTTCCTAACACCATAGGTCCTCTTCTGGAATAAGACAGGAGTCATGCTCTTCAGAAACTTCTATAATCTAGTAAGGAAGGAAGACTGAAAGTGTACTTATACAGCAGAGCAAAGTGACACAAATGTTCTACTGGATGTACAAACAAAGCACTCTGATACTACAGAAAAAACAAATTGTTGACCGTGGGGTAGGAAGGGTGGAAGGAGGCCAACAGAACAGAATTCTCTGGAAATACCTTGAAAAGCACAGAAATCATCCTCAAAAATACACTCAGTACAAAAAAAGTACTAAGACATCCTCAGATAGCCTGCTTTCCTTCATCAATAATGCTAAGTGAAACAAAAGATTGCCCAAGATAAGTCAGCATTTATGTGTGCCAAGACCACGGAGAAAGGAAAAATCACTTTGCTCCATAAAGCCTTCATTTTAAAATGGAATTATTTAAATGCACATCAAATGTGCCTTCAGAAAATTCCAGACTCTCAGGACAGAGAGGACCTTAAAGGGCATCCAGTCCAACCTCTTATCCCCTCTACTAAGGACCCATCAGTATCAGCCTCTACATGCAATGGTGAAGTCATCACTCTTCAAAATGGCACAATCTATTGGTGGTCTGCCCATAATATTAAGTCCTTCTTCAAACGTCTTTCTGTTGCGTTCACCCACTCCTTCCAGAACTCCTTCTGAGACCACAGAGAGTGAGTTTGTGTTCCCTTCCATGCAGGATCCTGCTCTATTCCCTCCTCCTCCATCCCCTTTCTCTCTTCTCCACACTAACTACTGTCAATTCCTTCTCTCAGTCTTCAAAGGCTCTGGTCTCCTGTGCCATCCATCATCCTAAGCTTCCCTCTTCCTTTCCTTCATCTACTTCTCTCACTGTTCCAGGACCTAGAGTTCAAGCAATGTAGCATTCTGCTGAGAGGTAAGCATTTTGTCTGTGATCAGGAAGAGAGGCACCTAGGATCCAAAGCTTCCATGGGTTAACTCTGTGAGCCCTGACCCAATAAGACCCTGGCAAAGTCACCTAGCTTTCTGGCTTTGACCTTGACATGCCATATTTGACATAAATTAGAATAGCATGGGCATGGTAACTCTTTGGAAGCAAAGAAGACAAACAGGTGAAAGGCATCTCCTGGTCCTACCCTACCTCAAGGATATACAGAATTTGGGGAGTCTCGGGCCTCCAATAAACCAAGGCCCCTCTAGTCTTAGATAAACTCCACCTTCTCAACTCCCACACCCAGCCTGCATGGATAAATGTGAGATTAAATATACATTTTTAACCGTCTCTAAACCTATGGCAGATATTGCTACATAATCATGCACTCTTTCCCACTCAGTCAGGATACAGCTTCAGAATCCTTCTCAACACATCATCACAAGAATCCACTACCAATACCCCATGTGGCCACATGAAATGAAACCCAAACCCACTCATTCTTCACAAGAGAAAAACTGACACTCAGAGATAGGCCATGACCTCCCCATGACTGCATCAAGAGCAGAACCAGAACCACAAAGGCCCCTTCCCCCATTCTCCTAGGTCACCTCTCTTTTAACTCTGATATGCCGTGAATATGACTTGATGTGGGGAACAGGAGCTCGCCACTGCAGGACGTTCTACAAGAAATACAGATAAAGGGATTCTAAGTAAGGGACAGAAGCTTCAGAGAAGGCTTGGAGGAAGAGGTGCATCTGAGCCAACCTGAAGAAGTCTGCTTTCTGTAGGAACCAGTGCGTTGTATTGGACTTTCGCAGGAGAAAATTCAAGATCGCAGTGGCATTAGCAGTAGCAGGAACAGCATCAGCAAAAGAAGGGTGAAGACTCCGTGCTGTGAGAGGAGGCTGCAGGCAACTGGGCAGAGAAGGAGCCACACCGGAGGCCGTGGAGGCCATGGCGAGAGGAACAATGCAGAACAAGACAAGATTAGAAGAGTAAACCAGAGTCTGTGTGGTATTTCCAGTGCTGGTGTTTTGATTTGTTTTGTTTTGTTTTGTTTTTTAAATGACTTAAAAACCCAAGGACTCATAAATGGGAAAAGAAGGTAAGGAAAGAGTGGGAGGAAAGGAAAGACTCTCTCTCCATTCTCAATGGGGGAAAAAAAAAAGCCTTGCTATAAAATGTATTACAGGAACACTTTCATTATGTAAAAGCCTATTTTGTTTTCATGTCATTCTTAGATTACATCATAGAGTGGCTGCAGCCGTCTCATACCATATTATAAATAAATCACTAGCTTAATCATAGAACGAGCCAGGGCCCTAGATTTGAAAGGGAAATATTAGATCATTTTTAATAACTGATATAACTCAAGCCAGTCGCCATTGAAGCAGGGTGAGGTGATGTCATCGTAAAGAAGTCCAAAGAGGAACCAAAGAGGGTCAGGGCTGGGCAGGTCCAGAGAAGCTGCCATTTACAAAGGAAGAGGTAGCTGATGGCAGCCGAGGGGAGCTCATCCTCTGGACGAGACAATCCTGTCATGCAAAGCAATGCTTACTTCCCAAGTACTGACGTCCAAAAGGCCTTCCTTGTGAAGCACAGTGTGCGAATATTATATTTTCTTCTCAGAGCTCCTATATTCCCAAATGCCAGAAAATATGAGCATATTATGATGTCTGTATTTATGTCTTGGGAGCCACTGTGCAAAATTATACACAGGAAGGCTTTTACTTATTCAGGAAAATATGAAATCCGTGGCGACACATGCAAATGCTACAGGTCTGATCCAAGCCAAGGGGAGTGCGAGGCAGGGACATTGAGAAAATGGCCTGACACAGTAAACAACTGAGCGTAATTTCCAGCACTTACTGACTATTAAGGAAAGCACAGGCTAATGTTTCATGAGCACCAACTATGTGCTAAGTAACCCCCTTGGCAGGTACTTTGTATACATTTGTGAACACAAAAGAATAAGAATCCGAGGCAGCTGCTATTTGCACCAGTTTTTCTGGAAACCAATTAAGAAACAATTAAGTGGGGGCACCTGGGTGGCTCAGTCAGTTAAGCATCCAAATTCGGCTCAGGTTATGATCTCGTGGTTCATGAGTTCAAGCCCAGCATCGGGCTCTGTGCTGCCATCTCGGAGCCTGGAGCCTGCTTCAGATTCCGTGTCCCCCCCCCTCTCTCTGCCCCTTCCCCTGCTCACTCTCTGACTCTCTTTCAAAAATAAACAAACATTAAAAATGTTTGTTTTAAATAACGAAACGATTAAGTGACTTAAGATCAGGCAGCTAATACTAATAATGATAGTCTTCCCATTCCAAATTCTGTTCTATGTTGTTGCCTACACCCAACCAAAACTATTTCCTGTTATGGACTTTCAGTAAAAATTAAATAATAGATGAGCCACACTTTGAAAACACTAATAATATAAAAAAAAATCTTGAGAGTCAAAGGGGCCATGGAGCGGGGGAGTCATATTAACATTCTGGCCAGCGACAGTCTTACTGACCCAAGCAGGCTTTCCTTAGTTTGGCTTCAGGGCTACTAACGAGCTTGACCATAATTTTAAGGCTTCTATTTCCATTACTTTTTTAGGAATGTTAAGGAAGACTATAAGGGAACCTGCCATCTTTTATAAAATGGACTGCCGGGTTTGGTTTTATAAAAGACAGTTTGGGGGTGGGGCGGGGGGAGAACGGATGCTCTAGAAAGGAACTTTCTGCCAGACAGAAGGTATTGGCTGACGTTTTATGTCTGATCCTGTCAGTCCCACAGCAGTACTGTGTATCGGCTCACTGTTCTTAATACAAATGCTATTCATACTGCAGAGACACACTGAGCCAAGTAACACTGATTTATGCAACTTTTCAGGACACAGCATGGCCCAACAGGAGATGGAGACCCTGACATTTAACTAAAGGAACAACATGAAAGCTCAAGACTGCAAATTTGAACCTATTTTCTCCCTAATCTGTTTCTGCGACAGGTTAGAGGTTGCAAAAAGCTGAGAGAACATGCCTAAAATTTGTATGGACTGATTCCAAAAGAGAGATAGTACAGAATGGTGGACGAGAAGCACTGGGCCAGAGACAAAGGAGCCTCCAAGGGTCTTTCCAATGGCTGCCGATGGCCCCAGGGCCCCGGAAGAGTCTGTCCCCTCTCCACATCTTAGTGTCTCACTTGTAGAGCAAAGAGCTCAAGCAAGAACATTCACCACTTCTACCAAAGCAGCTCTAACTGCTAAGGAGGGTAAAAATGTAGAGGTATAGGAGCACAGCCTTAATTGAAAACTTGTGATCTTCCTCTGAAAAGCCATGTCGAGTTTCATTCTGTGCAATTCTAGCTCAATCTACATTCAGATTTTAAATGGAGTTCTCGCCCAGAATCTTCAAGGAAAGCTGGTCCACAGAACTGTGCTGAGTTTCTCCAGGGGTCCCATGTGGCTCCTGCTCTCACCTTGGCACATGCCTTGTAACCTAGAGTATCTGTGCAGACAGCCCCTAAGAGAGGGCCTCCTAGAACTCCATTGCCTGGTCCTCCTGCCCTTGTGCAATCCCTCCCTTTGAGTGTGGGTTGGATCTAATGCCTTGTTTCAAACAAACAGAATAGGGCAGAGGGAGTGTGTGTCACTTCCAGCAGGAGGTTGCAGGAAGGCTGTGGCTGCTTGCATCCGGGGAATTCTCTCTCACTCAGTTGCTCGGAGGGAAGGCTGCCATGTTGTGAATGCCCTATGGTGAGTCCCTCATGGCAAACAACTGAAGGCACCCTCCAGCCAACAGTCATCAAGGAACTGAGGCCCTCAGTCCAACAACCTGTGAGGGCCTCAATCCTGCCAATGACCATGTGAGTGAGCATGGGCCACCCCAGCTGAGCCTTCATATGAAACTGCAAGCCAGCAGACACCTAGACTGCAGCCTCGGGAGAGGCCTTGCACCTCCCATCTAAGCTGCTCCCAATTTCCAAATCACAGAGCGTACGAGATAATAAGTTCTTTGTTGTAAGCACTAAGTGTGGGGTCTGTTATCCACCAATAGAGAACAAAGAGAGCAGCCACATACGAGATGCCCAGTCCTGGCCCCTAGCAATTCCACCATTTTTCTGGAGACCCAGGAAGTAGACCAGAAGAGATTATCTCTCAGGAACTCTTGGGAGAAACCCTTGGCCCTCCTCCCCCCACATACAGAGATGCATTCCCACTTGGTGACACATACCCAGGCATGCTCTGGCCACACAGAGAGGACCATGGAAATAATGTCAGTGCAACTCAAAGTCAGCATAACACTTTTGGCTGCAGCATGTGAATGGGAAATAAACTGGAGACTGAACCACACATGGGATATGCCAGACTCATTACCTGCCCAGCCACATTCTGCTGTCAGTTACATCTACCCTCAGAACCTGCCCAGCCCTAGTGACCAAATGATGTCCACAGGCCCACCCTGCCAGCAGTGTGGCCTTGGTTTTGAGATCAGATCGCCTCCTCCTGGGAATTTATCTCAACCCGCCCCATTCATTCCACTCTCCCAACCTTTCACATAAGCCCATGAGAACTGAGGCTATAACGGACCTCCACTTTCCAAGCACCTATTGTGTAGCCTTAAACAGATCTGGTGATTAATAAATGTGTGCTGTAAATAATACTTTTCTTTCTAATGTGTATTTCTTATACATAGGTCTTTCTCTCCAACTAGAATATAAGCTTCTCAAGGTCAGGGACTGGGCCTAATTCACAGTGGTGTCCTAAAGACCCTGAGATTTACTAACTTCCAGACAAACAATGGATTAGGGCAGAGAACAAGCACACACTCTGTGAAGAAGGGGTAGATATTCAGCAGTAATCTACAAAGGACTCATGGGACATCCATGAGACATCAGACATCTTCTACCACACAGGAATCCATGTAGGAAAACCTGAGAATTCCTTTGACCACCTAGGGCCCTGTCCAACATACAACAAAGGTACCTCCACTGTGCTGAGGTCATGAAGTAGAAGACTATGGAATTAGGAGGAAGGAATCAAAAGAGACAGAGACAGCTCTACCTTTTATTTTTATGGACAGCAAACATCTCCTACACGACATCCCTGGGTTACAGAACAGCCTCAGAGCCCCAGGTGGCTGGATGGGTTCCTGCTCAGACCTAGCAAGTCCTTTTGTATTTTTGAAGCAGGAACATAAAAAGTAATGAAAGCTGGCTCAGCAGATGGTCACACATGCCCAGAAACCTCCTGACCGAGTAATTATAGAGAGCCAAGACATTCACCTCAGGCGGAAGTGACTGTTGCTTTGTTTCCGGCATAGACTAATACCTGATCCTTCTAAGGACCAAAAAGGAAATATTAAAAACGAAAGCCCCTTGGCTACCATCAACAATTGTACACTAGTATCAACAGAGGAAAATAATTTCCTTCCGGACTCCCACTGGGCCAGTCACGCCTAGAGAGAGGTGTGATCATCTAATCAAACAGAGCAAGAGCCTAACAGCTAGACTGTAGCTTCTAGATTTCTTAAGCCTGGAGACTTCTTCAGTCTCTCAAGTCCACCTCCTTTCACTTCCTGCTACTTAGAGCAAAATCAAATATGAAAAGTGATAATAGGACACAATGGCCTTTCAACTTCAACCATTACCATTCAGCAAGTTTCCAAGACTGAGGACAAATTAGCACCCATCCAATCCTGGGGATGGTGGGGCTGTTGGGTTGGGAGGAAGGACATACACTGAGCATATACTATGTAGCAGGCATGTGCTGGGAACTGCACATCACACTGTTTTATTTTTCTTTATATTCGAGATGAGTCATTCAACTAAAGAAGACAACAACTGTAACAATCTATCGTGTATGGACCACACTTCCCAGTCTGCAAAACAGGTTGATGTCTATAAACCCATCTGCTCTAAGCAAACATGAGAGGCAGGCAGAGCAATGGGATCATTCCTAATTCCCAGATCAGGGAAATGAAGGCAGGGGCGATGTTGTTCTCCTGGGGGTGCACATCTAATCATTGACAGACGTTCCGATACCCCATTCTGCTGCACATACTGCCTTTTTATGCACTCGCAAACTTCTTAAGCCATACTGGTCCCGAAAGACTCATTCTGCCAGTCAGTTGTTTTCTTCTCATAAAGCCATGTAGCCAGCCTCATCTGAGCTAGATTTCCTAAAACCCTCCAACAGAGAATGGCCCACGTGTGATGGAATGCCCTTGGAGACAGGGACACTCACCACCTTTGGATTCATTCTTTCTATCCATGAAAATGCACTGTGCACCTACTATGTGCTAGAGATCCCACCAGACCAGAGATGCACTTGTGAACAAGAGATGCTGTCTCTCTTCCAACCGGCTTTTATATTCTTAAAGGCCATCATCAGGTGTGCCCTCTGCCTTCTCCAGTGGAGTCTCATTCCTGTAACAGTCCCTGGTGGGACATCATTTCCAGGCCTCCCAGCGTTCTCCTGTAGACAGTCCAGCTGGCTAATGTCCCTCTCAGAGGATGAAGCAAGGACTACCATCTGACAACCTAGGCAAGCTCTGATAAAAAGTTCACGGTCACCCAAACAGTGCTAGTCCTCTCGCCACTCCCAAGCAGCACCCAGATATTCTCTGAGGGGCCACTCTCTCCACTGTGCAGCTCCCATGGTATCTGAGTGGGACCATCTCCAGACTCGGTTCCAGAGGAGGGCCCAGTGCACATGCCAGTCAGCACAGTCTCGTCATCTGGGCCTCAGTGACTATGCGGGAATGCGCAGTAACCTGGGAACATGGGGACATGGCAAACAAGGCTCTCTCCCCACAATGGGCATAGGAGGCATAGGGCCCAGGATGCAGCACACAGCTGTCCCATGACCATGGGCTGAAACACCCAAGGTGGAAGCCAACACAGAGAAGGCAGAGTGTGGAGCACTATAGGAAACAGAGCTGAGTCCTGTTCAAACTGGCCATGAAGCCCACCTTACCTCGGGACTTACCAGTTCCCAGAAAGATCTCCCACCCACCATGTTCTAGAGGACATACCCTAATTAATACAGTCCAAGGCTGCACTGGCATTTTAGAATGGACAACACTTGTGAATATCTTCCAGCTTCCTCCTGTTTAGGCGCTCTCTCCCATTCTGCCATTATACACTGGGGGCGTTTGTTTGTTTTTAATCTAAGTAAAACTCTGCGTCTTAATCACAAGTAACTTTAAACACTGAAAAAACTCAGGAATAGAGCAGGTAACAAAGATTCACATTTGATGTGTAACGTGTATGCCTGGTACAAAACATTCAAGACCATGTGTGAAATTTTAAAAAGCTGAAGTATTTAAGAGTCAAAGGAGTGGATACCAGCCTTTTATCTCATGCAGATCTGTTGGCACAGAGAAAGTCAGTTGTTCTTTTGAGGTGCAGTTGATTAAGAAAAGGTGACAAAATATAACTATAGACTCAGTTACACTTTTAAATGAAGTTAGGTTTTATCAATCATTACAGCATCTGCTCTGTTTTGGAAAACTATACCATAAACACGGCAAGACATATTGCTCGGCATAAAGCCAGTGATCGGGGCACATAGGGGCTGGTCCCTGGGATGGAGACCACAGATCTCAAGTTCTAAATGGACGCTTTTCCCAGAATTCTCCAGTTGTTTTCCTCAGATCTCTGCCCAGCCCTGGGGAGCCCACACCATTATTCTTTTCACCACTCCTATCTTCTAGAACATGATGTTCTGTCCTGCCCACTGAACTCAGAAGTGTTCCAAAACACAACGGAAAGCCTCCCTTACCTGTTCGCCATTCCCCTTTCTGAGTGTGGAACAGGATTATGACTCACATCCCACTGGAGCTCTAGCAGACCCTCCAAGACAAAGGTTCACACCCTTTGCCTGAGCAAATCTAGCGTCCCTTACCTCAAAGGGTTTTTGTGAAAATAAAATGAGATCACAGAAGAAGCAGCAGCTTGCACAGGGGTAAACAAAAATCACTCAATAATACGACTTTTCTTTCCTCGCAGATGCCTGTAACACTGTCCATTGATATTTTCATTTTGGTCTTTCCATTTCAAGAATGCTTTCCTCCATGCCAAAGGAGAAAGAAGGAAGCAATACAATTATTGGCAATCTGAAATCATCATTACTCCAAATTTTCTTCCAATTTCTCCTCATGCCTCCTTCCAAGAGTTGAGTCCTGCCTCTGCTTTGTCACACATTTTATTAGCATTGTTCTATTTTGTCCATTGCCAATGAAATCAACTCAAGATAAAAAGAAAGAACAGTTTGGTTCTTCTCTATTTCTTATTCCATCCCAGCTATCCGTGCCCATGTTTTAAAAGGAAACCCTGGATTTTATAAACTCATTAAAACATGAACATTGATTATAAAAGAAGAATGTCTTCCCTTCTCCGTAAGACTCACCAATTGAGGAAAAATAGCTTCCCTCCTATGAGTGCCCAATAGAACAATGAACAAAGTCCTCAAATGAGAAGCAGCTGACTGGGTTCTGTCTTCGTTTCTATTTCTGAGCCTCAATGTCCTCACCTGTGGAAAAAGGGAGCCTGAGGTTGCTTACAAATCTCTAGGATCTTACCAGCTTTAGAACTTTCCAGTTTTATTAACTCACTGGCTAGCCATACTAGGACTGATGCCAGGCTTGAAACCCCAAAAATGTGGTGGCTTCCTTCTATACCTGCTAAGCCCCCTAGTCAGCTCCTGGAATTTCTACTGGACTCATTCGTCTCAGTAACACTGAAAAGAGATTGTAGACACCCCAGCCCTCCTGAGAAAACAGCTTCATCCTTTTATTTTTTTTAATATTTTTAATTTATTTTTGAGAGACCGAGACAGCGCAAGCAGGGGAGGGTCAGAGAAAGAAGGAGACACAGAATCCGAAGACAGGCAACAGGCTCTGAGCTAGCTGTCAGCACACAGCCCGATGCGGGGCTCGAACCCACGAACCGAGAGATCATGACCTGAGTCGAAGTCAGACACTTAACCAACTGAGCCACTCAGGAGCCCTGAAAACAGCTTCATTCTAATCTCAGAGAGGAAAGATATCAACTGTTAGATATTCACACTTTTTTATTAAAAGTTTATTTATTTATTTGGAGAGGGGAGGAGAGAGAGAGAGAGAGAGAAAGAGGAGCAGAGAGAGAGGAGCAGAGAGAGAAGGAGGGAGAGAGAATCCAAGCATGCTCCACATTTTCAGCACAGAGCCTGACACTGGGCTCGAACCCATGAACTGTGAGATCATGACCTGAGCCAAAACGAAGAGTTGGATGCTTAACTGACTGAACCACCCAGGAGCCCCAGATATTCACAATGTAGCCGAGAAAAAATTAATAGAAAAATCTGAACAAATAAAAATCGAAAAAAAAATATGAATTTGGAGACAAATGTCCAACTACAGGACTCCGTGAACCCTCTGAACCTGAATTTCCTTGTCTAAAAATGAGAGCCAGTGAGCAGGAGAGAGCTGGACAATCTCGACACTCCCAGGTAAATCGTCATTACAGATTTTATTTCATGAAGACCTAGCACTATTTAGCTAAGGAGTATATGATACATGTTCCAACAGACAAATATTCCAAGGCAATAGGCTGTTACAAAATGTGTGCTTTGTACACGCAGGAGGAATCCACA
This sequence comes from Cryptoprocta ferox, assembly GCA_028646485.1. NCBI lineage: Eukaryota > Metazoa > Chordata > Mammalia > Carnivora > Eupleridae > Cryptoprocta > Cryptoprocta ferox. The sequence goes on from CM053573.1 coordinate 75,048,962, forward strand.
TGCCAGAAAAGCCACTACTTGCATTTTCATTGTTGACATTCTACACGTTATTTAACATCTATGAAATTGATTTGTGTATATTATCTCCTTCGGTCCTCAAACATTCAGAGAAGCTCAAAGTTAGGAGGGACCTTAAAAATGACTCACCTCAACTGTTCCAACTGACAGTGGGAGAAGCTGGGGGCAGAGTCGGGGGGTGGCCCCCCTAGGAACCACAGTTAGTGGCAGACAGTCCAGGATTCCAGTCCAGAGCTTGCTCCATGGACCCAATTTAAGCCACTGTGACAGAGGAGGACACCAAAACTCACTGGGCAGACGGACTTGCCCTTGGTCACACAATCAGCTTTGGGGCAAAACCAGGACTTCCACATACACGTCTCTAGAAGCTTGCTAGAACACCTACTGCTAGAAGCTCTCAGTATATATAGCCCAACGACAGAAAGAAATTAAGTCAAATTAAGTCAGGAAAATGGCACATAATCAAGATAAGCCCAGCAAAGCAAGGAGTTTCCTGAGACCTAGTGGTCTTCAAAGACATTAGAATTCTCAGTGCCATTCCACTGAAATGAGAAAGGCATCATTTCAGACTTGCTGAGGAATGGAGCACGCAGAGGGAAACACTACACCCATGTCCAGTGCAGTCTCATAGAAAACATGAGACAGACATCACCACCACCCCCACCCAAGCCCCAGGAAACCGAAGCTTCTCCTTGCAGAGGGAGATATAAATCAGAACGGTTTCTACAACAGCAGCAGAGTGCACCAGACTTCCCAGATCTCCAAACTGAAAGGTGAGGCTCTCAGCCTTGGCCCTCGGGGCAATCTCCCGCACTCTTGACAGCTTCCCTCCCCACACAAATGACAGTGGTCTCCTTTTCCATAGTTGACTTCTCTTTCAATAATTTTTTTTCTTCTTTTCCATAAAGAGAACAAGCAGCTCTGCTAAAGAACCACTGTGAAATGATTGAAGTTCCCATGCAAACAAACCATTAGCAGAGTTCAAATGCAATTTAAATTACCAGTTGTTAAAGTGCTCCTCAATTTCGTGGTAAGTTTCCAAGGAGAATTACATGCTATATACTATTTAATTGGTTGTTTTCTATTTTTTAACATCCATTTATCGCCCCCCCACCCTGATATTTCAGAAGTGTCTATAAAAGCTTCCCTTTAAAAAATTATACATTGTTGAATATATTAAATCTAAAGATTGAAAAGTATCAGAGAAACAGCTGCAGGATCATGTAGCTCAGCAGAAACTGATGGTTCTGACACCACAAAACATGCAGAATTTTAAAATCTTCGGAGTCATCACATAATGCCCTCAGCTCATTACAGGTGAAGATGCTGAGGGCCTGACAGGGAAAAGTGGGCTTGGCTCAAAGTCCCCTGTCTGGTCAGTGGCACACTCAGGATAACAGCCATGACTCCTGATCCCCTGTGCCACCTCTTCTCACCACCCCATATGTGGAGGACATGATGGGAAATACTCAATGAAATGTACTTTCCACCTGTTGATTTTTAAAAAACAAAGATGAAATCCCCTTCAAACACACCCCTGACCTCAAAACCAGAGATGGGCAATGGCAAATCCCCTCTCCAAAAGGGAGAACAGGGAAAGGCTGATGAATGAGTAGTCAAAGGAGCTCAAAATGAGCAGACTCTTGGCAGGAAAAGGAAAGACACTCTTTCAGATTAATTAAACAAGTTATGAGACATCGACACGGCCAGTCTGCACTGCTGTACCTGGCCTGGGACGAGGGGCTGCCATGAGAGGGCAAAGGATCCACCAGGCAAAGGCAGGTCTCACCACGTCTGCAAAAGGAAAGGATTTCTAGAAGCCACCATGAGTATAGGATGAAGCTGAATGCTTGGATACAGGATTTGTGTCAATTGTTTAACCTCCCTGAGCTCAAGCTTCCCTGACTGCAAAACAGGGCTAATACCACCTACCCACCGGGGTCTCTCTAATCATGCCCTGGGATTCCAATTCCAGTAGGCACAGCCCAGAGTCCACACGCAGCATGTATTAACGGTCAGCCCCTAGTCTTCTAAGGTTGCTGTAATTTCTCAAAGCTTAAGATTCCGTGGTTCTAATTTTTTTGGACTATAATGGAGCCTTATAAGCTACGTATGTTCCCTAAGCATGTGAGATGCTCTGTGTAAATTCATTTGTCATTCAAAAAATAAAACAAAACAAGTATGTGGGACAATTTACATACCCGAGCAATTTCCTTCAAAAGCAAAATTTTTGGAAGCGCTATTTTAAAATGGCCTCCAATAGGAGTGGCTCAGTCAGTTAAGTGCCCGACTCTTGATTTTGGCTCAGGTCATGAGCTCACAGACGTGAGATGGAGCCCCGCATCGGGCTCCATGCTGAGTGTGAAGCCTGCTTAGGATTCTCTCTCCCCTTCTCTCTGCCCTTCCCCTGCTCACTGTGCCCACATGCGTTCTCTCCTCTCTCTCAAAATAAATAAACATTTAATAAATAAACATCCTCCAATAAAACTTAAAATACAGAGAACAAACTGATAGTTGTCAGATGGGAGAGGGTGGGGTGATGGACAACAATGGGTAAAAAAGAGTAGGAATACAGGCTTCCAGTTATGGAATGGATAAGTCACAGAATAAAAGGCAGAGCATAGGGGATATAGTTAATGACACTGTAATAGTGACGTGTGGTGACTGATAGTAGCTACACTTATGGTGAGCATAGTATAACATATAAAGATGTTGAATCACTACAATGCACACCTGAATCTAATGTAACATTGTGTGTCGACTATAATCAAATAAGAAAAATTTTAATTTCCAAAAAAGCCCTTCAAATCCAATTTATGAATCAAAGTAATAAAAATCCCAATTTAATGTCCAAAACCTCATTTAAACTTTCCACCAGCCTATAAGAACAATGTCCCAATTGCCCACCGAGGAAACTGAGGGTCAGAGAGGTCAGGCAACGGCCCAAGGTTCTGGGGCTAATAATGGTAAAGCCAAGACTTGAACCCCAAGCCTTCCAAATCAAGCCCCACAATCCTGGTCTTCCTACGTTGCAGATACAACTGTACTATGGACAGCTATTCCGCTAGAGGCAGAAATATCCTTTAAAAAATCCCTCCAGTATTTTCACATTTTAAGGAACTCAGGGATACAAAACAAAGCCTGAACTTTCAGAATCAAATATGTTCACATTAGAAGCAGAATCCTTCCTATGCCCTTAAGTGAAGTAAAAAGCTCAGAGCCCTGGCATGAAGCAGACATCGCTGGGTATGTGGGAAGCAGGCCTGAGAAAGGTTAGCAGTGAGCGGATAGCAGGCCAATTCACAAAGAGAATTCCAATGGCCGGGCGCATGATCAAACAAACCGCGGGTAACCCAAGTATGAGCTTCTGAACACCCCTCTGGCGCAACTGTTAGCTGACACGGTGTCATGTGCCCTGCATTCGCAGGTGCTCAAAACAGACACTTGCTAGCACCTCCTGTCCTTCATGAGGCACCGTGGAGGCCCCAACAGTTGCGGATGCTGAGTCAGGCCTGCCTGGTGCTCTCCAAGAGCTCATAGGCTCACCGGGGACACACTCGGATACAATGACAAGTGTGCAGAGCACAAGTGCACACGGTGTTGTTTTGAGGGTCTGAAGAGCTCTGCGGATGATGACTTCTGAACCGAGCCTGAACACCCTAGAAGATTTCCATGAATGTGGAGGAAGAAAATAGGCCCAGGGAACATGATGTGCCAAGCGCCTTAAGGAGGGGTTCAGGCTGTTCTTCGGGAAAAGTGACTAATCTGCTGAGGCCAGTGGCAGAGCACACGGAGGGATGCGGTGGGAGACGAGGCTGGAAAGGAATGTTGTGGCCACGACTTGAAGGACCTTGTGTGCCAGGCTAAAGCACTTGGATCTTGACACTCATGGGTACTGCATTCTGGGAAATGACATAGGAGAAATTTAAATAGCAGAGCTACCACTTTAGGAACTGAATGCCCTTCCATTCGGCCTCCAAACACAGGGAGGGTCTGAAGAACAGCTTCCTCCTCTGAATGGACCCCTTCTTCTGGCCCCACCCACAGAGAAGTCAGAGAAGTGGGTGGCTCTCAGAGGTGCCCCAAACCCACTGCTCTGTGCACTTTTCCTCTAGTCTGGAACTCCTAACCATGAAAGACCCAGAAAAGAAACCAAGTCTCATGTTCCAAGCAGGATTTCCACTCTGCCTTCAGCGAAATGCCAGCACTACCCCACCTGATGAATCAGAACACAGGCCGAAAACAGGCTCCAGCCTCTTTCCTGTTACTAAGCAGAAGCTAGAGGCCTATCCACACACGCTGTGTGTGCCCAAAGCTCCCTATCACCGAACTCTTCCTTCCAGGCCTGGTACCATGTGACCGGGGCCTCCAACTAGTAATGAGCCTGCACTGACGTCACCAGTTAGGTCATATGGAATCTTTCCCTTAAATGAGTCTTTGCGGCAGGTCCCATTTGTTAAAGGCACAGGCAAGATATTTTTCCCTTCCTGCCCTAAAAGGAGCTCCCAGTCTAGAAGAAGAGACAAGACGTAAACAGAGTAGGACATGGTGAGTACCAGAGAAGCAGCACAGGTAGCAATACAAACTCTCACAAACAACCCTGTGACTCGATGTGATTCTTTACACCCATTTGACGGGTATGGAAACTCAGGCGCAAGCAGGTTAAATGACCTGGCAGATCACACAGCTAGAAGTGTCACAGCCACGATCTGAAGGCTCAGAATCACCACAGAGCGGCATACTCTATTGCCCCACAGCCTGTTGTGATGTAAGCTAGCAGAAGGGAGAACACAGAGATCCTTTCTCATGTGGGGCAGTGTGAACGGTGGACAGGAGATGGTGATCACAGGTCACCTCAGTCAGAAGGTGGCCATCCATGCAGAAGCATGTAAGAGGAACAGGAGGTCTCTGGATGAGGACGGAGGAGGGCCCCTCGGGCTAAGGGAACAGCACAAGCTAAAGCATGAAGGTGAGAAAAAAACAGGGTATGTCTGGAAAATGGCTGGGAACATGGCTGTCTTAAGGATGAGTGAGCCAAAGCCTCACAATGAAAAGGCATTGCCATCTGACAATGATGGGCCGGGGACCAGGGAAAGGAGTTCGTACTCCTAAATGGCAAAAAAAAGAAATTACCAGTCGGGGACATACAGCTGATTATACTAGGAAAATAATAAATGTTTCCCAGAAGAACAGTGGATGGTTCTGGCTCTACTTGGGGTCCTGTGCTTCAGTGCTAAGACCATCACGCTTTTTTCATTCACCTTCCAGGATCTGGGCCAGGGTCAAGAGTGGGCCTTCAGGTCCCTTCTGATCAATATACAGAGGAACACTGGCCCCTCTGGAGGTCAGAACTTCTCCACCTCGTCTAGTAGATTCTGCCCTTCTTGAGAAGAATCCCTACAGCTCATTAAATGTCTCCCAGGCCCTAGCAGGGGTACAAGCACCCCACTTGGTCAACGGAGTGCAGAGAGCAGGACAGGGGTCATAGAAGCAAACAACCTACACTTGATTCTTGGGATTCTCCAAGAATTAACAATGGAACCCTGAGCAAGTCCCTTCCTTTTAGAGAAGTTAAATTTCTTCATTTGTAAAATGGAAACTATCCTACTCATAGACTAGGTTCTTGTGAGAGTTAACAACTAATGTGTGAGATTAAATAGAAGGATATGTGTTTCTACATGCAGCCTGACGTGTTTAGAATAGGTACTCCCCCTGAAAGCCACCATGATGACAGAGGGGGTATAAAAACAGCACAATCCTCCTGGTTAAGTATCTAAATCGGGAGCTGTCAACAATTCCCCCCTTCCCTGCCCCCCCCATTGAAAATTGATCTGTATTCCCCCAGGCAAGTCATTACATCCTTTTGTGCCAAATTGTTTTCATCTTTTAAATGACCCAGTAATCCCACTTTGGGCAATATACATAAGGGAATAATCCAAGAGGAAAAAAGAAGGCAATTTGTTCAGAGATGTTATTCATAGTGCTATTTCTAGCTCTTTACATATCCCTCTATTATAGCCCTTCTCTCACTGTGCTGTAATTATCCACTCCCCTTCCATACGCCTCCAAATTATCTTTGAATCAGTCCCCAGCACCTAGCACAATGCCTGGCATACAGTAAGAACTCAATAAATGTTTGTTGACTAAATGAATGGGTAATATGAAAGAGATTTTAAAAGAAATTCAAATGAGCAAAAACAAAACACTGCTTTTAAGAGATAATGTTAGAATTTTTTTTTTAATGGTAATACAGACTGCAAACTATTTGAAGAGGAGCATATGAAGAAGCCCAAAAGTGAATTTCAGGTAATTTAGAATATGGTCTCTGAGCATCTCCAGGCTCACGCCCAGTGCAGCATAGGACTGCCATGAGTATAGGACATCCCATGTGGAGTCACTGAGGCCTGGTGGCCAGAGCACGGGCTTGGTCAGGAATCTTAGATTCCCAGCCTGACTCAGACACAACCAACCTCACACTGACCAAATCATCTAACTTCTCTGAGAACAGTTCCTCCACGCCACTGAAGAATGGGGGATTTACAGGAAAGCCCATCCCATGTCAAGGAATTACAGAGGGGGAGGCAAGAGCCAGCAAGTGTGAAAGCAAATGGAAATGAAAGAAGTCTGAGAGGTGCGGCTGGACCAGGGTCCTCAAGCCCAGGTGGGGCCTTGAAGCCCCAGCTCTTCCGGTCTCCCCCTGAGCCTTTCCATCCCCATCTTATGGGGTGGTTGAAGCCTCCCAGCAGGGGATCTGCAGGAGACAAGAATCTCTGCAAAAGCAGACGACACATCAAGGAAAAACAATATGTTAAATACAGCCCACAAAGTCAACATCACTCTGAATGTTCCGTATTCTTGGTGGGAAAGAATGCTTTATAAAAATACCCAGAGAGAGCAAAGGAAGCAGCATGTTCTGCAGGGCTTATTTTGGGGCCTTCCAGCAGCTCTCAGCCAGGAAGTCAGAGGCAGGAAGGCACTGCCCTCTGTTCCCTGGCCAGAAGTTCAAGGTTAGAAACCAAAGCAGGGAGCACACAGTCTCCGTAGTCTGAATCAGCTGCAAGTCTATGCACCGCCCCCTGCACATTTTCACCTCCATCAGGGTCTCCCAGATTCCTGCCCATTGACCCTGACACTATTCTGAAGGAAACTGCTCTTGACGTCCCATAGACAATCCCTCCAAAACATGTCATGAACCAAGTTGCTTCTCCCTGGCCCCACTTCCACCATCCTAATCAAAGTTACCACCACCTATCACCTCTCTCCTCCCGACCTCCTTGCTTCTACCCTTGCCCCACTCCTTGCAATCCACTCCTGTGAAAGCAGGCAGAATGATGCTTGCCAAACACTCAGATGCTTCCCATCACCCCTAGACTCGGGACGAGCCCCTTCTCTAGCTTACTTACATGCAACAGCCCTTTCCCTGCCCTCCTGGAATACTTCTTCCTCGGCCGCCCACTATCTCCTAGCATCCTGGGCTCCTTCTATTCCTCAAGCACAAACTCATTCCCACTCCACGGCCTTGGCATTGACAGCGCCCTCTGCATGGCTCTCCCCTCCTCCAGACTTTTGCATGGCTGGCTCCTTGTCATTCAGATCTCGGCTTAAACATCACTTCCCAGATCCCTTCCTCCATTCACTCACTGTCTTAGTGCCCTGTGTGAATCCTCCTGTTACTTATCATTCCCTCCTGTTTACAAGTTCATTTATCATCTGCCTCCTCCACACACCCCGAACTAGAACGTAAGCTCGAAGGAGTCATTGTTCCCTATGTCTTTTCCTTCACTCTAAACCCAGGGCTGGATCAGAGCCCAGAACAGTATGAAGCACATAAGTGGGAATCCAATAAACATTTAATAAAATTAGATGAACACATACCACCAGTGAAAGAAACCTTACAGATTGCTAAAGGCAAGTCGCCCAGCACTGTGGCTAATGTTCTGGGCTCTAGAGTCAGCTGAGGATCACTAATGCTTGCCACTCAAGAGCAGTAGGAGTTTAAGCAAGTGTTCCCACTTCTCTAGACCTCACTTTTCCCACCACATGCCTATAGGAGTGCTGGGAGTCTTGAAAGAGATCATTCATGTAGGACACCTCGTATGGGCTCAGCACAGATGGAATGCTCCCTGTTGTCAACCGGGGTCTCATCTTACAGGTGTGAAAACTGAGGTCAGAAAGAAGCATCATCACCCAAGTTAAACACTGAGTTAGCAACAGAGAGCCAGGTTCAGAAAATCACAGCTGCAGTCTCTGTCCACTGCTCTGCAGACTAGCTGTTCCTGAGACACCGTAATAACAAAAATACCTAATAGCATGTCACTGATTTATGTACTCTGCCTTGTTCCATAAAGGACCTGATCTGAAGCACCTAACAAAGACGCACACAGTTTGTGATTTTTTTATGGTGAGAAAACTGGGGAGAGAATGGAAAAATAAGGTGAAGGAAAGGGACAAGGATTATAAAAAGGAAGAGTCTTGGGGCACCTGGGTGGCTCAGTGGATTAAGCGTCCAACTTCGGCTTAGGTCATGATCTCACAGTTCGTGGGTTCAAGCCCCAAGTCGGGCTCTGTGCTGGCAGCCCAGAGCCTGAAACCTGCTTCAGATTCAGCGTCTCCCATTCTCTCTCCGCTCCTCCCCCACTCACTCTCTCTCTCAAAAATAAATAAATATTTAAAAATTTTTAAAAAAAAAGAAGAGTCATATGTCTCATGTCATTTGCCAGAGGTGGGCTTCCCATTTGGTTCTTTTTTTTTCTTTTGTAGTTTATTGTCAAATTGGTTTCCATATGACACCCAGTGCTCATCCCAACAAGTGCCCTCCTCCATGCCTATCACCCCCCTTCACCTCTCCCCCACCCCCATCAGCCCTCAGTTTGATCTCAGTATTTAAGAGTCTCTCATGGTTTGCCTCCCTCCCTCTCCCCAACAATTTTTCCCCTTCCCCTCCCCCATGGTCCTCTGTTAAGTTTCTCCTGTTCCACTTATAAGAGAAAACATATGGTATCTGACCTTCTCTAACTGACTTATTTTGCTTAGCATAACACCCTTGAGTTCCATCCACGTTGCTACGAATGGCCAGATTTCATTCTTTCTCATTGCCATGTAGTACCATTGTATAGATAAACCACATCTTCTTGATCCATTCATCAGTTGATAGACATTTAGGCTCTTTCCATGATTTGGCTATTGTTGAAAGCGCTGCTATGAACATTGGGGTACATGTGCCCCTATGCATCAGCACTCCTGTAAGCTTCCCAGAGACCGATAGAAAATGGAGGGAAATACCCACATACAGACCTTTGGAACACTTGGTTACCAAAATGCCACAGCAAGGTGTGAGGAGGTATCACTATCCAGTTAAGAATCACCCTAGTTTGTCATACTCTTGCCAACTAAATTAAATACCCCCTTACTCCTGATCACATGTACTCTGAAGTCACATGACCTGGGTTCAGATCCCAGCTCCACTGCTGAAGGCGTGACTTTGGGCAACTTGACCCCTCAAAGCCTCGGGCGCTTCCTCTATAAAAAGGTAAAAAACAGTACCTACGTGAGTTAACAAACTGCGGTGCCTATGTATGTAATTCTGACACGTGCCACAACACGGATGAACCTTGGAGACATTACGATAAGTGAAATAAGGCAGTCACAACAAAATCGATACTGTAGGATTCCACTTAATGTGAGGTGCCTAGAAAGTCATGGAGACACAAGGCAGAAGGGTGATTGTCAGGGCCAAGGGGAAGGGGGATGGGAAGTCAGTGTCTAATAGGTCCAGAGGCTCAAATTTGCAGAACAAAAGGAGTTCTGGAGATGGGTGGCAGGACAGGTGACTGCACTTAACACCACAGAGCTGTACGCTTAAAATGGTTAGACGGAAAATGTGTGCTTTAGCAAAATTAAAAACAAAGTTAAAAAAATAGCACTTACTCACGGGTAGCAATAGTAGTGACTCAATGATTTAGGGCAAGTGCTTAGCCCAGTGCCTGGCATTCGGAAAGCAATCAATCCGTGTCAGTTCTCCTTCTGAACAGTAACAGCACGCACACCTGCACCACCAGCCCTAATCTCTTAGTGCCCCTCTCTGTCACCACCACAGCGGGTGGGGGGGTATCCCAAGCCTTCCATCAAGGCACCCTCCTCCCACCCGGTGAGCAGGGCTATAAGCAGGCCAGTCGTCATCATGGAGCAGGAGACAGGCTGTGTGCAGGGTCCTGGGGTCCTCCCTGGCAATCCAGAGCAGCCTAGGGAACTGCCTGGCCTCCCTTCAACACTGGACAGTCTTGGGTCTCAGAGCACTTTCCTGCACTATTAGGATCCGCCGCCTAATGCCACTGGCACAAAAGTGCTTCCCCGAGACACATCTCCAGCGTCTTCCCTGAATTGAAGAAAAGTGCCCCCAGGTTGACCAGAAACCAAACTGACTACAAAGAACTACACTCATGGTCATGTAACATCTGGCGGGCTGTTAAGAGAGGGCGGTGCCCTCCAAGTCTCTCTTTGGCCCTCCAAGTCTCTCTTTAAAGCTGTATCAAAGAAGGCAAGGAAGTGCGTGTGTGTGTGTGTGTGTGTGTGTGTGTGTGTATTCCTGTGCGTGTGTTGGTATGTATGTGTGTCTATGCATATGCCTATGAGTGTGTGTGTGTGTGTGTATGTGTGTGTCTATGTATAACATCCATTCAGAGTCAGGCTCATCTTTCAATGGAAATTACACTGCAGAGTTCTGACAGCTAAGCGAGAAAGCCCTGCTCAGTCTCTTTCGAGGCCCGTGCGTAATTTCCACCCCCTAGGAGAAACTGAAATAAGGGTCTCTGTTACCCGGTTCTGCATTTTGGACACGCTCTCACCCCCTTTCAGGAAATCAGGAAAGAAAAAGATCTAGCCAGCCAAGCAGATCAGAAGGCAGCAGCCCACGTTCAAATAACATTCACATGACTGAAAGCAAAGTAAGTGGACAGCAGAAAAGGGGGGGGGGGGAAGGAAAAATTTTACAAACAACAAATTCAGGCATTGAGCCCATGTAACATGATAGAAAGAGGTCTGACCTGGGGCAGTTAAGTGCTAGTCTCACGCATCAGATCAGTAAGTGTGGGCAACTCTGGCATCCAGAGTCCCTATTTCCTCATCTGCGAAATGGGCATGTTCTTCTCCACCTCTGCCTGCAGGAGCAGCTGAAGTGTAGTGGAAGGAAGAACGATCGATCGAGAGCCTGAAGACAGGGGGTCTAATCCCACCTAATCAGGGCGAGTTAGCTTTGCCCCATGGGCCTCCCCTGCCGCCCACCACCCCGTCCTGCTGCAAAAGGAGGCAGGTCGGCCGAATCATCTCTAAGACTCCTTCCAACCCACACAACGTCCTGCACACTGGGTATTTACTCCAGACCGTGGATGCCATGCGAATGCTGCATATATGGGCAACATTTTATGCTCCAAAGGCCAACCATAACTCTGCTTTTCAAGCTAAGACTATCTATCCCTCCCCAAGTGTCCACGACCATCCTTCCGGCTTATTGCTCTAACACTACCAGACAGACAGACAACGGCACTCCCAGATTACCTTCCTACCCAACTCTGGCTAGGCCTCAGGTGGGAGGAAATAGCTGTCATTTTTTTCACATACAAATAGAATTTTCCCTCAGGCAGAGTCCGCCTCCAAATCCCACTGAGAGCAGAGCTCCCCTGGGAAAGCCGCTGTCCACACCCCCAAACTAAAGAGGCCAGCGCTCCCAGCAGCATGTCCCGTCACCCTGCAAGTCCCAGGTCTGTGAGCAGAAATGCCATTCGCTCTGTCAATAACGATGTACTCACGTGAGTCGGGACCCACAGGCAGCTGGCCCTCCGCTGGCCCTCACTCCCTCTCACACGCCCTGAGCCCCACTGCAAGGAGGTGGCCCCAAGGCCCGAGGGAAACAGCACTGAGACCTTCTCTCCTCAGCTTCCAGAACAAGGGGCGAAGGAATTGGAGGGGACGGCGGGGGGAGGGGCGGACGGGGGCGACTTTGTTTCTGGAAACAAGAATTCAAATCCTGCTTCTCCTAAACCCTGAGTCACCTCCTTCTCTTCCAATAGATCAGTGTGGTGGGTAAACATTTCCATATATGGAGAAGCAGGCTAGAGGATGTCAGAAAACTCACCCTTCTCTCCTCTGGCACTTGAAGAACATGCCCCCACTTATGACAGAATTCCTTACTCGGAGTAGATGATTAACCCCAAAAGAAGGAGAGTCTCAATCTGCTTCACAGGCTACAGGACAAAGCCTCCCCAGTCCAAACAAGGAAGTGACTGGCTTGAAAGGTTTTACGTTCACCTGAGGAATGGGACATCTAGAAGGCAATGACATTTATGGAGTCAATCTATTCATTCAGAGGAGGAGGGTAGTATCTGGGGAGATGTACCCAAAGGGGTCACCAAGTATCCAATCCACAGGGCATCAGATGTCAAATGAGCCTCAACATAATGCCCACCCTTGGCCCCAAATCCCGGACTCCCCTGGGCCAAGAATCCTCCTGGGAACTTAGTTTTGCGTGAGTTACTTGTAGGACAGACATCAGGCATGAAAACCCAGAAGAAAACCAGACTTTCAAAAGAACGTTGTTGAGGGGGAAGGAGGGCTGAATGCCCAATTTAATTTGTGTGATTACTTCCGATCAGAAGGTCCTGAGAAGTGTTTTGATAACTACATTGGACCAGTAAAGTCAGTCAGAAATGACTCTGGTCTAAAAATGACTTCAGACAGAATTAGCAGAAGAGAAAGGAGACAGAGATGGGGTGCTGGGGAAAATGGCGGTGCAGGGGAGGAGGGGTCTGCTCAGAGAAGAGAATCCGCACCTCGGCTTCCCAGTGGTTCTATTTCTTACAGGGGTCCTCTTCCACTGTTAGCTGCGAAGGCTTTCTATATGCCACGTGAGATTCTCAGAATCTCCAGCCACCTCCTGGTCTGGTACCATGAGGCTGCTAGTTCTCATCCGCAAGCAATCTTCAAGCAAAACACAGCGCTACTCAGGGAGCCCAGGAACCCAAGCCCTAAGACCAGGTCAGCCACTCCTTGAGATTTTGGAAAAATCATTTCTCTTGTGGCTTATATCCTTTTATCTACAAAATGGGTAAGTATCACAAAACTGTCCAACTACGTGCCCTAAAAGCAGCTTCTACTTGGGCTATCCAAATAGTCATGACACACTTATTCGGATTACTTGTTTTATATGTTTTCAGGCATGCCATAAATACCCGAAAAGCAGCAAGCTTTTCTTATTTATTGCATGTTTAATAAATGAACACAAATATAAGTGATTATTAAATGAGAGAACCTTCCAGCACATGTCAGAACCAGAACTCGGCACAGGACTCCGGCCACTGCGGTGCTCCCCAGAGGTCTCAGAGGCAGTGTGAAGAGGGTAGAGGGATGATCCTTGTTTGTAACTGAGAAGACTAGACAAGGAGCCATGTGACTTGTGGTTCTGTAGAAAGACAGTCATCCTGTCAGGGGCTCAGAGTCCCTTCCAATATTCCAACAGGAACATGCCAGCAGAGGGAAAAGACATTCCATGGAAAATAGCTGCCCACAGATGGCCTGGGAACTCTGGAAACCAGGGAGTAAGCAGACTACAGAAATAGGTATGAAAACCAAGAACAAAGAGTCTATGTCTACCCTCCATTTTGCAAAATAGGACTTAGAGATCAGTTTCCATATCCACAAAGGGGCCCTTCATTCCTTAATGTATGCGTGCCTCTCTTCCTCTTGACCATTGAGAGCCACCGGCTCTGGGATCTTGAGAGGAGAGAAGACCACTAGACCTGATGTCCCGCCTGATTATAAATCCCCCCCATGGTGTCCAGGATGTCTCCAGTGAGGTGGTGACCATTATCTCTTACAGCTACAAATTCCATCCTTCCAACAGAAAGTTCTTCCTTATACAGAAACAAAATCTAGCTCCTCGCTTTCCTGTTCCTCATTCTGCCTCTTCGAACCACGCCAACAACCTATGGTCTATTCCACTGGCTTGGAATTTTTGTAGGTGAATCTGGATGTAGAAACAAAGCTACCCAAGATCTCAACCCTCAAGTCACTCTGGCCATTTCCTGACCATATCACCCTGTTAGCTCCTAATGCATCTGTTGCCACCTTGAAATCCATCCTTTTCAGGTTTTTCCAGGAAGTGCTACTGCTGAGCGACCCACTCTGCACATAGACCGGCTGGCCTTGTGGACTCACAAGACATGTGCCCTATGAAATCCCAGTCCCTGAGAAACGAGAGGAGAGACACCTTCGAGACCATTTCTTCGGCCACCTCTACCCCGTCACCCATGCCGCATTCTCACCCTTTGTGGATAGAGCTCAGGGATGCAGATCCCATTCCCAGCTCCCCATTCCTGCTCTCCTGTCCTGCCAGACCCAGAACTGTCTCCAGGATACAAGGCTGTTCCAAGGAACATTAAGAGAGAGCTCTGCAGGGAAAGAGGGCCTTGCCAACTCAAATGCTCTCAGAATAATAACCAAGCAGCCTACAGGCAAGGACGGCAGCACCAGCTTGCTGATCACAGGGCTGGGGGAGCTCGTGATCTCTGACTAACTACCCAGACACCATCCTGGACTTCATCGTCTTTGCAAAACGAGGGAAAAATGTTCTTCTGTGCCACAGTTGTGAGGGTACACCTTGGAGTCAGGGCACATGCAGCAATGATGCCTCACATTAGCGGTATGCTTTACCAGTTGATAAATGCTTTCCCAGACAGTCTCATTTAATGCCTACTGGCCACTCCACTGGGAGTATTCTACCTGACTTCATGACAGGAAAACTGAGGCTCAGAGAGGTTAATTATATTCCCAAGGTCACACCAACAGTAAGTAATACAAGGAACGCTGGTTTAGAAGTTGGACGACTAAGAGTTCCAACTCTGCCGCGTACAAACTGTATGACCTCTGGCCAACTTTAATGTTTCTAAGCCTCAGTTTCTACACCTGAAAATTAGAGATTAAACTAGCCCTTCTGCCTCCTCCCAGAGCGGTTAGGAGGATCAAATGAGATAATGAGAGTTAAAACCCTCTGGAAAACGGGAAGGCGTTCCAAAAGGGTAAGGGATTATTGTGTGATTACTTGTAAATGACTGTGCATTCCATTACAAATACAAAAAAGCAGTGAGGTCATCCTCAAGACAAAGAAACATTGAGGCTCCGGGAATGAAAGGGAAATGATTGGATGGTCTACAGGTTTCTGTCTGTAGGCTTCTTGATGGTAGCTGAACCTTAGCATCAACAGTCAGACTGGCAGCCGCCAAGTCACATGTGTCTATGGGACTTTCAAGACCATGCTCCCTTCTCAGCTACAAGTGAATGCGGCCCCAAAAAGAGGTAACAAAGAGGGATGTGTGGAAGACCCCCTGGGAGTCTCAGTTCTGGAAACACGACCTATGAAGTTCTCCTTGGAGAAGTTGTTAGAAACACAGGCTCCAGTCTCTCTGCAATACACCCTTGGGGAAATAAACGTACAGGAACAAGCTATTTACCAGAGAGCACCAAGGAAGCTCCCAAGCATGAATTAATCAAGGACACAGGATATTTCAAGCTGCAGATACCAAAAAGATAGAAATCAGCAAAACCATTAAACATCCGAACACATCTCACTCAACCTGCAATGCATGCATCCCAGGCAACAGAGAGGTGCGCCTGCGTACCTGCGCTCCTGCTGCAGATCGCCCGGGGGGCAGAAGGGACCCAGGAAGCTTGGAGAACACAGTCACTGGTCTGGCTTCCTTCAGGCCTCTCCCGACATGCTAGTCATCAGGATTCTCTTCAGTTTCTGCAACGATCCAAGTCATCAATGTCATTTATGGAGAGGGCCAGATCTTCCCCAGAAATCCATTCTATTTCCTGGTTTGCACTTTATCATCTCCTTCCTTGTGCTGCATGTTGGAGAAAGGCACTAAATAAATTTATCACAGAAGTGTGTGCATACTTATTACGAGTGTGTGCCTGAATCCCCAGGGATGGTGCGGCAAAGGGCTTTGAGATACAACGTGGGACAAGGGGTGGCCTATTCCGTAAGTTCAGACTTCAGTAGGGTGTCCTCAATGGGAGGCACAGACTTCCAGGCTAGGTGTTAAAAGAGGGTGAGACGGGAGCAGTGACAAAGGACATTCCAGGCAAAAGCAAGGATTGGAGATCAAGCAATGAAGAGCTATGGCCAGTGACCAGCAATGTGTAGGCCACTAGCGGGAGACGTGGGCAGATGGGTGGAGACAAAAAGAGGTAACTCAGCAAGATAAACCAAAGCCAAATAATTATCGTAGCCTAAGGTGATCAGGTTGGATTCTATTTCTGAATGCAAACTGGTTTTTTGAGAAGCAAAGCTCTGATCACAACATCAATCAGGTTTTTAAAAATGGTCTCTTTGGGGGTGCCTAGGTGGCTCAGTGGGTTAAGCATCCCACTCTTGGTTTCAGCTCAGGTCATGATCTCAAGGTTTCGTGAGTTCAAGCCCCATGTCTGGCTCTGTGCTGACAGCAAGGAGCTTCCATGTGATTCTCTCTCTCTCCCTCCATCCCTCTGCCCCTTCCCCACTCGCTCTGCCTCTGTCTCTATCAAATAAATAAATACACTTAGGGGCGCCTGGGTGGCTCAGTCGGTTAAGCGGCCGACTTCGGTTCAGGTCATGATCTCGCAGTTCATGAGTTCGAGCCCCACGTCGGGCTCTGTGCTGACAGCTCAGAGCCTGGAACCTGCTTCAGTTCTGTGTTTCCTTCTCTCTCTGCCCCTCCCCTGCTCATGCTCTGTCTCTCTGTCTCTCAAAAATACATAAACACTAAAAATTTTTAAAAATAAATAAATACACTTAAAATTTAAAAAAAACAATAAAAATAAAAATGGTCTCTTTGACTCCTCACTGGCAAATAACAGTAATAACAAAAACAACTATAATATAATGAGTGTTTACTGTGCTGAGCATTGTACTAACCAGGCTACATACATTACACCATGTGATCCCACCAACTGCCCTGTGAGCCATGCAGTCTCACCCATTATACAGATGAGAAAATAAAGGCTTAAAGAAAAAGGAAACTGAACAAGCCCCAGAGATAGTAAGTGGAAGAGGCCAGGAGTAACTAATCCCCAGTACAAACTCAATCCCTTGCAATTGCAGAATGCGCTCTTCAATTTCTAACATTCTTTCCTATGGTCCAGACTCTCCCTATCCCATTTCTAGGGGACAAAATCATCCCCACGTAACTATCACAGAGAACAGTCATATCGATAACAAACAAAACTCTCTACAGAAACAGCTGACAATGTTCCTTATCCACTTCTGCCTCCCCGGAAGCTCCTTGGAGTCAGGAATCTTCCCTGCGTTCTCAGCACTGTGCCCACAATGAACACTCCATACTTCAGTTAGACAATGTCTTTGAAGGCCGGGCCAGGGAAGTCACACAATACTGGCTGTCATTTCCACTCTATTCTTCACAGAAATGGAACTAATCTCAGGGAGATTCCCAAGGTCTGAAGAGGAGACACAGCCAAGTTGAAGGACACAGGTCAAAGATCGTGTGCATGGGGCAGGCTGAAGCTTCCGCACCTCCTCAGGGCCTGCAGGACCCGGAATCTGAAACCAGGTGTCCATAGGCCTCGGGAGGAGGTAGGCAGAACGCTTCCTTGGAAAAAGGGGGGGAAAACCCTAGAACCCTTCATCGTGTGACCTGTACCAAGCCACTCTGTCTCTCAGCTTTGGTGAACGGAAGCACTGGGCTGGCACAGTGGTTTTCAAACTCCTTTTTCCCAGCAGCAGGCATTTTTCCTTTAAACAAAATGCTTTGCAGATGCTTACTTGCAAAGTAGGTAACAACAGAGCTGGAGAGGCTGGGCTCCAGAGCCCCTATGCCCCCTGCTCTTCTCCCTTCTTGCGACATGCCCACCAAGCACCCCAACCCCAACCCCACTCCTGGAGTCCAGTAGTGGTGTGTGACTCAGGAAAGCACAGCTTGAACACCAGCAGCCTTCTGAGCATTCCACAGCAACTTCCAGCTCCAACATGAGCTCTACCTCCTTAATTAAGCAGCTCCATATTTTTACCAGTGAGACAGGTAATATACAGCATAGCAGGAAAGAAAGAGCTCTCAAATCAGAAAACCTGGGTGATAGGGGTGCCTGGGTGGCTCCGTCGGTTAAGCGTCCAACTTCAGCTCAGGTCATGATCTCACAGTTCGTGGGTCCCAGCCCCACCTCGGGCTCTGTGCTGACAGCTAGCTCAGAGCCTGGAGCCTGTCTTCGGATTCTGTGTCTCCCTCTCTCTCTGACCCTCCCCTGCTCACGTTGTCTCTCTCTCTCTCTCTCTCAAAAATAAATAAAAACATTTAAAAATGTTTTTTAAATAATAATAAATAAATAAACATTAACAAAAAAATTTAAAAGAAAGAAAACTTGGATTAAAATCTATTTAAGACCTGTGTTCTCAGCAAGCAAGTTATTCATCTCTCACTAAGCCTCGGTTTTCTCATCTGTAAAATGGGAAACAGTTTCGTTGTCTACCTAATAAGGCTTTTATTAGAACTAACTAACGTGCATAAGTTGCTTGCTAGAATGTTACAATAAATACTGGGTTGCAATCGTCCCATCTATAAGTTTATCTAAGTTCACAGATGGAAAAGAGGGAGCACTGTGTCCAGAGCAGAGATGCTCCAGAAGTGACCAGGGCTCAATGCCCTCATGGACATTTTCAAACTGAACAAACAATATGACAGCAATAAAGAGCCCAAGGGAGGAAAACACTGTGTCCCAAATTCCCCACAGCTCATCTTTGAAAAATCTTACAGCTTGTCTCAGGAAACTCTGAAACCCATGGCCATTCTAGGCTTCCAAGAAAGTCAACCAAGACAGTCAAGGGGGGAGAAAACAAGCTTGGGAAAAACGCTGACCCAGGTCACTGGCACAGGAGGAAGTGTTAGACTTGGCATCCCAGCTTCTGGCTTCCATACCGACCAGCGAAGTGGCTTGAAAAATCCCATCTGGTTCTGAGCCTCAATTTCCTTATCCGTAAAATGGGGATGAGACAATCCCCCTTTCTACTTGCCCTTAATGTAGAGCCAAGGAGTTAATGAGTATGAAACGCTGTCAACATTCTCAGCTGTGCACCTCTATAAAATCTTATCGTTTTTATTATAACTTCAAGTAAAAAGGTGAACCACTGCAAAAAAATAACTTCAATGTGCCCACAACTTGGGAATCATCCCATCCCATGCTCCAAATGCATGATTCCCTGTCTGTGGCCCCAGGCTCCCTGCACATCCTGAAGCTGCTACCAGTTTAACCCCCATGTCATCCCGGCATTCCCAGCTGACCCCAACCAGTAATCTAAGTTTCACAAAAAATAACATCCAACTGCCTTCAGGCCAGCATTCGTGATCTCCAGGATGGGCCCCTAACCCATCTTTCCAGACACATCTCCCATTACATTGCTAAATGAATCCCTGGCTCCAGTCAAGAATGGACCCCCAATTCCTCCCAACCGCAAGATTCGGCCATGTTTCCCCGCCTAGTTCTGTGCCTCCAAATCGGAGTGAAAAATTTCTTTACTATGCAATGGGGAAGTGGATTGCTTGGGAGTAGGTTGTGACTGGAGTGTGGTCAACAGAATCTTTATTGCCCCATTCTTTCCCTACACTGGGATCCACCAATTTCCAGTGCATAAACATCCTCATCATAAGAAGAAATACTACCATATTTCTTTGTAGTCTATAAATCTTTTCATGTGCTCCATCTTTTTTTAAACCGTTTCTCTCCTCCGAAGGGTTTTAGAAATGAAACCTTGGAGAGGCACCACCAAGGTAACGTCTCACAGACGTTTTTGGTCAGTTCCGTCCCAAGCTTTCCCTCCCAACCCCCAAAGCTCATCCTGAAAGAAGGACTGATTAGAATGTCAACGGGCCTCCAGAACTCTCCAGGGCGGCACCGGGAACGGCACATGACAGCCTCACCACACAGACCAGCAAGCAGCTTCCCAAGAGTAGCTGCGGTCACGGTCGCGACGCAGGAAGCTTGTCAGCAAACCGCTGGAGTGACAGGCGATTTTTAATAAGTTCAAAATGCAAGAGCACTGATGTGGAGGGCAGTCGAAGGATCCCTCTCTCCTTCAAGATGCTTAAGACGTCAGCTTCCCTCTGCAGCATAGGCAGGACCCCTGCTGCCTGAGCACGACCCTCTCATGCGACCACGGGAGCCTACGCCTGGCCCAACTCCTATAGACGACTTGCCTGGGGCATTCATGCACTCGAATTCATCACCAATATCTACTTGAGACGCGGTGGTTCTTAAGAGGAGGCAAGGCTTCTGCTCAGGTACTTTGCACTAATATGGTCAGTGGCTTCCCGACGGCAAGGGAGTAAGTCCAGGTGCTTTACCTAGTATCTCAAGTGTCTCAATAACTCGACTCAACCTTCGAGTCTCACCATGAAGTCCCTCCCACTGCCACTCAGCACACATCTGTTGCTTTATTCAGACTGAACTCTTAGCCTGCACTATTCCCTTTGTTTGCCCTCCTACCCTCCCCAGCCCAAGATCAAATATAGATAGCCGATACGTCCTTCAAAACCTACTGGGCGTCGCCAACAGGAGTGAGACTGCCCTTTGAAGAAAGGCAGTTACGCCCACAGTGCTTCATGTATTACAGATCATCTAGCATCTCGGACCCTGACTGCGGAATGACAACGGTGGTCTGGCCTTCAGCTCTGAGACAACAAAAAAACACTCCACCATGTTTGCAACTGCCCCTTAGGGAGACGTAACTGTCCCCAACTGAGAACCACCCAACCACTGTCACACTACATGAAACCTCCCTTATCTCCCTGTCCATTTGGAACCATCTCTCCTCTCTGAATTAGCTCAGCTGCTGTCTAGCATGTCAGTCAGAAGCTTCCTATAGTCTTATCACGGAACTGACTTAGCCATTCTCTTCCTGGCAAGGGCTCCCAATGGAAGACTCCATGACTTCTCTGCCCACACTGCCAAGTCTCGTGTAGCATCAGGCTCCTAGTAAGTGTCTAATAAACGCTCATGAACAATTATATAAACAAGACAACTGCCCAGGGCATGACTCCCAAGAGGAGATACAGGAAAATTACAAATCAACCACAGTTGTCAAAACTAAGGAAAACCCACCATGATGAGCACTGAATAATGTACAGAATTGTTGAATCACTATACTGTACACCTGAAACTAATGTTAACACTGTACACTAATGATGTTGACATTAAAAAAAAAACTATCTAAGGAGAACACAATTCAGAAACCGAAACTGGGCAAATGGCCTGCACTTTGGGAGTCAGAAGTGTATTAATGTTGTATATTTTATGTAAATAAACAAATATTAAGTAGAACATTAGACTGAATTATATTCCGGTATTATAACTGATGGTCCATGCTAAGTGTCTGGGGATGATAACGGGATACTAATGCGTTGTAAAAACATGTGTAGGTTGCACATATATTCCCTCAGTGGGCTCATCAGAATTCCTCTCGGCCTCTAAAGCACCTTCCTGCACTGCAGGAGCAGACTGCTAAAAACTACATTTCCCACACTCCCTGAAAGTTAGTGAATTCACGTCCAGCAAAAAGGTATACTTGTGTGAGACCCAGAAGGTGGAAGTGAAGCCAAAACTTCCTGTCTCTATTTCTACTGGCAAACACCTTCTGGAGCTCGAAGAGCCAAAACATGGCCTTGTGTGGCAACCCAGCATCCTACCACCAGCCAGGAGGATGCTGAGAAAAGCCTAGAGGCCCAGCAGTGGCTTCCTAATCCCCTCTCCCTCATCCCTGGATTGTGGTTATGGAATAAATCCTTAAGCTCAATAGCTGCTGATGCACCCTCCTGTTCCCACTGTTCCAGCCTTTCTAACCATCTTGTTAGCATCTGTTCCCCCAAATTAATCCCTTTCCACTTAAATGACGTAGAACATCTTTCCTTCCCTTTAAGCCTGAAGGTGCAGGAGGGTGGTGGGGGGGGGGGGGACAGTAAATCAATTAGCCGATGATCCATTCCTCTACTTCTTGATGTGCTCACGTATGACTGATGTCTGTCCGGGCCTAAGACCTTCCCCGTTGCCTCTGTGAAGGGAAGAGATGGATCTCGCTTTACCGCAAAGAGCCTAACAGACCTAAGGAACATAAATAGCAGGTCATAAGCTAATCAGAACTACACAAAGTCTAGCTCATATAAAACTGAGCGTGTTTACAGCATAATTGCTGACTCCCTCCTGAGAATTCTTGGCTTGACCTCTTCGTTTTCCAGAATCACCACTGACTACTTCAGTGCCTCAAAGGCATGCCGGCTGCGGACCTAGAGCCCATCTGCTCTGTGCAGTCCCACAGAGTAGGCCTCCAGAAATGTCTGTTCCCGTCCTTGTCTCCTCATTTATAAAACAGAGGCGGCAATCATACCTTCCGCATAGGCCGGCTTAGATGATTCGATGATTCACATAAAGCATAAAGCAGCCAAAAGAGGTGACCGGCACACAGTGGTTACTTGCTAAGTATCCCCTGGTGTGGGAAAACCAAGAGCAATCTTAGGACACAGGTATAAGTCCTACTTTGCAAATGCAGAAACTGAGACTCAGAGAGACTATGTAATTTGCCCAAGGTCGAACAGCTAGTAAGCAAGGAGTGGAGGCAGTGTCCAAATGCAGCTCCGTGGCCTTCCACCAAATCTAAAGCTCCCTGCGCCTCACCATCCTGCTTGCCGATATGCACACCTAATGGAAAAACGTATTAATCTAGAGGAAGAAAATCAGCCCATACATAACAGGGCTGTACCTTGCGAGCATTCTGGGCATCACAGAATGATAAGGCCAATGTCATAAGCCCTGCCCTTCAGCACAGTCAGCTCCTGTGGGTAAAATTAGCTCAGCTCTGCTCCGGTGCCGCCTAGAGCCCCAAGGCAAAACTCACCCCGGGGAACAGCACGGCCTCACCTGACCCTCCCAAGAAGGGTCCCTCATGTGCCTCATTAGGGCCTGAGATGACTCATTTTGCTCTTTCCTGTCTCGGGCTGTTGAGGTCACCTCTCTACTACCCAGAAAGACAGCTCCAAAGGAGAAGCAAAGAGGAAAATACAAGCAACCATTCTGTTTTCCTTTCCCCAGGGCAGTTCGCGAGCAAGGATGGGGTGCCTGTCGGCCATGCCAGCGTGTGCTGGGGGAAGGAGGCTGTGCTGAGTTATATAACCAAGCTCAGGACCAAAGACACACTCTAGCCCAGATGGACTCCTAAGACTGCTCTCCTTATTTTACTCGAGTGGTGACAGTGTGGAGCGGGGGAGGGGTCTATTCCGTCTTCTTGTGTCCTCTAGAACACAGCACATCGATGATGACCACCAGGGTCTCCTCTGTAACCTCCCAACCCAATGCCACCAAACTTGAAGACAGAGCTCAAATGCCCACCCCTCCTGGGGTCTTCCCTGCTCCCATGTCTACCTAGCTAGAATTTCCACCACACCCTCTATAATAACTTTTCTCTACCCTTTATTATTTGGCATTTATTCATTCAACAACTATCTCTTGCACACCTACTATGGACTTGAGGACACAGAAATAAAACAAATGAGGCCTGCTCTCAAGGAAATGCAACCCACCTCGATATATAGCTAAAAATGGGGTAAGTGGAGTTATCAAGGGCTAGGGGTGTATTCCAAGCAGAGGTGATATCAGAGCAAAATCTTGGAAGGCACATGGGAGTTACTGTGATAATCTGGGGAGAGGAACGAGGTCCTCACCTGGGAACAGTGCGTGTTAAATAAAGTCTTGGAAGCTACAGAGAATCCCATGGATAGTCCTGGAATGCAGGATCTGTCTCAGAGCCTCACGAGATGGTCACAGAAAGAGGCAGGGCCCAGATTACAAAAAGTCTTCTAGCTTATGCAAAGGATTGTGGATTTTACCTGGAACGAAGAAATCATCCAAGGATTTTAAACACAGAGATACGGCACGAATGGATTTGCATTTTTGGAAAAGTCGCTCTGGAAGAAGGGCAGAGAATGGGATGGAAGAAGGTGAGAACAACTAGACCACTAGAGGCAGAAGATGTTCTACTAGAGGTAGAACAACTAAACCACTAGAGGCAGAAGATGCTTAGGATTAGAACTGAGGCAGGACAGCAAAGGTGGAGGAAGGGTGGGTAGGGGTCTCCCATGGTGGACTCAGTAAGATTAGAGGATGACAAGACAGAAAGGTGAGGGGAAGGGAGCAGGCACCCAGAGTGAGCCTCGGTTTCCAGGGTTGGGTGATTGCATAGATAGATGGTGACATCATTCGCCAGGGTGACAATGCTGAGACAGGTCGAATCTGAGGTCACTTTAACATTCCAACTGGGGTATCCAAAAGACACTGACATATATGGGTCTGAAGTTCAGGAGTTCTAAAATGAATGTAACCCCTGGGAGTCATGAGCACAAAGACAATGAATGTGGCAGAAGACAAAGCAGCAATACTAACATTTAGGAGATATAAGGAGAACAAGAGCCACCAAAGCAACCGTGAGGAGAGGCCAGAGAGGCAGAGGAAGAATAAAGGAAGCAAGAGTGATCAACAGTGACAATACCACAGAGGACAGATCAGAGCAGTGGTAAAAAGAAATGAATTTGGCCCCCACAGTCCTGGGTGAGAGCTTCTGTCAGACTGAAATGGGCTAAGAAGCACAAAGAAGGCAAGGCGAGGCAGAGAAGGAAGCAGGAGAAATGGCACATGGTCAGAGAAGGACACGTGGGTGTGTATCTTACTTCCCCTACTAGGCAACAGGTTTCCAGAATGCTGGGGCCCAACAGAAATATAATGCAAGCTATGAATGTAATTTGTTATTCACTAGCCCAAGCCATCTTTTTAAAAAGCAAGAGAAACTAGTTTTTTTTTATTTTTTTAAATGTTTTATTTATTTTTTGAGAGAGAGAGAGAGAGAGAGGCAGTATGAGCAGGGGAGGGTCAGAGAGAGAGGGAGACACAGAATCAGAAGACAGGCTCCAGGCTCTGAGCTGTCAGCACAGATCCCAATGCAGGGCTTGAACCCACAAACTGCAAGATCATGACCTGAGCTGAAGTCGGATGCTTAACCGACTGAGCCACCCAGGCGCCCCAAGAGAAACTAATTTTAAGGATGCATTTCATTTAACCCATGTAACCAAAATATTACCACTTCACAACTAACAAACATAAAATGTATTAATAAGATATTTTACGTTTTCTTTTCTATAAAGCCTTTGAAATCTGATGAATGTTTCACACTTACAGCCTATCTCAATTCGAACTGGCCACACTTTATATCCTCAACAGCCACATGTCATTCTGATTTAACTTTGATGAATCTTGGCTCAGCATAAAATCTGCCACACTGGACATTTGTTGTGAAACAAAAATGATGAAATGAATGGATAGGTGATGGATGGAAGGATGAATGCATGGATAGATGGATGGATGGACTGTCCTCCACTGAGAGTACTTTAAATTTCCAGTCTCGAGTCGTGTTGGACTAGAGCATCAGTATAGCTTAATATCAATATAAACAGCATCATTTCCATTCCTTCTAAACTTCTCCTCCTTCAAAAATCACAAATATTGTCAGTCTCTCTCATTTTCTTAGAGCAAAGCAATTCTGTCAAACACTAATAAGAACACCTACCACTTAAGGGGACCTGGGCAGCTCAGTCGTTTGAGAGTCCGACTCTTGATTTCAGTTTAGGTCATGATCCCAGGGTCGTGGGATTGAGCCCCGCGTTGGGCTCCACGCTGAGTATGGAGCCTGCCTGAGCCTTAAATTCGCTCTCTCCCTCTGCCCTTTCCCCCATTCATTTTCTCTCTCTCTTTCTTGCTCTCTCTCGCTCTCTCTCTCAAAAATAAAAAAAAATTTTTTTTAATTTAAAAAAAAAAAAAGACCTACCACTCACATATATCTCAAGCAGGCCACTTTACCTCTCTGAGCCTCCATTTCCCCCACCATAAAAATATAACCGCAATTCTGCATATCTCGCAGACTCACTGTACAACTCAAACTCGTGAAGACACTCAAATATTATACAGAAGTAGGGTGTCCCCCAGAAGTCTCCCTGTATTATAAATATATACCATACGAGCTTGTAACATTATAAACTTCAATCATGTCTCCATGCACACATTCATAAACAAGAAAAACCCCCACATGGCTATGTTAACATCAGCATTTTAATTTGCAACATTGCTGTCCTTCCCTTCTCCCTTCGAAAACCACAGAAGGTGTGGTCACTCTGATGTTCCTAGAGAAACACACAAGGCTTTCTGAGAGTGATCACACTGCAAGGTTTGCCTACAAAGTGAAGCCTTACAAAGGCTGGTCAGGGTGTGACCCAGCCTGGGAGTTGGTGTGGTTGAAGCCGCAATCACCCGTCTACAGAGGGCACAGAGAAAACATGCCGTATTGTACAGACATAAAGTCGAGTTCCATAGTGAAAATCTTCTCCACCCCATCCAACCTCCGAGAGCTACATGGTAACAACTATCTGGTTTCACTCTGCTTTTTGAATATGAAACAAAGAAATACTGCAGGGATTGCAAAAGGTAAGAAGCTACAATGAGGTGAAATGAGGACTTCTTAGAGACAGGGCTGCCACATTAGAAGGGAAAAAAGAAATGAAGATGATCAATATGTTTCTTTTGTTGATCAGGGTCACCATCAGGCTCTGTGCTGACAGCTCAGAGCCTGGAGCCTGCTTCGGATTCTGTGTCTCCCTCTATCTCTGCCCCTCCCTTACTCATGCTCTGTTTCTCTCTGTCTCAATAATAAAATTTTTAAAAATTTTAAAAATTTAAAAAATTTAAAAAACCTCCTTCAGGGACTCCTGGGTGGCTCAGTCGGCTAAGCATCTGACTTCAGCTCAGGTCGTGATCTCACAGTTCAAGAGTTCGAGACCCATGTCATCAGGCTCTTTGCTAACAGCTTCTGTGTCGGCTTCAGGTTCTGTGTGTCCCTCTCTCTGCCCCTCCCCTGTTCATTCTCTGTCTCTGTCTCTCTCTCAAAAATGAACATTAAAAAAAAAAAAGAAAAACACCTCCTCCAAAACTCTGTGGCTAACTGCCCAAGAAGGAGGGTCACTCACAGACCCCTAAGATAAAGGCGCTCATCTGAACAACGAGCACCCTAATTTAGCAGGAAAGAAACAATAAGAACAAGAAAGACGTGTGGAGGCTGTGATATTGGGGGCGGGGGCTGGAGGGCCGGAGACTATGAAGACACAGCATATGAGGGGCAAAGCAGAGCCTTAAATCCTGCTGGTCAAATCCCAATCTTTATGAAAGAACATAAAGAGAAACAGCAAACATTTTTTAATGTTTATTTGTTTATTATTATGCTGGGGCGGGGAGGGGGGAGGAGAGAGAAGAAGAGAGAGAGAGAATCTTAACCAGGCTCCATCTGTCAGTACAGAGCCTCATGTGGGACTTGAACTCAGGAAACCGTGAGATCATGACCTGAGCTGAAACCAAGAGACAGATGCTCAACCGACTGAGTCACCAAGGTGCCCCAACCCCCCTTTTTAAAGCCAAATCAAAAAATTACCCACTGACTGACCCAGCTAGACAAAACTATTGATATACAGGTTGCAAAGCACACCAAGGAAAAATTTTAAATACAGTTAAACTCTGTTGCAAACGTCATTGAATCCAAAGTCTGTCCTACTAGCAAAAGATCAATTATTGTTCCACTTGGTATTTTTCCACTTGGTATCTCTCAGCCACACATTCTCCATGGCCAGTTAAACTCTGGTGGCAAAGCAACCATCACAACCAGTTTCCACCAGACCATGCACAGGACCTTTCTGTGTCACCCTTATGCACCTGACCATGCACAGATTCATGCCCTCACCTGCCATGTATTTAAAAGAAAAAGAAACAGAAAACACTAACATATCATGGCATGTAATACCTTACATGGCAGTGAAAGGGAGGGGCCGGTTTATACAATTTTGCTGTTGCTGTTTAACAAACCCTTACAGGGTAGGACACTTGTCCTATGCCAGGCAATTTTCTAAGCGCTTTACAAATGTCAATTCATTTAACCTTCCCAACAATCCCTATGAAGGAGGTACCATTATTATTCCCATTTTATAGATGATGAAACTGAGGTACTGTTAACACAGAACTAGACAGTGGCAGAGCTGACAAGTGAATCTAAGCAATCTGGCTCTGGGTCAGTGCTCCTGACCATCATGCTATGCCGCCTCTCCGTTGATTTTGCCTGTCGTCCCTGTTTTTATTGTTGGGACAAGGGTACACAAAGCGTACACACACTATCATCAGACGACTGACACACTCTCTCCCTAAAGTTACAGGACAGGCCACATCCTAACCAGGAACAATATTATTGATTGATTCTGGGAAAAGCCCCGTCACAATACCAGAAACATGCAGCATCCATGTGATCACCATACTATCTCTGTCACCATCAGGAAGTGGTCACACAAGAGTGAAAGTCAAGTCGAAGGCTCAGGGACAGCAGGAGATAGACTGCAGCAGCCATCTCCCACCAGTGGTCTTGCTGAGGGAACCAGAAGGCACCTGAACCGAGGCTTCCTCTTCCCTGCACTCTGCCAATCCTTGCAGCAAGGACTCTGGTCCTCATTTTGCAGAAGAAAATACCAATGACTCCATTTTTTGTTACAAGTTACACTTCCATGCAAGAAAAGCACTGGTTCCTCACAGGTGTCACTGCAAATTCACAGGACACAGAGGCTACATGGTGTAAGAGTGGAGCATTTAGTCTTTGCAGTCAGACAGATTCAAGTTCAAAGCCTGTGCACGCCACTGTGTGACACTGTGCAAGTCCCATACTGGTTCTGATTTAACCTGTAAGGCGAGGGGATGATGCAAATCCCTATCTCATGGGGCTGCTGGGAGATCAGAGACCATGCCAGCAAACTGCCTAACACCTGGCACAAGGCACCTATTATTTAAAATAAAAACGAAGATAAAATATGCCTGCTCCTTCCTGGTCCAGATCTTTGCCTTTCCCCTGTGAGAGGGATCAAATGGATATGCTGCCCCTCTCCCTTCCTCCCTGCTCAACAGTACCACTGTGCTCACTCACAGTCACCTGAGCACAAAATCCTTTAGGCCCCAATCCCTCAACCAGTCAAGTTCTATGTTGTTTCACACACCGGTGCTCTTGGTCACGTTCTCCCTTTATCCTAGAAAGTTCTTTACCATACTCCTATTCATCTCACAAAACCCAGCTCCACATGACTGACTCCATGAAGCCTTTCCAGTCATTCCCTCCTTTGTGCTTTGTATGCACATCAGTTATTACACTGATGACATGAAAGGCAACTGAACACCCAATACAAGGCTGCAAGTCCCCAGTACACAGAGATATGGTGACACGTGTTGCTAAAATGTTTATTTCCTTGCCTCTTCATCGGGACACACTTGGACCATGCAAAGAAAAGGGAATTTGGAACCAGACCCAACAGTGACTCCCTGAACCATCAGTCACCAGCAGCCTAACCATGGACAAATAACTCAATCTCTCCAAGCCTCAATCTCTTCATTCTTAACATCCAAATAATGGCATCACCTTCCTGTGTGTTTGAAAGTACTTTAAAAAAAGAATATTCGCCAGTGCTCCATACACAATAAGCAGTCAATGATGCCTGCTTCTCCCTTTCTGTAGCCGTCGCGAGCGGTGCCTCCTTCACCCCCTACCTACCCTCTTATAGCTCTATCAATCACTGCAGCGTTAGCACCACAAATTGCCGTTCTCCACCTCAAGGTGTCAGCTCCTCCCACAGACCCTTTCCAAGGCAGATGTCTACAAGGGGGACAGAGGCAGAGCTCACAGCTGAAGCCAACCACATTTTCATATCTGCCAAGCTCTGACCTACTTCCCAGTCGAACTAAAGCAGGTGATGTTAGTAATGATTCAGCAAGGGCTTTCTTATTTTTTTCAAGTCATCTTGGACATGGGACATAACACAGAATCATGAACTCATGGAGCTCAGAAGCTGCAGGGTCTACAGAGCCAAGTCCACCAAGTCCACCTCTGTTACTTTATAGATATAGACTCTGTGTTCTAGAGAATGGAAGTATCTAAGCCCAAAAGAAACCCCCAAATTCCCCAAAGATTAGAAACAAGAGCATGGCTCCAATTCTATCCTAACAAAGGGCCCTGGCTTGCCGAGCACTTTCTCTCATCTCAGAAATGATCCCTTATATCTCAGAGCTTATATTCTTCTTGATTCCATTCCAGACAAATGTATTCTCTCCATTATTAAATATTCTGCATCTTTCTCTATGATGAGAGAATTTCTCTAATTTCCAAGCCCCATGAAGTACAGTTATTTATACACCTAGAAATAAAACTGCAAGTATTTTAAATTATAAGCAACGATATAAGAAAAAAGTCAATGGAATAGAAGCAAGGAGGTATGATGAAAAGACTTGGTTCTGCTACTAACTACTTCTATGACCTTCAGTGAGCCCTTCTCCCCCTGGATCCCCTTTTTCCTCATATTAAAATGGGACTGCTGGACCAGGTCCTCTCCAGGCTGTGATATTCTGAATCTATGCATCTCATGACACCTTCAATTCATTGTTATCACCCACTGTCCAAGGTTATAGTGATGAGACTGTGACTCATTAATCTCAGAACTGAATGCAACTGGGAAGGTATTCTTTAACACGTAATCAGCATTCGTCAATGAACTGCAAAGCTTTTTGCAAAGCAAGGGTTCCACTCTTACATAATTAGGTCACAAAGACGTTGCAAATACCATAAAGTAAATATTGCCAGACTGAGGAAGTTGTATAATAATGCAAAGCTAGGGGGTGACAATAAAACAGTATGGCAGTCTCTTCAATATATCACAATTTAGGCTTCTTGTAACTGTGAATTTTTCACAGTGGTCCCTTTATTCTAATAACCCTGCCATTGCTCAAGTCCCTTCTTTAGAAACTATGTGTAGAAGCAGATGTAGAGCTTGCAGAATATTCTCAATGGGAGTACCTCTTTGATTTTTGAGAATGATTCTGATTTTTCCAACAGTCACTGAAAGGCAATTCCAGTGAATAAAGGTGATCCAGTTGGAGGTAATCGTGCTGAATAATACTTGGCCAAAAGAAAAAATACATAAGGCTTGTGGGTGATAACAGCATTGTGGGCATAAATCACACAGCCCCAGGTGAGCCCAGAGGGTGATACTCAGTGGATTTCTAGGTAGTCCCAGCTTTGCAGTAAGACACACAAGATCTTCCTAAGCTCCAAGAAAACTCAACATGTTGATTCAGAGATGGTAATGCTCTCTTGCTTCCTACTGCTCCTTTTGCCCCAAAGAAGTTTTTTAAAAAGAAATGTTAAGTGATCCCTACTAGAATCCAACACAAGCATAATCATGGAACTATGTCCTTAAAGATGATGCCACAGATTTCCCAGTTGTCTTTCCCTATGAAGCACTCATAAAAGAAATTAATGAAAAAGGACAAATGTATTCAAATGTTCATAACAGTGTCATTTATAAGAGCAGAAATTGGTAACGATCCATATCCAAAAAATATGTAAATGGCTAAATTTAAAAATAGTACACCTAATCAATGGACTATGAGTGGCCATTTAAAAATATGGGAATTAGAAAGCAATCTAGAAATGTTAATCAACATGCAATGGGAAAAAAAAAGAGCAAACCAAACTGTCTAGTAAGAATATGTATAAGAAAATATTGAGGGGGGGGGCACCTGGGTGGCTCAGTCGGTTAAGTGTCTGGCTCTTAATTTTGGTTCAGGTCATGATCTCAGGGTCGTGAGATCGAGCTTCATGTTGGGCTCCATACTGGCCTGCTTAGGATGCTCTCTCTCTCCCTCTCTCTCTGCCCTTCCCTTGCCAGAGTGCACTCGCTCACTCTCTATCTCTCAAAAAATAATTAATTAATTAATTAAAAGAAAATATTGGTGGATAATATTTTATTAATACATCTACTTTTGAATAATAATGATGATGACTAATAGCTAATAGCATGACTCAGGACTCCTCCAGGAGGGCCTGGAAATACTTGAAACTCTGATAAAGCCCGGAGATTTAAATAGAAGAAGGCAATCAGAAACTCCAGAACCAAACAAAAGACTGGATAAGAAATCATGACCAAATTTAGAGAAACCAGTCCAATATAAAAGAAAAAGTTAATGAATTTCAAAAACACAGAATAGACTCCAAGCAAGCAAGAGATCAACTAGAAAGGCAGAAGATATATGGGACATGGTAGAAAATACTTAATTTTCTTTTTCCAACCAAAACAATACAACCTCAAACTCCAAGAATATTAAAGAACAACAAGAAGAAGAAAAGGCAAGAAGCTCATTGTACAAACAAACAACAACAACAACAACAAAAAAAAAAACCTGGGAAGATTTTAAGCAACTAGGGGGGAATGAGAAGAACCTCATTAGATTTTGATGCTAAGGGAAAGTTCAGTCCCCTGTGAGTGGCTTGAAGGTGGTGACCTCAGAACCCTAGAAAAGGAAATGAAACCACAGCACATGACTTAGCCCTGTATTGAGCAATATTTACCTAGAAATCATAATGTAAATGTTGTTGATTGTTTTCAGCTCTTTAAATCAACCCACAGACATAGCACAGAAGACAGAAGTTGCCAAACATGTACGGTGCATTTTACATTATCAATCAAATGCGGGAGAGGCAAATGTCACATAAAACATAGGTGACAAATTAGGAGTAGAGGTGCGACAGGAAAGGTAGAGAGAATACCCCGCACCTTCATCTTACAAAACGGTGGGTGAAGAGGGACACCTGGGTGGCTCAGTCAGTTAAGCGTCTGACTTCGGCTCAGGTCATGATCTCACGGTTTGTGAGTTCGAGCTCCTCGTCAGGCTCTGGGCTGACAGCTCAGAGCCCGGGGCCTGCTTTGGATTCGGTGTCTCATTCTCTTTCTGCCCCTCCCCCACTTGTGCTCTGTCTCTCTCTGTCTCTTAAAAATAAACAAATGTAAAATTTTTTTTTAATTTTTTTAATTAAAAGAACAAAATGGTGGGTAAAGAGATACAGTCAAAAGCTGCGATAGCAAGAAATGGAGATTTGTGCACATTATATAGACTGAGAAAGGAAATAACAGAGAGTAAATCAGTGATGTAACTATCAAAAACTGGGAAGGAGGATGAAAAGTACCAGTGGGTATAAAGAAGCTAGCCCTGGCATATCATAAAAGTCAGCAGGCATATATATAAAACTAATACATCAAAAACTAAAGATATCAGCACATTGCTTAAAGATAGGACGATAGCCATGAGAAGAATTAAAACAAAAACAAAAAACAAAAACAAAAAAAGAATTAAAAACAAAAGATGGTTACAAGCGGGGAATGGGACCAGAAATAGGACATTTATAAATGCTTTTGTATTATTTCACTTTATTTTTACCAGGAACATTTATTTTAAATCGTCTAAAATTTAAAAAAATAAAAAGTACTATTTCAAAGGAAAATGAAAGAGAGACAAATATCGTGACCCAGAGGTCACAGCAGTCAAGTGCGAGGCAGCTTTCTTGGGAAAGCCATGACGAAATGACACTCTTGTGGACATCACAGAGTGTACAATGCCCTCTTTGAAAGCCACTTTGCCCCTCTTCCCCTTCCCCTCAAGAGCTTTAACTCTCTCTTAACATCCACGTAGAAAACTCCAAATAGTTAATGCCCCTCAACTCTCTTTGCTGGCTTCAAACTAAAAAGCAGCCCCTAATGAAAACTTGAAAATATAAAGAATCCCTCAGGAAATCCCAAAATCAACAGACAGCTCAGGCCGTGAGGTCCTGTGGCCTAGAAGCACACCAGGGCCTGGAGGTTGGAGCTATAATTAGCAGCTTCTGGGCAGACAACAAGGACTCCAGTTCCCTGGAAAGGAGGTAATTAAAGGAGGCAGATTTAGGCCTGAGGTGGTAAGTCTCAAGGAACTGTGGCTCCGGGCAATCCCAACCTGCACCCTGAATGAGGAAATAGGAACCCGCAGGCCTGACGCTCCATTCCAAAACCATTTTTTCTTCTCCTCTCAGATTCTAACGCCAGGGGAATGCCAGCCATCAGCCCCATCATTTCTTTTTCTCAGTCACCTAAGACCCACTCACTGGGCACCCACCCCCGTGTCCCAGGCACTGTGCTCGGCGCCATGAGGAGAGCAGAGGCAAATTACAGCGAAACCCTGAGCTCAGGGAGCTGACAGGTGAGAAGTGCATAAACAGAACTCACAGCACATGGCACTAGATAAGTGAGGAGCCACAGCACAAGAGAAGGATAGGAGGAGGCCGCTGCCTGCTGGGATGCCCGGGGAGGGCGTCCTAGAAACCACGCAGAGGCTTGATCCGAACCAATGGAAATAATAAGAGCACGCGAAGGAAAGGTGGCTTTCTAGAAAGTAGAAATTACATGAGCAAAAAACACAGAACCGGCAAACTGAGGGGCTCGTGGCAGGAAAGGAGAGTCACCCCCTCACATGGAACAAGGGCAGGTAAAGATTAATGTTCATGACTCATTCACGAGGTGCCTCCCACGTGCCAGGGTAGATGCTTGACAGCCATTCTCCCCAATCCCTGCAACACCCTTCACGGTAAGCCCCCTACTGT
Organism: Cryptoprocta ferox; assembly: GCA_028646485.1. Lineage (NCBI taxonomy): Eukaryota > Metazoa > Chordata > Mammalia > Carnivora > Eupleridae > Cryptoprocta > Cryptoprocta ferox. The sequence goes on from CM053573.1 coordinate 75,083,586, forward strand.
ACAGACTGTGGAGGAGAAACAACTTGCTCAAGGTCCCCAAGTTATAAAGTAACACAGTACAAATTCAAAACCAGGTCTCTTTGGCTCTAAAACCTGTGCCACCAAAAGGAGTAGGGAAAGAAGGCATCTCTGCCGACAGGGCTAAGGGAACAGGCTAGTGACCACCTGCAAACATTTCTCCGAGCTCGGAGCAACACTGTCATGGACTTCTGTCTTCAGGGATTTCTGACATTTTGTGCCACACCTGTGCCTGTGCTTAGTGACTCCTTCCCATGATGTCCAACACTTTAGCGCCCGCCATCGCAGCATTTATAGCTTTTCCAATCCTGGGCCCTACTACCCATCCAGCACTCAGGGTTTCACACACCCCGGGGTCCTTGCTTTTGGTAAGCAGGAAAAGATCACACAGCACAACCCAGCAAAATCCATGGGTCTGAGTTCCCCTGCTAGGAGCGTAGAGTCAGGAGCTCCATGCCCTGTCTCAGGTCTCAGCACCTGTCCCCCGGAGACCTTTCCAACACAGCCAGGCTTCTCGGTGAGTGGCCTGAGACAGCAGCTCTGCCTGACAACTCTGAACACTGTACAGGGGAGGCCTGCCTTCCACAGTTCTGTGTCCATCTGCTTATTTTCTCTGCATAGCCACCAAAACCTTTTCCCAAAAACTTCCTCTGCCAAATTTCCTCTCTTTGGGAGGCAAAGAGGCACAGAAGAGGGGAGGCTTCACACAGGACTGAAGTCCTTGTGAGGAAATGAAGACGTGAGATCCAACTCAGCCACTGAATGGGCCGGCTTCCCCATTCCATGAGGCAACTCTGTGACGCAGGGACATGATTGTGGTATCCCAGACAAGAACAAAACTGAGAGTTTAGGGTCCAGCTACAAAAACATGGCCTGAGCAATGTTCTCCCCACGTCACATCCATAGATCAGCTTCTCCCACCACATGCACAGTCCTGGCCCTTTCCTTGGACATCATGAAATGTGAACCGAGGCCAGTGCTGAGATCAATTACTGAAATATAGCTGTGCAGGGCCTGCGTTGGCCCATGTTTATAAATGTGCTACACATTAGCAAGTGTAATGCCTGGCTATCAGCGACCCAGATACTCCCATGATGTTTTTCCATGAATTCTTCAAAACTTTCCTGCCTATGAATTTAAGGGGACTTCCCAGGCATTCTCTTGCTCACTTTCACTGGCCTTATCCTGTAATAGAGGGAAGGAGCAACTTACGTACAGGATGAGCATGTGAAGGCAGAAGAGGGAAGTCCTTCACTCACACATCGGGCAAAAAATGTACTGAGCAGTTGACTGGCATAGGCACCAGGCCGTGAGAAATGCCTGAATACGGAGCTGAGTAACACAAGGAACCTAACAGGAGGGCACGGACAAGCAAATTATTACACAAGTGTTGGCCCAGCTAACATCATGGCATCCACCTTTTGTCCACACCAGCAGCAAGGCACATTTCCCATAAGCCACCAGTCCTGGGCTGTTCCAAAAGAACACGAGAACATAACTCATCCATGCCCCCCAGCACTTCTCCCAGCTGGAAGCAAGGGAAGATAAAGTAAGTACCTGATAGGTTAATAATACACAGTGGAATCTATTTCATGCGGAAGGGCAAGAAAAGAAGATAGGGATAAAATGAAACTTTTCCCAAGGGCTCCAAGTCCCTCCTCTTCATCAGCTTCCCATCACTAGAAGGAGACCAAAGTGCTGTGAATTTCCTAGATCTTTCTGGTTCCACACACCAAGGCACCGAATCCAGATCCATCAGCTTTATCAAGATGAAGGGGAGCGAAGAGGTAGCCGACCCTTCCGCACCTCAGGCACACCGAGATGAGCAAGTCTGGTCTACACCTTCACCTACACAGTCCCCTCTTCCTGGCAGGCCTCTACCTGACCTCTCCTGCAGGCTCACTGCTGCTTATTCTTAGGTGGAGGTCAGCTCAGCCCCCTCCAGCCACAGTGGCCACACGACAAATGCTTGCTGAATGAAAGAAGGCACCCCTGCTTTTTCTCCACCAGCCTGCAAAAACTTGGTTTAGCAGATCCTATAAACTTTAGGAAGGAGCTCAAGAGACTCACTCTCCAACTCTTTTATCATCCGAGGCCCTCAGCACCGGGGCCTGACCTGCCTTCCCTGCTAAGCTCCCCTAGCACACTCTTGTCCTCTGCCCACACACTGTCTGGTCCCCAATAATCTACATGGGAGTATGTCCTCCCACCCCTACGAAACAAAGAGCTCCCTGTGGGCAGGTGGTCATGCCCAGGACACCCCCGGAGCTGAAAAGTCATGGCACACCACAGACCCTCAGTAACCACCACAGCATGGCTTTCATGGCTGGCAGGAGGCCATGCAAAAATCAAAACCTTCAGCACCTGGACAGTGCCCAGTCTATACATCTCCATCTAATGTGCTTGGGATTGCTTATGACTAGAGCTTCCGATTAGATTCACAACATTCTGGCCAGCTGAATCCCCATCTGACGGTCTCCTTGAACACCTCCAATGGCCAGAAATGTCTGACCACTTGGTGCAGGCCACCCCATTTCCTGGTATCTCTTACCATGTGTCCCTGAATAGTGAGCTCAATCTAACTCCATGGGCTTTTTGGTTAAATCCCTGGGAGCGGCCGAGGAGAGGGAATCAACACAGAGCCAGCCAGGGAAGCAGTGTCACATGACAAATAAGATCATGGACTTTGAAATCAAGCAGAACTGGGTTCGCATCCCAGCCGGCCCCTTGGGGGAAGGCATCCAACCTCCCAGGCCCCTCCTGGCTGTTAAAGGCCTAGCAGAAACATAATGCAGACAGAGTGCCCGGCACAGTGAGCATTCGACGAACAGCACCTCTTATGGTAACAGGGTTATTCCTACTTCCCACGGCAGCTGTCACATAATCAGAGCGCCAGTCACACCCCTGGCCTCTCTATGACATCTGCACACCCTTCCATACCATGTCTTTGCAAAGTCTCGGCCAGCATCCCGTTCTGTTTGCCTCCGGCTGGCACGACCGGAAGCAAGGACTGACCAGGCTTCCCAGTAAAAACTCTGGCACTGGGGAGACTGAAAAATCAGAGAGGATGCAGATTCTTTTGCTCCTGTCTTTAAGGGTGCTCTCCAACACTCCGCCAAGGTGAAGGAGGACACCAGATGCCGCAGCGGCTGCCTCGGTCGCCTGGAGCTGTCGGCATGGTTCAAGCCCCTCCATCAGAGCCCCAGAAACAGGCACCAGGAAGGAGGGAAAGGGAAGAACAGCACATGACTTGGTGCCTGTGCCCCGTACCCCGACTGCCAAATCACTCCCTGCACTATGACACATCTGCTTCAGCACACCAAGGACCAGGGGGCACCCTTGTCACCAGGGTCTACTTCCTGCCGGTCACCACAGGCTGGCAAGCAGCTCTGGGTCCTGGGAAGTGTGTCCTCAGGTCAAAGACACAGATCCTGACTGGGTTTTGTACTACAATCCAGGTCATCCTGGGAGGCTCTGTGATGTCTTCAAGCCTCCCTTTTCTTCATTTTATGCAACAGGACAGTGGTCTAGGCTGTTGGGTCTTAACCAGGGATGCGAACCAAAAATGCGAATTTTTTCTGAGTACTCATGACTAGGCCTCCATCTCAGAGATTCTGACTTAGGACTGGGGTGGGAGCTGGGCATGTATATATATCTTTTAACTCTCTGGCTGATTTTGAAGGCTAAGAATCAACAAGGGCACCTGGGTGGCTCAGTCAGTTAAGCGTCCAACTTGGGCTCAGGTCATGATCTCACGGTCCAGCCCCACATCAGGCTCTCTGCTGGTCAGCTCAGAGCCGGCTTTGGATCCTCTGTCCCCCTCTCTCCCTGTCCCCACCAACTTTGTGCTTCTGTCTCTCTCAAAACAAATAAATAAAAATTAAAAAAAAAAAAAAAACCAGCAGCCTTAAAGAACCCTCCGTCCCCTTCAGCTGAGACCATTGATCCTCACCCGTGGAGAACACATGTCAAGGACCTGGCAGAGGGCCTGGCACACAACAGGTACTAATTAAATGTTTGCTCCTTCTCCCATCACATCCATCTCCAGCCAAAAGCCATGCAGCCTCATTGGCTCCTCGAGGCAAGATGGCAGCCAGTGTCACATCTGAAACTGTGCTGGCCTTTCAGGCCAGTTCCTGACCTAGTGAATACCCGAGGTCCAGTCCCAAGGGGTTCCTACCAGTGACAACAATGGGGAGGGGATGCCTATAAATAACTATACGCTCAAAAGAACAGAAGTGAACTCTCCCAAGTTCTGCTTCTCAAACCTTAACGTGCACACATCACTTGAGGAACTTTAGATGCAGATTCTGGGGTGGGGCTGAGATCCTTCATTTTTAACAATTCCCAGGTACTGCTAATGCTTCCAGCACAAGAAACAAACCTTGAAATAGCAATGTTCTAACCACAGGCATTTTGAAGGGATAAATTCACACACAAATATACTGAGCACCTACTAAGTACCATTCAGGCACCCTATGGGGCTGGAAAGAAAGAGATAAACAACACATGAAAAACAGACATCTTGGGGCACCTGGTGGCTCAGTTGGTTAAGTGTCTGACTTCAGCTCAGGTCATGATCTCATGGTTCGTGAGTTCAAGCCCCTCATTAGGCTCTGTGCTGACAGCTCAGAGCCTGGAGCCTGCTTTGGATTCTGGGTCTCCCTCTTTGCCTCTCCCCTGCTCATGTTCTGCCTCTCTCTCTCTCTCTCTCTCTCTCTCTCTCTCTCAAAAATAAATAAACATTAAAAAAATTTTTTAAAGAAAGAAAAACAGACATCTCAGCAAATACACAATAACGTGCGTTTTAAATTTTCTATCAGAGGCATGGGCATTTCCGCAAGAACCCATGAATACTATTTGGGTGACATAAAACAGAAAACCATGAGGAAGAGTAAGAAGGTAGTTACCTTATGGAGGAAAACAATTCCAAAATAGTATGTACAGCATGGTCCCACTTTGGAGGCTAACACCAGGTTGGCAAACTATTTGTGTGACATACTAGGCAGGAATGGTTTTTATATTTTTAGAAGTTTTATTTAAAAAGAAAAAGAAGAATATGTGAGAAAGACCATATGAGGCCCACAAGCCTAAAATATTTACTATCTGGACCTTTACAGAAATTGTTTGCCAATCCCTGGGCAAGAGAGAGAGAGATGACACATACAATTATACACCAAATTTCACATTGGTTTTTACAAGTAGCTACAGGTGGTTTTTATTTTCCTCTTTGTGCTTTCCCATATGTTCCTAATTTTCTTCAGTGACCATGAGTTATTCTGAAATTAAGGATGAAAAAAGTCCGTGCCCTTTGAGCAAGCAATTTCACGTCCTAGTAATCTATCTTATAGTCAGAGGTATAGATAATGAATTTTGTAAAAAGGACATATATCACAGTGCTACTTACAATAATGAAAAGTTAGAAACTCAAATGTCAGCTACCAAAAAAAAATTATGGTATATTCTGAAGACAGAATAATATGCAGTCATCAAAAATTACATGTATGAATAATTGCTAATGGCATGAGAAGAAGTCCATGCTCTACTGTTTGGTAAAATGACTACATATAAAAGTATGTACATAGTAAGACATCAAGTCATTAAAATGCAAACGCACAAAAAAGTAATGAAAGTAACTGTACAAGATTATGAAAACAGTGCTTGTATCTAAATAGTGAATTTAGAGTGATTCTCATTTCTTTCTTTCTTTGGTTCTGAGTATTTGAAATATTTTACTCTGAGCATGTACCACCCTTAGAACAATACCACACACAATAAAATTTAGGTTTGTTTTTGCTTTTACTTCTTCGTGTGGGGGTGGGGGGTGGCGTGGAGAGGAGGTTCAAGTGGAGAAGACATCTGACTTTGGCTCAGGTCATGATCTCACCGTTTGTGAGTTTGAGCCCCGCATCGGGCTCTGCACTCACAGTACGGAGCCTGCTTGGGAGTCTCGCTATCTGCCCCTCCCCAGATTATGCTTTCTCTCTCTCTAAATAAACTTTTTTTAAAAACGAGCAGGAGACATCTGTGCTGCATTTTGAAGGATGAGCAGGTGTTCATCAGATAGAGACACAGGGCCCTCGGGACCAACAGGAAAGCACATGCTAAGACACACAGGCGTGCAAGATGGTGTGCCGAGGAACACACTTAGGATGGCTAAAGCATAGAGTCTGACTGGCAAGGGGCTGGCCGGAGACAGTTCTGGAACTGAGGCAGGTGGATCATGGCAAGGTGGAAGTGTGCAGAGGAAAGGATTTCCCCAAGGGCCATGGGAGATGGTGAGTGAGAAGAGCAGGAGGCCAGCTGGGATGCTGGGGGGGGGGGAGGGGCAGAAATGTTTTCCCTAAAGCAGAGTCAGGGATCACAGAAGCCTGTGCACAGCAGAGCAGGAAGAAAACTGGTAGGTCGGTGCCTTCCACACCATTCCACTCACAAAGCAATCCTCCTAAAAATTCTCCTAACAGAGCAGTGCATACATTTGTGCCTGGAAGTAAAATCCATTGGGAAATCAAACCAAAATGTTGTTTCTGTCCCAGGCATTGCTAGAGGGCCATTCCGACTTCCTCCTAAAAGGAGACCCTGGAGCCCTCTGTGTGGCTTCCCTCATTACTTCTGATGGGCAGGCACTGATGTGGGGCACAGGACAAGGCCTGAAGGTGCCAGGATCTGTCCAAAGACCCATGGCAGGGGGGTGCTGGGCAAAGATTGGGAAGGGAAAGAAAGCCTCATATGTAGGCGGTGAGGGGTCTCAGATAAGACAAAGCCAGGCCAGTCACTGCTCCCGCAGGAGGGTCATGATTTTGGAGGAGAGAAGAGGCTGAGAGAGGCCGTGCTGAAGTCCCTTCATGGCTGGCTTCCCGGCAGGAGGAGAAGCGGGGTTCCAGTAAACCAGAAGGAATGCTGCTGGCAGGAGACACTCAGACCTGCTCAAGAGGGCTTTAAATGGAAATAGGAGAGCATGAGGGGAAAGTACTAGCACACAGCACGCACTGGGAAAACAAGAGTGTTCCAGACACGGGCACCCCAGAAGGCCAGGGGCTCTGGAATCCCAGGGGAACCCAAGGGGGACAGACCAGTCTGGACACCACTCCCGGCCCCAGTGGCACCCGGCTCAGGCAGGAAATGAGGAGGAACTCAGTGCCCTCCAAGGCACATGTGTGAGCCCAGGAGAAGCTTCACTCTGAAGACAGCACGAATTCAAAGCCCGGGGGGGTCCGCAGCCTTCTGTGATTGTAGGGAGTAGGAAGGACCGTGGCTGTGTAGGACCCACATCAGTACTATCAAAACGCCTCTTTTTCTTCTCGGTGTCCTAACACGTCTGCGTGTCCTCAGAGCCTGATGGGCTTTCTCCACGACCCTGCTGCTGGGACACTTCTCTGCGTATGGTACACACACACCTGGCACGTCACCGGCTGCCCCAATTTTGTTTGCATGTCTGTTTCCTGTGTAGGTCACAGCCTTCTAGACGGCTGAAACGGTCCATTATTCAGCCAGCCCCTGGAATGGCAGACAGTAGCCATGGAGGCAACAATGTCCTTCACTGGCGCACAAGTCAGCTACTGAAAGCAAGGCACCTGCAGGAATCTCCGTGTGACCATCCAACCGTGTGCCCCACAGTTAAGGGAACCGCAGAGGTAAATGATTACCAGCCGTTTAATTCCAGCCAGGGAAAAGCAGTTTGATGCAATGGGCAGAAGGCAAATATTGGAAGAATGATACTGTATTGTCTTAAGTTATGACCTGAAGAAAGGGAGATGCTGGGACTTGGGAAAAGCGAACGGTAGCCCTCGACCCCAAGGTGCTTAGGGTAGTCCCCCAACAACAGAGACCAACAAAGGTGTGTGGAGAAGAGATACATGGATGGTGGGCTTCCCTGGGGTACAGGATGGTGCGGGGATACGGGGGGAGCCACGAAAGCCAGAGAAAGGAGGAGGGGTGGGAAGAGAGGGGCTTGTAGAGCACAGGTATCTTCTGGTGGTGGGGGGGAGTGCACCCAGCTGTAGACAGACCTCCCACGGTGCCTCCCTCGCTCTCCCAGTAGGTGACACAGGCTGAATCCTCAGGTGTCGATAAGCACAGACCAGCTCTGCGGGGAGGAGGAGGCTGGAGCCCCGGGGAGCTCCACCCATGGCTTTGAACTTCTGGCCAAGCCACAGCAGGAGAGCCTGGCTCTTGTAACACTGGTGAACCAAGGGCGCTGCAATGTCCCCCCTCACCATCGGAGCCCCCGAGCCCAGCTGTGCTGAACGCTTCACTGTGAAAGGAGAGTATGCACGGAACAAGCCCGGCTGAGCAATATTTCCATGGGCTCCTAAACCCTACACCCTCCCAACATCCCTGACCTTCCGCAGACAGGGAACTGTCACGGTCCTCCCTAGGATGACCTCCCAGAGTCCCCCCACAGCTGCATCTCTGCCTCTCTCCTTCTTCTTTCTCCTGCTCTCTGGTCTGCCCTGAAACAGGGACGCCAGGCGCTGCTCTGACGTCCCATAACCAAGAAGTGTCTTCCCACAGATGAGTACAGTTGACCCTTGAACGATGTGGGGCTTAGGGGCACCAACCCTGCACAGTCCCAAATCTGTGCATCACTTTTGACTCTTCCCAGAATTTAGCTACTAATAGCCTACTGTTGACCAGAAGCCTTACTGATAATAACATCATCAGCCAGTTATCACGTATTTCGTATGTTACATGTTTCATGAGCTGTATTCTTACAACAAAATAAGCTAGGGAAAAGAAAATATTATTAATAAAATCACAAGGAGGACACATTTATAGGACTGTAGTGTATTTACTGAAAAAAACCCACATGGAAGTGGAGCCGTGCAGCTCAAACCTGTGTGGATCATGGGTCAGCTGTATGTAATCCTTAATCCAGCCGGAACAGGTAACATCCGTATCCTCCCCATCAGCACTCCTGTTTTACAGGTGAGAAAACTGAGGCTGGTGGGTGACCTTATCTCTGTCTTCTCCAGGACCACCCCAACTTGTGGCCAGGCATCTCCCAGACAGAACCAATCATGAAAGATACAGAAATCATATTCAGTACCTTTCTGTCAAACCTCTTTGCTGCTCACTGAACCCAGCAACCAAGGTGTCAGGGCCAATCCTGAGTCTCACCACTCAGCTGGCCCTTCCTGGGAGTGTGCCTCAAGGCCCCAGTCCAAAGCAAATGCCATCACCCTGGCCAGACTCCTCAGCCACGCTCCAGCACCAGCACCCACCTCACTTCAACAAGCCGTCCCTCCCACTCTCCTGATATGGGAGTGATGACATTTCTCCTGGACTGTGGGCAAGCCCCTCTCCGGGCAGGCTGGCCAGGTCAACCATCACAGGACCACCCCCAGGCCTGCTGCTCCTTCCAACACCAAGCCTCGGGCCACCCAACGCCTTCTACAGCCCCCTCCTCCATCAGATTCATTGCCCATCAACCCAAAATCTGTACCTAATACACAGATTTCCACCTCTTCCCAATATCCATTCTTCCTCTTGCTCCTTATGCTGTCCTATTACATAAACTAAGTCTACTTGCTTCAAATCACAGCTCAGAGACATCCAAGGACTTGCCCAAGACTACACAATCCTCCAAACTTCTACCCATGTGTTAGTTCCACTAAATCCCAGCTTCCCTCTACAAAGCTCAGGAAGCCACCTACCCCGAGGGCGGGGCCCACGGTTATTCTCCTTAGTAATAATGATTGCGACAAGTGCTCAAATGTACATGGAGGGCCAGGTATGTGTTCAGCACCCGACCTGCAGCCCAAGAAGGTGGTACTATCCTCCTTTTCAGATCAGAAAATGAACAATAAATCTAGTCAAGGTTTGACTAGTGGACAGCCATGCTTTCCGACGGCCACAGTGTGACACCACTTCTAGTTTCAGTGCAATTCCTAGCACACAGCAGCAGTCAAGATGTGGCTTAACTGAACAAGGAAATGTAGCTGGAGAGAGCTAAGTGGAAGGCCCTGAAAAATAAGTCTGTAACCGGATCTGGCAAAGCTAGGGAAACCTAACTGTCTCTCTGCAGCAGACCTAAAAATAACATGGCTCCCAGACTGTCTCCAGTAACAGTATGGAACACTCTGCAAGTCAAGATTCCTGGTTTTGACTCTAGCTTTGCTCCTATAAGCTGGGTGACTCTGGACAAGTCCTTTCCACTCATCTCCAGGTCTCGGTTCCCCATTCTGGGGGAAAAAAAAAAAAATTACCAGTAGCTGGACTAGGTCAGCGGTTTCCATCAGCCTTGCCACCACCCTTGAGGTCTTGAGGTTGTCCTAAGTGCATGTTCAGGATTGACTGCATCAGAATTGGGGGGTGGGGGCGGTCAGGGCAGGCAGTACACCCTCCAGGGTGACTCTGGTCTCCTTCAGGTCTGAACTTCTGCACTACATGGTTTCTCTGATCCGTCTAGCACTGCTACTCTACGAACCTTAGGCTTCCCCAATTCAGCATCATCAAATTCCTCCTGATTTTGCCACTCTGATGTCGATCTGGCATGAACCTGAGTCAGCTGGCTCTCTCATCTGGCCATGACTGATGCTTCCTCCTGTGATTAATACGAAAGGCCCCAAGAAACAGACAGTTTACTCCACTGCACTTCTTTTTCCCATTTACCACCTCAGCGGTATGCATTCTGTCACTATATTAAAAAAATAAAAGTAAAAAACATTAGCACGGAAGCCCAGCCATGAGCACTGTGGCATCCTGGCACCATCTTTCAAAACCCTGGAAAGGGCATTTATCCCTAAGGCAAGTCAGTAAGAATCCGCCACGTTCTCTGAGAGACAGTGCCTTTCTAAACCCAGTGAGCTCTCGTCAGTACAAAGCCAGCTTAAGGAATGAGAGAGCATTTGCTTTGAACACTGATGACATGCGCAGATAAAACAAGCCATTTCTTCCTTAGTCCGTACGTGTCAAAAGAAAAAGAAAAATTACAGACAAACCTAAGTATGAAAGCATCCCCCAAAGAATACCATTTTCTCTGTGCAGACTACCCACAAATGAACCGTTCATTGCTACAACCCTGAAATAGAGCCTGAAAGTCTACTCTGGGATGGATGGATGGGAGGATGGATAGATGGATGGATGGATGTGTGGAAGGATGGATGGATGGATGGATAGAAGGGCACCTTCTCAGCGCTGGTCCTAGAGAGCATAGAGATGAGCAAGTTATAATCCTGTTTGAGTGTACTATGGGAGATGGCAAACCCACCCATCCGTCCATCTGTGCATCTGCGCATCCATCCGTCTGTTCAACAAGTGTTTTTGTTATATGCCTGCCAGATTCCAGGCAGGAATGAATTGTCGAGAGGAAGTGATGATTTCTTGCTTAGGAGCAACAGGTGGAAAGCCAGGCCTGCTTCATGGAGGAGGTGCTAGACCTTGAAGATCAGTTCGAACAGGCGACAAGGGCAGGGAACAGCAATCTAGGTCAAGGAGAGGCTGTGACAAAGGCCAGGGTGAGAAAAAGCAATGGAGGTTAGGCTCCCAAAGTCAATCGGTCCCATTCAACAAGCCCATACATGGATACATGGAGACAGTAAAAAGATCAGTGTCTGCCAGGTGTTGGGGTGGGAGGTAGGGAAGAACAGACAGATAACAGAGGATGTTTAGGGCAGCAAAATACTCTGCATCATACGAGGTGGTTACATGTCATCATCCATTTGTCCAAAACCCATAGAATGTACTACATCAAGACAGAACCGTAATGTAAAGTATGGACTTTGGGGTGATAATGATGTGTCAATGCAGGTCCCTCAACTGCCATACATGGACCATGCTGGTGGAGGATGCTGATAATGGGGGGAGACTATGCATGTGTATGGGGAAGGAGGGACATGAGACATCTCTGTACCTCCCTCTCAATTTTGCTGTGAACTTAAAACCAATCTTAAAAACTAAAGTCTTGGGGCGCCTGGGTGGCTCAGTCAGTTAAGTGTCCGACTTCGGCTCAGGTCATGATCTCACGGTTCGTGGGTTCAAGGCCCGCATCGGGCTCTCTGCTGACAGCTCAGAGCCTGGAGCCTGCTTCCGATTCTGTGTCTCCCTCTCTCTCTGCCCCTCCCTTGCTCATGTTCTGTCTCTCTCTGTCTCAAAAACAAATAAACATTTAAAAAAAACCTAAAGTCTTTAAAATTTAAAAAAAAAATGTTTTAGGGATATACAGCAGGTTTACCTCTCCAGGATTCTTACACTGACTCCACTGCCCGGCTTCCTCATCCAGCCTCCCCACAGAAGATGGCCTCCCTCCATCTCTCCTGGCACTGAACACCACGCTGTGCACCTGCTCTCCTCATCGCCTTCCCAGCAGCCTCAGCCATGTCTTCCTCCTGGGTATCGGTGCCTGCTGCAGGCTTAACTATACTTACTACGCCATGTCTTTACACTACTGTTTTCTGTAATTTATAAAACACATACTGCCCACGAGTTTGTATTTTTAATTCCTGTAAGAAGTTTTGGGATCCAATTTGTGTGAAAGTCAGACTGCAACATAATGTAGTATTGTATGATAAAAGCCTCCAAGAATAAAAACAGACAGTATATCTTGCTTATCAGAAACTCAAACACTGGTTCCATTCCTGAGTGTCACAGATTTCCTTATGAATGACTGTTCTTTGTTTGGCCGCGATCTGTCCCCGTCTTCTCGAAGTATATTCTAAGGATAAAGTTTCCTCATTTTCAAGGCTTCTGTTTCCAAGCATTTATTGAGAACCTACTGTGCTTCAGGCTACACTATGAGTAAGCACCTTGGCTCACTTAATTTTCACAAGGTCAAATTGTGATGCTTTGTGAGCATTAAGTATCAGCGAGGTATCACTGACCAGTGAACCCACTTTACAGATAAGAAGTCCTTGATCATTGCTCATTCATCCATTCAACAACAGGGGCAGGATCAGGGCATTTCCAGGATGCTTTTTTGACCTTCTCTAGGTGTCCAGCTTTGCCCATCATTGTCACTCTCCATTTTGAGTCCTCCTTCTAAAAAAATAAGGAGGCTATACTGTGGTGAGATTTAAACCCTGCTTTGCCAGAGCTCCTTCAAATTAAAAAAAAAAAAGCAGAAGAGGGAAACAAAGGTGGACTGCACTCAGCCGCACTTCCAGCTGCTCCAGTTTCTTTGTTCAACATTATAGGTTCTAACAGGCTTGTCTATAAGGAATCCTTCCCTAGCTATTAAAAAAGATGTAAGCTTTGGGGCACCTGGGTGGCTCAGTCAGTGGAGCATCTGGCTCTTGATTTTGGCTCAGGCATGATCTCACAGTTCATGGGATCGAGCCCTGCATCAGTCTCTGTAGCACAGAGCCTACTTGGGATTGTCTCTCTCCCTCTCTCTCTGCCCTTCCCTGCTTGCTTGCACACACTCTCTCTCTCGCACTCATGCATACAAAATAAATAAATAAACTTTAAAAAAAGATGCAAGCTTTAAAGCCACTCTAGGCTAGGGAGATATAACAATCAAATACAATATGCTATCCTGAACTCATCCTGGAGAAGACAGAGGATGTTAACGGAAAAATTGGTAAAACACAACCATAGTCCGGAGTTGAGTTAATCAGCAACATACCAATGTTGGTTTCTTAGTTTTAACAAATGCCCCAGGGTGATATAATATGCCAAAAATGAGAGACACTGGGCAAGGGGCATAAGAAAATTCTCTGTACAATCTTTACAACTTTTCTGAATATTTAAAAAACTCTTCCAAAATTAAAAGTGTGTTTAAAAAGATGACCCAGGGGGCACCTGGTTGGCTCAGTTGGAAGAGCACGTAACTCTTGATCTCAGGGTTATAAGTTCAAGACCCACACTGGATGTAGAGGTTGCCTAAAAATAAAATCTTAAAATAAAAGATGACCCCAAAAATCCACTCATCTCTAATATCTTTTCCAAATCACAACTTTCTGACTGTAAAGGATAACACATAAAAACAGTAGCTAATATTTACTGGGTGCTTAGTATGTGTTAGGCTCTGTTCAAAGGGCTTGATATATACTAACTCATTCAATCCCTATAAGGAGATAGATCATTTTGTCATTCCCATTTGATGGATGAGGCAACAGAGGGCTAAACAGATTAAGTAACAAGTCAGCGTACTAATGATAGAGCCTGGCTCTAAAGGTAGAGCCAGGATACCGTCTAGCTCCAGAGCCCACACTCTCAAACACAACCCAGATCAAAGCTTCCTAAATGCTTCTGGATTTTCCAAGTAGGCATATATAACTGGGAAAATCCTAAGACTAATCACAAAGACTAAAAGGTGTCATGTTTAATACAAAGAGGAAGCAAATGAACTCTCAAGGTAAATTCCTACCTTTTGAAAATCTTTCCTGTAGTGGGACCAAACCTCACTGCCATTACCAATGGCCGCTCTACATGTGAATGACTTCTCTGGGCTTGGGCTCAGTCCTGTGCTCTCTGCCACATTATTCTAGATGACCTGTAACCACTTGCCAGGCTACCTGCTAACTTTTTAGCCCTGAAGTGTCTGTCCAGGTAGATGGTGACATGAAACATGCAAGCTGCCTTTTAAGGTGGGCAGGGGGGCACCTGGGAGGCTCAGTTGGTTAAGTATCCTACTTCAGCTCAGGTCATGATCTCACGGTCCGTGGGTTCGAGCCCCGCGTCGGGCTCTGTGCTGACAGCTTAAGATGGGCAGAATAAGCTTAAGCTTTCCAGGTAACTAGTTTTCCTAGATTCTCAAGACTCCATGCTGAAAACCCTGGAATGCTTTATCCCATTCTAGAAAGCAAAAAAAGAGGAAAAAGAAAAAGAAAAAAATAACCTCCTTCCCGATTTATAATGTACCTCACTGGCTTTGGTTTGGTTTCCCACAAGTGTCAAAGAAAAGTCAGACAGCTTCTCGCCTCCACTCTGGGCTCCTTGAGGGCAAGACTTGATCTCATTCATTGAACAATATGCATTCAACAAAGAAATATTCTAAAGAACAAATAATCTCCTGGAAAGATGTGCAGCTGGCCAGGACCACCATTCCCCAATTTGTCCTGCCACCATCACCATCTGTCTTTAGAAAGTTCTAGAATGGATACCTCCATGGACAGAGCCAGAAGGGAAAAGGGAATACTGAAGGGATGGGGAGAGAGGGAGCCATCAAACTACGGATGGGAGGAAAACACAGCAGAGGGAGTGGAGGCAAAAAAGAGATAAGCCCAAGTGGCAGAAGAGAAAAGAGAGATGACTTAAAAAGCAACAGGCAATATAAAGAAAAAGAGTCTAGAAGGACACAGGGTGTAGAAGAAGCAATGCCCAGTGAAAGGCTACCATGTATGCCCATGGAGCTATGCTCATTACACATTTCCTTGTGTTGCCAGGCACAAAGATAGATGTCTGATCAAATAATCCAGGTTGACTTCACCTTGTGTTGACTCAACAACTGTTAACACTCAACATTTTTCTGTTGAAAGGGCCTGAAGTCTAACATTTCATTGACAGATTAACTGAGGCTCAAAGAGGGGAAACTTGTACTCAAAGTGGAATCAGAAATACAACCCATATCTCCCCATCCCTTGCCTGTGCTCCTCTCCATATAGAGACAGATAACAAGGTAGGCATTGAAAGTGCACAGCCTGAGGTCAAACCTCCATGACACAGTGGACCAGACTGGTAGATCGTCCTCCACTTTATCTGGCGTGTCCCATCTGCTGGTTGCTACTGGAGATGAGAAAACTGGTAGCGTCATTTGAAATGAAACAGATGATTTTTCAGGAAGAACATAAAAAGGCAGCTTGCCTTAGATGAAAATGATGATACAAAAGGGTAAGAATGAAAAATGAAGACAGGTGATTCATCAGAATGAGGGACGCTGGGGAGAAAGGGAAGGTGGAGAAAGGGGGTATCTGACAGGGCAATTGGAAATCAGACCTGCTGGAATGAAGCCATCCATGAAAGAGCCAAGATTTGCTCCTGAGAGAGACTGTGATTCACAGACAGAGCCTCTGCCCCAGATAGCGCCAGAAGGCCTTACAGAAGCAATGGCTTTCTGCACATGGGCAGACACTCAGTCGGAACAATCTGGAACAAGGCCTCAAGCAGAGCTCTGCACCAAAAACGCCGCTGCCTCTTACCTTTCCAGACTGAGGCTAGAACAAAAATTGCTCTAAGCTGTGTCCATGGGTTAGGGTGTCTCACCCAAACCAGTCATGTCCGAATTTCACAGTTGTTCTGTTCCTGATGACCCCTGACCATCCTCCAGGCCCCTCTGCTTATACAACTGCCCCTCCTTCCCAAGCCCAGCCCTCCCACTCCAATTTCACACCCTCAACTCTAGCCACAAGTCCCTATGTCTGAAATCACCCTGTGTTAGCACACCTTTCATGGACAGATCTTCCAACCATGTATCAGTGATTAGGGTGCATGCCTGAGCACCCCTCGAGGCTCACAGGAGATTTCCAAACCAAAGCGCATCGGAACACTAAGCTTAAGAAATGCCCTAGGGGGATAATTAAAAAATTAAAAAAAAAAAAAAAGAGGAGGAGAGTGGTGATACAGGGACTCTCTGATCAAATAACTTTGAGAAACAAACCTTTTGGGAGATCACAGTGTGCACTGGGCTAGTAAAGGTTCAGAGAGTCCCATGGTAAAGATACCCATTTAATTTTGTTTAACTTGGACTTTACCAAACTTACTTGGCTATGGGACCTTTTCCTCATAGAACACTTTGGGAAAAAGAACCTCGCAGAATCGCAGCATTCTGAGGGGCACGAGCATATTGCCCAATATTTATTCTACTGCACCTATCCTACGAGACTGTGTGCCTTCTTTAAAAGCAAGGACCTTCTGCAAATCATCATGACACAAAGCAAAGGGCTTTACGAACTGTAGGCCAATAAATATGTGTTCAATGAATCCATTAAACCCAACCATCTCATTTCTAAGATGAGAAAATAGAGCCAACTGTGTCAACATAACTTCCTCTAGATCGTCCTGAGTGTTTAAAAGAATGTCTTACACAAAAGTGCTTTAAAAGAATGTCTTCCACAAAGAAGGTGCTCAGTGATTCTTGAACAACGGAACAGAACAGAACGGAATGGAAAAGAAGCCCCTCAGCTGTGCCCTAAGCCAGAAGTTCTCATAACACGATGGGCTCCTACCTCTTTCCCTCCTCCTTTCCCCAAGTCGGTGTCAACCAGAAGAAAATGAAGACGACAAATCAGAAAAGGAAAGTCAAGGGAAAACCAAAGGCCCTTTGGGGTGGGAGGTGGGGAAATGGTGTTTGCAGACTGATAGGGATAAACAAGACCTGTCTGTATCTAATTTAGACTTAATAAGATAGTTTGCTGAATGTTAATTAAATACTCAGTGGTTGTTACCAACTGTGGTGATTAACTTAATTTTGAATTAAATAAGCAATAAATGCTTAACTGAAGTTCTATTAAATTTTACCCAGCAAGTAAAGAATATGAGGCTCTTAATTGACTTTAAACAAGATAGTTACGGCAAGTTAGTTGAATTTTTATTACCTGAAGATAACCACCTTATTAAATCTAAATTGACTATTTTATTTGATAGAGAAATATGTCATCTGTTATTTCTATTTCCCAAAAACATGTCCAAAGAGATTTATACTTGGTCCAAACTGCACGGATTGGGGTTATTTTGTTTTCTAGTCCTGCTTTAATAATTAAGTTTATTCACTTAAGAATGAACGTTAATGTGGGACACCTGGGTGGCTCAGTTAGTTGATCACTGGCTCTTGATTTCAGCTCAGGTCATGATCTCATGGTTCGTGAGATCGAGCCCCCCTTTGGCTCTGCAGTAACAGAGAGCCTCTTTCTCTCCCCCCACAAAGTAAATAAACTCAAAAAAAAAACCACAAGAATTTAAAAGAATGAACGTAAGTGTAAAAGGCAGAAAAGTTTGGGACATTGTTTACATATATGAAATTGAAGAGCCACGTGATCATATTTTCTAAACCAAAAATCAGATCTCTGCGTTCTCAATGTAGATACAGTTTGGAGATGTTGTTTAGTTGTCACAGTTCTAAAATTTTCAGGATGTTTCCATGGCTTAAACGGCTACTGATATAAAGCATAAGAAATCACAGTTAAACGGCTGGGTCCACAACGGAACACACCGATGGCACTGGGCAATTAACCTCACACTTCTGAGTCCTCAGCTACCACACACGTTAAAAGAGGAGGTTGGATTGGAGATCAATGATTTTATTCATTTGTGGGGGTTTTTGTTAGTTATGTGTAATCCCTGGAACAGAGCCTGGCATGGAGTAGGTGCTCAATAACATTGAATGAATGAATGAATGAATGAATACATACATACATACATACATACATACATAAAGAGTAGGCAACTCAAAACATTAAACATTGGGGTGCCCGTCTGGCTTAGGTGGTGAGCATGCAACTCTTGATCTCAGGGTAATGAGTTCAAGCCCCACATTGAGCATGGAGCTTACTTAATTAAAAATACAAAAATAAACATGTTTAGCCCCTTCACACCAAGCTTCTCCAGCCCACTTTAAATATTGCTATTTGACAATGCACGCAAGGGAAAAACACATACTCTAAACTACCACATGAGAAATCTTTTCAGTAATTAAAGGCATGCAAATTAACACAATAATGAAATGCCATTTCTTACATATTAATTTAGCAAAGACAAATACAAGTTATAAAATTAAATCCTAGTGAAGAGTGAGAGAAACAAGTAGACTCACACACTGCTAATGACTCTGCTGGAGGCTGAACGGCAACTGGTATGAAAAGAATTAGAGATATTCAGTATTCTGTGCCTATAATTCTCCTTCAAAAGAACCTAACCTTGTTCAGCCAGCCAATAAACATTGCTTTAGAGTCTACCTGCTACGGGTCATGCTCTAGACGGAAAGACAGGGAAAAGATCCTGGTTGTCTTATCATCTGGTGGGTTGTCAGGAATAAAGAGGACAGAGAGAACATTCTCCAGCAGCACGTGGCAGGCATTGCTGCTTTAATCCACTGACCACAGAATTCCTTCCATAGCCACATTACCCAGAAGGCAGTATTATCCCCTTTCACTTCACAGAGGAGGCTAGTTAATCAATACAAGGTTACGATAGCTAACGAGTGGCAGAGCCGTGATTTGAACCCATCTCCAACCATCCTTGCCTTTTCTACTGCATCCAGGAGGAGATAAAAATAAATTCACAGAAACACATGATGCAAGGGACAAAACAGCAACCACTGTAAGAGGTAAGTGGCAGTGCCGCAGATACTGTTGTCTTTAGTAAATACGGTAGAAGGAAGTAAAAGGAGGGCGCCTGGGTGGCTCAGTCTGTTAAGCATCCAACTTCTGCTCAGGTCATAATCTCTCCATTTGTGGATTCGAGCCCGCGTCGGGCTCTGTGCTGACAGCTCCAAGCCTGGAGCCTGCTTCGGATTCAGAGTCTCCCTTGCTCTCTGCCCCTCCCCCACTCACCCTCTGTCTCTGTCTCTGTTTCACACACTCTCTCTCTCTCTCAAAAATGAACTTTAAAAAAAAATTTTGAAAGAAGGAAGTAAAAGGTATTTGCCCACTAATGTTTACACTGCATTTGTTAACATATTGAATTTCATTTAACTTTTTGCAAACTGAAAACTATCCTACCGTCCACACAGGTAATGTTTAAAACAGGATTTATTAATTTCAACAAAGTTTTAGTTATGTAAAAGATATATATAAATTCCAGGCCAAAAAACGGTAAGACTTCTGTAATGATATTAAGTGAAAATTTTGTACACATAGGAAAAAGTAGACACGCACTTTGGGAGGGGGATTAAGATGAGGGTTATGGTCTCGTAAGAAATAAGAGAGTGGTTTTTAGGTTAAAAAAAAGTTTTGGTGGGAGGTTTTTTTGTGTGTGTTATGTTTTTAATGTAGTTGAGTAAATATATTCCAAATGAATTCTTTTTGTCTTATGATAAAAGACTGATTAATGGTTTACATGAGATCAATTTGGTTTTTCATTAGTAAACATATGCTTACAACTCAAGTTCTCATTTATTACTTTGTTTATACAATTCATTTATTCATATGTTCATTCGACAAACACTTATTAAATTCTTGCCACACATCAGGATCCACAATGGATACGAATATAAACAAAAGCTACAGCTTGTCCCAGGGATCTGTACAGGCTGGGAACAGGAGGAACCCAAAATCGTGCTAACAGAAAACTCAAGTCGAAGTCCTGGCTCAACATCCAACTAACATGGGCCCTAGGACCGTCATGTAATCTCTCTCACCTCACCTTCCAGATCCGTTAAACCTGGACCGTAATAACTACACACAGCACTGTTGAGGGGATTTGCCTGTAATTCACAGGAAAACACATGATTGACTGCAAAGCACTATAAAAATGGCGACTGGTAGAAAGTCATAACCATATTCCATTTTGATCAGGATCATGCGGGCCAGTCTAGGCCACAAAGATCTCCCTGGTAAGGGTGTATTAACTTATTGGCACCAAAATGATCACTCCCTCGATACTCTGCGTGAAAAACAGCCCACCATTCTTAGTGATTGATCATCTACTTTTCACTTTCTCTGCCACTTATCCAGTTTAGCTAAGATGATCCTGAGAAACCAAATGGACAGAGGACCCCCAGGTAAGACTG
Source organism: Cryptoprocta ferox (assembly GCA_028646485.1). Classification (NCBI taxonomy): domain Eukaryota; kingdom Metazoa; phylum Chordata; class Mammalia; order Carnivora; family Eupleridae; genus Cryptoprocta; species Cryptoprocta ferox. The sequence goes on from CM053573.1 coordinate 75,104,209, forward strand.
TTACAAATATCTCTTCCTAAGAAGGAAGGAAGAAAGGAAGGGAGGGAGGGAGAAAGTCAGATTGGGAAGGAAGAAAGGAAGGGAGGGAGGGAGAAAGTCAGACTGGGAAGGAAGAAAGGAAGGGAGGGAGGGAGAAAGTCAGACTGGGCAGACCTCAAAGACATTCTATACCAGGTCTTCAATCAATACCGGAGTTTTCACTAACATTCCAATCAGCCACTGCTTGAATATCTCCAGTGATTAGAGATTCAGTAACTCCAGAAAGAACCAATTCCATTCAGAATCAAGAGATTTCATGGAATTCTTAAAAGACTAAAAAAAAAAAAAAAAAAAGGATAGAGATCTTCCCCTTGACAAAGAGCTATCTCTATCTCAACAGCCATGCACTCTGCCACATACACTGGGCAGAGGATGGGATCACCTGGAGGTTATGCTGGAACCAGGGCTGGGGACTTTGCATGTATCATCTGCTCAGGGTCTGGGCTTCCTCTTGTTTAAACAAGAAGATTGAGGGGGCGCCTGGGTGGCTCAGTCAGTTGGGCGGCTGACATCGGCTCACGTCATGATCTCACGGTCTATGAGTTCAAGCCCCATGTCAGGCTCTGTGCTGACAGCTCAGAGCCTGAGGCCTGCTTCGGATTGTGTCCCCCTCTCTCTCTGCCCCTCCTCTGCTCACACTCTATCTGTCTGTCTCTCAAGAATAAGTAAAACATTTCAAAAAAATAAATAAAAAGATATTGGGTGACCTCTTAGCTGTGAGACATCCATTATGTCCATGGCATCAACCCTCAGTCAGTTTCCCTCTGTCTTCTGCCTGGGCTATTGCAGTACATGTTGTCAACTCGAGTACCCTCCCTCCCCATCCAGCATACCAGTTTTTTACTGAAGCGCAGAACCTCCTACTTGATACTCCTTCCATAGTGCAGACCCAACTCCTTAGCAATCAAGACCTTTCTCAATCTCAGCCCCAACCCACCTTCTGACCCTCACGTCCATGGCCTCTGTGCTATGCAGTCCATCCCCAGTAACTCCACTTCTCCAAGGTGCGGTGTGCTTTCTCACCTGTGTGTCTCTGCCATGTTATTTCCCTTGCCTAACTACCCTCTGTGCCTCTTGCCTACCAAGTTCCCACTCACCCTTCAAAGCCTAATTGAATGAGTCTGTGATGTTTCCCCCAGGTCCCTAGAGTTAGTCAACACCCAATCAGAGCCACCGGGTACTATTTGCGTGCATTTTCCATCCCCAAAGCCCAGACTAGAATTTCACTCATTCCTTCACACATACGTCTGCCACATGGTGTTGAGGGAGTGAGGAAGGACACCAGTGCATCAGATCAATGGGGAAATAAATGTGTCTTTAGGGTCCTGTTCCACTATCATTACTGGAATCCCAATATTCTCCAAGCGAAGCTGCTAGTCTGTGGCCAAGAAGAGAAGTTTCCAGGTCACAAGTGACCAGACAGCTGAAACGCTAACCTGCCTTTCACCTCGTTCTAAGAAAAGGTGTAGCTCACCCTCCAGGTCACTGCAGTTTGCCTTTCCCACGAGGCAGGGCACACACACCCTGCCCGGCTGGTGGCAACCCCCTGGGGCAGCTCTCGCAAATGATTTGCTCTCGGACCAAACAAGGCAGAAGCTCCAGGTGCCAAATGAGTTTTGATTTCCTTCCTGGGAACTTCACAGGAGCCATCTTCAGTGGAAGTTCATTAGGAAGAATAAACTCAGGTTCCTCTGCTGACTTCCGGGCACAGAATTTAGTGCCACCCTGGGGCTTCCACGGTTATAGTCAGAGATCATTATCAAGATGGGCCAATGAAGGGAAAATGAATGATTCAAAAACCCAGCTAGAGTAGACACAGGGACAGAGAATCCATCTTGTTGCTTAAGATTCAGTGGCCAGGGCAATTTTGGCTGCCCTGTTGCATCTCGGGCGACGCCTTCGCGTCCTTCAATGTCTAACCTAAGACCCAGCCGTTCCACCAAACTCCCGCTCGTGCCAGTGCACGCACACATCAGTCCTTGACTGTAACTGCTCTTGCGGCGGCCCTTTCCTACCCTCTGACAAGCATGAACATGTTTGTATCAACCCTGATAAACCCTACATGCCTGCAATCTTGACATCTCCTTCCAGCATCCTCAAACTTTACCTTACAGAAGGAGTTCGTGGAACCAACATTTCTTGAGCACGTAGCATCTCCTCTAGCAAAAACAGAGGGTGTTTGTTGAGTCATCATGATAGGCCTAGCCTCAGGCTCACTCCTTGCCCTAGCTCCCTCCACACTCTTCTACAAGTGCGGCAACCATACAATCTATCCTCCCAATCAGAACACCTTTGGGAGTGAAAAGGGGTCACTATCAATTCTATACTGGGACCCAGACAGAAACCAGGATAGGCCAGAGAGGACGGTCCCTCAAACCGTTAGCTAAATACTATTGCTACAGCTATGTTTCCCAGCAAGAAAACTGAGGCGAACATTAAGGACAGGAATCCCTTAATATCCACAAAGTGGTCTTCTCCGGATGCCAAAACATTCACCATATGTCCACGCCGTCTTCTCCCAAGGGGGTAATACCTCTACCTCGCAAAGGCCTTCAACGTGGCAGCCGACCTGCTGGTGAATGGCCGGAGTGCCTAAGGAATGTTCACAATGGCAATGGCAGGAAAAGTGCCCATAATGGACGGTGGAACAAGGCCAAAACACACTTCTTGAAGGTCAGTGGAATAGCCACACCCTGTCCTGATCCTCTGGCTGACCTGCCCCATGAAAGGTTCCCACACAAGCCTCAGAGGGAGGAGGGGCCCTGCCCCTCCATGCCAGTTTTCCATTTGAACCACAGGGGGCTTTGATGTGAGGCCATGACCCAAGCAATTACTGCAATAGAAGCAAACCCTGCAGGGCTGAAAGGCACAAATCCCATGAAAAGAATAGGATGGTTGCAATGGAAGAAGGCACACTGCACAGCCATTCACTGGTAAAAAGCCATTCTGCACCAAGCGGAAGTGTCATGGATGTCTGTGGCACTCAGCCCACTCTGCAGGGCGCATTGTTCTCCACAGCGACGCCCTCATCACTAAGAAGTCTAAACACAAGTGAGTTGCCACATCACGCCTGTGACCACCCCAGGGAGCACTCTCCATTACATGCTACAACTACAATTTGAACTTGGAGCTGTCTGGGTCTGAATCCCATGATCTCCACCAGCAGGGTAAGGTACCATCACTGTGCCAGACACCATACTGGGCACCAGAAATCCCCACGTGTGCACACTACACAGCCACACGGCACACTGCAGTACAGTTCATAAAGCACTGCTAAGGAAATTCCCCTGGTTCTCACAAATGCGTTGCGATGTAAGAGCTCTGTTCAAAGGTAACTGAGACTCAGGGACGTTCCAGAACTTGCTTAAGATCACAAGGCAAGGGACGCCTGGATGGCTCAGTCGGTTGAGCACCTGACTCTTGGTTTCGACTCGGCATGATCCCCTGGTTCATGAGCTCAAGTCCCTCATCAAGCTCTGCACTTACAGCACGGAGCCTGCTTGGGATTCTCTCTTCTCTCTCCATCTCCCTCTATCCCTGTCCCACTCTCTCCCTCTATCTCTCAAATAAATAAATAAATATATATATATATATATATATATATATATATATAAATCTTAAAGATCACAGGGCTAGTGGGTGGCTCAAACAGAGGTGTATGCTTTCCATACACCAGTATCCTTAGGTGACGGTACTGCAAAAATGATAGCATGGCAAAGCCCTGACCCTCAGAGCTTGGGGATCTCCAACCTGATTCTCAGCTGACTTCCGAAGTCACCGACACAGGCAGCGAATACTAAGTGACTAGCACACAGTGAAGTAATAATAACAGTTTCCTGCCTGTGCATAAAGCCTGCTAAGGACGTTCCCATCAATTTCTCATACTTCCCTGCAACAGTTAAGGAGCAGGATGGGAGCTCTGAAGATGGGATTCTCATTCTGCCACGTAAAGCCGAGCACCCCATGGTAAGTTCCCACGCCTGAATTCTTGCCCACACTCTGCAAGACAAAACTAACCCTGCTAACCCATCTCTTGGATTACAATTGGGAGCGAAGTAATACAAATGATTGTAAAATGCATCTGCCACATAAAAAGTACTATGAAGACAACGCAGTACTAATGGGTTCTGTGAGATGGGCTCTGATGGGTAGGTTTAAGAAGGAAGCAAACAAGAGGACCAACTCTATAATGGACCCCATTTTGGCAGCGTGAAAACCTTTATGCAAGCAAAACTATGTAAAAATGAAAGGGGACTGATAGGGTTAGGGCTGAGGGTGGTCACAAGCAAGGAACCTTGAAGTTATCATGGAGTCAGAACCTTGGTTCTTGCCAAAAAAAGGGAAGGGCATAAAGGGCAGTAAAAGAAATCAATCCCCAACATCACACAACTTGATCAAACAACCATCTTGATCGATTTGTTTCATAGTGTAAAGCATAAGGTTCAAGCCCAGTAACAGTGATCTCCAAGCAGTACCCTCTCTGGAATTCTCTAAAGCAGAGTCCTTGGGGAGCAGAGAAGGAATGTGTCAGGCCAGGCTCAGCACAAAAAGAACCCAAACCACCTTTGAAAGGGATCTGGCCTGGGAGTATGGGCTGAAGCCCGACTCAGGCTCTGCTGACAAGGATGTGACAGAGCCCTGGGTCCCTTTCCCCGGGCCTCGGTTTCCTCCCCTGGGCAACGAAGGATCCAGTTGCTCTGGCCACCGAGGCCCTGCCTACACTTCTAAGGCAGGAACTGGTTGCCAGCTCAGGGCTTTGACTGCCTCCAGGCCTGGCTCACATTGAAGTTTTTTTCCAGCCAAGGCTGATAAGCTGGCAAATAATGAGGAAGAAAGGAGGTTCTAAGCTACCTGTTATGAATCTGACAGCAAATAGCTCCTGGAATCCATTCTTCCCCCTCTTCTCTGCTGAGCTGGTACAGGCCCACTATCGCCCACCCTGGAACACATCAGCAGCCTCCTAAAGGGGCTCCCTGCCTCTGGGCCACTCTGCCACTAGTACTCTCTGAAATACAGATCCACCAACACCGGCCTTTGCTCAAGAAGTAACGAAAGCCCGGGGCGCCTGGGTGGCTCAGTCAGATAAGTGTCTGACTTTGGCTCATGACATGATCTTGTGGTTCGTGGGTTCAAGCCCGACATTAGGCTCTGTGCTGACAGCTCAGAGTCTGGAGCCTGCTTTGGATTCTGTGTCTCCCTCTTTCTCTCTGCCCCTCCCCCGTTTGCATTGTCTCTCTCTAAAATAAATAAACGTTAAAAAAAATTTTTTTTAAGAAGAAGTAATGAAGTCCTCCCACCCCCCACAACTGCCAGCCCTTTCCCGCCTAACCCTCCAAGGCCAGCCCTATCTTTCATGGCGATCTCCAAACACACCCTTCCATTTACCAAACACTTTTAAAGCTTCAGGACTGCACATCAAGGTCTCTCTGTATGGAAAACTCTTCCATCCCTGTCCACCATATGAACTCCTACTCACTCTTCAAAACCCAATCCAATGTCTTCTCTGCGAGCATGTGCCTCTTCTTCCAGGTGGTGGGTCACTCCTTTCCTAGTGCTCCCATCAGCCCTTTGTTCATGGCTCTAGTAGGGCCTCACCATGCTCTATTTTTGTCTCTCTCCAATACTGGAATAATGATCTGTAGAGACACAGCCTCGGTAGAGACACAGCCTCGGTCGTCTCTGTTGGCCAGTATCCAGCATTTCTGTCGGGCATATGTTAATCACTCAGTACACCTGAGCCGCATTGAATACAAGAGATTGAGGTGTATGTGATCACACATATATGTGGGGGTGAAGGGGACAAGGAGTCTGGGAATGGCTTCCTGGCACAAGGTGGGTTTTGGCCTTGAACTTAAAGGGTCATGGGTTTACAACAGGCAGAGCCCATGGACAGGCAAAGGTACAGATTGAGAAAACAGAAGAATGTTCAAGAACAAGACAACCACCTAGCTGTGAGAGGGAAAGCAAGAAAGCAGCTACAACTGCATTCGTCCTCAGGATGGCACATTGAGAGACTCCCAGGTCCACTCCCAGACTCTGGTTTTCACCCTGACAGTGGGACAGTGGGACTGCCCACATCCACCTGTGGCAGCCACAGCACCGCAGGTTCTCCCAGTCCTGGGCCTCCACGGACCACACTTCTGGGTCAGTAAAAGTCCCTCTCTCCCATCACTGCTATCGTGTGGTTGCAGTAAACTAAGTCATCCCTTTCTTCATCTAACCAATATTTCCAAAGCACCTACGATGTGCCAGGCACTCTTCTGAGCCTGGGAATATGGCCATTAACAAAGCAGGCATCCCTGCGATCCTCATGAGGCTTATTTTACAGTGGAAATGGGACAAAGACTAGCAAACATAGAAGTCCAACAGCGACCGGTATCTATATCGCGTCAGTAAATATCATTCATTCATTTAACAAACAGTACTGAATGTCTTCAGAGCACCAGAGACCAGAGGGATTCAGAGATGAGACAGCCAAGGTCTTTTTTTTTTAATTCTTTTTTAATGTTTATTTATTTTTGAGAGAGAGAGATAGAGTGCGAGTTGGGGAGGGGCAGAGAGAGAGGGAGACACAGAATCTGGAGCAGGCTCCAGGCTCTGAGCTGTCAGCACAGAGCCCGATTCTGGGCTTGAACTCATGAGCTGTGAGATGATGACCTGAGCCAAAGTCAGACACCCAACTGACTGAGCCACCCAGGCTCCCCAGCCAAGGTCTTATTTACTTTGTTAAGTAAATAAGGCGCCATTTCTAGGTTCTGTCTCCTCTACCTGAAAATACCTTTATCTGTCAGTCATCGAAATGCAAACAACAAACCGAAGGCAGGCAGGCCACAGGAAGAACTTAAGTTGATCTCTCAGAGTCCTGAGTCAGAAAGCCATGGGTCTTCATGACCCAAGGAAGGGCAGGATCCAACAGGAGCTATTCAGCTCAACCCCAGAGAACATCCAGCCTTGTTGAAGGAGCCACAGATCAAGGGCACTAAGGGGAATCAAAACCCTCTCTCACTTCCTACTTTGTTATCACCCCAACTGCCTCTCTCCAGGGGTACATCAAATCCTTATCACGACAGAGGGCTGAGGAGGGAACAATGATGAGTGAGGTGCAGATGTTTTGCTGGCGAGGCTCTGTGGTCTCCAGTTAGGTTTGGGGAGAGAAGACACCCAAAGGGTAGAGGGGATGGTGGAATCTTAAGAGAGAAGGGACCCAGCAGCACCAATGTGGAGTTGAGAAACTCTTCACCCACATAACCCTTCGACTGTGATCCCACTGGGCCCCGTGAATGTGCACTGAATTCAACTCCAAGGAAAACCACTGAAAAACACCATTGATTTTCATTCTGTGGACACAGAAGAGAAGAGTGAACAAGCTACAGATCAGGCAAAAGTTGGACACTTAGCCATGTCACTAGTAGTTGTGTGACCTTACTTAACCCAAAACTCACTTTCTCATTTGCAAAATGAGATGGATAATCATAAAGCCTCTCTTCATCAACCAGTAGGAGAATTACATAAGCACATGAGAAGCACTCAGAAAACTGTCACAATTATTATTCTATTATTATTACTATTATTATTAAGAATGATAAGATCAATGTTTTCAAGCCTCAAGCCTGTGCTTCACCTGCTGACAAGCATGAATCCCATTAACCCTCCTGCCACCCACCCTATTCACAGAAAGTGAGGAGAGGTGAGCATCGGCGTTCTTTCTCATTTCTGTGACCCGCACAGGAATGCACCAGCCATTTCCACCACGCGTCCCGGAAGCGTGGACCAGACTCCCACAACACACATCCATTCCCTCCTCCCTTGCCTCACCTCTACCTCATACACACCTTTGAGCCAGAGGATTTCCACCCAAACAGCTTCTTCCCACCTGCAGCACAGCCTTACCCCTCCTTCCTCACCTGGGTTTCTTCCAGCAAGGTGCAGCCTTCCAACGCCACATTCCAGGAAAAGTCCCCACCAGTGCCCACCCATCCACCGGCCAAGGTGCACCCTGAGCTAAGACTCCTAATTATGACCAGGGTCAAAGTCTCAGGTTCACTCAAATAGTTACTAAATGTGTGACTGCACTTCCTGCATTACCTCCCAAATACCTAATCCCAGCGACAACAACGAGGAGCGTTCCAGAACCCCCCACCCAGGCTCATTCTCAGGTCAATCTTCAGAGAAGCATGTAATGACCCTTTAGGCTACAAGATAAATTTAAATCTCCATTTCTGACAGCCCCCTTCATGCTGGTCACTCAAAACACAGCCTGAGGCATAAACCTTCCCTAGGACTATAATACTCCTCACAGACCTGTCTCTTCTTCCAGGACTTCTTCCACAAAGCAACTCCTGCTTAGCCCTAAAGATTTTCCTCAGACACTCCTCCTTCTGTGGTTGCTTCCCTGAAGGTAACCCCCCTCAGTGCAGAGTAGCCAGAACATACCCCCCCCCAACAGCAACGTCCCCCCACGCGCTCCTCAAAGACAGGCACTGTGTCCCCTCATCTTTGTCTCCCAGCCCCAATCCGTCCCTGGTTCACTGGAGGCTGGCTCCAGAACTTACGTGCTATGTGCTATGTTCTCCGTCCCCTGCTTCAACCCTGTCACTAGGAATCTCCTGTCTTGGCAAAAGACTCATCATCATGGCAGCATCGTAAGCCACAGTTCTGACATCAAATCCAATCTGACTCTTCCCCCTTTCCCATTAATCGGCGCGCCAGGGTCACAGCGAAGCGAAGTCACATATTAACACACCAAGAGTCAAAGTTCGGGACTTTCATTTCGAGCACATCTCTAATTACCCACGGGACCTTGGGCAAAGGTTCACATGAAGAGGACCAGGTGTCACCGGGCCCAATTCTCCAAGGATTTTTTGATAGCCAAACGGAATGTCTGATGGGAAACTGTTTAATAAGGCGCAGAGCCCTGTACGTTCATAAAGGGTATCATGAACACATTTTATCAAATCTAAACCATCAACTGTAAGATGTACCATTATCAACTTAGAATGAAAAACTGCTCAGCTATGACACATCTGTGATTAGAAGAGAACCCAATTTCAGTGATGTTAAACTGTGAAGTGTGTTTTGGAATTGATGAAATAAAACGTACTTTGTCTCAGTAAAACACAGAAACCCACTACAAATTTCGCATCTTTGCCAATGGCCCATAATAGGTACTCGGTAACACATGCAGAGTAAATGAATGGACACCCACTGAGAACACTCTTAGGCCACATTATTGCCTTTCTGGCTGGACCTGGGCAGCAAGAGGCTTCCCCATGCCAGTTCCTCCCCTTCTCACTTATGTCCCAGCCAGATCAAAACCCTCAAAAGAGGACTTCAAGTCGGATCCAAACTCCCTTCATAATGAAGCCTCCTCTCCACCAACCATTGCCTGGAATGGCCTACCATCCCAGAACAGTGACTTCTCCACCAGAATAGGACACCACAAAAAGGGTCCTCCTCAGTCCCAGCCAGAGTAACCAGCTCAGCAACTCAGCTTCTCCTCCCTTGGCCTATCCCCAAAGCCAACTCTAGGCCCACCTACTGCCTGGGAGAATGCCTAACCCAAAGGGCCCAGGCCTATACCCTCAACCACTCAGACAGCAAACCCCAACTATGCATCTCCCACCTAGAGTCTACATTCTAGACTATAAAAGCCAGTGTGTTGTGGCTGGGGGACTGCCTCCCAAAGATTAAACACAAGATACAGGCTCTTCCCTTTAATTGACCCCTGGTGCTGGCAGGAACCTGGAAGCAGGAAGGCTGGCTGTGGAGTGGAGAGAACCCTGTTTGCAGTTCTGGCCCCCCACCATCCACCATTACTCACTGTAGGCTCCAGAACTTGCACCCCCTCCTCTAGGCCTTTGTGTTTATTTCTCTGCCTGTAAGAGTGTGGGAGGGTGAGAAGCGGGGCTGGGGGTGGGGACATTTAGCTACTTTCCCCCTCTACTTAAAGTCTTCCTTAAAATGCAATTTGCTGGGAAAGGCAAACCACTAAGTCACTAACACCTTAGTGAGAATGAGTTTCCTTGAGAGGCAAACAATTGAGAAAAGGGTATTGGAAACAAAGTTAAGTGAGTCTGGTACTAGGAAAGTAGCTCAGAGACGACCCTAAATTTTTGCATTTTGTGCTGGAGGCAGCCGGAAGGCAGTGGATCCCTGGGAAGGGAAGAGAAGGGAAGTCAGAGAGGCCTTTCAGTTACTGGAGCACTCCAAGTCCCAAAGGCGTTGCTCTGTAGAGTACTCAAGCATAATTCCAGTGCTTATCTCGACTCATGTCCCCCCTCCATCCACCCCGTGCCCCCAACACAGCCACAGTTACAGCTTCATCTCCACTCTCCACAATTTATTTACTCTTCTTGGGTCTTCATCCCTCCCCACCCCCCAATCCCGCTCAAATGGCCTTCCTGTCTCTGGCTACCTTCAGAAAACCCCCTATCCTTCAAGGCCTTGATCAAGCGGGGCCCCTCCGAAGAGGGATATCAAACTTTATTCATACCTTTCCCCCACCCCCAGCACTCCGCACATTATCCTGGGTCAGGTTGAGCGCCTCGGGAGACTGAGCGTTCCCTGAGGGCAGGGCCTGGGCCCCATCTGCCTCTTGGGCCCCATCTGCCTCTCCGGCCCCGCACACCCACCCAACACAGCGCATGGCACACGGTGGTTAGAGAAATGCTTGCAGAAAAGAAACCAGGAGCTGGGAACCATCTATGTCGATTATGGCTCGGCCTCGAGTGAGTGACACCGGGGAGGCCCTCCTTGTCTCCGGGCCTCAACTGCGCGGACTGTAAAATGGGGGGACTTTGAATGACTGGGTTCCTAGGCCCTTTCCACTGTGACAACTGAGATTCCGCGAAAGCTCCCAGCAGCTGGGTGTGGCCCCGCCCCCTAGACGCCCGGAAAAGCCCGGGCAGGGGGCGCTCAGGGAAGGGCTCCAACCCCGCCCAGTCCCAGGTCGACGCTTCCCGAAAACTCGGGGTCCCCCTCCCCCATGCGTGCACCCCGTGATTGCGCTGCGGCGGGCACTTCCGCACCGCGGGCCCTGCGGCCCGGGCTGGGCGCGCGCTCTGCGCCCTGCGTCCCGCGCTCCTGCCTCCCGGGAGGCGCTCGCGCCCGGGGAGGGCCGGGGGTTCCCGAGGCGCCCGCGAGTGGAGGGTGGGGGGAAGGAAGGAGGATTTGCAACAATACCTCGGGGAGGAGGCGGCCGGGGCAGCGGCGGCGGCAGCGGCGGCAGCGGCTGGAGGCGGAGGCAAAGGCGAAGGAGGAGGTGCCCGGGCACTCCCCCTCCCATTGTCCCCAGCCCCGGACAGGCCCGGCCCAGCGCCCCGCACCGCGCACCGCGCCCAGCGCCCGGGCGGTGCAGCCAGCCCTTACCTTGCAGCGCCCGGCTCTCCCCTCCTTGCTAACGCTACTTATCCCGGGAAAGCTCGCGCGGGGGCCGGGAGCGGACCCACAGACAAAAAGTGAAACTTCGGCAGGGCTGGAGCTGCTGCTGGTTGGTGCCTTTCCCCCTCCTTCCTCCCCACCGTCCCCACCCCCTCCCCTCGGGCTCCCGTGCGGTGCCCTGAGAGCTGGAGGCTGACGTCAGGGGCCTGAATTCCTGACTTTGCCTGCACGCATTTGTCCATGTAAGGTATGGGAAAGCGTGTGCCCGCGGGCCGCCGCGCAGCGCTCGCCAGGCGGGGGAGGGGGCGCCCGCCGGGGCTGCGGCTAGGCCAGAAGGTGGGCGCACCGAGGGCATGTTACTTCCTGGGAGGAAGAGGAGGAGACGCGGGGATGCAGGGAGCTTGCAGAGGAGGAAGGAAAAGAGGGAGATGTGGAGGCTTTGCCTACACTGGAGGAGGAGGAAGCAGATGTAGGAGGAGGAAGCGGCTGGGTGGAGGGGCTGCTGAAGAAACGGGGGCACCGGTGTCTACCATGGAAGCGTCAATGTAAGGCACTGAGCCTGAGCAGAAGGGATCCTGCCAAGGAATCCCCTTCTCGGATCTTGTTCCTGAGCCTCGCCCCGGAGTCGCAGCAACACTCAGAACCTACAGGATGAGAGAGCTGGCAAAGACTAACTTCCCAGCCCTCTCACTTCACTCAGGAGAAAACTGAAGCCCTAGGAGGAAAAATGACTTGCCCAGGGTCATACAGGACACAGATCCAAACATTGGACCCGGATGCTTAGTCTTCCAGCCAGGTTCCCGCCGCCAGATAGGGCCCTGACTCCCTTGTCCCACTGAGCAGTGAAGCAGGCTACGTGTCCGTAGGCAACACTGACCCCCCCTGGGAAGAGCTTTCCAACTTCTCTGGGCCCCAGAGTCAGTTCCTGGAAGGTTCTGATAGGCAGTGAGCCCTGCGTAGCAATGACAATCAGTTGCTTCAGGGCAGTTTCCTGTGTCCCATGCTCTATCAAACCCCTGCAGTTCAACAATTACTTCCCAGTCTTGTCCGGAAGCCCAGAAAGCTTGCTAGGTGCTTACAGCTTAAAAAAAAAAAAAAAAAAAAAAAAAAAAAAAACTGTGAACTGGGTGAACTGGTTTGAATAGAGGCGAGCCTGTTCTTGGAAGGTTGAGTCGGACTTTTTTCACTCTGACATTTGTAAATATGAGCAACCATGAAAACCACCATTTACTTTGTCAAAAAGGTTGTAATGTTCGGCAGCTGTTCCAAGGCTGTAGACTTAGTTTCCTTGTATATCTGGCCTTCTGATATCTGAAATAATAATCCCTCACCTTAGTGCAACATAAAAGTGCTTTCTCAAAGGTTTATTAGGCCTTTGTGTTAGGTGGGACAAATCGTCGTCCCTCTTTTACATCTGAGGATAAAAACAGCTAAAGTGATTGGCCAACACAAAATGAATGGCTGAGCAAGCACACAAACTCACCTCCCCCCCCCCCCACAGGTCCTGTGACTAATCCTGAAGTGGTCCCCCACCCACCCACCTAATAAGGAGGCTGTGGACACCCGGCAGGACCTAATTCCCATTTATGAATGTTGACAATACCTATTCATGAAACCTGGTTCTTCTTGGATTTGGAGGGATTTTTTTTTTGACCCAGAATTAAAGAAGTGAATGTAGAAACACATGTTAATGCATGTAGTGTTTACTGAGCACCTTCTTTGTGCAAAGTCTTTGGATCAGATATTCCTGGGCCCAGATTACTTAATCTCTCTTCCTCTCAAGTCTCATCTGCACATGCAAAAACTGAAAATGGTAGCAGAGATAAGGTCAAGAGTACCTAGTACCTCTGCAATAATGAAGTTTTTTTTTTTTTTTCAGCTAATAGTTTGAAATAGGAAACATGATCTCCTAAAAAGAGATTTTGTCCTGGGGCTTTCAAGAGATCATATCTTACTACAACACAATTCACTTACTCAGTCTTCAACATTTCAGCAAACCCATATTCTGAGTGCTATTAATAGGAACAAACCCTGGGATCACACAAAGTAAGAATGGGTCCACCCAATCCGCCTCCAATATAACAGGACTTGACCAGCATTTCTTTTTTCTTTTCCCCAGTAACCCACTTATAAAGAATAATAGGGTTCTAATGAGGATTAATAAGATTTAATAAGGTATAATTAGAGTCATTCATTTCCTCCATCATACACATTATAAGAGTGTTGTGTTGGCTCCAGAAATGCTACTAATAATGTTGACTGTTTTTTTGGGTATGTTGGGGAAGATCACTATGTTTCTCCTCTGAAATATTTATGAATTGCTCAGGTGGGCATGGTGGTAGCACAAGCATTATATAAAGTTAATCAAGAAAGATAAATTTTGACTCATGAGGCACTCACCAGGAGTATAAAAGGCGAAGTGGTAAATTGGATGCTTGGCCAAAGGCACATGGTGTTGTCATCCATGCAAATCCAAGTCAAAAATCACATTCTCATTTGCTGATCTGGTTTCTTTTGTATTCTCACTTCTCTCACCATCCCTGTTAAAACCTGATGTGTTCAGGGGCTTAAGAAAGAAGGAAACATTGTATAAATTTGCAGACTCAATGCCAGAGAAACACAGGATTACCAATTCAGAGACTAAAAGAAGCACACAGGATTTCAGGTGGGCCAGAGGTCATGTGACCCGAAGATTGCACACCCTACAAAAGGATTCTCGTTGTTCTGGGGATGGCACACAAAACCTGAGGAAGGTGGGCTGTGGTCCCACTGCTCCCTTGCATCCACTACAGCCCCTTACCCACTGGCCTCTGGGTAGCCCATGGCAGTCCAGGTTCCGTGCTTAGGAGATGCTAAGCAGTATTCTAAGGATTTTTCATATGCATTTTATTTAACCTCACCAAACCTTTCTAAAGTTGGCATTATTCTTTCCTCTATTTTGCCCTTTTGCCCATAAGAAAGTAAAGCCTGGGGAGGTTAAGTAGCATGCTCTTAACCTCTTAACACAGAGCTAGTACATGAGCAAGCTGAGATTCCCCACTGAGCCCAGGCAGCCCAGCCATTCGCTCAGCCGCTGCTGAGTCTGCCGCTCTGGTCTCAGCTGGAACACTCCGATGTGCAGAACTCTTAATCCCCTACAGCTGACCAAGAGGAGCCGCTCTGAAGAGACTCCTGGAGAAATACTAAGGCCAAGAGGGGCTTGCAAGTTGGAAAGTAAACACCAACCTGATGTTGACTCTTCCCAACTTAAAATCTTCAGGCCAAACTCCTTGGCATGGTTTGCACAGCCTTTCAGCCTCCTTTCTGCCAGTCCTGCCCAGGCCACCACCCTCCAGCCAACTGAGGCCTAGTGCTTTTCCAAACACTTCTTACCTGTCTGTGCTTATCTGCCTTTTCATGCGTTCTCCTTTCTCACGGGAGTGCCCTTCCTTCTCCATCCACCTGACAACTCTTACGTAACCCCTTCAGACTCCCCCAAAATATGACCTCCCCTGAGAGGCCTTTTTGCCCCTACTGCCACTTCCAGTGGATGCATTGCCCATAAAGAATGTTCCCGTCACTCTGCTTACCCTCAGTCCATATGGCTCCAGATTATGTCATTGGTCATCTTCTTGTCTTTCTCTGCTACCGGACTGAGTCTAATTTGTCTGAATCCTTAACACAGTGCCTTGCCTTGACCGTTGTAGACATCTGTTTTTACCCCTCCTCCTTCTCTCCCCTTCCTCTCCTTCTCCTCTCCCCCTCATGTCCCCCTCATCCTCCCCTTGCCCTTCCCCTCCCCTCCTCTCCTCCTCCTCCCCTGTCTCCTCCTCCTCCTTCCTAGTCAAAGGCAGAAGATGATGGAGGAGGTATAGGGTCTAAATGTTTACATAAAATCAGACCGGGGCACCTGGGTGGCTCAGTCAGTTAAGCATCTGACTCTTGGTTTCAGCCCAGGTCATGATCTTACAACTCATGAAACATGAGGTCAATGAGACAGCACGAAGCCCTCTCTCTCTGCCCCTCCCCTGCTCTCTCTCTCTCTCTCTCTCAAAAATAAAAAAATAAACATTTGTTTTTAATTTTTAATAAATAAATAAATAAAATCAGACAACTTCAAGAGATGAGGTCTGGATGTATGCAGACCAAAAGAACGGAGAGGAAGAGGAAGAGGAGCCTGACTACTCTACAACCATTTGGAAGTAGAACCATGATTGGCTTGGGGAGGCAGTGGAAAGGAAGACTAGAAGTCCTTTCCTTGCCCTAAAATTGCTATGTAACTTCGTGGTGAGTCATTTCCTCTCTGGTCTCAATTTCTTTATCCATACAATTGGATTCTTAAATTTGATATTCTCCTACACTCTCCCAGCTCTTTGATTCAATGCTGCTTTCAACCTATTGACCAAATTCATCTTCTAAAAGGTAGTATGCCACATTATATACTCTGAAACTTGTAAAGGTTCCATGATATCAACTGCATTAAGTCCTGATTCATCAGCTGCCCCTTCCTGGTTCTGCGATCAAGCCATACTGGGCTTTTCCACTGACTGCACCTCCAAACTTCCCCCATCACCACCATGTACACCACACACACACACACACACACATATACACATGCACAGACACAGTCAAATAGAGCTTGCACTACTTGCTTCCAGGTGTTTCTCATATAGTCTCCTCTTGAAATCCTATCCTGGGCCCATTTCCACAAATGCAGATTTTACCTGTCCTGCCATCTCCCTTTCAAGTAATCTTCTCCTTGTTGCTCCTTCCTTCCTTCCAAACTTTCTACATTGATAAGAAAATAATTGCTCTATCTTCGAGACAAGGTATGTACTTGATTGTCCTATTACATCGTAAATTTTTGTAGATGTTTGATCTCTTCCTCAAAAACAAAATCCTTTGCAATAGGCTTCATATGTTGTTCATTTCTCCTCCCCAACAGCCGAGGCAGTACTTAGGACTTATGACCAAATGTTGTTCAGGGAGTGCATGAGTGAATCCTTCATCTTGGCTAGATAAGCTACATAATTGATGCCTTCCCTCTGGAAGATTAGTCACATTATCTTAGACCATGACTCTGGGCAGGGGCTGGGAGGGATGAGGGGAAAGGGAAGGGTTATTTGTCATGTATTACAATGTGCCCTGCATGCACAGATCTAGGCCTTCCCATATCTAGCATATATAAATTTTATAAATTAGCTAAGGATAGAGTTCTTCTATAGCAGTAGACACAGAATTAAAATGATGGTTATTTTGCCACTTTTTATCACATACATTCTTAAAAGAACACCCAAGTTTACCTTTTTCCAGGGAGAACGAAACACAAGTGACAGTCTTAATATTTTATGTACCTGCTCTAAATTGAACTTAGTTCTCTTCCCAAGACTATTGTACCAGCGCATGATGCAAACAAGTCCTCTGGCCAGGTCAGATAAGCATCAGCCTTTCGTAAAGAGATGAAAACTTGATATGGTGAACAATAGTGGTAGGCTTTTCATAAATGCAGCATTAAAGATAATGAAGCCATTTACAAAAGGTTTGTTTACTCTCTGTTCTTCACACCTCATTGTACAATGGGAAAAATGATCTCAATGTAAAAAAAAAAAAAGGAATACATCATCAGACTTCCTAAATGAATATTTCTCCCTGTTTTGAATATGAGGTCTTCTCTTGAGGGGAAAAATGGTGTCATGAGGTCTATTGGCTTAGAGGAATCAAGCAAATGTGGACACATAGTGACTTGTGTCTCCATGGGTTTCTGCACAACTTTACCTAGTTTTTGGACCTGACTTCAGCCAGTGGTTGTAGAGTAATCCGTGTTTGCACTTTGCCAGATCACAGGAGCACATTATCTGAATGTAGTTAGCCTATCCCAATGCAGCCCCCTACACAAGTCTGTTGCCTTTTGACCTCAGGTAAGCCCAGAGCATATAAAAGTTGTGACCATGCCTGGAAGTCAGTGAGGTCCGAGGTCAGGCAGTTTGGTCTGACTGGGGGCCAGTCTATGATGGCAGAAATGCTGATGGATGGAGTTTTAATGCTTCTTGGGTCCATTATCAATGAAAAGTTTTAGAAACTCCAAATCACAAAGTTTATAACGCCTTTTTATTCTAACAACTGTCTACTATGCGCCTGCTAACTGTATTAGGCCTAGGAATTCAGTGTTGAGAAACATAGACACAATACTTATCCTACATGCTAACACAAAGGCAATAATATCATACCAATTCCAAGGGAAAGGGTCAGTGAGGTAGCTTGGCTGAGACTTCCCAGTGGACCACTGGATGGTCTGGACCTGATACTTCAGTTGGCAGCCTCCTGATGGAACAGGCCAGAGTGAGCCTGGAGACACCCCCCAGGGCCTGTTGGGGGAACACAAACATAGAGAACATATTTTGTCTTCACAACATCAGCAAAGAGGTAAAGGATGCTGTCCAGAGGTTCAGTCTCTGTGGTCTTGGTCTTAATGGCCTCACTGGCTCTTAGAAAGCTGTGTGAGGTTATGTGACTGCTGAAGAAGGTCTGTTAGTTCTTTATGATCTGGGCATCTTAGGATAGGCCTTGGGATGTGCTTTGCCTTACTCATGGCTGCAAAGCACAACCTTATTCACTTCTGGAAAATCACAGCAGTTATCAGTGCAGAAGAGAGCATCTCTGACCAACAAAAACAAAATCTCATAATGATTAGATTTACAGTTTCAACTACAGTTTTAGGTGAATGAAAAGATGTCCACAATATATATTGTGACAGCTTATTGAGGTATATTTTATATACCATAAAATTCACTCATTTTAAGCATGCACATGGTGTTTAATAAATTTATGGAATTGTGTAACCATCACTGCATTCTGACATTAGAACAGTGCCATCATCCCCAAAAGGAACCTTGTACCCAATTAAAGTCATTCCCCATTTCAATGTGCAGCACTAGGCAACCACTAATTTACTTTCTGTCCTTCTACATTTGCATATTTTGGACACTTCATATAAATGGAATCATGCAGTGTGGCACCATTGCGTATGACTTCTTTTACTTAGCATAATGTTTTCAAGATTTATCTATGTTGTAACATGTATTGATACTTTGTTCCTGGTACTACTGGGTGGCTCAGTCAGTTAAGCGTCCAACTTGATTTCAGCTCAGGTCATGATCTCACGGTTTGTGAGTTTGAGCCCCACATGGGGCTCTGCACTGACAGTGCGGAGCCTGCTTAGGATTCTTTCCTCCCTCTCCATCTGTCCCTCCTTTGAGCTTGCTCTCTCGCTCTCACTCTCTCTCTCTCTCTCTCAAAATAAATAAATTATTTATTTTAAAAAATACTTTGTTCTTTTTTATGGCCAAATAATATTCCACTATATGGATATACCATCTTTGTTTATCCATTCACCAATTGCTGAAGGTTTGGATTTTACCCACTTTGGAAACATTATGAATGATGTTGCTATGAACATTTCATGTAAAACTCTTTGTGTGGACATATATTTCCATTTCTTTGTGCACATGGTATTTTAAAGTGGAAAAGAAACTGCAAATGTATAAGAAAGGATCTGAAAGATTTCTGAACCAAGGTTTTAAAAGTAGCTATCTTTAAATGGTAGCATAATTTCTTCTTTTTACTCATCTAAATTTTCTTACAATAAACATATATTATTTTAAATGTTCCTACGTGTCTATATAAGACAAAGACAACAAAGTTCTTTTTTAAGGCAAAAAACAACAACACATATTTGAAAAGTTGCAAACCCTCTTTTGATGGTTGAACCTTCTCAGGAATCCATGCCAGATGGTTTGTGTTGGGCTATTATATTGAAATATTTAATGAGATTTTTACCCATATTTCTAACCTTTGGCCCTTCACTCACTCAATTAGTTTAAGACATTCTTTGTCAGTACAGTCGCAGAGGAAAGGTGGGGTAGACTTCAAACTGAATGAGATTGGGTTTCTCCCACTTTGCATAAAAAATTTAATTTTAATTGGAAGCTCTCATTTATAAACAATCTTTAACTTCTCATGTCTTGCTTTTGAGTTGTGGACTAAAAGTCTCATGGTGTATGAGTTATTCAGCCCATATTTGAGACCCCTCAAACTCAGCATGGCTTCAACTTGAACATGCCCTAATCCTCTGTTCTCCACATCTCCCTGTTTCCATCCATGACACACCAACCTTCCCAGTAACAATCCAGGATCATTTTCTTTTTAAATGTACTTATTTATTTTGAAAGAGAGAGAGAGAGAGAGCACCCAAGCAGGGGAGGGGCACAGAGAGAGGGAGAGAAAGAATCCCAAGCAGGCTCTGTACTGAGAGCATGGACCCACAAACTTCAAGATCATGATCTGAGCCAAAATCAAGAGTCACACGCCCAACCAGCTGAACCACCCAGGTGCGCCACCCAAGGTCATTCTTGACTTTTCTCTCTCCCCAGCTCCTCTCTCCAATTAGTTGTCAAGTCTGGCTAATTCTTCCCTAAAAAGTTCTGTCCCATTGTCCCCTTCTTTGAGGTCAAGTTCTCATTAAAGTGCTGCCCTATCATTTATGCATTTAACATTCACAAAGTCAACATGAGAGCAGAGAGAAGAGACAGATAAGAAGTCAAATGCCCCCCCCTCCCCGTAGTGCTCTCCTCCACCAGGGCTTTTGTGGGCAGGGGGTGTGAGCTGTAAAGCTGCCCCACAATGGGCCTCCCAAGCCCTGCCTTCTCTCTGTAGTGTGGTCTCTCACCTTGCTAATTCTGTTGTTGAAAGACACCCATTTTGTATTCAGATAAGAGCCAGATAAGAGCCAGATGCTTCTTCTGGTGCTCAAAGGAGAAACAGTATTCGTCCCAAAGCTGGAGGAAAAGTAGGCTGGGTTGGACGTCAACATTACACTTTCCTAAGTATTTTCAATGATAACTTCAAGCAAAATCTCCACTATATGCTTTTATTTCAGTCCCAGACACTAACATTACATGGGGCTTCCCTGAATTGACACCAGAAAAATTCCAATGCATTTTGAATACACAATATTAGGACAATTCTAAAAAGAAAAAAAGAAAAGAAAAAAAAAACCTTGAATAAAAATAGATAGCTAGATATCCATTGAGAATGGTAGGTCAGTAGTTCATGTTTGTATCCCTGAAATGAGTTTTCAAGACAAAGGGGCTGGTGTTTTTACCTTTGCTTTGAACCTTACAAAGTCAGGCTCACAGTATTAGGCTGACTCATAGAGCACTACACTACCTTAATAACTCACCTAAGACCCTGACCCCCTCTAGCCCCAAATCACCCAGGGGCCTGCAGCTGTATACCTGGAGTCTCAAATGTCTGTAGGGCACTGATAGGCTACGGCTTAAAGTATACCTTCATTTCAGCAGACTACTTTATTATAAACTTTCTCTTTTCCTACAACACAGGGCCCAATAGACAGGCAGGCAAAGCAGAACCCTTCAGGATACTCTGACCAGAAATATAAGCCACATGAATGGTTTTGGTGGCATTTACAAGTGCCAGATAGGTCTCCTATGCCATGCATAGATGAAGTACTCAATCACATAAGTGAGCACAGAAGATGTTCATTTGAACCGTCAAGAGACTTGGGTTCTAGTTCCAGTTCTGCTGATGAAGGTATGACCCTGAGAAAGTTGTTCTTTCTCCCAAGGCATTTGTCTGCCATTCATTCATTCATTCATTCGTCTCTCTACCGGATGGAGATCTACTGTCCACCTTCCTCTGTCTCTCTATGGCATGGATCTGATTAAATAATGAACGTAAAAGCAAACTGTAAACACCATGAAGCTATTGTTACCTTTACTGAAGGTAATGATTCCTAGCATTGCTTTTCCCATCTCCACTCAAATTTTTTTTTAAATTTTTTTTAATGTTTATTTTTGAGAGACAGAGAGACAGAGTGTGAGGGGGGGAGGGACAGAGAGAGAAGGAGACACAGAATCCAAAGCAGGCTCCAGGCTCCAAGCTTTCAGCACAGAGCCCGATGTGGGGCCCGAACTCACGAACTGCACGATCATGACCTGGGCCGAAGTCAGACACTTAACCAACTGAGCCACCCAAGTGCCCCTCCACTCAACCTTTTTAACACTGCTGTCAAAGTCAGCCACTAGTGTTTTCTCTAGTCAACCACTACTGTTTACTAAACCACACAGAACCATATGCAGTATACATTGAACCTTGATTTCCCCAAATAGAAAACAGATGAGAAGACTTTCCAGCATCAAGCTGCCAAATATAAGATCACTAAACTGATGTCTAAGTGCTTATCTTTAAGAAAAAAAAAAGTGATAACTACCTTGGCATGATGGACAAATCTCCAATTAAATTCTTTAAAGCCTATGGCTGTGACATTTTATTCCCACCTCTGACTGCAAGTAAAGGATTATGCTTGATCACCATGACAGAGGTAGGAACAAGAAACAGATTTGATTTTGTTGCCTTCTATTTTATAGGGACTAATTATTACAGTTCAAAAATTATCTAAATTGCAACATCTCCCATTGTATGTGCCCCACTTAATCAAGAGGCAAGTAGCATTCACTGGTGTGAAGAATAAAGGGAATCAAGAATCCTGGGCACTTTATCTGTCCCTGTTGCTAACTCACTGCCTCCATTTGACTAGGAGATGATAATCTTTCATATCAGTTTGTCCTAGAGAATAGGTATATCGCCAGAAACTCTCCCTGACCCAGAACCTTCTATCTTAAATCAAAGTCTATAAAACAACTCTTAATGATCTGGCAAAGGAATGTTGCTAGCTAAATAGGGTGATTGTATGTCCCACTTGCTCTGGACAATCCCAACTTCTGCCTATTGTCTCAGAGTGATTATTAATAGCACTTCTTTTCACTCTCAAAAGTGGTCCCATTTGGACAATTGATTTTTTTTTTATTTTGCTTACTCTATAAACCAAGCCTTCTCCAAGCAAACATTTCTCGAGTACCTATTAATATGAAAGTTCCTGAACATGACATTAACTTGAACCAGTCATCTATTCTACTCTAAAAGAGCAGAGTCTAATATGCTATAAATAAATACTTTACACAAAGAAGAAAGTCATTGTATTTTAAAGAATTTTTTATAAGTCTATTTATTTATTTTAAGAGAGAGAGAGACAGAGGGCAAGCAGGGGAGGGTCAGAGAGAGAGAGGAAGAAACAGAATCTTGAGCCCAATGCTGGGCTCAAACCCACGTAACAGTAATCATAACAGGCTAAGCCACCCAGGCACCCCAAAAGTCATTGTATTTTAAAATGCTATGCATTTTCAGGGTTGGGGAGGAATTACTTCTAATTATTATGATATTGTTTCACAAATATTTTCAAGTACCTATTATAAGGCAGGCACTTGACTAAATATTAGGGAAATTATAAGGGATAAGACATAGCCAAGAGGTTTGCTAGAGGCTAGTTAGGGTATGTGCACACACACACATATACACACACAATTACTGTAGAAAGTGATTTGTGTTAAGATAGGGATGAGTCAGCCCATTGGAGGAGCACATAGGTCTTGGGGAGAGGAAGGCAGAGAAGATCTGCTGAAGGAAGCAATAGATAAGATAGGACCCAAGAGAGGGGAGTAGGTATTAGATTGGTGAAGAAATGTAGGGCAAGGAAGAATGCTCTAGGCAAAGTTTATAGCACAATGAAAGGCTGAGAATTGTAAGATCAGGGAATTAAAAATAGTTCATTATGGCCTGAGCACAGAACATGGGGAATATAAGAAAAGATAGGCTATGGGGAGGAGGCAATGGAGCTAGCAAAATTTGGACCAAAGCGGGAAGGGAACATAATTCAGAGAAAAGAACAAGGAAAAGCATTAGTGTGTGACAGAGCAGCAGACAATCTATCTTGGATATTGACTTTCTCCAAAGTTCATGGAGAATTTTTGAGCGAAGGATGGGCTGCCCAGAGCTGTTCTCAGGATGGATGTTCTAAGCAATGGGACTGGGAGTATATGAGTTTGGTTCCTGTCTCTGGTCCTTCTTAAATCTGCCTCATCACCTTTCGGTTAACCTGCATGCATACACAAGTATGGAGCCTTTAAAGATCACTAAATCCCATCTTTTGATTTAATAGATGAGGAAACTGAACCACAGGGCAAAGCCTGTACCCAACCGAGTACTGGGTAGCTATCCCTTTCCCCATTAGACCTCTATCTTTACTTTCTGAGAGTTAGAAAATCCCAGCCCCAACCAATAGATATGCACAGAATGAAAGACTAAAGACACCGGGAATTGGGCCAAAAGGGAGTATGACATCCAGCTGTTCTCTGGGAATAGGTTTGACCAGGACCAAATGGACAGAGTAGAATCAAGCATCTATCATGTAAGAATAGAAGATAACCACTCATTTGAGGAATGGTAGGCAAAAAATAAGACCATCATTGGGTCTAGGTAAAAGATACTTATTGTATCATGCAGGAATCTTAGTTGTAAGACGTGAATTGGACTCTGACAATATAAACAGAAAATAAATTTATTAAATGGATGTTGGGGACCTCCAGGGCCTACTTTCAGACTAGAGAACAGGTTCACAGATGAACACAACAAGGAATGGAGCTATTTAATGGTCCTGTGGTGACACTCCTAGTACCACAGCTGACTATGGACTTTACTGCTTGGACCACTCGCAGTCTCAATGCTAGGTGCCATCTTTGGATGCCACCATGCTGCCTCTGGAAACTGGAGTTAGCCAGTTCTTCCTTGCTTCTTTGAACCACTGGTGTTAGTCAATGCCTGGAGCAGATACATCTCACAGAGACTACTCTGTGTGCTCTAATTGTAAGGGTGGCTGAAAATTTGAGTTTCTGGGGTTTTTAGTTTCTATATGGCAGACAAGCTTTGCTTCATAAAATGGGAGATCCTCCAAGCATAAGAAAGAAGGAGGAGATTCAGATGCTGAGAGGCAAAAACAATAACAAATGTTCATTACAGTACAGAACAAGGGAAAAGGGAACATTATCTTGGAAATACAAAGGGAGAACAACATTCTGGAAATGATTGGCTGGAAGAACCAGAAGAATATGATAAAGAAGTTTTGGCATTCTCTGAAAGCTTAAAGGCAATGCTTTTTTAAAAAGAAACAAAAGTAATAAAGAAAGAGTCCAACGCGAAAAGACAAAAAAAAAATGGGAATGGAAATGGATAAAATGGGAAAATATTTTGGGAAATTTTAAAAGTATAATAGCAGAATTAGCATCCACATTGGGGGCAGAACCAGAGCAGAAACGACTAGTCTATGATATAAAGGATAAACCTGGATCTTTTTTAAATTATAGAGAAAAGCTCAAAAAGATCAAAATAAAAAGAGAAAATGATCTGTGTAAGACAGGAGTCAGAGATCCAACCTGAGAATTACTGAAGGTCCTTGGAGGAAAAGCAAGACTTAGGTCAGAAACAATATTGATCAGAAACAACGATTAAAAGCATACCTAGCAGAAATGTTCCTGAACTGCAGAGAGTCTACCTGAGTATGTCAACCAAAAGGTCCATTGCATTCAAGGCAAAGTCAAAGACAAGAGTTTCACAATGAGACACATCAGAATGGCAAAAACAGTTTACCTAGGAAGGAATAAAAATCGCATTGACCTCAGCTTTCTTGGCCGCAATAAAATGTCAAAAGTAAATAAAACAATATTTATATGGATTTGTGGGAGAAAGGTTTTGACCATGTGACTTTGTTTTACTAGCATGAAAGCAACAAAGAGCCATCTTAAGTATGAGAAAGAAAATACTTTAAGACCTTGCTTCTCAAAGTGTGGTCTGTGAACTGGTGGCTTCTGCATCACCTGGGAGCTTGTTGGAAATGCCGAATCCCAAGCCCACCACAGACCTACGGAATCACAATCTGCATTTTAACCAGATCCCCAGGGAATTCCTGGGGCATTCCTAGGCACATGACAGTGTGGAAAACACTGGTTTAAGACATACTCTACAGACCAAAAACAGAACGAAAGTGAAGAACTCAAGAACGGTGAAGGGATGGTTTAAATGATTAGCAAACTGCCAGTCTGAGCTGTGGACAGAGCCCTCACCTTCAGGGGGGTGCCTGAGAAGCAGGGTCAGTATCACCTTGCTTGAACAGGCCAGATGACCTTTCTACAGGAACAGGGAGGACTTCTGCCCTCTCGGAGCAGCATCTAGAACCAAGTGTCCCCGTCGTCCCTTTCATGTGGCTTGTTATCTCTTGTGAGACTAATGCTATATATAACTGAACATAAGAAATGATTCTTGAAGGATGGTTCTGTCAAATAAAGTTTAGCATATTTAAGAATTTTTTATGTCTTTATTTTATTTTGAGAGAGAGAGAGACAGAGCACGACTGAGGGAAGGACAGAGAGAGAGGTAGACACAGAATCTGAAGCAGGCTCCAGGCTCTGAGCTGTCAGCACAGAGCCCGACGCGGGGCTCGAACCCACGAACTGTGAGATCATGACCTGAGCCGAAGTCGGATGCTTAACTGACTGAGCCATCCAGGAGCCCCCACATATTTAAAAAATCCGATAAAGTATGATTAGAACAATACTTAAAAAAAAAAAAAACAGCTGTCTGTGGAAGAAAACTGAAAGGAAATAGAGAAAATTATTAAATAATAAAAATTATTTTTTTTGAAATGCCTATATTTTCAAGTCTTCTTGAATGAGCTGATTATTATAGATTATAAAAATAAACAAAAATATTTTCTAGCATTATGAGAACACCAAAGCAAGAGAACAAATTGTATCTTTTCTCTAAGCCTTCTTTTCCAGCATAAGCACTCATGGTTCCCTTGCTGTATTCTGGGCTCTGATAAATCTACCTCATATTTTTCCACCTCAGTGCTTTGTTTGCTGGGAAATCCACTTCCCCCGGCCCACCAAATTGTCTCTGGGCATTAATCCTTTGCTCCTTCATAGCCAGTTGACGTGACGCCTCTCCACGAAGATGTCACTGAGAACCATTGACATTCTAGCGCTCCTTCAACTCCTTGTATGTTTCTTAAGACCTTTAACATTGTATACCTCATATTATCATTTTATTAGTAAATGGAGTCACTTACACAAAACCCCATGTCACCAAATGAGGACTTAATACTCAACTCAATTACAGCTTTGGGTCTCCCAGAAATGGAATCTTAAACCAGTCAATCAAGAATCATCTGGTCAGCACTAGTGAGGTTAATCTGCCTGTTAGATCCCTCCCATCCCCTAAAAGACAGTGACCTTGCTACAACCAATCCACTTTTTTCTGATAAAACTTCCTGTGCCTGTTCCCTTCTGCCTATAAAAGTTTTTCATTTTGTACAGCTCCTCGGAGCTCCTTTCTATCTGCCATATGGGATGCTGCTTGTTTCATGAATCATTGAATAAAGCCAATAAGATCCTTAAAATGTATTCGGTTTAATTTTTTTTTTTAACAGTTCTGGAGGCAGTGACAGGATCTGAAGGAAACTCCGACAGCTCTGGGACAATGAGAAACACAGGCTGATATCCATGAACGCTTTGAGTTCTCCATCGTTCTAGCCATTTCTGAGGGTCGTGGGTAACTTCCTCTCAGTTCTGAGCTCCATTCTATTTGCGTGGGGCTCCTGAACTAGTTGGTTCTCCAGTCCAGTGTGGGTCAGTTTGAGCTAGCAGATGGTTCCACTGAGAACCCAAGCCTTATCCCTTAGTTCAGTCTGCACTTCCCCATTTGATAGGAAGCCCTATCCATGGTCCCCATATATTGGGGTCTGCTGCTTCAGTCCTTTCCCCAGTCCCCAGTTCTGCATTGGGAATTGCTGGTGGTGTGCATAAAGTCTTCTTGTGGCCTGGTGATGGTTGGTTTCTATTATTGTGCACATGACATAAAGTTCATTGCTGACGGGAATCTCAGAAGCCAAGCCACAAAGTTAGTGGGCATGGGTCAAGCATTTAAAAACCTGTAGAGCTCTCACTACCTAACTCTAAGACTCCCATGTTAGGATAAGGTGGGTTAGATTGGGTTAGATTGACCCTTGTTCACTTACCAACTTTGAGAAAATTTCGATGCAACAAGGTACTCTGTAAATACCAAGCAATCTCAAACCCAGTAGCACATCCCTCCTAGGTGTTAATGTGGCTTCCAGAGACCCAACGCTTAGCTAAAAAAAAAAAAAAAAATGGGAACCTGAAGTTCTGAAGAGTTGAGTGTGCCACCTTCCAGCATATCTGCTTATTTTATGTCTAAGATGTGTGTGGTCTCAGAAGCTATAGATATCTGCAAAAATGGGAAAATCTTACTAAAAACAACCCCAAATTACAATGGCCATTATGGGATATGCTCCAGTTAGACAAGATCATTCATTTAAAACATGCACTTGAAAGCAGGGATTCCCAAATCAAACAGAATGTTCTACACATTTTAATTGGTATGCAGAAGCTTCTAAAAGCTTCAAGATTCCTAAATAGCTTCATTGAAAGATTCACCACAAAAGGCTAATAAAAAAAAACATTAAAGACACAAGATGTACCTAAAACAAAAAGCAGTAAGACTGACATGACTCCCGTTCCCCTCTATCCTCCTTTACCTGAGTGCTCAAATTCTACTTGTGCTCTATCTAAATTGCCCTTCCATTCTGAAGAGACTATTGAACAGTCACATTTTAAAACAAGAGCACTGCTGGAGCACCTGGGTGACTGTCAGTTAAGCATCCAACTCTTGATTTCAGCTCAGGTCATGATCTCGCAGTTCATGAGTTCGAGCCCCACCTTGGGGTCTGCGCTGACAGTGCGGAGCCTGCTTGGGATTCTCAGTCTCCCTCTCTCTCTGCCCCTCCCCCGTTTGCTCTCTATCTCTCACTCTCAAAATAAATAAATAAACATTAGTTTTTTTTTTTTTTTAAAAAGAGCACTGAGGCTGCAGGTATCTTTCACTCCTTAGTCAAAGACCAAACTAAGGGCTATAGTTAAAAGGTCTCCAAAACACAGGGAGGATCCTCAAAAGTCTTTTAGAGAATTTAGAGTCCTTATCATGGCCTATGACCTTTGGCTATCAGATCTTTATCAGCTTGTGCACATGTTGATAGGACCCGGGGAAGCCCAAAAATGAACACAGGAAGTAGAATGGCATAACCCTGAGGGTAATATTCAAGATCCTCAACCTTCAACATGGTCCCCTTCTGGACTAGAAAAAGCTCACAAAGTAGCAACTGATCCTTTAAAAGCCATCCCTAGAGTCTTCCCTGGCCACATGCATTGTTCTATTACTCAAACCTGCAAACAGAAGAAAGCTGGATCTGTGGTTGACTTTGTGTGTGTGTGTGTGTGTGTGTGTGTGTGTGTGTGTGTGTGTGACTTTAAAATGCATCTGAAAGCTCTCTTCCTATGGCATTCTGGGCTCCATACAATGGATGATGTCACCCAACCTGCTCTAGCTGCCCTATTTGTCAGTGGATTATCTCCTGAGATTAGTGGGTTGATGAAAGGCAGAAAACAGGATGGGAAGGCACCGGTCTGACTGGTCTTGTGACCATAGCTGAGCATTTTGAAAGGGCCTTGGAACAAGAGCTATACAAAAGTAGACAAGCTATTAGCCTTACAGCTTCAACAGCTCTAAAGCCAGAAACCTAAAGTAACACCTGGGCCTCCCCCATTGTCCAACATCAAAATGCTGGCCCAGAGGTCAGTGTCTCATTTGCAATCAATAGGACACTGGAAAAAAAAAATCCAAGATGGCCCTCAAAGGTTTCAAGAAAATCTTTCAACATCAACTCAAATGGTCCCAAATCTGCCCTTGAAGGAGGATCCCCATGAGCTCCCCCCAGAGCTGACAGGACTCCAGGAGATTCTCCAGCAAACTGCTACCAGTGAGTCCCTAAAACAGCTCCAAGGGGAAATTAAAATTAACATTAATGGAAACCCTTCTCAAACTCTGGTAGATACTGAACCTACACCCTCTACTTTAAACCCCATCTAATACACCCTTGGAGTAAAGAAAATTCTCCAGTGGGAGTATCTAAATTTTTTTCTAATGTTTATTTTTGAGAGAGAGAGAGACACAGAGTGCAAGCGGGGGAGGGGCAGAGAGAGAGGGACACACAGAATCCGAAGCAGGCTCCAGGCTCTGAGCTGTCAGTACAGAGCCCAACACGGGGCTTGAACTCATGAACCTTGAGGTCATGACCCAAGCTGAAGTCAGATGCTTAACTGATTGAGCCACTCAGGAGCCCCACCAGCAGGAGGGAGTATCTAATAAAATTCAGAGAGTTTCTATCTCACACTGTATAAAATGACTCTGGGACTTTTCATTGGAAAACATTCCTTTTTGCTGTATGATGCAGCGCCAGTCAAGCAGCTTTAGTAAAGGAGAGACAGAGATCTCCTTTACTAAAACCAGCACTGAGCCACTTGCCCTCAGACTACCAACTCTTCAAAGCCTTTCACCTTCCGTGTGCTTGAAAGAGATAACCGAGCCCTGGGACTGCTCCTCAGTGGATTTAACCCCAGGACTAACCTCCTGTGAGATCCTTCTGCTTTCATCGCTTAGTCTACATCTTAATCAATGCCAAGTTCTAAATCCTTCCCTGCCTGATGAGGGTCAACCCCATGACAGTGAGGTAGTAACATCCCATTTCATGACTCTGCATCCTGATTTATGAGACACCCTTTTGACTAATCCTGAATGAACTTCGCTTTCTGATGGGTCAGACTGTAAAAATGAGAAAGGGGATTTCCAACTGGCTATGCTATTCTAGCCCAGTATGAATTCCCTGAGAGGGCAACCCCCCGAAAAGCTGTATCAGCCCGACAAGCAGAGGCCCAGGCCCTGACCAGAGCATGCCGGTTATCCAGACTTACTGTTAATATTTAAACCGGCAGCCCGTATGCCTTCGGGGCTATCCATGATTTGGGGGATGTTATGGAAACAAAGGGGTTTCCTTGCGTCCACTGTATCTCCAATCAAAAATGAACTATAAGCAAATGACCTTCTTGCGGCTATTTTCTTACCTTCTGAAACTGCTGCCATCAAAATTGAGGCTCACACTATAAAGACTGTCAATGCCCTTGGCTGAGTCTCATGCAAAGGCAGCAGGAACCGAATCCGTACAGGCTGTGGCACATGTGGCCAAGGTCTCTTTTGCTTCTACAAAGAAAGAGCCTGGCCAGATTTTTTGCCATCCTGATGTGCTTGTGATGTGGCAACAGTCTGCTCCTGAATGAGAGAAATCACGGCGGGAAAAGGATGGTTGTAAATTCAGTGAACATGGAGGAGACCTGAGACAGTCCTGTGGTTCTTCCCAGCTGCCTGGCAAACTCCATCTTTCAGTGTCTTCATCCTTCCACCCACCATGGTGAGGTGAAGGCAAGGCAAAATAAGAATAAACATTGATGAGGAGACTTCTATAAAATTGTAAAAACAGTTTACTACCAATGTCTCACCCGTCTGGTCCAATGGTGCAGGAAAATTCTTTTTGTTTCCAGAGGCCTCAGACTTCTGCTCATACAATTGCTGCCTGGTATGTGTTATCAATATGTTCTTGTTTTGTATGTATTTTCTGGATATGTTCAAATGTTCCTTGCTTGCTTCCCTTGGTGCTGCCCTCACAGGGGCAAAGAAACTGTTAGAAAATGTGTTTCTCACTTGGGTTACACCTTTCACAACCTTCAGTGACTGAGGCACCCACTTCACTGGGCAAATCATACAAACCTTAACGAAAATCTTGCAAACTTCTTGGACTTATCACTGTCCCTATCACCCTCGATCATCAGGTGAGGTCAAGAAAACTAATGAGATCCTAAAGCACAAAACTCTTAACTTACTGAAACTACTGGACATCTCTGGCCTAAGGTGTTGCATCTGGTCCTTATGACTGTTTGCAGTGCCCCCATTTGGAAACATAAACTCACTCCATGTGAAATAGTCACTGGTAGACCAATGTCTCCTGGCACACAACTTGCCAATCCCTTGTTATCTCACACTAATATGACCAGCTAAATATAGTATCTTACACTAAAGACTGTCCTCAACAGGTAAAGAAGCTTTCCCACATCCCAGTGCGAAGGATCTTGTTGGTTCTAGTCTGGAGCTTGGTGAGTAGGTATTCTAGAATTGTCACTAGAGGAAGACAGCCCTCAAACGCCTTTGCAAAAGACCTTACCAAGTGTTTTTGACAAATGACGCTGCTGGGACTAGAAGTCATTGGACCTTGGGTACACATCTCACAACTACAAAAGGCTTCTCCTGACCTCTAGTCCTGTGCAAACACTGGAGAATTCCAAATCAAATAGGCTAGGAAAATAAGGAGCTGACGTCAAGGAAGGCTGTGTCTCCCAAGAGGCCAAATCAAGACTTCAAATATAAAACTCTTTCTTCTTTTCTTCCTTTCCTTTAGTCTGGTATTGGCTTGGAAAGATAACACCATCATTTGTATCTATTAGGCCATTGCTAAGATGGTGTGATATTTTGGACTGCTGGAGTTTTCATCCATGATACTAGAGACCTGCTGGTCATTTCTGTGATGAATTTTTCTTCTATTCCCAATTTACAGTAAACTACAACTGGCCCTTTTCAGAAATTAAAGAGTCTGACCTTTTTGTTAATATTTTATTTTATTTTTTGAGAGACAGAGACAGAGCATGAGCAGGGAAGGGGCAGAGAGAGAGGGAGACACAGAATCTGAAGGAGGCTCCAGGCTCTGAGCTGTCAGCACAGAGCCTGACGTGGGGCTCAAACCCACAAACAGTGAGATCGTGACCTGAGCCGAAGTTGGACGCTCAACTGACTGAGCCACCCAGGTGCCCTAAAGAGTCTGACTTTTACAGCCAGAACATCCAGTGTCTTGTTTTCACCTTTCTTTAATTATAAATTCACTTTCCCAATTAGACACTAATATCTATGCAAATTGTAGTACATTTGTATCCCCACATTCTTGTGATCATCTAAATCAGATCTGCTTCCAACCTCCAATCACAAAAAGATCTCACCAGCAGCACCCGTCTCTAGATATTTCACGCTAGGAGATTTACTTCCCAAAGGCACTAACAACCTAAATGTCCCTGGTTTGAACAGGCAAGTGCAACAGTTTCTGCAAATGAATCCATTAACAGTGCTATCTTAGCAAGAGGAGTTGGTGCCCTGAGAGGATTTATCTTTGTTCGTGTTGACTATCCTTCTCCTTGGGCCTGTGAATGCCTAGATGGCTGGCACATAACTGGGCAAGGCCTCTTAGATTATCTAACTATGTCCCTAACTGTCCACAATCAAACTGAGATACCTCACTGATCAAGTCCCCTGAATTTACATCAGCCACTTAGAAGGGGCCTGCCAGGAGGCATTCATGATTCAAGATTTGCTTCCTTTGGCAATCTATACTTCCTTGGTTAGGAGTAAGGATAAATGAGGAGCCTTTTCTTAACTCTTAAAGGTATCACAGAATCTACTGCTAATGCCCAACAAAGATCCCTAGACTCTCTATCCAAAGTTGTTCTTGATAATAGGATAGCCCTTAATTGTCTCTTAGCTGAGCAAGGAGGCATTTGTGCTATGGCCAACATCAATTGCTGCTCTCTGGTTGGCACTTCTGGAGAAGATGAAACTCAGCTATGTATCACTGAACAAGCCACTTGGCTTACGAAAGTGACTCTTTCAACAGGGTCTTTCTTCCACTTTTTTAAAAAATTTTGATTGGTTTGGGTCTTGGAGCCATGGCTCCAAATTGCACTCCAGACGTTGAGAATTATCCTGCTTATGACAAGCATAGAAGTCTCACTGGTGTGCTGTATTCTCTCAAAAGCTATAAATGCATATTTGCAGCTGCTAACCACCAAGCAAATGGTCTCCCTAAGTCTAGAATGTCAGAGAACAAATCAAGAGAATAACTGGCTTGAAGCATGTGAACCCAAAGTCATGACCTGTGAATATGGCACAGAGGATCAGCAAAAACTGTGAGGACTTCAGAGTAATAGCTGAGAGTCATGATAATATTTTAAATTTTGACTCCATCTCTCAATGAGGCTGAGAGTCTGATCAAAAGGGGGGGGGGGGAGGAATGTTAAAAATAAAGACAACAGGCCCCAAATGGAGTCAGTTACACTAAACCCCATGTCACCAAACCAAGACTCAAACTTAATTATGGTTTTGGGTCTCCCAGAAATGGGATCTTAAACCAAGTCAGTCAGGAATCACCTGGTCAGTACTAGTGAGATAATCTGCCTGACAGACCCCTCTCATTCCCCCAAAAGAAAGTGACTTCTTGCTGGTAAAACCTCCCTGTGTCCCCTCCCTTCTGCCAATAAAAGTCTTTCATTTGGTACAGCCCCTCAGATCTCCTTTCTATATACTATATAAGATGCCACTTGATTCATGAATCATTGAAGAAAGCCAATAAGATCTTAAAAACTTACTCAGTTGAATTTTGTTGTTGTTTTAAACAATAGTAAGCATCAAGAGATAATTAAGTGAATGATTAAAAATTTGTCCTAGGATTTGAATCCCGCCCAGAAGACTGGAAACATTGTGTCATCTCTTCTTTTATCTTTTACCAGCTGTGTAGCATGGCTTTGAATTTAGTTTAATATAGCAACCCAGTGCTTTAAGTATCAATAGCTTTTTAGGCCTGACAAATAGAAATCCCAAGAAAATACTTAAGTGTTTCTTTTTAAAAAACACCAAAAGAACATGTTGTAGCTCTCTTTATTTAGAACAACTTTCTATCCTACCTTGGGCAACTTGTTTCCTCAGCTCCAGAGAAACTGCTCTAAAATTAGAAGAAATGAGTTTGAATTAAGAGCTAACTCCCCTTCCAAGTCTAGCCTTCTATAATCCTAAAATGATGATAAAGCCGAGTTCGGCTGGTAGGGACTTCAGTTGCTGTGGTCCAAATACTATAATGTCAAAATACAATAATTTTCAATAATGCTTACTTATTTACAGAGTGCTCAATCTGATCCTTTCCTGTTTCTCACATCATTCAGTCTCTGCTATAGTATTATATTTGTCTTTCTAGAACAACGTATAGCCAAGGGCTTCCTGTCTGATCTGTTTGCCTTCTCAAGCAGAGACATGCCTTCTGCAGCCACAGCTGTCCCCAGTTAACCTTTCTCCTAGCCACAGTGCATGGGTCCCCATGACTCAGCAATTCCAGCCTCTGAAGGAGTCCGTCATCATGACAAAAAAAATCAACAATTACATTTTCTCATATACCAGTCCTAAGTTAGGCAGGTGCTACTTTCTTCACAATGTATATTTTCAGCTCCAATTAAATGACCAACTTGTAATAAATCCAGTGGAAATTTTATTGATAATCTATTAAGTACATAGTTATACTTTGTAAACTGCGAATGGTATGTAGCACATAATCTACCATAACCTAGACCCTAACATTTATTTCCAATTTTACAGTTGATGGATGGTTTCCACACGTGTGCCATATTACCTCCCAGAATTCCTGTCAGTGAATATTGAGTTGACTTTCAAATGTGTGGTAGTTAAGTAACAAGAGAGACCTCTCCTGACACTTTGTTGAGGCCAACACAGAGCAGAGCCCAGTAATGTGTGCTGCTGCATAGATACAGATGGAGACATTCTATCTTATTCATTCAACCATAGGTGATTGGTCACTCAGCATATTCATGCATCAACCCAGCCACGCAAGTTCAAATCACATTTTTCTTTCTCGAAAATGTCTTTTTCTAGCTCTTCACCTCCCCAGCCAGACAGATTTTCCCACTTTCTGAATACCTGTAGCAACTTTCCTATTCCTTATCTATTATACTTTTATTTCTATTGTTATTAAAAAATTGATGACATTGTTTCTTACTGTTCGTATTTTATATCCTCTACCACTCTATGAGTATCTATCCTGCACTCATTGAGTCAGAGTGTAAGGGGCATCTGTAACTATAAAGAGCTTTGTGTTTCATATATGGAGCCAAGGACATCTGTATTAAGGGCACGATACATACGCACAAGTCACATATTTCTTTTTTTTTTTTAATTTTTAAATGTTTATTTTTGAGAGAGACCGAGTGCTGGGGGGGAGGGACAGACTCTGAAGCAGGCTGCAGGCTCTGAGCTGTCAACACAACCCTCGAGCCACGAGATCATAACCTGAGCCACAGTCATGACACTTAACTTAGCCATCCAGCTGCCCCAAATCACATATTTCTTTTTCTTAAGGTTTATTTATTTTTGAGAGAGATAGAAAGACAGAACACAAGCAGGGGAGGGGCAGAAAGAGAGGGAGACACAGAATCTGAAGCAGGCTCCAGGATCTGAGGTGTCAGCACAGAGCCCGATACGGGGCTCAAACTCACAAACTATGAGATCATAACCTTAGCCGAAGTCGGACATTTAACCAACTGAGCCACCCAGATGCCCCCCAAGTCACGTATTTCTTGAGAGACAGTAGGACACAGTGGTGAGGATCCCAGGTACCGGAGTGCCAGACTGCCTGGGTTCACATCCCAGCTCTGCCAGTTGCAAGTTAGGCCTTTGGCAAGTCTCTTAATTAGCATGAACTTAATGTGTAAAGGGGGATATAAAAGTACCTGCTTCATCAGCTTATTGTGAACTTCAAAGAGTCAACACGTATAAGCACTAGGAGTGCCTGGTACTCAGTACGTGCTCTATGTTTCACCTGTTATTGTGCTGTATGGGAGTCTGTACCCAGGAGTTATTTTCTGACTGAATATATACAACAATATACACATAATCCTATTGAGGGGAAGCATACTACATGCATATACTTGTATCACGTATTTCTCAGGGCATTTAGGTGAACAGATTGACTTAGGTCCATAAATCAGAGCCCTCCGTGATCTTTACAAAACATCCATACTAGCACGCACATTATTCCATTTTTCATGTGTTTATAACAACTGACTGCTTTCTTCCTTCTGCAGTACATTTCATTCATACACCACAATTGTTGTCAGGGAACAGCAAAGGTAGAGCATTTCTGAAGACTTTACTGGCCCAGCCATGCCCCAGTGTGGGTTGAGAGTCCCCCAGGATAGGAGTTACCATGGGTCATTTCCCAGTGACATGTGACAAACTGGAGTTCTAATAGAAGCCTCAGATGAGTAAGGCATGAGTGCATAGGCCAGATATGAGAAAGCTGTGGGCAGGAGATTAGGCTTTATAGTAGCACAGACAAATTAAGAACTCAGATTATTTTTACTTTCTCTACAACTTGTATATATTTTGGTTACCAAACTAAATTTTTTACATACTATACCTTATTTCCATGTCAGAAAATCAAATGTGGTATCTTTAAGCAAAATGTGGCATTGGTTACAGCAGTGGCATGTTTGCAAAACCGCCACAATAAACGTGCCAGTACTCTATGCATAAATCTTTGCAATATGACTTTGCTCTTCCTCCCATACAGAGGCAGAGTTTCATTACTCACTCTTCAATCTTGGCTGGCCTGTGACTTTGACTAATAGAAGAACACAGCAGAAATAGTATTTTGCAACTTCTGAGCAACCAAGAGGTCTTGCTCTTATCTTCTCTTGCTGTATCTACTATTTAACTGTATGTGGGAAAGACTGAGTTAGCCTGCTAGATTCTGGAGACATACAGTCTCACTGAAAGGAACACCCATCAGCTCCATGTCAAAGAGCTAATTGATTGGAGCTGTGTGGGTTTACCCAGTGAGATCATTGAAATGACTGCCCAGCTGATCCCAGACAAAATTACTGACCAAGAGAATTGTGACCTAATTGTTGACTATTTTAGGTCACTAAGTTTTGGACTGATTTGTTACACACCAAAGGCTAATGGATACACAGTAGTGCATATCATTGAAAGAAAAATCTGCTCTTTAGTTCACTGAAGGTACTTAGATGGTTAACAAGCCTTCTGGGTCTCTTAAAAGGAATCTGAAATGAAAGCGGTCATTATAAGAGTGTGGGCACAAGCTCACCTCAGAGAAAAAATATGTAACTGGACAGAGTTTTCAATGGAAAGGCGCTGGCTTTTTGTGGGGATGAGGTAACTACATAATCAGGATTTACAAAGAATCTCTCAAACTGATTCATAATAATGTTTACATTTAGAGTTCAATTTATAATTACCAAATACTTTAAGCTATAATAACTTTTATGGTTTAGAATTAAAAAAGAAAACTGTTAAAGCTGAGCAGGACCACAAATTCAAACTTGTCGTCACAGTTAGAAATAACCGAGGGCTGTCACCCCAACCTTCCATTTTATCAATTTTTAAATATGGAAGAACCAATAAAGATTTCATTTGCGGAAAGGCTACAGGTATATGCAATGACACTTACATAACTCAAACAGTTCATTCACAGACAGAAACTAAGGTAAGTTAATGACCCCCCAACATACACGTGTGGACTTAGACTTCCAGACTTTTCTACCACACATTCTACAACTCTACTGTGGTCTCCATTCCCCCCAGATGAGGAACTTGGGCTCAGAAGACTGTTTCAGATTGTCTAGCCTGGGTAAGGCTCTGACACAAGTTTACTGATCCTAAATCCAGATCTTTCACCCTGGCTGATGATGTCTGGGAATTGGTAACTCTTTTGACTCAAAGCTCAACCATCAGAAAATTATATACTATATGTACATGATTGCCCACCTGTCATGATCACCAAGATTAATGATTACTTTTTAGAGAGTGAGAGTGAAATGGCCTATGCTTTAACATAGGTTTCTAAAAGGATAGACATCCTGTACTCTCAAGTTAAAAAAGCAATGGCATTCTTCCTTGAGCAATGCACAGAAAAAGAACAAACTTGTCCTTGTGACTCCTGAGGTACAGAACTAGGATCCAAAGTTGAAAGTAGTAACAGATAGATTGTAGTGCACATTTTAAAAAATGTTTTTTAAAAAACAAAAACAAAACCAAAAACTAATGGCTGTCGTAAAATCAGCAGCTCCTCTCCCTGACATTGTCCACAATGGTGTAGATGGGACTTCAGGACTCATTAGGAGGCTGGATAATCTAACATCTGAGATTTCTGTAAGGAAGTTTATACAGGCTCAGGTCCTTGATCTCGAGGGAGGATTACTGCTTTTAATGACCGTCTGAAAAATCTTGTCCCCAGAGAAGAGGCCTGTTGCATCTGTTTCCCCAAACAAGGAGGAAACCTTTATCCAGGAGTCTTAGAACATAAAGAACATTTGCTCTCACTAGTTAACCTGGCGCCTAAAATTCATCAGCCCTTCCTATGGGCACACTGCTTTACCAACGATATTTATGGTGGGGTCCTCAGGGGTCTCAAATATTCTTGGCCAAATGTCTTCTGCACTGGGGAGACAGGCTTCAATAGGAGCAAACATTTTCTCATGATTTTGCTTATTTCAGTTCCCTCACACCTCGTGCCAAGGTAGGAAGAAGTGAGATGCGGAGGAGGCAGGAAAAGAAGGAACTTATACTGATCTTGAAGGTATGCTAGGCAGTGGGCCTGGGGCTTTGCAAAAGTTACTTTCTTTAATCCACTAGACAACCATAGAGGCAGCCAGCTTAATTTCCCAATTTTGCAGAAACTTGAATCCCTGAGAGCTTAGCTGTCGAAGTCACATTGCTAAAAGGGGTAAGCTGGCCCCAAGCCCCCACTTTTCACTCCAGCAGCCAGATGGAGAGGCTTTGGCGAAAGTAACTTAGTTTTCTTTACTGGAGTTCAAAAGAATGATGAATTCGTATTCTCTAGCCACGTGACCTGTGTCACACATACGCACCCTCACCACCTCAGGAAGTCCCTGAGGAGGGGAAAACAGTGTTTTCATTTAGCAGAAAGCCCACTGAGCTGACTGAATGCCCTTCACCCTGAGTTCATCTGTACACTTGTAAATAAAGGGATTTGGACTATGTGCTTTCTTAGGCCCTATTTCTAGCTCTAAAAATTTCTGTGGAATCAGTCAAAGCAAATATTACCTGAGTAATGCGTGTTAAGGAATTTCTTTCAATAGCAGAGAATCCCTACCTCTGAGTTTTATTTTTAAACTCTTCTTTTTCTTCACGTGCATACTTGGTAGGAGAAGAGGGTGTTAAATCAGGGTCCTTTATTTATTCCCAGGGTGTTTTGGCATCAGCAGGAACTGCGGTGAGAGCTTACCCCGCGCACGTGAACGTCACGTCACAGACACCTCTCCCAGGGGCTGCAAGCAAAGCCCCACTTAGCCTTTGCTGAGAAGATGGCGGCCTGCCAGGTGAAACTGGAGGTGACAGGGAATGTGATGGTGCATAGCTGGGAAAAGCCCAACCGTTCTGGCGTGAACCCCAACTCAGAGCGTGATGGAAGGCAAGACACTATGCTTCCAAGCCTCTTGTTCCTCAGCTCTGAACAGACACACTTGGGCTAAGGAATCTAATAAGATGGCCTGTGTGTGATCATGCAATTTTATTCATTGGTTATAGACTTCAGTCCTTCAGAGTTGGATTTGAAAATACGCCTTGTGGACCCTCTTCTGGCCTCCTAGATCACCTTGGGTTAGTCTAGTCCATCTCTTGAAGACTATATACCTATGGATTAGCTAACTTGTGGGTTATTTGATTAAAACTTCAGGAACAGAATTAGATTTTGCTCTTTATAGAGCAAAAAGGCATTACTGAGAATGTGCAAAGAACTAACCGGAAAGCACCTCCAGTCAGACAAGAATGGCTATGGAAGGATTATCCACTCATCACTGAGAATGGAGCTCGCTGTCCTCACAAACAATCAAGCAATCAGTATAGATTTAACTCAGTCTCAAGAAGACCAGAGAATGATGCTAACTTCAGCCTTTCTCACTGATGCTTAGACCAAGTCCCTAGTCTTCCAGCCTGAGAGCCTTTGGTGGGTCACAGCCAGCTGACAGAAACAACTAGACAAGGACTGTAGGTCTCTAGCATGTGGAAAGCATTTTCATTAAATCTGTTAACTAGAGTCTAGCCCACTATCCTGCCGTGGTCAAGAATCCCTTCCAGAGCCCTCCTGACAAATGGTTGTTCCCTCTTTGTTTTAACTTTTCTCGCAACTGGAAATGCACGGCTTTAATGCAGCAGCTGGTCTTATCATTATATAGCAATTAATTAGAAAGTTATACCATCATACAGTCTCTCCATAACTGAGTCAAGGACATCTTTCTATCATTTACTTATGTTAAGCTTTCTAATGAAGGAACCATCTCCTTTAAAACTGATCAGGATTGTTGACTGTAAGCCACAGAAAGAGACGGGTTACCTCATGTGAAAATGTACTGTATCAAAGTGATTGCAATCAAAGGGATTGCAAAATAAGTGGGAGATTGAAAGAGTAAGCTTGGGCAGTGACCTGCGGTCATGATCATATGTCAGGAAGAGTCTGGTCCATGTGTAAGTGCTCTACACCAGCAAGTGGCCTGACCTGCAAATATCCCCCCCCCCCAACTGTACCTCATTCACTAAGAGTCAAAGTCCTTGGGGCAAGTATGTGATTGACAAAATTCAAGTCATGTGGTTTAGACTTGCTTAGCTCTTCTTTTTTTTTTTTAATTTTTTAACATTTATTCATTTTTGAGAGAGAGACAGAGTGTGAGAGGGAAAGGGGCAGAGAGAGAGGGAGACACAGAATCTGAAGCAGGCTCCAGGCTCTGAGCTGTCAGCACAGAGCTTGACACGGGGCTTGAACCCACGAGTGGTGAGATCATGACCTGAGCTGAAGTTGGACGCTTAACCTACTGAGCCACCCAGGGGCCCCACTTAGCTCTTCTTCTAAAGGGGTGACCATAAGCCTTTGTCACTGAACTCTCTGAGTACACGTAGATGGCTTACTTTTGTGTTTCCTATTTGTGCCTTGTGCCCACCGCCTGTCTCCAGTAGTGGCACATAGCTGTCTTCCAAAAGACTATTTTGGAAAGGTGAAAAAATTAATTCTGCCACCAAGTCCAATTGTACCTTCCAGCTTGTTAATGCCATGTATAACTTTACACTTCTATTGCCTGCAGTAAAACACACCAGTATCATTTAATGGACTTTTTAATTGGCTCTTTAAAATAGTAGTGCAATCGGGCTCCTCAATTTGATTCATGCACAAAAATCTGCAGACAGGCTGAAAGGAAAAATGTGAATCACAGTTTAAATAGATGATTTTCAACTGCTCTGTAAGACAAACAGATGTATTAATTAGAACATACTTTAGGGTGTGTTTTATACCTAAATGGAGGAAGGAGAACCGAATATTGTTTCAGCAGAGGCAATAAGAAAAATTCGAGCTCTGACCCCAGAAACAAAATAGCAACTTGTTTTCAGCAATGCCTATTTCTGA
The DNA here is from genome assembly GCA_028646485.1 of Cryptoprocta ferox. Lineage (NCBI taxonomy): Eukaryota > Metazoa > Chordata > Mammalia > Carnivora > Eupleridae > Cryptoprocta > Cryptoprocta ferox. Next base: position 75,145,796 of record CM053573.1, read on the forward strand.
GAACAATGAATCAGGGGCTTAGAGTAGCACTCCAAGGGCTTGAACAGCCAGAGAAATGATCTCTGGATTTATGTAACAAGGAGTCTCTTGTCTAAGAGGTATATAAGAAGTAGACCACAGCCTTACTAATGTGGGGAAAAGCCTTTAAACATAGATACAGATGAAGAAATCCAGTTGTCATAGAGCTAAGACATTTTAAAAGGTCTTTAGTCGCACAATTGTGCTCTTATATGCCCAGAACATAAGTATAAGAAGATTTAGGCTGAGGGTAGAGTGAAATTCTGAGTGTATGTGATATTATGCTAAGTGTTGAGATAATAAAAATGACTGGATCCCTACCTTGTGGGAGATTTGATGGGATCCTTGGACAGAGACATGAATTTAATGTAGCATGTTTTCTTATTATGGTAAATCTGTGTGTGCTTTTTTAACAGAAAGAGGAGAATATCTTTCCTTAGAATGGTGAACATATGAATCTTTCTTCACTTGAGTTTTTTGTCACCCATCCCCACCTACCTTGGGCCATTGTTTGTGGGTTGTTCTTATCTTACTGGATTTTAGACATGAAAAAAGGACTATGTCTCATACCTTTCTTTCTTCTACCCCCTCTCCAGTTTTTTCCTTGCACATAGAGAATTCTCAGTATGTGTGTGCTGACTGAGAGAATCCTGAACAGAACAAGGAAGTCCTCAGGCTCATTGTATTCCAGGAAGAATTCTCCCAGATCACTTTAGAATTTGCTTGGCAAGTGAATTCATCTTTTTGAGGCTTTCCTATGAAATGAAGGGGTAAAGTGCTGGCTAGATTGAGGATGGTAGATAAGTTTCAATTTACGTGTCTACTCACATGGGTAGTGGCTGAATTGAGATCTAGTTCGAGAAGGATTTGGAGGCCAGGCAAGGACTGTGATCGATTAGCTACATTTGTCATGAGCATCGGAGAAGCAAGTAGTGACTTGTGTCATCCCTTAGCCAGAAGATATATGCATCTGGACCTTCAGCTGTTATTCAAACTGAGGGTAATGGTGAGAAAATAAGATGGAGATGCCCTTCCCCGCTCACACTCTGTCTCTGTCTCTGTCTCTCTCTCAGAAATGAATAAACATTACAAAATTTTAATAAAAAAGGGGATATTTGGGTGGGTCAGTTGGTTGAGCATCTGACTTCTGCTCAAGTAATGATCTCACAGTTCATGGGTTTGAGCCCCACATAGGGCTCTGTGCTGACAGCTCAGAGCCTGGAGCCTGCTTTGGATTCTGTGTCTCTCTCTCTCTCTCTCTCTCTCTGCCCTCCCCCATTTACACTCTGTTTCTGTCTCTCTCAAAAATAAATAGACTTTAAAAAATTAAAAAGAGAAGTGCCTGGGTGGCTCAGTTGGTTAAGCATCCGACTTCAGCTCAGGTCATGATCTCACAGTTTGTGGGTTCAAGCCCCATGTCGGGCTCTGTGCTGACAGCTCAGAGCCTGGAGCCTGCTTCACATTCTGTGTCTCCCTCTCTCTCTGTCCCTCTCCCGCTCATGCTCTGTTTCTGTCTCGATAATAAATAAACATTTAAAAAAAATTAAAAAAGAAAGAAGAGAAGATGAAGATGGACCAAGTAAATGGTCCACTTCTCTGGGCTTTTCTATCAGACACTCAGGGCAAGATCGCACACTTATGGTTGGGGCAGGCAGGATGATGCCAAGGGACAAGAAGCAGAATATGTGGAGGCTTCTGTGTTTTTGATAACCTGTATGCCCTGCTCACCTACAGGTTGTTGTATCTACATTGTTTTATAGAATGAGGAAGTGAGGATTTGTAAATGAACAACATTAACAAAATGCAGAAGGTATGGGGAAAGTCATTGCCTGCCCTTCCATGTAGGTATCCTATTACCTTCCAGGCAGATCCCTCGAAAAATAGTATTCATCAAGTATGGAAGTGAAACTGAGCAGGGAAGGTGGTGGTATACCCTGGATTTCCAAACACAGGCCAGTGGATCCTGAGGTGCTGACTAATAAGCACCCAAGATGCTTGTTTTAGATACAGCTTCTGGGGTCCTACCACAGAACAGATGAATCAAAACCTTGAGAACAGAGCTCAGGAGAAATACTCATGCTCAAAAAATTTCCATGATGATTCGGATATGAAGCCAGGATTGGAAAGCACTGTTATTGACGGCTGAATCATAGGCCAAAAGTGACTGAAAAGAGCAAAACAACAAGATAAAATGTCAGAGACAAATGTAAATTCCTCAAGTATACAATAATGAGAACTGGAAAAACCTAGCCTGACAAAAGCATGTGTGATAAATCTGTAGCGTTTAGTGTCTGTAAGCTTAGGATGAACTCTGAGACATAGCCTACCAAAATAGCTATGAGGTCTCAGGCTGAATGCGTACAAATACAATATCGAGAGCAGGGAAGGTGAGCCCTTTTTCCTATTCTCTACTCTCAGAAGACAACTGGATTATGTTCTCGATTTAATAGTAGTAATTGTTATTTTTTGTAGTCATATCTAGTAGCAGTAATAATTTTTTTATGTAGCACTTTATCATTTACAAGCTTTCCCGTGTCCACATTTTATTTGCCCTAAATAAAAACTTCAGTTTGCTGCACTGATGGAATACAACCCATTGGTGGATGTGCAACTCCAGGCTAGGTCTTTTATCTCTCAAATCTATGTCGTGTTTGAGAATTTGGAGGATCTTGGGACCAGGAGAGTAAGATAGCCATTAGAAGAACCAAAGCCCCTTATCCTGGCAAAGACTTCAGGAGGCCTTGCTTGTTGCCTCCAAAGGTTTGGTGACTTTCCATTGGAAAATAGAGGACAGGTTTATCAAGGGAGGTCTCAGAGAGCAGACGTTACCACTGTAAGAGTTACAGGGAGACAGACTTGGACCCACACCTTGACCCAAGATATTTCTTGTAGTCAAAGCCCTCTAAGATCGAACAGGCTGCCTTCAGGCAGAGGCCAGAGAACTATTTACCAGGAATGTATAGGCAAAAGGTTTGGGGGTTAGTGACCTCAGAGGTCCTAGAAGGGCCTCTGACTTGTGAAATGCAAGCCTACCCATCTTTTGATGATCAGGGTTGCTGGAACAGCAGATCTGGAGCAAGGGTTGTTGTCTTCCGATGTGGAAAGATTCCACCCTGTGGCCACTGGCCAAGAGACTCACCCTTTTGCCGTGTGACTGATATTGGAGAGCCTCATGGCTTAGCCTGAGCTAGAACATTGGGAGTCGCAGCGTAATTGCCTTTATGCTTTTGGCAATTACAGACTCCCTGTTTTTATATTTGTTTAGTGAGTCCTGATTTAGTCATAGAATCACAGATTCTCAGAGCTGGAGGCCACTTGGAGGCCATTTGGTCCAACCTGGCCACATCACAGGTGAGGAAACAGTGAAATACAGGACTACAATCACAAACATCACTATTAGCATTGGGAAATGCTCTCAGGGGCCATCCGGCCATGTCCCTTTATTTTCCTGAGACCTGAGAAGGGCAATGTGTGCCCACAGTAACAATGCGAGTGATGCTGTGGCTGTGGTGATGGCCAAGATGGCAGCGCAGTTCCTCCTCTCTTGGCATGGTGTTCTCATTAGCTGCATATTTCGCTTCCTGTTTCTCACTGAAGATTCTTTCTTTCTGTCTGTCCCTCCAGGACAGTACCCTGTGCCGTGGGATGGAGGAAGGCCACAGCTGAGCTTACAGGGGACCAGCCCTGCAGGCACAGTGCCGCTTTCACTCCAAGCCGGGCCAGCACTGCCATGGCGCCATGCAGAGTTCCCTGAGCACACAGCAAAATGCAGGTGTTTTGTAAGCTGCAACTCACATCACCGAGGTTTTCAAATAAACCAACTAAACAGTCCTTTGGGTAATTCTACATGTTAATCCTTCCTTGGGTTACTTTTGTGTGTATATTTGTGTGTTGGAGAACAGAGTTAAGATTATGGGTAGAAAATCAAATTTATTCTTACAATAAGTTGAGAATTTTTTTTAATGGGGTGAGGAGAAAAACAGCATTTGGCAACTTTCTTCTCCCTCCCTCCTTCCCTCCCTTCCTTCTTTCCTCTTGAATTTTCTGACTCAGGACAGCAGGTGTTCATCAATTACACAATGAGTGTCCTCACTGTAAAAGCTAGGATATATCCTCTAATTTAAGGATGCTCTATTATGCTTTCCAGCTTCTTTGCCCATCTAAGAACACAACTCTAGAGAACTGGGCCGTCAGACACTTTTCTTTGTGAAAGTCTATACCCAAAGCCAGTGCAAAATCCCTCTTAAGTCTGACTAACACACTCATTTGTTCTGAAGTTATTATCTCAGCAAGGCCTAGCATTTGTAGTAACAAATACCAGAGGTTACCAAATGCTTGTCCTGTCTGTTTCAAAATTCCTCTTTGCAATTGCTCACCGCTGTTTAAGAGATTTTCCTTTCTCCACTGGAATTTTCCATAGAGTACCCTAAAGGTGAATTTTTCTGGTGAGGAAATGTGAATATACCATTTACAGATTAGTTTGTATTAATCATGACTGTGCTTGCCATTTTCAGCAGGAAAAAAAGTTCCCATATCAGCAGGCCCACCTCTCCCATACCTAATTGCCCCAGGATGTGACTTTCTAGGGTAAGAACCAGTTTCCCCAAATGTACTCAAAAAAGAAGAGTCTGGGTTACCTGGGTGGCTCAGTTGGCTAAACATCTGACTCCTTATTTCGGCTCAGGTCATGATCTCATGGTTCGTGAGTTTGAGCCCTGCACTGGGCTCTATGCTGGTTGTGCGGAGCCTGCTTGGGATTCTCTCTCTCTCCTTCTCCCTCTTCCCCTCCCCTGCTTGCCTCTCTTTCTCTCTCTCTCTCAAGATAAATAAATAAACTTAAAAAAAATTAAAAAAAGCATTTGGAAACCAGTGATGTCACATCCTGAGAGAGTGGAATGAATAAAAGAGTGGGGGCCTCTTTGGGATGGAAGACCAGACAGGTCTACAATTTACAACCTGCGTGATCTTGAGCAAGTGACTTAACTCTTCTGTACTTCCCAAGGCAATAAGACTGCTGCATCCCTCATGAATTTGTTGTGAGGAATAAATGGGTTGCTGGATCTAAAGCCTGGTGAGAGGGCCTCTCTGGTAACAGAGGAGCCAGAGCGAGGCCTGGAAGCTAGAGTGAGGTATGTGTGTGGGTGCCAGGGCAGTGAGAGGAGAGGGCATCTGATGTAGGGATGGCTTCTTCAGTGAAAAGCAGTGGGGCAGCAGGAGGCTGTCTTGGCCAGACTTGCTCACTAGAGGACTTGGGGACATCAAACTAACTGAGGATATGTGAGAAAGCTGGGATTCCTTCTTCTCAAATGGAGAGATGACATTCACAGCTGGGAGTAGGAGTGGGTCATCATGCATGATTTTAGAAATTAAACCATATCGCAAATGACCAGAATTGGAAAGAGCATTGGCCTGGAAGGTAGGAGATCTCAGCCCTGTCTTAGAACACTAGGAACTTGCTCTTTTTGTCTATGGGCAGGTAACTTCCTTTTTCTAAGTCTCAGTTTCCCTGTTTCTCCTCCAGCTCTAATATTCAGTGATTTCTGATTTGTGAGCATTCTCCTTCATGTTTAACAAGGAGAGAAAAGATTATGCTGAATTATGATTTTTTAAAAAAGGAAGAAAGAAAGGAAACCTTTAAAATTTAAGAGAACCAGTGAACTGTGCACCATTTCTGGCAATCCCTGGCAAATGTTTCATAACAGTAGCAGCTTGCTTACCCCTTATGGAATATTTGTAGAAAAGAAGGTACAGATTGTAAGCAGGAAGACACTCGAGATGTTGAATATCTTTGAATGTCTGATAAGAAAAGGGAAAAGGAGAAATGGCATTTAATGTTAATTCTATTCATTCAATAAATATATGTCAAGTGCACGCTGTGAGCCTGTGCATGGGACCCATGTGAATCCCACTTGATTTGGGTCATCAACAAGTCACAGTCTAGTATAGGGGATGAACATGCAATAGAAAATCCACTTTACAGACTCAGTATAATAAGAGCTGGAGAAAGGAGGGATTCATCCCAAGGGGGGTTAGGAAAGGGTTCCTACAGGGTGCTGTTGAACTAGCCCTTAAATGATGAGTAAGATCTTCCAAATTGAGAATGTGGAAAAGGGGACATTCCAGGCTGAGATAGCTACATGAAAAAAGGATTGCAAGTGGGAAAGTCTGGGTATTTTAGGGCACAGAGGTAGGCTACTTTTCAGAAACCCAGAAGCATGGGAGGTCTCAGAGAAGGGTCTCGAAAAACAAGATGTCTGTTTTATTTTTTAGTTGCTTTAATTTTAATTGACTTCCTTTATGGTTTTTACTAGAGAATTTTACCCAAATGTTCATTTGAGGGACAAAAAACCATTAATAAGATGCTAAGGAAGATGATGTCAATATTTTATAATCCAGCCAAGGTGTGATCTGCAAATCTGCAGGCATGTGGAAATGACTGACATTCTTAAGAATGGATCATGGTTTTCATTTTTGGCTTATTATTAAGAGTAGGAAATCTATTGTACTCAGAATGACAGATGGGGGTGGGGACTCAGTGATTGTAATTAGGGGACTTGGAAAATTTACATTTCCAGGTCTCTGCAGAGGAATGACCTGGAGTGAATTATGAGTGAATTTCAAAAATAAAGATTCTGTGCCTACATTTTCAAAGCTGACCTAGCCCTGTCACAGATGAACTCTGTGACTTTCAGCCTAATCAACTGACCTTTGGTTGACTTAGCTTCTTCCTCAGAAAACTGTGGCAATGTTACAGTGCCCTGAGTCACTGTGGAAGGCAGGGTGAGGGTGTGAAAAGCCCTGGGACAGGTGTCAGGAGATGGGGCTTTTAGGGAGGCACTCCAGGTTATCTGGGTTGACCTCAGGCTTGCATAGCCCTGTGTGTAAACCTGCTCTCTTCATTCTAAGAGCAGTGACAACACTATTCATGGCATGGGCTAGCAAGAGAATTAAGTAAGGTCATGGATATGTAATAAAAAATATAACAAGACTACAAAAATGTAAGTGATTAGATAGAATTACTTAACAATTAGCTAATTTATATATATGTGTGATTATTTAAAACTTAGTTAAAAACATATATGGAATATATTCAATCAAAATATATGTTTGCTAGCCAAATCATATATATTTAGTACAAAATTCACCTATAGTGCAACAATTATAAAAATTTCAGATGACGGGCACCTGGGTGGCTCAGTAGGTTAAGTATCCAGCTTCAGCTCAGGTCATGATATCGCGGTCTGTGGGTTCAGGCCCTGCATCAGGCTTTGTACTGATAGCTCAGAGCCTGGAGCCTGCTTCAGATTCTGTGTCTCCTTCTCTCTCTGCCCCTCCCCCACTTGTACTCTGTCCCTCTCTCTCAAAAATAAATAAACATTATAAACAAATTTTTTTAAAATTTCAGATGAGAGATTGGAAGGAATGTTAAGACTTTTCTTGAAGAATTCTTTGGGATTAAAATGCAAGATGCAAAAGCACTTGTTTGGGTCTAGTTAAGACTCGGGCTGGAAGATGCTTCAGAAATTTCCCCTTCCATATGGAGGCTGGACATTGTTGGCATAGGGCAGGCCAGTCCTCTGATGCATCTCTTGGGGCAGCTCTCAAGTTTGAAAAGTTCCTTCCTGCATTTGCTCCCTTGACTTTTGGAATCTTAGAAATTCAGAAACCGAAGTGCCCTTGAAGTTCATCTAAGCCCACCCCCACAGAGTGTGGAAATACCTTCTATGCCTCAGCTTCTTGGGCTGTGGGTTTCCTGGCTTTGACCAGCATATTTTCCCTAATGAGTTTCTCAGCTCTCCAAGAGAAAGCCATACCACCATTGAGCAGTCTAGTTGTTAGAAAAGTTGTACCTCTTTCTTTGCTGTGGTCCTGGTTCTCTGAGACCGCTACTGACTTGGTTGGCTGAACTGATATTCAGAATCTTAACTTCACACAGCAAATCCTACCTGCCTGTGATTTGATTATCCTCCAGACACATGGAAACCTAAAATTATCTTTTTTTTTTAAATTCCCAGTTCCTTTAGACCTTCCTCATTTCCACCTTTCTCCAAATCTTTTCTCATTTTGGGCCCCAGTGCTTCATCTCTGACTCATCAGCCTCTCCCCTAACGTCTTCCTTCTTGAGCCCTCCCTTTCGTGGAAGCCTGCACCCTTCCTCTAAGACACTTTCCCTGACCTCCCTTAGAAACTATTACACCTTCATCCAGACTCCAATCATGCTCTACTGTCTACCATCTTCATTACTGCCTTAGTTACATGTCTATGAATAGATGGTAAAAGAAAAGGTGACACTTTCTTTTCATTGACCTACATTTTGGAGTGAGTTGAAGCTATCATTCACATTCAACTTGCAGAGTGTGTAATGTCCTCTACATAGCACCGTTGGCTAATTATGCTACTTAATATTTATATCCATGGTGGGGATATTGGAAAAGGAGCATCATTCCCTGACTTGCTACTATAAAAAAATTAGATGGGATGCCGTCATTATGGGATACGTCATATTCTCTCAGGAACACAAACTAAGAGGCTTAGGTCTCAGCACATGAACAATGCTGGGTCTGCAGGTCCACCTTCCTGTGGTGCCACATTTTATTTCAACTCTAATATGTGAATAATATCCTCAAGACAAGGCTCTTTTGAGGCCCAACTGAGGTCCTATGTGACAGTTCCTAGCTTATAGGAGTTGTTCCATAAGTGTTAGATGAAGCCAAGTAAAGTAGAATTACAATTCAGTATGACCTCTTAAATTAGAGAAGTTGACAAGGATGTGCAGGATTATGCTTAATTGAGGGAAAATGAGTTCTCTGACAGAAAAAGAGTAAACAATTATTATACAAGAAAGGGGGGTGACCGCTTATGCTCAAAATAAATATCAGAGTATCATGCAAATATCAGGAGATATTATGTGAAGAATGCAAAAATTAGAAATTAGCATGTTAAATATTATTCAGTGATACATTATCATCAAAACTCTTTAAACCTTGTTTATTGTTCTTTGTCTCAACACTATCACTGTAACCTTAAGCAAGACCATGCACATCAGAACCTCAACCTCCTTGTATGCAAAATCTAGATGTTTGGAAGAAGTGATCTCTAAGACCTCATCTGGCTCTATGATGCTGAGACTCCAGCATTTTTAACTCAATGTAAAAAGTCTTAAATTTAAAAAAAAATACCAAAACCCATTGCATTACAACAAGCATTGGGAAATGCTATGGAAAGGCTATCTCAATATCAGCCATCAGGCATTAGAAAGGATATTACTGTAAGGTGGAAGTATGGGTGTGTGTGCGAATAGCTTTCTTTCCATTCCCATTGAAGACAGAGCCAAAGCAAACTCACTTGAATTGCATAAGGGAAATCTTTCCAACTAACCAGGGTGTGTTACCCAGAAACAGTTACCAAAGAGAGCTTGGGAAATCAGATCTTTAAGAATAGCAGAGCAAAGGGTTTTAGCAAGGGGTTCTATGAAGCTTTTCCCAGACTCTGGGCTCTCAGGCACATCTCTGTGCTAGGTTGGCCATCAGGCATCTCCCAGCTCTGCGTCCTGGCCTGGTTCTGGTTCCTTCACTTTCACTCAGTGTTAGTAGGCAGTGTGACTCAGAGCCAAATGGATGAGCTAGATTCCTAGTTGCTCAATGTTTTATTATTAGCAGCTAGATTACATTGGGTAGTGCTAATGTGCTCTACAATGAGTTTTATTAGCTGCTCTTTGCAATCATTTTGAAGCACATTGGCTGTTTCTCATTTTTTAAGATGGAAGTGCTGACACTCTGAGAGATGTGGGCAAGAAGTCAGAGATGGCGTTGGAACATATAACCTCCCAGGCCTGAGACCCTAACTTGGTCTTCTTATATCCATGTTACCTATTTTAAAAATATGAGAAATGAAGCATGGAAGTGTGAGGGACAGAAAAATGGATAAATTATACACCAGAGTACTTTACTATGCATATTCAGAGACAGAAGGAGAATATAGAAAATTCAGCCAAATGCTATGAACATTTGGTGTCATTAGACTCACTGTGATAGAGGGAAACATGGGCACCAAGGTTTGTGACCTGGGTACTTTGGGCCATGGAGCTGTGAGAGTATGCCCCATATATCCTTTCTTGAAAAACCCAGAGTGCTCAAGGGAAATGATATGATGCAGGAGTGGTACCCAGAGAACTGGGTTCTAGTCCTGACAATGCCATCGACTTGCTGTGGGAACTTGGACACATGTCTTTTTGGCTCTGGGCCTCAGTTTCCTTTTCTGTGCTGAAGCAGTTCTGTGGCTGTTGGGGAGCAGGAGCTGTGGGCAGTTGGTAAGTGAACAACCTCTTTCTGCTCCTGTGCTAGTGAGTGACATCCCTGTGGGTGTGTGGGTGCTTTGGGGACCAGGTGCTATTAGGAGGTGGGTGTTGTATCCCCTGGAAGATTGTGGGTATCAGAATCATCCAGGGTTGTCCTACCACAGTTGTTGCCACCATGGCACAGAGTACAATATACAGAGTGGGTATTCAGTAAATGCTTGTCACAGGAATGCATTAAGCTCAGCTGTGCACAAAAAAAAAAAGACCCAAAAAACAGTGGTTTAGACAAGACAGGAATTTATTTCTCTACCACTGTAGTAGGCAAAAGAATGGCCTCACAAAAATGACCATGTCCTAATCTCTAGAAACTATGAATATGTTAGGGTAAATGGAAAAGGAGAGTTAAGGAGGCAGGTGAAATTAAGGTTGCTAATAAACTGATCTTAAAATATGGAGATAAGCCTGAATTATCCAGGTGGGCCCAATATACTCTCAAGGGTCCCTCCAAGTGGAAGAGGGGGTCATAAGAAAGAACCAGAGTGAGGGTAGCATGAGAAGAATTGGCCTCACGTTGTTGGCTTTGAAATAGGCTAAGAGGGTCATGATGCAAGGAATGCAGGTAGCTTCTAGAAGCTAGAAAAAATAAGGAAACAGATTTTCCCCTATAGGCTTCAGAAAGGAATGCACCCAATGACACCTTGATCTTAGCCCAGTGAGATCCCTATCAGACTTCTGATCTATTGAACTGTAAGAGTAAAAAAATTATGTTGTTTTAAGCCTCTGAGATTCTGGTTATTTGTCAGAGCAGCAATAAGAACCTAATACAATCACCTACCAGACATCGGAGGTAGGAAGCTTGAGATAGCCAGTTACAGTCCCAGGAGTCAGGGACTCAGGCTCCTTTTCTTCTGTTGCTCTGGTGTTTGACTTCCATTCTCAAGGCCACCTTCAGGATAAATATGGTTGCTGGAGCTCCAACCATTGCATCTGCTGTCTGAGTAGAAAAAAAGAAGTAAGAGTGAAATTCTCTGCCTAAGAAGAGTTTCTGGAAACCACACATACTACTGCTGACTTCTCACTGACTAGGGCCTAGACATATGGGCAACACCAAGCTGCAAGAAAGGCTGGGAAATCCAGCTGACTAATTTTGTGCTCAGTTGAAAACCAGAGTAATTACTGAAAAGGAGAGATTGGGTTTTGAGAGGGAACCAGCAGACTCTGCCACTATTGTGACGGTCTTTTTCTAAAACAGATTTTTAAGGGTCTGAGCTCTACTCTCCAAACTTGCTCTGGATGCACCGTGAAAAAGGACATAGACTCTCAGGGGCTGTTTTCTTGTCATCCAGCCCTTTCTTCTTGGCCTAACACACCCTCAGTGTTCCCCTTCTCTTAACTGCCTTGTAGAGCTTATGGCTCTCTGCCCCAATTGCCACGGTCTTTATTCAAACAGAGGCACATCACCTCTGGTCTGATTTTTTTTGAAACCTTTGGCACTCTCTTGAGGTAGATTGAGTAGTTATAATTATCCTCAGTTTCCTCCAGATAAAGAAAATAAAACCTAGGGAGGTGAAGAGCCTTGGCCAAGGTCACAACTGGTAAATGGCAGGGAAGCAGTGTTGAAAGGTGCTTGGCTAGGTGTTGGCTGCTTAATTGCACCAGAGTCATTTTCCATTGCTAACTAGGCCTTTGGATAGGAAATGAATTCACTGATCATATCCTGGGATAGGTTTTCTAACTTATCAAAAATGGTGGCAACTGACAATCTACTACCTGTAAGGGAAAGTGCTGAGCACAGAGGGTAGGAGTGAGAGAAGAAGAAATAGAAAATAAGGATGGAGTCGACCATAAGGTGGGCTTCTTCATTCTTAGTATCTGTGTTGAGGTGTTGGTATCCCCCAAATGGAATTTTGCCGTAACTCCATTTACCCACCCCCATCTCCATCACCAAAGCCTCTACTTTGGTGTTTCCAGGGAAGAAACATTGAGATTGCCTTGTATTCCTTTATCTCTCTCCAACTCCCCCACCTTATTCCCCCATTTCCTAGTGATTGACAAATGCTACAGAATGTAAGTCAGCAAGGCTTCTCATCCATTTCCTTCTTGCCATTTCCACTGCCATTGCTCTTCTGCTTTGTATTTTGGTTACCTTCCTCCTATCTGTCCCCTATTCTTTCCTGCAGTGCTGTCAAATGGACTTTCTAAAATGCACCGAATCATTCCACCATTCCAAAAACTTCAGTGGCTCTCCCATTACTACCATTAGTCCCAACCCTGCCCTTTCCAACGTTGCAGACTCATTCACGGTATGCCCATAAATGGAGTCCCCTTCTCCTAACACCATTCAAATCCAAATCTTATACAGTCTTCAAAACTGGCACAAATGACATTTGATCTATTAAATCTTTGATACCATTCCCCATGTACCTTAAGGTGGGAACAATTCCCTCTAGTGCCCTATGATCCTTTGGGACTTTATTTTTCTCTTTGTAATTGTATTTATTTGTATAATTAGTTGGCTGAGTTCTTTCTCCAATCCTTGTTTAAGTTCTATGAAGACATGGTCCATATCCTTTTTGGTCACCATTTTATGACCAGGGCACAGTGCCTGGCATATTGTAGGTACTCCAGAAATATTTTTTGAATGACCGAATATATCATTTGGGTTAGTTCCCATGGTTGCCTGGTCATCCACTGAATATTTAATATCTATATAGAGATAGAGCTGTCTATATTATCTATCTATCTATTCTCTATCTATCTATATATGGACACTGAAGCTCTTCATACTCGCCCACCAACTAGCCAATCAACCAACATAGAAATAAATAAAATCATTCTGAATAAGACCCCCAAAAGAAAAAGGGGGTCAACATATTCTGAAAATCTCTTTAAATGATTCCTCTCCTATCTCTTCTGCCACTGCCCCTGGTGAAGGGTGCAACATTCACTTTTTGTCTTGTATTAAAGTTATTTGTGTGTGTGTGTCTTTTTCTGCCCACCCAGATGAAACTCTTAATGTTCTGGATTGTGTCTAAATCATCTCTGTGTCCCTACCCTTCAGAAACTTGGGTGTCGCCTGCATTCAGGAAGGGAATGGCAAGGGAACTAGATGCTTCAGAGGAATGCATGTTGTAAATTTAGGAAACATTGTATTCTTTTTTTTTTTTTTTTTTTTTTTTTTTTGCCCAGAGCAAAGGAATATTTAGAAAGCCCAACCTCTTGCCTCTGCCCAGGAGAGCCCTTTTGATAAAGAGAATGCTTGGTTATATAAAAAAAAGTTTCAAAGCAAAGGCCAAACATTTCAAAAGGTGAACAGATGGACCCTGCAGGTAGTGTTCACCACCTAACTGGGATGCTTTCAACTGCCCGAGCTAAAATTGGTGCTAGGGGCTAATGTCTGCTTGTCTTACCTCGTTAGGAAGTCTCTCTCTTTCTAAGATGTGTTTCAGGGAAAGAAGAGAAATGAAGGAGAGGAAAAACAGACAGCTGCTAGATTGCCACTGGAGGGAAACAGGGTCTAGCCATGAAGAATGAACTGGAAGAGCGACTGGTCTGTCTCACCTTTCATCTCTTTTTATTACTACTCCACACTCCCATGTCAAGCTTCATTTCCCATTAGCATCCTTCCAAAGACAGGAGCTTGCCTTTTTTCCTGCCTCCCCTAAGCTTCCAAAGGCATTTCTGATCTCTTTAGCTAGAACTAGCTGAGCAGGGCCACGACCTCTCTCTTGCCTGCCACTCTGAGGAGGAACAGAGAGCAGAGAAGGTGACGGGCAGGTGACCTACCTTACAGTGGGAGTAGGGAGTGCCTTGCCCAAATTAGCATCACAGAGAGAGTTCGAGGCTCTCCTTTCCGATTGGATTCTGGCATCAGGGTCTGGCTCACAGTGGTGGTCTGAAGAGGATGCTGTGGGGGTGCAGGAAAGAGAGGTAGAAATGTTATGGTAGTTAATTTACTATTCAACACACAGAGACAGGGCAGAGGAGGGTGGTGAAAATATAACAAATGACAACAAATAGTGGATAATCCCCGATCCACGTACATAAGCATCTACTGAAGCCACAGGGCAGAGCCGTCTTGGGGTCTGAAAGAAACTGGCTTGGGAAGAGGCCTTGGTCACTGATTTTCCACAAAGTGGACACGCAAGAATTTACCCCTTTGTCTGGGCAAAGTATACCTGTATAATCGTAATATTCTTTATACTTTTCATTGTTGAAAGAACACTTAATTCATGGTTGCTTGGCTATTGATGCACTGATCTGAAACACATTTTGGGGGGTGGGTGAATAACACTGAGTTAAAAGGCAGTTTAAAGCACCCCAACAGGACCTCTGATGGTCTACTCTAGGAACACTGGCCACACCATGAATTATTGGGCACCATGGACCTTTCTCTTTTGAGTCATTGACAGGCGGAGGAGACGTCCAGTTTAAAACTGTGGCTTAGACTCAGAAGGCATGTGGACCAGGTCAGATTGACAACAAATATTTCCTCCTTTTCACAGGGAGACGACTCGGGGGGAGAAGCAGGAGTTTCGTCCTCAACATACCACAGCGCCCGCCTTGGAGAAAGACCTCAGAAACAGGGCCCAGAGGTGTTATATACACACTGAAGAGATACGCTGCTGCTCCAGCGAAGACTGTTAGAGAAGAGTTCCAACCGAACATGAGACTATCAGAAGAGCCTGGGGGAACGCTCTACCCTGTCCATGAACACATACCAAGCCTGGAAGAACTTCTCATTTGGAGATGGGGCGAGAGAAAGAGCCTCAACACATGCTCTTTTAAAAAATTCTACCATGGGGACGCCTACGTGGCACAGTTGGTAAAGCGACCAACTTTAGCTCATGTCATGATCTCATGGTTCGTGAGTTCGAGCCCCACGTCAGGCTCTGTGTTGACAGTGCCTAGAGCCCGCTTCAGATTCTCTGTCTCTGTCTCTGTCTCTGTCTGCCCATTCCCCGCTTGCACTGTCTGTCTCAGAAATAAATAAACACTAAAATATTATTTTGAATAAAAAAGAAAAATATTCTCTCATGTAAAAGGAATACATTGCACTGGGGATACAGAGAAGACACACATTTGGAAGGACTTACCGTGGGGCCCTGGTCTGCAGTCACTCCTGACGCGCAGCCTTCTTACACATAGCTGTGA
The DNA here is from genome assembly GCA_028646485.1 of Cryptoprocta ferox. Taxonomy (NCBI): domain Eukaryota; kingdom Metazoa; phylum Chordata; class Mammalia; order Carnivora; family Eupleridae; genus Cryptoprocta; species Cryptoprocta ferox. The sequence goes on from CM053573.1 coordinate 75,161,265, forward strand.
AATTGGGAGTCAGCCCCTGCAGAGAGGCAAACGAAATCATCTGAGTCAGAATGGAGGCCGCTTTAGCTGGACAAGAGCCCTGCTCTTGGAGCTCTCGTGCCCTTCATCTTCCATCCTGCCTCTCTGGCATCCCTGAAGCATGCACCTTATACTCAAAGTTCCAACATTAACATTCCAGGCATCAGGATAACAGGGAAGATAAAAGAGCACACTCATTATCATTATCTTTGAAGCCAGGTTACCAGGAACTATCCAACATTTCTGTTTATATTCTATTGGTCAGGTTTTATCACATGGATACCCTTAATTGCAAGAGATACACACTAGTATTATACTTGTTTAAAGTACATTTCCTTGGGGCTCCTGGGTAGGTCAGACAGTTAAGCATCTGACTCTTGGTTTCGGGTCGAGTTATGATCTCACTGTTAGTAGGATTGAACCCCACATCAGGCTCTGTACTGACAGTGTAGAGCCTGCTTGGGTTTCTCTCTCTCTCTCTCTCTCTCTCTCTCTCTCACACACACACACACACACACACACACACACACACACACAGTAAATAAATGTGTTTGCTCTCCTGTGAGATTTGCATCCTTGCTCAAACTACCTTGCACATGCAGACACACTTAGTTGTTTTAAATAGTTGAATGGATGCACACTTACTGAATTAATCATTTGACATTTAAACGATCTCCTCCTCGTTCTTATTTTCCCCCCACTACAATGGATCTTGCAGTAAATATCCTTGACTGCCCCTCTAGTGTACATTGTGTGCCATCTTTGTCTTAGCATACCCCGGAAGTCACAGCAATTATGTCATTTTACTTTATTAAGGAATCTCATCTCAGCCACTATGAGTGAGAAGGTGAACAAAGCAGGGAAGGAGGGAGAGTCACTATAAAAATTATTATTGAGCTGGTCATTACTAAGTGATACTGCTTGTTCAGTAAATTGGACTGGACCCCTAAGCAGCCTTAGAAACTGCATTTGAGGACTATCCATTAATGGGGTAAGAAAAAAGAAGGAGTTTATCCCCTGGTACCTGTCTTCCATTGGACAAAGTTTTACACCACAGGGTGTTAACCATGTACTTCTAGGAATATGCATATTTAGGGATACAGACCTGATCCTGAAGCAAGGCTAATAAGAAAGGCCCAGGGGAGAAGATGAGTGAGCAGTGCTCAGTGAACAAGAGACTATCAGTTTGTACGTATAGAGTTCAGCAGGACCTACCCAAAACGGAAACAAGAAACATGTAGGGCCAAGAGAATCTGTCTTTGTACAAGGGATGGACTGCATCAGACATAGCTAGGACCCCTTGCAGATCTGTTCATTATCCTTATTATTTTGGGTTTTCATATCACAATGGGGTTTAATCTTTGTGAGAACAAGATGTCCTCACTGTTTTCCTATGAGAGGAGATCAAAGTTCAGTCAGTCACAGTCTTCTTCAAGATGGTCTTGACGCCATAATCGACATTCCTTCTATTTCTCTTTAACCGTGCATTATAGACTTCCCTCTTCTTGGCCAGCACTTCACCTGGCTTGGTTTGCACGCCTTGTGGAGTGGCCAGTTACACGTGACAACAAAATATACTCTCCAGCTGTCCCCCTAGCCACACTCACGAGACCACTGCCTTAGTTCAGATCTGCTTCATCTCTTGCCACGATTGTTGCAAAAACCTTTTAAGTGATTTCCCTGGCCCTCCATTCCACATTCACAACTATCACCAGATGAAAATTTCTAAAACTGTAGCTTAGTTTATGTGTGTCTACAAACAAAAGTAGCTTCCCATTCCTCATGCATTGGAGTCTGAACTCCTCAGTTACAAATTTAAAGCCCAGGTTAATTATGATCTGACACCTGTTCAACTCCAGTATCATCTCCTCCTTCACCTGTCCCTGTGCCCAATCTCATGTACTCCAATCCCAGATGACCTCTCTGATTCTCTTCTTTCCTGTTGTCATGCCTTTTCTTGTGCTGTTCCCATCATATGGGTGCATATCCAAACCCTACTTGTCTTCCAAGACTCAATGCAATGAAGATTATCTACTAACCTGGGAGGGGGTGAGGGAAATTGAAGAGAAGGGCTGGGAGCTACATCAACGTAAACAGAGAGCTACATCAATGTAAACAGAGCTTTGTCAATAGTCAATTTAGGGACCCATTGCCCTATCACTGGGTACCCTCCCCTCTTTAACACAATACCCCTAGTCTTCTTCCTAGGAATTCATGCATCTCTGTTTTTGATATATCACTCTTTATTTAGGTCAAAGACTTCAGAACCCGAAACAGATTTAATGATGAAAATCAATATGTAATATTTTAGACTAAACAGGATAAAAATAATTTCTGTGAATTCGTTTAACTAAGGAAACCATACTAATATACTCTAATGCTTCACTGATTATGTCACATAAACAAGTTTGATTCTTTTTTTTTTTTTTTTTTTAGATAGACCAGTGCAAAAAAGGGATTTGAAGAGGTTTACATATGTGTGTGTGATGACCAATAAGTCACTTATATTTTCTGGAATTTTTCTTGAGAGCATATCTGACAAATACGGTGACAATTATTTATAGACTGACTAGTATATTCCAGGGACTATGGTAGTGGCGAATGAGATGTATACTTTGCCACTAAGGGGATTAAACACGAGTCAGTAAAATGGACAAATGAGTAGGAAGTTAAATATTGGAGAAGAAATGATGCTATGGGACTAACCTGAGGGCCTAGCAAGGGGGTAGGAATGTGTGATACCAGCACAGGGGACAAGGGAAAAATGACAGGCCACCTGAGTCAGTCTAAGAGAAGGGCTCTGTGTCAAACATGCATTTATCTGGTTCACCAGTGATTATCCAATCATTTGCTTTTGTTCCTTCCTATGACAGGCACTCTCGGTTGGTACGACTTTCACTTCCATCCCTTTTTCCTAATGGCCATCAAAACAAGGGTGTCCTTTTGATCCATTTGTAGCAAATAAGGTAAAAGGGTGAAACTGCTGCAGGGGTCCTAGAAACATTTTGGTTTCTTGACAAAGTTGTCATCATTTTCCTTTCTTCTTTCTTTCCCCTGGATTATATAGGGGATGGCTGCGGCTGCAGCAGTCAGAATGTAACCATGAGGAAAAAGCCCAGAGAAATTCAACTTCATAGAACTGCAGTGACTTTACTGAGCCTTTAAACGAGCATCCGAAATCCTCTTCCTCCGTAAGTCTTACGTGAGAAAAATAAACCTCCTTTTGTTTGAGTCACTGTAGTTGTGTTTTCTGTTACTTGCAACGGAAGGCATTCTCAACAAAACTGGGATTGTGCCTTGGGCCAGGCCTTTTGTTTGGTGAGTTCTTAATAAAGCCGTCTGCTGCAAACACCTTAAAGAAGAGAGCCCACCACAAAGGAACAGGTGATAACATCTGTTCAGCAGCTCCTCTTCAGTGAGTGAGGCCCTAAGATTTATAATCGGGAGAGTGGGACAAGAGTTATAGGTGTCTGGCCCCTGTCTCAGCACCACTGTATATTTCTTTAATGAAGTGTGAGACCAGAACTCCATAAATTCACATAGTAGCAGAAGCGGGCAGCAGCTCGTCAGCAGAGCTATTCAGGGAGCCCAGCATCACGCTTTACGTATTAGAGAAGTTCACAGCTGGTTAAAAATAGGCTTGGAGAGAAGTCGCTTTTAGACCACAGCTCATTTTGGATTTCTCTGGAGCCCCATTCTGGGCCACAATGTATTTCCTTTTTTCTTCCGCTTGAGTAGAAGCACCCAGGCTGTTCAGAGACAATAGATGCACAGTTATCTGTAGGTCTGTTGTCGCTGAAAGCGGAACTAAGGAGAAACAACGTCCCTTGGGCACATGGAGGACTGCAGCTTTGTACTAAGTCCAACACTCACTGAGTCTTTACCGTGGGCCAAGCTTTGGGCTTTACATTCTCCAAAAAACCTTATTGTGAGCAAATACTATTAACTACCTCGTTTCTCTGATGAGAAACCTGAGGTTCAGAGCAGGTAAGCAACTTATTTAAGGTCATACAGCTAGTACGCAGCAGGACCAGGATTTGAACCGAGGCCCGTCTGGTTCCATTGAGAGCCTGTGTTCTTTTTTTTTTTTTTTAAATGTTTATTTATATTTGAGAGAAGAAGAGAGACAAAGCATGAGTAGGGCAGGGGCAGAGAGAGAGGGAGACACAGAACTGAAGCAGGCTCCAGGCTCTGCGCTGACAGCACAAAGCCCGATGTGGGCTTGAGCTGACGAACCATGAGATCATGACTTAAGCTGAAGTCAGAACCTTAACCAACTGAGCCACCCAGACACCCCAGAGAGCCTGTGTTCTTAACTTCCACTCCTGCCTGGTACATGGGACTTTGCACATCACTCATAACCTCATGCTGATCCTCCAAGCAGCCTTGCCAACAAAAGTAGGCAAGATCGGAAGATAACCCCAGCTTCCAGAGGAGAAAATTAAGGACCAGAGAGATTAAATGATTTGCCAAGCTCAACCAGCAAAACTAGGTCAAGTCAGTAAAACTAGGACTTGAACTGTACCTTCTGACTTTGAGTCCTGTGCTCTCCCAGGTCAAGCTGAGTGTTCAAGCCCTTCTGTTCTGAAAGAACATTCTGAATTTTGGGGGGTTGACTTCTGAGATTCAGCAGCAGGCCCTGTATCAAGGAACCAAATATCCCAGGGCTAGCCTGATTTATTCAGTCTCTTGTAGATAAATTCCTACCTAGCCCATCCATTAAACAGTATTTGGTACTGACATTTTAAATTCCAAATATAATATATTTTTCACTGTTAATTTAACAGTCCTTCAAATAATGGGAGGAGAGTAAGCTGGAAAGGATAGACGTCTTTAATGGGGGACTGCCAATTTAGCTGATAAAGCTAGAATAATATCTCTTTGAACATTTAAATTATCCACTGACAAGGAAGGTGAGAATTAGCTTATAAGGGGGAGAGGGTAGGTATTGTACATGTGAATATTTTTTTAAACACCTGAGTTTTGAAAAATAAAAGTGGTCTGCCCACATTTTCAAGCACAGTGGTAATCAAAAGAGAGCTCTATGGAGGTAATAATACCTTGTATTTAAATACTGCTTGTCTCAGAGGAGCTCAAAGCACTCTATAATCATTTCCTTATTATGAGTCTCAAAACTTCCTGGGTCGAAAAGTTACAAAGTTTGTACCTCAACTGTCTGGCCTCAGTTTCCTCCCTGGAAATCTGAGGTGAAAAAGCAGGCTGTTATCCAAGAACTCTGTCATGCCCAAACACCTCCCGCTCCTTCTCCACTCACGGTACCTGCCTCCCCAAACTCCGTCCTTATCATCTTCCTTCCCTACTTAGACTATCTTTTTTTCTTTTCTAGATTGAACTGGTGACTCTCATGACATAGAACCATACAAGATTTAATTTTTTTAATGTTTATTTATTTTTAAGAAAGAGAGAGAGAGACAGAGTATGAGCAGGGGAGGGGCAGAGAGAGAGAGAAAGAGGGAGACACAGAATCTGAAGCAGGCTCAGGGGTCCGAGCTGTCAGCACAGAGCCTGACGTGGGGCTCGAACCCACGAACCGAGAGATCATTACCTGAGCGGAAGTCGGATGCCCAATCTCCTGAGCCTGGTGCCCTCCCCACGCCCCCATACGAGATTTTAGTTAAAAAAGTTTGATTCCAGTGAGCTGCAGGCTGACCAAATAGTTCCAGGTAGGGATGGAGAAGGGTCTTTTCGGTCAGAGTGGTTCCATTTTTATCCACTTTTATACGTTAGAGACCTTCATGACATTTTTATCTCTAAAGAGAATTTTTGCTGTTAATCACTTTGTTGTAAATAAATAAATAAATAAATAAATAAATCTAATCTAACTCCTTCATTTTGCTGATGGAAACACTGAGGCCCTGAGCAGGGGTGTAACTTGTTCAAGGTTCCACTCCAACTCGGGTGGCCCACTCATCCCTGCAGCTTGGTCTCTGGGCAGCAGTCTGGGGCTCTCGGCGGGCCACCAGGTTGTTTTCCCTCAGCTGTCACTTTCACCGGCATCACCCCAGTGACAAATGTAGACCGCAGCTGTGGGCTCACACCTAGGGTGGTTTGAATGCACCTGACAGAACAAAATCGACTTCCCTTTTTAGAGTTAAAGGGACTCATTTTACCTGGGAACACCAGACTAGATCACACAAGAAGAAACAGGTGCCATTTTCACCTAGTCCCAAAATGTTTCTCCACAACTAGGTCATGAAGAAAAAAAGTGTAAGCACAAACATACACATATGTTTATATACTTACTGCCTTCCAGTGAGCTCAAAGTATACACATATATGCACACACACACATACACACAGACACGTACTTTGTAAGTTAGATCAGTATCGGCAGCCTCTTTTTGCAGTGAGAAAATCAAGGCACAGAGTAAACTAATCTTGACTCAAATCATAACCTGAAGTGGCAATGTTGGCATAGAACTTCTATACATTTGTTGGATCACAGCGTGTAACTGGAGCAAAGTCTGGGAGGCCGAGGATCCAAGCTCTAGACCCACGTTGGACTGTAGCAATGGCCAAGTGCTTCACCCTGTGAGCGTTGGTTTCCCCATATGGTAAATAGATAGGGGAAGGGTGTTGGCCATTTTCATTCTGTGGCTTTTTTCTCTGTGCTAGAAGTTACGTGTGGAGGGATTGAAAGGAGCAGGGCTGAGCCTGGGGCAGCCCACCTGGATGGGATGTGGCTGCCCCTCATTTCCCTAACCTTGGGTGTTCTAGCCTTTGCAGAGTGTGCAGTGTGAATCCTGTGGAATAGTTATCCAGGGCCTTGGACCAGACCACATACGAAGGGCTGAAGCTATCCTATAAAGGGAATCCAGTTCCCGACTCCTGTCATGTAATCTTGGGCCTGAAAATGAGAACGGCTTGTGTTTATGTGTGTTCAGTAGGTGGAGTGTTCAGTGTGGTGTGTGTAGCGAGTAGTGTATAGTGGGTCCAAACTCTAAGGCAAGAGGATGCCTGTGTGTTTCTGTTGGTATGAAATTTGCCACCCAGGACTTAAGGAGGCAGGCTAGAAGTGAGATGGGGGGGCTGTTTCTGCTAGATACCCCAGAAGTACCCTGGGCATTAGTAATAGTTTTAAGCTATTCTTAGCTTTCTTCCCTTTCATTATCCTCAGAATATTAGTTACCTCATTAAGTTATCCCTGATATTGTTCCCAAGAAGATATAGTCAACAAGCTTCTGAGAAGATGCTAAATATGAGTCAGTAGGGAAATACAAATCAAAACCATAATGTAATACCACCTCCCACCCACTAAAATGGTTAAAATCTTTATAAAAGGAAAATAACAAGTGTTGGCGAGGACGTGGAGAGACAGAACCCTTGTAGATTGCTGGTGGGAATGTATAATGGTGCAGCCACTTATTTGCCTAACAGTTTGGCAATCCCTCAGAAAGTTAAACATTGAATTACCATATGACCCAGGAATTCTTCTCTTAGGTATATACCCCAAAACTTTGAAAACAGGGACTCAAACAGACACTTGTGCACTAAGGAACACAGCTACATTATTCACAGTAGTTAAAAGGTGCAACCAACCAAATACCCATCAATGGATGAATAGATAAACAAATTGTGGCATAGGGCGCCTGGGTGGCTCAGTCAGTTAAGCGTCCCACTTCGGCTCAGGTCATGATCTCACGGTTCGTGAGTTTGGGCCCCGCATCGGGTTCTGAGCTGTCAGTACAGAGCCCGGAGCCTGTTTCAGATTCTGCATCTCCCTCTCTCTCTCCCCCTCCCCTACTTATGCTCTGTCTCTCTCTCTCTCTCAAAAATAAATAAACACTAAAAAAATAAAAAAAATAAAAAAAAACAAATTGTGGCATATCCCTCTAATAGAATATTATGCAGTCATATAAAGGAAAGAAGTACTGTAGCTTCCGAATGTACATTAGATTAGGACAGATAGGGATTAGAAATGGGTAAAATGGAGAGAATAAGGTCTGTCCCTAACATTTGTGAAGCAAAAATGTTAGGCAAGTGTACAAAATGAGGCCCCTGGCTTATAGTTTGCCTTCTTTTCCCTCCCCTGTTTGCCAAAGCCTTAGAAATGTCTGACACTCATGCATTTGGGCTCCAGCCTCATGACAAAGCACCATACATAACCCAATCCCATCCCCACCCCTTGCTACACCCTGCACACAGCTGTCCCTTGGCCTAGAGACACATATACTAGCATCAGGCTCTGTCCTCCATAGTTCTGTGCTGGGGAAACAAGATCCTAGGTGTGGGTTCAGAGCCATGTGGGCAATGAATTCTGAAGTCCTAGAAGCTGAACATGACTCTGTGTGGGCATGATCTCTAGGCCCCTGGTGGATTCCTCACCCAGTGGGGAGGAAAACACCTGGAGACAAGCCAGCCTAGGGTTTTGAAAGTGCAAGGTGCTGCTAGACCAACCTGGTCAGGGGCATGGGCTGTTCTGGTCTAAGCAAAACTAGAAGGAACCATGATTTAGGGAGCCAGACCATAGCAAGGCATTTTTTGGTGGTCATTTGATCCTTATTGCAATCTGAGAAAGTATTCTTTGCCCCATTTTATAAGAGAGACTAATGAAAGTGAAGTGACGTGTCTAGAGTAAGTGACAGTGATTCTAAAGTCTATGTTCTTTCAAGAACTGTGTTCTTCCATGGGACCGCTGGAGAAGGCACCAGAATATTCTTTTTTTTTTTTTTAACATTTATTTATTTTTGAAAAAGAGAGACAGATCATGAGCAGAGGAGGGGCAGAGAGAGAGGGAGACACAGAATTGGAAGCAGGCTCCAGGCTCTGAGCTGTCAGCACAGAGTCCAAGGTGGGGCTCGAACCCACAAACTGTGAAATCATGACCTGAGCCGAAGTCAGACGCTCAACCGACTGAGCCACCCAGGCGCCCTAGCACCAGAATATTCTAAGGATGCTTTCTACATAGAGGTGGGGTTTTTTGTTTGTTTGTTTTGTTTTGTTTATTTGCCATTAGAAGCCAGTCAGGCTGTACAACATGCTAGGTAGGCTTTTGCCCTTGTGTTTGCTTGGTGAGGAGGGAGGGTCCTGCAGGCTCTGCCCCTGCTGTGCTTGGGGCTGCCCAGTGCATGCCGCATGGTACTCTCAGCAGTTCAGGTTGAGTCTGACACTGAGCTGGGGCCCAGCCACACCTGCCTGGGACCACACAGTCTTCTGTCTCAACACTTCCACTCAGTGCTGCCGTGCAAAAGGCACCCTTGAGTTCTCTGGTAAACAAGGCAGGGTGGTTGCCTTGGTGTCTTTCCATCCCTCTCAGTCTCTTAGGAGATTATCCACCTCCTAGTCCAGAAGCAGAGAAGCCTCTGAGCAGCACAGTGAGATAAATTAAACCAGAACGTTCCTTTGCCACTTAAGAGAAAGGTTCTTTTTCTCTTAGGGTGCTTTGGTTTCCTTGTTTGGGAAAGAGACATGTAGGTACTAGCTTCACATGATGGAGGGCTTTTAAATGTGCTCTTATTGTTGCTTTTTAAATAATCAGAGTTGTTTGGGTTTAGAAATGTAGAAGGGGCTATGTGGGAGGTAGTGGGTTCTCCCAAACTGTGGATTTAAAAAAATTTTTTTAATGTTTTTATTTATTTTTGAGAGAGAGAGAGAGAGAAAGGAGTGGGGGCAGAGAGAGAGAGAGACACGGAATCTGAAGCAGGCACCAGGCTCTGAGCTGTCAGCCCAGAGCCTGACACAGGGCTCGAACTCATGAACCTCAAAGTCATGACCTGAGCTGAAGTCGGACGCTTAACCGATGGAGCCACCCAGGAGCCCTAAACTGTGGATTTTTAAACAGATGGTGGAAAACTTGGCTGTGGTATGTGGAAAGCTTAAGAACTAGATGGTCTCTTAAGTCCCTTTTAGCCTCATGACTAAACTGTGAATATTCTTTACTATAAAAGAAAAGAAATTGTGTTAAGTACCATAATGAGGCACAGATTGGGCCTTTTAAAGATATTGCATAGAGAAGTGGTTGTTTCTGGTTGGGAAGACTGCAGGAGTCTTCTTAGAAAGAATGCTTTTGACTTTGGCCTAGAGAAATGGCTAGAACTTGATGGGAGAACAGCAGGAGGAAAGGTGTGGAGTGGTGAGCATTGGACGTGCGAGGCCCATCTGTGGCATGAGATGTGAATAGTTGCTTCCCTGTGAAATGTGTAGGAAGTGGGAGACACTGCTGGTTTAATAACCTCAGGTTAGATGAGAGGGTAGAAGATCTTAGAGCCTAAGGCATTTTGACTATATCCTGAAAAACATGGGAAGTTATGAGTTGGTTTGCTTGCTTACTTTTTAAGCAAAAGCGAAACACAACAGTCATTAGTGCTGCTCATTCAATGTTTCAGCACCCACATCTTCGGCGCACACGACAGGAGTGCACTTCCTGACCACCTGTGGATGGGGCCATGAGACCACAGCTCAATGAGCTGTGAGCAGAAGTGAGTTTTGTTACCTCCAAGCATACATTTAATTATCAAAGTGAGATCCTCTAGAACTCTCTCTTCTCTCTTCTATAGCCTCAGCAATACTTCGGATAGTGGCTGGTCCATCAGCCTTGGTCTCAGAGTGGGGACAATCATGAAATGGCACTGAATGCCCGCTGACAAGTCATGGACATGTAGAGTGAGAAAGAAGCCTTTGCGGTTTGAAGTCACTGTACCGTTGGAGCCTTTGTGTTACTGCAGCATAGCCTAACCTATCCTGACTAATACAAGTAACAAGGTCAGGGTTCTACGTCAGGAATATTAAATTTGGTGTGACGTGCAAGAGAGAGGTTTTTTGGAGAGACTGGAGGCAGCAAGAAGAGTTAAGAGAGAGTGCAATAGGCCAAACAAGAGAGAACAAATGTATGAGGGAAGGCAGAGGCTGGGAAGATAGATTGGCAGAGTCCAATACAGATGCAACTTGGAAAATGGAGGCGTCACAGGGCCTGACAAGTGATTCAAGTTTTTACTACTTCCAGTGTCCCACTCTAGTGTAACAAGCAGGATTACCTAAACTTGTCCCCGGCAACGCATTCTGGATTACCCAGACAATGAATTCTTTGGGACCAGTGGCTTCCCATTCTTCCAGCAGGAGGAGCTGCACCTAAATTCACCTTCCAGGGGGACCTGGCAAGAGGTTTCCTCTCCTGGGTGGAAGGGTCTGTTTCTGACAGCCAGACAGCCTGGCACCTATGCAATCCACAGTTCCCCACCTGCTTAAGTGTGCTCTCAGGCGTGAACTTTAAAGGGGAACATGCAGCTATGGGCCGATCCAGCAGGGTGTCCTGGCCCCAGGATGCCTCTCCATGGGTCACATGCCTCCTACTGCTGAACTTCACTTTGGCCGCCTTCCTAATAAACTCTGTTCTGTAACCCATACTGTGTCCGGAACCCTGCTGCACGCTGCAGGACAGACAGGACTACAAAGGGAGCGCTGGTGCACGGCCACCACAGAGGCAGATTTACTGTGCCACTACTCAGACTAGGGAGATGGGAGGACAGGCATGTGGAGGGTGTGACACGGTACCCAGGCCCCTGAGTCAAAAAGGAAGGCTGAGCACATCCCAGGTCAGAGTGGAGACAGTGGCTAAACTGGCTAAAGTGATGATACAATGGTCCTCCAAGATATATGCTCTACTCCACCTTGATAAAAATCGTTTGAATTCAACAGTTCACTGTTTTTAGAAAAAAGGGTAAACACGGTTCACTGCATATTTTCGTTTTGCAGCTCCACCAAGAACTCCTTGAGGAATTCTCTGAGGATCCCAAAGCACGAGAAGTTTGCCTGTGAGTCAGTTCTTGGGGGGCTCAGGGCATGCCTGTTGGATAATGCTTTTTTTTTTATTTTTAAAAAAATGTTTACTTATTTTTGAGACAGAGAGAGAGAGAGAGAGAGGGAGAGAGAGTACAAGTGGGGGAGGAGCAGAGAGGGATGGAGACACAGAACCTGAAGCAAGGCTCCAGGCTCTGAGCTGTCAGCACAGAGCCCAACGCGGGGCTCGAACCCCCAACCTGTGAGACATGACCTGAGCCGAAGTCAGATGCTTAACTGACTGAGCCACTCAGGCGCCACTGGATAATGCTTTAAGTGGTAAACAGGGCCCCAGCTCATCTCTCTAAAGTCTCTGGGTCCTATAATAGAATTGAAGCATAGTATGTTTATGTTAAAAATAGTAAAAGACATTCTAGTAATTTAAAATATAGGGTGGGAGTTTTGTTTGAGATTTTAGGCGGCACCTTGGTACTTGAGGAAAACAGAAGATGAGGGTATTGACAGACTTTTACAGAATTTCTCAAAGTAACTTCTGGGCATTTTCAAGGACTTTGAGGGGCTGAGGAAAGCAACTCTCTGTAATGCTGATTTCACTACAAAATGCAAGTCCTCCTTTGCCTTTAACTTGGGGTATCATTAGCCCTACTGTTAAGGCTGTCAGTCTGAGAGTGGTTTAGGATTTATGCCAGAGTTGATGAAGGAGAAGGAAGAAAAAAGAGATTTTCCTGTGGCAAATGGGAGGGAGCTGGGAAAGAGACAGAAGATGGTTAGATAGGCTGTGTCTGCACATTGAGAAGAGCTGTGACATGGGGGAGGGTGTGTGTGTGTGCCGTCTGAGTGAGAAGTGGGGAAAGGGGAGAGGGAAAGGGTATGGTAAGTACAAGATTCCCCAAGGGCAAAAAAACCTTGTGGGAAAGACAGCCCATGCCAGCCATTTTGGTTTCTGCAAGAGGGTGAGATGAACCAGGAGCCTCATGGATGGGAATGTGCCACAGGTGACATGCTTGTGGTATTTGACAGACTGGAGTGTGTTTCCTGCTGATCACAGCAGGGGGGTGGGTAAAGAGGCCAAAAATCAAAACATCTAAGTTCTTTTCTTTTTTAATATTTATTTATTTTTGAGAGAGAGAGACAGAGTGCAAGCAGGGGAGGGGCAGAGAGAGAGAGAGAGAGAGAGAGAGAGAGAGAGGGAGACACTGAATGTGAGGCAGGCTCCAGGCTCTGAGTTGTCACTTGTCACCATAGAGCCTGATGCGGGGCTCAAACTCAGAAGTCATGAGATCATGACCTGAGCCGAAGTCGGCTGCTTAACCGACTGAGCCACCCAGGTGCCCCAAAACATCTAAGTTCTTCCCCTGACTTTTACTTTTGTTCACTAACTGTATAATGAGAGCTTGTTCTATGTACCAGGCCCAGCGACAGGTGCTAGGGGATCAAGAGTGAGGTCCACATCTTACGGAGCTGGGGTCCAATGAGGAGACAGCTGGCCCCACCTGCTGGGTTCCATGGTTGTGTCACTTCACCTTCTTGGAGATTGTGGTTTATGACCATGGGCAAGTGGACTTTCTAATACTGAACCCAGGATTATTTTGACTTATCTGTCCTCCCCCCAGCAGTGCTGGACCAGTAGAGACCTCCCATGTGTGCAGGGTCTTGATTCTACATTTATATCAGGACAAGAGCAATAAAGAACACGTGTTCTCTGAGTGCAGGCTGTAAAAGGGAGGAAAGTGGGAAGGTGCACAGGCCACAGCTCCACATCTAAATGGCTCAGCACAGAATATTCTGGTTCTCTCTACCCAGAGAAGGGTTTGGAGGGGCTAGGTGTATCTCACCTTTGTAGCTCCCCACACTGAAGGAACCATGAAAATGGAGAGTAGAGAAAAGGTTCCCCCACCCACCCCCTGCCAAGAGACATATGGTAGGGAAATTTATTCTAGCCCACAACTGTCTTACTAGTTCACACTGGAATAATAGTCCTCTAAACTTGATAGGAAATGAGAGAGAAGTGGGACCAAAACACATATCAATCTCAACACAGTCTAGTGGTAAAGAAAGAATTAAATGCTGATCAAAAGATTGCTCCAGTGTCTACCCAGTCTTGGATCATATAAAAAGATATGAATGATATTCACTAATTTCATTTAAAATGTGATAGCTTACCTGTTTGCATGTCCAGTTCTAATTTTTTTTGCATACCTTAGAACTGAGCAACAAAGTTCCTCTAAACTGAAATAGATTAGAGATGTGACATGATCAATAAAAGAAACTTGACCACAAAGTGTCCTCAACCTGTTGGAGCATAAACCTGAACCGATATTGTATGTCAGTTGCAATTTGCTTTTATTTATCCGTCAGCGTGCTCTCCAACTAAATATAAGTGTGTGTGAAGAACAGTTGCAGATATAGACAGGCATCGATGTCTCCAGAATTGTTAAGACTCACTGGCCTGTGAAATATCAGTGTTCAAAAGTTCTGATTTCTCCCGTGAGGTACTTTTCATATCTTATTTTGATAACTGAATGCAAATAAGCCCCAGTAAGCCCTTCCTCACCTGTGTTTTTTGCATGGTGGTGCGACTGCATCTGTTTATTACAGACTATTAACAAATATACCACCCGGTTTAGATTTATACAAATCAACTACAATTGGGGAGTTACCAAAAAATATCTGAAGGTAAAAACAAGTCCATCCTTAATTGCAGCTCTGTTGATTTTTGGCTTTCTAAAATTATTATGATTTGCAGCAATGTGTGGGTATGATCAACACCAAGAACTCCAAACCAAGAATGGGGAGTTTGAGGCCGAGTTCTCGACCCCTTATTAACTCTTGGATCTGGAGCAGTCACTTCCCTGTCTAATCTTGGAAAAAATTGATATAAGCAACCTTTCTGTGCCTATCTTGCAGGCTCCCTGAGGGGCTTAGACAATAGGATAGATGTGATAGCTCTTGGTGAGATTATCCAAATGGGAAAGGAGGAGGGTGACTCTGCTTAGAATTGCCCCGGAAAACTAGGGGTACATCAGCCTGTGTCTTAGGCGATGCACAGACACCAAAAGCTCCTAAGAAAAATTCCTTTGCTGTTGGTGGTTTCAATCATTTTTATTATTTAACAGCTAGGAATCCCATCTTCCCTATTAGGTGCCTCATCTATCTTGCATATATTTAATTCGACAAGCACTGACTAAGCACGTCCTGTGTACCAAGCACTGTTGCAGGGGATACAGAGTTGGGTAAGAAATGTTCTTATAGCACACAAGTCATTCTAAAGGCAGAAATGCGAACAGACTCTAGCAGGGGCTAGGACTTTTTGTTGAAGGAGAATCTAATTCCCGTGGGGGAGTGGGTTGGAGGGGTGCTCATAGAGAAGTTGCGATTTCCACATGAGGTCCTTACAGGGCCCAATCCAGGTGTCTGCTAGATAGATACTTCCTGGATGAGTGGATGAAAGAATCACTTTTAACAGCATGGTTTGTCGAATCCGGCCCTGACAGGGAACTTGGTGTGGTCTTTTTCCCTCTTTTTCACGTCTGAATATCCGTGGTTTAGCAGAGGATCAGCACATGGTGGGCATTCCGCAGACATCACAGAGAAAATTAAAGTCATATTGTGTTTGGAGGATAGTTGGGTGGGTTGGATACGGAACTACGGGAACTCACCTTGCTCTAAGACCTTGGCCAGGTCACTTTCCCTCTTTACTCATCAGGACAAGGGAGAGGCACGTCTGATCTGCCTGACAGACTTATGAGCAGTTTGCCGCCTGGAAGGTCTCTCAAATTGATTGCCAAGTAGCGTGAATAAAGCAACTTCCTGGAGGCATGCTGGGGAGGATAATGACTATTATATGAGATTTAGGATGGTGAGAGCGTCATGGGGAGCAGCCATCACTGTCCTGTACAGGAGGGCTAACCTGAACACTAATACTAAAATAAAAGAAAAAGGTGATTAACAAAGGTAATTGTCTATTGTGTCGAGGAAAACTTCCCGGGGCACTTTTCTTTACGAAGGTTAATTATCTTCATAGATAGCTAGACTATTAGGGTTATTAGGAGAAAAACTGCTGATGTTTAATCTGTAATTATTGATGGCATGCTAATGAGTTGAGAAAAAGACGCGCAGATTGGCCCAAAAGCTTAGAATGGAAAGCTTATTGTGGAATAACAGGGAAAGGGTTGGCCAATCCTTGGGTTATCACCACGCAATTATCAAGTAGTCAGTGCTTCTTGTTTTAACAGAGGCAACAACTGAAAGGTGGGCAGGGGCTTGGGGCACAATGATTGTACTTTTGGAGGAGTCTCTGAAAGGTGCAGACAGCATAGTCAAGAGTAGCCCATGCCTACATCCTCTCCCACCTGCAAGACTAATTTTGTCTTTGTTTTGGCTGCTAGTGGAGTCTTTCAGCTGCAAGTCTCCCTTGCATAAAGCATGATGTTTTATAAGTATGTAAAAACACTTCTATATATTTGGATTCATTCTGTCCAGTCTGCAAGAGTCAGAGGAATGCTGCTTACCTCAAGCCATGGGAGGTGAATATAATGGAGATATTAAGAGTAAAGCCTCTCTGTGGCTCCAAGGTTGGCCTTGGACTCTTAGAAAAATTGGCTGCCATTCTGGAAACAGCCATCATGACTTCCATCTATCCCATTGTCCATGGAGGCCCACCACTGCTCTAAACATCGTGGGCAGTATTTTGCCTCAACTTATCCTTGTGGCTAGTACTTCTTCCTGTAGCACTTGCTGACCTCCATGTGCTACCTTTCTCCTGTCCCATGGCTTCTCCTGTCTGGTGGCTTCAGCTCACACCTGGGTCTCTGAGAGACTCCATTTCTGCACCACTAATCATCCCCACTTGGGTTCACACTCCCCTCATGAGAGAAATTATACAACCCAGAGGATCTCTGTTTGCAGGACTGGCTTCGTGCATGGTCAAACTGTGCAGTCCCATGCTGTCCTGTGCTCAGAAGAGGCCCATGCTTGCTTGAATTTTCTCTTCTGGAAGGCTCTCAGCATTGTTCTATCTCCATAAAAGCACACATGATATTGTAATATTTTTGTCTGCTTGCTTGTCTGCCCTGTCTGATAATACACTCTTCAATCCTTGAGAGCAAGAAACAAATCGTTTTCATTTCTGTGTCCCTGGCATCTAGCACAATATTGAGCATAGAGCAGGTGCTCATTAATATCTGTGAAATTAAAAGAAGGGCCCACGGTTTGTTGGGACGATAACCAAAGTCTTGTACACCTTCATCTTGGGCTTGGACAATGGCACCAAAAAGTCCAAGTGGATTTTTAAATGACAATTCTTATGGAGATTTTCTTCCTTTTTTGTCTTTTTTGGAGTGGATTCCTAAACCAGCAAAATTGTACTTCCTGTTCAACCCTTCCTTGAAAGTCAAATCATGTTCAGGTGAGCTCTGAATTTCCAGCTGGACAGGGTGATGACATGTTAAAAGGACTACAAATAGTTCAGCATGGACCCTGCTGGGACATAGGTTGTAAGCATCAGAGGTGGGAAAAGAAGAAAGTACAAAGAAAATTCTAGTTTTGGAAGGACAGAAAGAGAAAGGGAGTTGTCCAAAAAAAGAGGGGTCATTCTTTTCTTTCTCCAGGTTTTTTGGTTCCTGTCACAGTTCTGTTATTTAATAATTATGTGACTGAGAGCAGGCCATTTAACCTTGATGAAATTGATCAATACAATAAGATAATGACCTTCGTATTGCCAACTGGATGCTATCTTAATAAAATCAAATTTGAAAGTGCTTATAAAAATGCTTTGTAAGGGATGCCTGGGTGGCTCAGTCTGTTAAGTGGCTGACTTTGGCTCAGGTCATGATTTCACAGTTCACGAGTTCGAGCCCCGTGTTGGGCTCTGTGCTGACACCTCAGAGCCTGGAGCCTGCTTCAGATTCTGTGTCTCCCTCTCTCTCTGCTCCTCCGCTGATCATGCTCTCTCTCTCTCTCTCTCTCTCTCTCTCATAAATGAATTAAAAAAGACATTTAAAAAAACGCTTTGTAAAATTTGTAAAGCATGAAACTCATATAATGGTCTGTTATTACCAAATATGCTTATCACACGTCTGGCTTTCTGTGAAGTTTCTTCACTGAATTTTGGCCAGGCTTGAACATCCCAACTGTATGTTGTCTCCTGGGTAAAAATAGAGATTTTTAACAGTCATGAAAACCCAGAAGTGCCTTTATTCACATGAAAATATGGGTTGTAGGCAGGCCTTGTTGTTGTCTCTGGGGAAAAGAAATTTTATTAACTTTGGTCCTTGCACCTTGTGGAAGCTGTCTGCAACTCTTTTCCCACCAACAGCACTTCAAATAAGGTCAAAAAATATTTACTTATGACCTTGTACTATGTACCAAGCACAAGGGATAATGTAAGATCCTTGTCTGAAATCTGAAGAGAAAAAGCCAGATCCCAACATAAATAATTATAACCCAAGGTAGAACATAAAAGAAGTAACAACAATGGTTTTTGACAACTTTGAAGAGGAGAAATGACATCCCATTGGAAGGCTGAGGAATGATTCATGGAGTCTTGCGATTCTTCGACCCAGTCCCTTTGATAAGGGAAAAACCCTTCCAGGTTCCTATAGAGCTTTTGAAGCTGCGTGGGGAATACTTCTTCAGGGTCTTCCCTCTCAGAGCCTGGGAATAACACTGTCAGATTGTCTCAGCCTCCCTCTTTCTGTGAGAGTCAGAATTCCACATACTTGAAATTGGCAGTGTTTGGCCTCCTAGAATCTTGGTTGGGTTTGCCCCTAGGCAAATCCCTTAGACTCTCAGTTTTCTTGTCTGGAAAATGGACCTAATAATACTTACTTCAAAGGAATGTTGCAACATTTAATTGATGTTTGCAAACCCTTCTGAGATCTACAGATGAAAGACCTTGGAGAAGAATACAACACGATTATTATACAGGAGTTAATCCCTTCATCAGCCTTTGGGAATTCTCTGTTGGTTAAATCTGGGGACAATAGACAGCATTTCCAGATGCAAAACATTCTTACAGGAAAAATAAGTGGTTCTTGATTCCTTGGTCACCCTCTGGGACTTTCTGAATTCATATCATTCCTAGAGTACTACCTCCTCTCTTCTTTCTTTCCCACTCTTGAGGCAAAAGCCTTGCTTCGCACCTGCTCAGTGATCAGCACAGTCTTACCCTGGAGCATGATGTGATGTGGGTAAGAAGAGGCTGATCCATTAACTTCAAAGACCCAGTATTTTCTTCTTTTTGTCATGCCCAATCTTAGGTATCAATGACAGCGTCTTAGCCCCTCAGAAAACCTGTCTCTCTTGCCTGGCCTCTGATACTCTGCATCCCTTCATTCTGACATTGAGATGAATGTTCGTGGCTTGTGAGTCCATAGTAGGAAGAGAGGGACCCCATCAATGTTTGCTAATTCCCTTTAATTTAATTGTTGATTTTCTTCTCTCAACCTTTCCTTTCTTTGGATTCCTCAACTATTAAATGAGTATAATAATTCTATTAATTTTCTCAAATATGTGTCATGAGGAGTTAATGAGCTCATGCAATTGAAGACACTATCTAAACTCTAAAGGTGTACAGATAAAAAGAAGTGAGGTAGAGGATTATCTAACACGTAATTCAGGAATCAATGGATACAACCAATACTCATAAAAACAGATTTGGAGAAGTAACATGATTAAGATCAGCTCCACTATTTCCAAGCTTGCTAAAAAAAGAAATCTCCTTTACAAACTGTTTGTTGATCATCTGACCTCTGAATACCTCTTAGTAATGAAGATCAATCACACTACCTCTGGATATAGTCTATTTCACACCTGGAAGCTTTTCACCGTTAAAAAGTACTTTCTCTGGCAGAGATGACATCAGAGACAATCATCAGTGATGTCATCTGTGACAATCTCTCCTACCAGAACTGGTTTTTAATTCTGGTTCCTGGCTACACACAAACACACACACACACACACACACACACACGCACACACACACACAATCCAACCCTCCTTCTCTGGGATTCTCCTTCAGATCTGTGAAATCAAGAATCATTTCTAGTGGGTTCTCAAATCACCAACTAAAACTCCCCAGTTCCTTTAATTTTTCTCATGGCACTGTTTCCAGGCCATTCACCATTCAGTGTTTTGACCAACTAATGGAGGAAGTAAAGGCTTTAGGACAGGGAGTAAGCAGGGTGGAAAGAGTTGGATCCCTGTGTACTCAAGGTTACAAGGAATAGCATGAGAAGAACATTTTTATCACATAGACTAGAGCCAGTTAGCTCAGCACCCAACATGGTCAGTGTCTTACACACAGCTGGAGATGAATGAATAAATACTTTAATAAAGGCAGTGAAAGCTTTGTTGTTCACAATATGTATTTCATTCCTCCAGAACACCATCATTTTGGAGTGTCTATTAATAATTTCTCAACTGCTAAATCACTACAGAGGGACAGGACAGCTTTTAGTTCCTTCTTCAACCCTGAGATATATTGAGTAACTCCAGAGTTCTGCCTTGAGGTCTCATACTTAAGGTGCACATGACAAAATGGGGCATGAGGACAGATTGGAGAGTGGTCAGAAAGAGTGCCATCCCAGGATCTTACCTATTGCTGTTTGTAGCTCTTTCTGATAATTAGTCTTATAGTGACAAAACTTTTGGCCTGGAATAGGAATGAGGTGCCAAAGCATTAAAAAGAAGTTGGGGCCTGAGTCACAAATCCAGATGAAAGAGACATCAGGTATCAGCCAATCCAGTCCAGGATTTGATGATTGATTTCCTTTATAACAGGAAATTTCAATGTGGTTAATGTTTACTGGGCAACTATCATGTGCCAGGTGCTGTGCTAGATGCTTTTACACATAGTCTCTTACTTATTCCTCCCTTCTATGTGATGAGAAAGGTGTTACATCTCCTAGAACTTAGATAGATTTGACGTCAACAGAACTGACCTGTGGTTAGCATTCTCCTCTCTTAAAGGAAGCATATTTCATTCTTTTAATTATGAAAAGTCTATGAATCCCTCAGTAATGGTTCCCAGACCCTGGATTATATTAAGCCTATGGACTTAGTACAAGAGAATCTCTGAAACAAAATATGTGCTCAAAATTTCCTAGAGACTGCAAAAGACAGGAGTATTTTACTCATATGTACATATATTTCTCAAGCGTGTGTGGTGCTGTTGTGATTATTCAAATATATTTTTTCAGACCATGCTACTAAAACCATCACATATTTTATCAATAATTATAATTTTGAAATTAATATACATATTTTTGAGTAGTTTTACATTTATAGAAAAGGTGAGTGGAAAGTACGGAGAGTTCCCATATACCCTTTTCTACCCCCCACCAAGTTTCCCCTTTTTTATTTCTTGAACTGATGTGGTATATTTGTTATAGTTGATGAGCCAATATTGATACATTATTATTAAATAAAGGGCATAGTTCACATAAGGGATTACTCTGTGTTGTATATTCCATGGGTTTTGACAAATGTGTATATATATATATATATATATATACACATACATATAGCCACCATTACAGTACCATATACAATAGTTTCACTACCCTAAAAATCCCTTGGGCTCCACCAATTCATCCCTCCTTTCCTCTCCATGAACCACTAATATTTTTGCTGTCTCTATAGTTTCGCCTTTTCCAGAATGTTGTAGAGTTGGAGTCATGTAGTACTTAGCCTTTTCAAATTGACTTCTTTCATATAGTAATACGCATTTAAGATTCCTCTGCATCTTTTCATGGATTGACAGTTCATTTCTTTTTATCACTGAAAAATATTTCATTGTATGGATGAACCATATCGTTTCCTTCTTCTATTGAAGGTCATCTCAGTTGCATCCAAGTTTTAGCAATTATGAAAAGTTTTCTATACAGATTCATGTGCAGATTTTTGTCAGAACATAGGTTTTCAACTCACCTAAGAAAATACCAAGGAATGTAATTGCTGGATCGCGTGGCAAAAGCACTTTTATTTTTGTAAAAAATTGGCAAACTGTCTTCCAAAGTGGCTGTAACATTGTGCATTCCCATTGACAATAAATCAGAGTGTGTGTTGCTCCACATCCTTTTCAGCATTTGGTGTTGTCAGTGTTCTGGATTTTGGTCCTAATGGTATATAGCGGTATCTCGTTGTTATAGTATTGATTTGAAATTCTGTATTACATATGTTGCTAAGCATCCTTTCATATGCTTTTTACGTATTTATTTATTTATTTTGCCATATATATCTCTTCTTTGGTGCAGTGTCTGTTCAGATGTTTTGCTCATTTTTAAATTCGGTTGTTTGTTTCCTAACAGTTGAGCTTATAGAGTTCTTTGTATACTTTGGGTAACAGTTCTTTATCAGATATGTGTTTTGCAAATATTTTCTCCCAGTCTCTGGTTTATATATTAATTTTCTTAACAGTGTCTTTCACTAAGAGTTTTTCTGCTTTTTTAAGCACTTTTTTATGTCTTTATTTTATTTTTTGAGAGAAAGAGAGACAGAGAGTGAGCGGAGGAGGGGCAGAGAGAGGGGGAGGCACAGAATCTGAAGCAGGCTCCAGGCTCTGAGATGTCAGCACAGATCCTGATGCAGGGCTCAAACCCATGGACTGTGAGATCATGACCTGAGCCAAAGTCGGACACTTAATCGACTGAGCCACCCAGGCACCCCACACTAAAAGTTCTAAAATTTAATGATGTCCAATTTATTAATTTTTTCCTCTCATGTTATTGTTCTTTTGGTGTTTCTAAATAATCATTGCCAAACTCATGGTCACCAAGATTTCTTCCTATGTTATCTTCTGGGAGTTGTGTAGTTTGGGATTATATTTAGGTCTATGAGTCATTTTGAATTAATTTCTGTAAAAAGTATAAAGTTGTATCTAGATTCACTTTTTTTTGGCATGCAAATGTCCTGTTGTTCCAACACAGTTTGTCAAAAAGACTATCCTTTCTCCATTGAATTGTTTTTGCTCGTTTGTCAAAGATCAGCTGACTCTATTTGTGTAAGCCTATGTCTAGGCTCTCTGTTCTGTTCCATTAGTCTATTTGTCTTTTTTTTTTCCAGTGCCACACTGTCTTCATTACTGTAGCTTTTAAGTGTTGCAGTTGGGTAGTGTCACTCCTTCAACTTGGTTCTTCTTTAATATTCTATTGGCTCTTCTGGGTCTTTTGCCTTTCCAGAGAAACTTTAGAATTACTTTGTTGGTATCCACAAAATAACTTTCTGGAATCACTAATCCCTTGATTGAGATTGCATTGACTTTATACATCAAGTTGAGAAGACCTGATATCATGAAAACATTGAGTTTTCAATCCATGTGCTTGAAATATTTCTCCATTTATTTAGATCTTTAAAAAATTTCTTTCATCACAGTTCTGTGGTTGTCCTTATATAGACCTTGTACATATTTTGTTAAATTATGACATAAATATTTCAGTTTTATTGGCACCAATGTAAATGGTATTGTGTCATTAAATTTTAAAAGTGTTAACTAATATCAAGTGGGAGTGATATTTTTCAGGTTAAAACGTGGTCTGCAAAATCCAAAAGATGAAAAACTAGTGGCTTACGTGACTTTGGATATGAAGTAACTAACAGTAGAACTCTGAGGTCCTGCTGCCAGAAGGGTGTCTAATGGTGTTACTGTGGCAATGTCATGGTACACTGGAAGGAAAAATCTCATTTGCAGCTGAGACTCTAAGAGTGAAATAACTTTTTCCATCCAAAAGAGTTTAAAACTCGTCTCCCTTGCCTCAGATATCATAGAAATAAATGAGCAATAATCAGCCTTTGCAAAGAAGATACATGTTAGAGGAATGGAGAGATGGTGGCATCACCCAACCATTTCTCCCACTAGCAGGGTAAATAATAAATCACATTGTTTGTAGATAAAGAAAAAAATCTTACCATAGGTTATAAGTCTAGAGTGGTCTGACTTCTATCAACCTCTTAAACTATATGTTTCCTCCTCTGGTTGGCCAGTCTGGCTTTATATCTCCTTTTCCCCCTACCCCCTGCAATTCTTCCACAGGGCCTTTGGCATTGCTGTTTCTTCCCCTCTATAGCCAGGTCATGTATCACTTCCTTGACCCTTCCAGGCCAGGCCTCTGAAAGCAGTGTATACTTCTGAGCATTTACTGCACTGTGAGTTTACATGTATTTATGTGATTAGCTGATTACATGATTGTAAGTTCTATGAGGGAAGGTACTGTGTCTGTTTTGTTCACCATTATGGTCCCACTACCATAATTGTTGAGAGAACGGATGATTGGATATCCCATAAAATCATGAACGGCACATATATTTCTCATTTTAGAGTATGGGGACCACTCAATGAATCATTTTATTGTCCTAAAGGGCTCCTCTAAGTATTATGGCCGAAGGATATCACTGGTATGGGTGGTTCCCCACACAAACACTCTAATCAATATTCTGGTTCCTAGACCAGTGGAAACAGTCAATAGCCTCCTTTATAGAGTGTTGGCTTGGTGCAGCTTATAATGGTTTGGTAAACATTAATTTTTTAAAGGTTTCTTTAGCAAGCATTTGTTAAATATCCACTGTCTGCCACACACTGTGTTAAGTGAGAACCATGTATGAAACCTCTCATATGGTTTCCCTCTTGGATGACTAGTGTTACAGTGTGGGAAGGATGCTCATCAGTTCCACGTTAAGCTGAGCTGTCAAGGTGAAGTCAGAGTAGGGGCTGTAACTGTTGGCTTTGGGGCCCAGGCTGCATATTCTTTTGGACGTACCATCTCTGAAACTTTTGGAACTGAATGCCTTAGGTGGGTCCTGCATGTTTTGTTTCTTCAGTCTCCTACCACTGCCTACTGTCTCATACCTGGCTCAGAATTTCTTCCATTTATGTCGCCTTCCTGCTCCCTAAGTACATCCAGTCTGCGACTCTTGGTTGGCTTCAATCTTCCTCCTGGGGTCACTGGCTGGCCAGAGAGAAGAACTGGTTTTCTCATACCTATTTTGTACAAGGAACTGTGGGAGCCCCCAGCAGGATCACATAGGCCCCAGTGAAGAACTCAGTCCAGTCAAAGAAATGACCAGCATACAAACAAAGGAACAGCACACTCTGTCCCAGAGTGTTTACAAAAACAGCTGTGAGAAGGGCAGTGACTGGAACACATGCTCTGGCTCGTGTACTTGTGGGTCCTGTTTATGTTGGAGGGGTGGGAGAAGGTGAGGTAAAAGTTGCCATGCAGGCCTTACCTTGTCCTCAGTAGGTGAAATTAACTCTGGCTCTGTTGCTGTGGAACCCTAAGCAAGTCACCTCAACTATACCTCCTTGAGCCTCAGTTTCCACAGCTATCAACTGGGGGTGACATCAGGGCACAGTAGGCTTGTGGTGAGGTTTGAAGAAAGGGTGCCTGTGCAAATGCTTGGCATAATGCTTCATATAGTACAGACAGCCAACTCTTGTTGAATTTGAACCCTGCTTTACAGAAACCATTATAGGGACCATTGCAGATTGTGTGTTGGCAATCCTTGGGCCAACCTTTCATAGGAAGCCTTGGTAGGGGATCCGGTAACCCTCTCCTTGCCCAGCCATTGAATGCATAGGACATCCTGTGCCAGCAGTAGGCCTGGCCACGTATCTTCTCCTTCTTGGCTGTTCCCACTGGCAAGCCATGAATAAATAGCGAGGAACGCCCTCCATAGTGCTTAGAACTTTTACCAAGGAGCCCAGAGGGAAGAATATCCTGTGCTTTTGCACAGCTTGACCCTCTTCTGAAGCCAAATGTGGTGGAGATACAGAGAACCTAATTGTTTTATGTTCTTAGGTCCCCTCCATTGGTGGCCACTTAAGCCCTCCTTTTACATAATGATGGAATGTTTCAAAGAGTAAGTATTTGACAATCTCAGTTTCTTGTGGTCACAGGAGCACCAAGACTTACAGGTTTATAGATTCAGAGAGTTTCATAGCAGGAAGGTGTCCCAAGCTTATCTGTCTGCTTCTCTCATTTTACAGTTGTGGAAATTGAAGCCCAAAGAGACAAAGCCAGTGACAGACCTTCCAGGCCTGGGCTTCTGTCATGACATCACACTGTCTTCCATATATGGAAAGAAGCACTGAGCATGAATGTGGGTGCATGCTTCCACTAGTGTGAGTTATTACAAGTGACAGAACATCCGGGGTTCCTGGGGGCTCCGATGGGTAAGCGTCTGACTCTTGGTTTCAGCTTAAGTCATGATCTCACTGTTCATGAGTTCAAGCTCTGCACCAGGTTCTGTGCTGATGGTGCAGAGTCTGCTTGGGATTCTCTCTCTCTCCTTTTTTCTCTGCCCCTCCACCACTCATTCTGTCTCTTAAAATAAATAAGTGAACTTACAAAATTAAAAAAAAAAAAGAACAATGACAGAACATCAGATTCAGAAAAAAAGCAAAGTGTATGCCCATAGGGGGCATTTATTAGTTTTGTGTAACTGAGCCTTCCAGGAGGACATATGACTTTGGCAATATTCTTGGGATCTGGTTTCACTGTCTCCATCACTAAGGTCCTCTTCCTTCATATCATCTCCATTCTAAAACCTTCTCTTCCCTCAAGAAGGCTGCCAGAAGTTTCCAGGACTAAATCTTTTCATGATCATGTGCCATGGGAAAACATGGAAGTTCTCTGTCTCTAGTTTCTCTGCAAACTCTCAAGGATCACTCTGATTGCATTTCCTGTAGCACATACTCTGCTGTAAGCCAGTCATGGGGCTGGAGATCTCGACGTGCTAAGTGATGTAGGCCTGAGTCATGTATTCCATCCTAGGGCCAGGGACAGATGGATCACTCAGACCTTGAGTCTGAGAGAGTGGAGTGCTTCTAGGCAAGGGAAATGGAGCTCAGTAACCAAAAAGTAAAAAATGTCCTCTGTGCCTCCACAGTGTTCCTAGATGTGATTATGAATTTGAATGTGTCTTAGGTTTATCAAATCTTCCACCTCTCTGAATTGAGGAGCACTTTGGTTTCTAGCAAGCTGTGCAGTGGTGACCATAGAAATGAACTCGGACGAGGGTCAGGTATTTCCCCAGGCGAAGCAAGGTCTGGGGTTTAGGTAACGTGATGCTCTCCTGTTCATTACCTACCCCAGGTCTTGTTCTGCGTGTGCTTCTCTTAAGTACAAAATGAGACAAACTAACAAACAGAAATCAAAACAAATCAACCAAGAAGTAAACAAAAACTCGAGAGCCCTATCTTTCTGATTGCTAAGAAAGTCTGACTACACATATTTCAACATAAGAGAGGACTATTGCAGCTGTAAGAGGACATTTCTTGGTGTGTGGGCACATGCAACCCACCTCTCTGAGCATCAATTTATTCACCGATAAAAGTCAGGGAATATCTAATACTGGCACAGACCCAACCATGCACGAAGACTTTCGTGACGATGATTGCCCAACCTGGATCAAGGCAAAGCACTACCTATCTGCATTCTACAGACAGGAAGGTGAGGCCCAGAGAGGTCAAACAAGCTGACAGAATTCTCCCAGCTTGTCAGTGGCAGATCTAGGAAGTCACCGGGCCCTTTGACCCCAGACACTTTTGTCTTTCAATATGTCCTGTTTTCTCTGAAGAAAGTGTTAACACTTTAACTTTATTATTTCCCTTTTAAAAAAAAATTTTTTTAACATTTATTTATTATTGAGAGACAGAGAGAGACAGAGCATGAACAGGGGAGGGGCAGAGAGAAAAGGAGACATAGAATCTGAAGCCAGCTCCAGGCTCTGAGCTGTCAGCACAGAGCCCGACTCGGGCTCGAAACCACAAACTGCGAGATCATGACCTGAGCTGAAGTCGGATGCTTAACCGACTGAGCCACCCAGGCGCCCCTATTATTTCCCTTTTTAAAGGAAATATACTTGAAATGCAAATTAACATCAACAGTGTAATTCTATCAGATAGGCAAAAAAAAAAATTAAAAAGATCTATGATATCAAGTTTTAGCAACGGTATAAGAAAATTGGTCCTCTCGTACACCGTTGGTCAGTCTGCAAACCAGTACAAATTTGGCATTTTTTTTTCTAGTGTTTATTTTTGAAAGAGAGTGAGAGCGCACATGCATGCAAGTGGGGAAGGGGCAAAGAGAGAGGGGACAGAGGATCTGAAGTGCGAGGCTCGAACTCATGAACCATGAGATCATGAACCGGAGCTGAAGTCAGATGCTCAACCGACTGAGCCACCCAGTGTCTCGTAATCATCTTTTATGATGCAATATACAGCGTGTGTGTGTGTGTGTGTGTGTGTGTGTGTATGTATGTGTTTCCAAGTGGTACATACAAATATGTTCGTTGTGGCATTGTTTGTAATAAAGAAAAAGATAGAGATTACTAAAGACCCATTCACAGAGGAATGGCTTACCTATGGTGTTAGTGATATTCTCAAATATCAGGGAAGACAATACATCGACAGCAGCTAACATAGCTAGATCTCCACCATGTGTTAAGTTAAAAAAACCCTGTAGAACAATATATACAACATTAGACCCTTTATATGAGAAACAAAGTGCAAAACGAATTGAGGGATTTCTAAATGCATATATAATTAGTTACATAAAGTGAAGGGTTAAAAAGATATGCTAAGTGTGGAGGGGCAATGAGGGGAGAGCTTGTTTTCAGATATTTGAATTTTTTGCAGTAAAAATATATTCGCGTTCTATTTGTGTAATTTAAAATATTAAAATATAAAACAACATGAGGCTCTTACTAAAATGTGTTAAGTCATTTGGATTAAGAAATGCTTTATTGGTAGCTGAATTTAAAGGGAAAAAGTGCTGATTTCTTTCCCAGTTTTTTGATCATGGCAAATACTTCCCCAAAGCGCCTCAGTACCAGCTAGCCTTCAACCCCTCGTTAAATGTGTAGATTTGCAGAACTTTAGGGCTGAAAGGAGGTTAGAGATCATGGGTGTTCACCTGCACAGAGCAGGCCACAGGGGACTGGAGTCTGGTTACCTCCCTAGTTCTTTTCCAGGTGACCCATCTGGGAGTCGGGTCGAGGCCACACGCTTGGAACTCCAGCTCTCAAAGTCTCATGAGAGAGAATCGCAGTGCTTCTCTCTTTACTTCCTCAGGAGGATGAAACCTGCCAGTCATCACAAAATTATTATTAGGGGGCTGTCAGGCATAACGGAAATGTGGGAGAGGGATATCATGGCTCTTGTTTCCATTTATCGGAACCTCAAAGTTGAAATGTTTTGCCCAAGTCCATGTGGCTGAACGACACCTTTGACTCAGTCTTTGTCACAGTCCTGGTAGCACTTTGCAATGCTGCCCATATCACATTGTTCACGAATTGTGGATATGCCTATGTTCCCTGCCTGCTGGCAAATTCTGTAGTATCTAAGACCAGATCCCGGTCTCCTTCTCAGCCCGGCACTTACCTTGTGTCCAGCAGGCCTTCAGGGGAATGTGAATTGCATAGGAAACTTTCTGGACTCAGCTTCTTTTTCTCTAAATAAAGACTGTGTGCTGAATTGCTAGTATTCTCTTCAGTTGGAAGGAGCTGTGATTTTAAGATTTAAGGCTTCGCTTCAATGATACCTCTCCTCTGTAACCAGCCAGTGGGCTCCCTCCAACTCCTGCAGAGCTTGGAGATTTCAGCTAGATGAGAGGCTGAAGGACCAGGCGGTCCTTTCTTGTGTGCGGAGAGAGGAGGTTTCTGCTGTGATATCCTTGGCTGATAGGGGCTTGGAAGTAATAACACCTTGTGTTTATGTAGCCGCTTGCCACTGAGGAGCTCAAAGGGCTTCCCAGATATTATCTCACTGTTTTCTCATTATCATTCCCTGGCATACCTGGCACCAGTGCGTTAAGTAGTTTTCCCACAACTATCCAGTGGTGGAGTTAGGATCAGGACTCAGGTCCCCAGACTTCTAAGTGTTCTCATTGCGTCATGCAGCTCTCAGGACAGCAGACCTACCTCATGGAGAGGAGCTGGTTTACCATCACAGCAGTAAGCTATGGGACATCTGCGGAGGAGGTCTGGGAGAAAGGACTCCTCTCTCCTGCTCCAGGCTCATGAAGTTGATGGTGTATGAACTGATTATAGAGAGAAATTCGAGCATCCTCTGGGGAAATCTGGCAGTGAATCAGGAGACTCCAATCGATGCCAAAGTGGAATATGAGGGGACATTGGAAACTTGGTGCAGCCGCCTTACAGTGGGTATTGTGTTTCAGTAATGCAACATCAGAAAACTTAGTTGGACCATCCAAGTCACTCCTTGATTATTTCCTAAACGATAAACTTAACATTATGGGAGTTTGGAAAAAGGACTGGTCTTCTAGTCAGGAGATCTCTGTTTCATTCAAGTATTATGTATTTCTGGTGCAGGGTAGTTTTGAAAAAATTACTTAATCTCTCTATTCTTCAATTTCCCCATTCATTAAAATGGGTAACACATCCCTCATCAATTTATTGTAAAGAAC
Source organism: Cryptoprocta ferox (assembly GCA_028646485.1). Classification (NCBI taxonomy): domain Eukaryota; kingdom Metazoa; phylum Chordata; class Mammalia; order Carnivora; family Eupleridae; genus Cryptoprocta; species Cryptoprocta ferox. The sequence continues at coordinate 75,191,464 of CM053573.1, forward strand.
AAATAAGAAACAATGTAAGCCAGCCATGGTTTCCCAGACATTTGTAATACTTGGTAATTCCAGAGAATAGTCAAACCCATAGTGACAGCACCTTTAGCAAGGAATTGGGGGAAATTAATTTTATATTAAAATAAGCACAGGTTGGGGCACCTGGGTGGCTCAGTAAGTTGAGCATCTGGCTTCAGCTCAGGTCATGATCTCACAGTCCGTGGGTTCGAGCCCCGTGTCAGGCTCTGTGCTGACAGCTCTGAGCCTGGAGCCTGCTTCAGATTCTGTGTCTCCCTCTCTCTCTCTGCCCCTCCCCTGCTCACTCTCTGTCTCTGTCTCTCTCAAAATAAAATAAAATAAAATAAGCACAAGTTTGTTGTCAAGTAGCAAGCTAAAAGTGAATACAGTTTAGATATAAATTTCATCTTGACCCGAGGGTAGAGGGGGGCATGACTAATGCTCTATCTCCGAATCCTGCAAGGTAGAATTTCATTTTTCTCTGCCATTGGCTGTTATTAGGAATACTGGGTGAAGAGGTTTGAGAAATGTTTGTCTAAATAGTCCATTCTTTTTATTTTTCTTTCTGTATTATGTCCCTGTGTCAGTTTCGGTCAGTTAAATGGTATTAGTTCAGGGTCCTGAGGCAATGACTTTACAATTTTTTTCCTAGTATCATGGTCTCAGATTTTATCAAGTGTCAATATGATAAATGATTGCACAGAGAATGATTCTGCATGGCTGCAAAATCACTTGAAGATCTGATCAGGCAGGTGATAAACCTCTTCCTCAAACTTCCTACCTAGGAAAAGTTCATATCCTCTGAAAAATAGGTATTTGTACTTTTGATCACCTAATAAAGGCCAGGTAGCCCATCACTTTCTATTTTTGCCATGGCAGTCAGGAGGATCAGAGCTATTTTATTCTTACATTTAGTAAAAATCATTCATGGCATAATTAACTTCTTTCATTCATATAATGGTAGGTCCGTGTATTTAACCATCTGGTGTTTTACTATAAGCCTTCTTCAGTTTTTTGTTTGTTTGTTTGTTTGTTTTAGAAATAGAGAGAGTATCAGTGATAAAGAGGATGTTTCTAAGCTTTATTCCAAAGCAAGTGGAAGAGATACTCAGACTCACATTTAAAATATAAAATCAAATTCCTCTAAAAGGTGAAGCCTGAGGCAAGGTTGGGAGGGAGCCTGGTTTGCCTGTCAGCCTGTGAAGTGTTCCACTGGACCACTCTTGCTTAGGAAAGGTGGCCATTGAGCCCCCACTCTTCTTCCCACCCCCCAACGTTGATCCAGTTGTTCTGTGGCAGCCAGCCCCCACCCCAGCATTTGTAGGCCAGGTAAGAGTGCAAATGGAGGCTGCTGGTCCTATGCCCACCTTCTCACTTCCTTCCATCCTTGGCCTTGCTGTATGCTGGCATTGATGGGCATTGGTCTCCCCAAAGATAAGCATTTCACAAACTATTCCACTCAAATATTTCTGAGAGCAGGGAAGAGTAAGATGTGAAGGCTGAGCATCAATCACGGCACCCACCCTCGGAATACACCCTACCTAATCCTAGGGATGTGCATCTGGTCACAGCCCCCACCCTTGGAACACACCCTAGTCCCAGGGGTGTGCATCTGGGGACGAAGAACCAGGAGAGAGATCAGGAGGGCCTGGAAACAGATACTGGGCCATTTGCATGGAAAATTTCAGGGTCCCGGGTACCCAGAGTTTGCTCTGGAAGGGGGATATGGGCTCCCAGTACACAAGTTCACGGGCTCCATGGACTTCCTGCCCCATGGCGAAGGCCTAAGCTGGGCTCCGCTTAAGCATGGGTTGTACCTGTTGCCTGGTTCTGTGGTTACCTGGCAACCCTCGTGCTTAGAGAGACTGCCCTTGGGACGTCTGGGTGGCTCAGTAGGTTAAGCGGCCTAGGTCATGATCTCACCATTCCAGAGTTTGAGCCCTGTGTGGGGCTCTTTGCTGACAGCTCAGAGCCTGGAGCCTGTTTAAGATTCTGTGTCTCCCTCTCTCTCTCTTCCCCTCCCCCACTCTCGCTCTGTCTCTCTCAAAAATAAATAAACATTAAAAAAAAAAAAAAGGCTGCCCTTGTCATCAAACTGACCTGCTCTGTGTTCCCTTCAGTCACGGTGTCCTGGAGTACTGAGGTGGGAGCAGATTATGGGAGCCAACTGTCTAAATTCTCATTTTACAGATGGGAATATTGAGGACTAGAGAAGCAATTAATTGGCTTGAGTCCTTTAAGTTGTATTCTAACTATAAGTATCGAATCCTCCAAGGATGGGTGTATAGTAAGGACAGAGGTTTATAATATTACAGCATAGCCAGATCCATCGGGTTTAAACATTCCTAGAGCTTACTGGATAAACAAGGTGAGAGCAATGAAAGGTAGGAGGGGAAAAAATTCATATCCAACTTCCATCGTCAGAAAAAGTATTTTTCCCCCTTGGATATACCGTATTCTCTCAAATGTGCTATTGCACAGCAAAGATAAAAAATTAATAGCTTTGTTTCCTGTGATCTCTTTATCAGCCAAAGTACAGGTCTATGGCTCTCAGTTATTTTAATGGAAAAAACTGAGGTTGTATTATCAGGTGATAAGGCTGTGTCAGGCGTTATTTTATTTTCTTATCTGCCTTGTTCAAGGTGAAGTGTTCTAGCCTTGATGGATGAGCAGGGCTACCGCAACTGTGATGTTCCCTGCGCCTTGATCTTACTCCACCTTTTAAGATAACTGTGGCAGGTGAGAGAGGACTCCGGGGCCAGATGATTCTGAGCACAGAGCTCAGGGACTGCTATGATGGCTGGGGTCCTTGTTGCAGGACAGGTAGCTTGAGGGCTTTGTGGACTCCGGACTCTGTCAGGTTACCCGCACTGCAGAATCTGTCACGACTCCTCCAGGAGAATTTATTCAGCAAGCACTAACTGGTGATCTCGAATGTTCCCAGTGTAAGGTCTGATAGGGATGGAAAGATGAGTCATGCTGGTCCTTGCTACCCTAGGGAAGTTCATGCCGACCGAGGGTTGCAAGTTTGATCACACGGGAAGAGCGCTTAGTCACATCTTCCTCCTCTGGGCTTCTAGAGCACATCTACCTAACTGCACTCTGGCTTTTCTCATGGTGTGTGATCATTTATTTGTCTGCATGTCTGTTTCTTCCCCTACTAGAATGTGTGTTTCTCTGGGGCCAGCGACCAGAGCTTAGATGCTTTTTCAGGTCCATCTTCAGTGCTCAGCTGAAACATAATCCATGTTTGTGCACTAATGTGTGAGCAAATTCATTCATTTGTCTATTCATTCATTCATTCATTCATTCCTCACCCAATGTATGTTGCTCGTTTCCATTATATAACACTACCTCCTCCAGTCATGTCTGTTACTGATATGGCAGATTTAAAAAACGAGTAGCTTTGCTGTGCCTGTCAGCAGGTGTGGCTTGTGTAGCAGGACAAAGGAACCTCTCATCTTCCTTGTTATTCCTGCAAAGGCTCTGGTTTTTCATCCTTTGTCAGCCCCACTGGTGACTCAGATCTGACCATGGACAAGAAAGACTCATGTTGTAAAACGAGTGCCAGCCACTAGTGGGTCAGGCTGGGTTCTGCCTGCCCAGGTTCTGCTACTTCTTAGACAGGTGATGAGGACAGGTTGCTTACCCTCTCTGAGTGTTACTTCCTCTCAAAACGAAGATAATATAACTCTGTCTTCCTTTTCCATAAAATTTATAAAAGAGTCATATGAAAATGGGTGTGAATGGTAAAATGCACCATGGAAAGCAAAGATTATTAGAAAAAAAAGCAGCTCACTCTTCACCCTACCCTATGGCCCTTCATGTGCTTTGGTTAAAAACCTTCCCATAGGCGTATACCCTGCCTTCATTTTTGTACTCAGAATAATTATTTCTTTGATGTATTATGTTCCAGAGACTTTGGAGGAGTGTCTTGGCAAGCAGTGGGACCTTAGCCCCAAACTACTATCATATGATGATGTCCACATTTCACTAGGAGCCCCTGTGGAACTCAGGGAAGAGTACATTTTAATGGGGATTTTACAGTTACTGGCTAAAAAGCCAATGAAG